>CM056952.1:24918842-25528690 GCA_029856935.1 Cyclocarya paliurus
CCTGCATTCATGTCTGATTATCTCGATAATTACTAGTATGGCCCCAAGTAGTACGTTACCGCACGTACAAAAGGATAAATTCAACTTCTCCCATCAACCGTAGTAATCTACTCTCCCGCGTGAGATCGATTGAAATATTCTCAAACTATACGACTTGCATGCATGTGGTTTAGAAACTTGAAAAAATCATGCAACTTAATTAAGCTTACTACTTAAGAGTCTAATTACTTTGTTTAGGATTGGATTTACTTACGTACCTTCCTATATATATATATATATAGAGAGAGAGAGAGAGAGAGAGAGAGAGAGAGAGAGAGACGTACGTACACATATTGAAGTAGTCAGAATATCTTAGGCCGGAAGTGATCATCATGAGATAAATATAGACAATATATATGTCGAGAAGATATCCAGATTAATGTTTAGAAGATAAGATCATGGTCACTAGATCATGCCGTCTAAGGGAAGCAAATTGCAGCCAATTGCGTACAATATCCCAATACTTCATGATCATCAATATTGAAAAAGTCAAGACAAAGAAATGGAAGTATCGCTTTCTTTAAGGAGATCATTCAAACCCTCTGTGATGTATAAAATCTCAAATTAACCGGTACAGCAGAACTCCTCTCACTATAACAAATTTTAGTTTTAGGAACGAAATTATTTAAGGACGAACTAAATTTCATCCCTAAAAGTAATTATTAGAGATGAAATTTAAATTTCATCTCAAAACATGAATGACTTTATAAAACCATTCGAACAACTAAATATCAGTTCAAACAAGATCTTCTGTAATGAATTAGATCATCTAAACAAGTCACAACCATTCAAACGACAAAAAAATCTGTTCGAACAGACAAATCTTGGTGGTGAAGTAATTTATTTTTTCAGGCAAAGTTCAAAACCATTCGAACCGAAATTGTGTTGTTCGAACAGGATAGATTTGGTTGAAAAGTCTGGTGGGATTATTTCAAGACCGTTCGAACGGCACATATTTAGTTCGAAGATATTCGAACACCACATTTATGCATTCGAACGTATAGTTTGGTGGAAAATTAAATTAAATTGACGGTAATTTTTTTAAACCTGTTCGAACAGAACATAAATGTGCGAACGGTGAGTACCTTGTTCAAAATATTAAAAATGTGTATATATTATATATTATGATTTACTATAAATTAAAATATTTACGAATTCATAAAATAATTTTATGTAATTAATTTAAAAATATTTTAGTGATTTCTTTTATGTTAAATAAGATTTTTAGTTAAATAAATATTATCATCCATACACCGCATAATATAAATCAATAATTAATCTAAAAAATACAAAAAAAAAAAAAACCATAACTAAATCAAATTATCAAAACACAAGATACTGTCCATAACAAAAAAATATATATAAATAAAAAGAGAAACTACTATAATCCGAGCTCTCTACACACATCCTTGACTGCAGCTAATTGTCTCTCTACCTGTGTTAGTCGAGTACTGAGCGTGACCTGAGTTGCATTAATGGCATGCATCTCTGTACGTAACTCAGATATTCTAGCAGTAATATATGTATGCAACTCTGACATGGCAGTATGTACTGCATCGATCACTGCTGATGTGTGACTGCCGATCTTAGCACACAGTATGTCGGCCATCTCCTTGCGAGTAGATGTGCGTGATGCCTCGGCCTGTATAGATGCCTCACTAGCTGATACTCCAAGATCTCCGGCTGTGCATCTTTTTGAATATCAACCCAATCAGGAACAGGTCCATGAAAATGAAGTCTCGAGTGTCACGTGCTTCATGACAGGGTGGTGCTGTTGATTGGTCCCATCGGCTCTTGTGCACACTTGAAAACATCTGGCACGACCCCTGAATATAGCAAAAATCGAGTGATCAGGATCCCGAATGCCAGTATATCTGTCGTAATGTAGTGAGCCTCCAATCGAATCATCTCGAATATATACCCCATGAGGTCAATAGGAATGCCATGAGCGACTCGTATTATAAACTTCGCCCGATTCATGCCAACCTTTGTCTTGTGCTATCGAGAATCAATATTGTTGGTGATGATCAAATTCATGATCTTGAAGAAAGCAGATAGATCTACTTGCTTAATGCTTTTCGTCCCATCATACAGAGGAGCATTTGGACCAACAATCAAGTCTCTGACCTCATGATCAGCGATGGTATCAACCTTATCTATGTAAACTACTCCCTCATCCTGAGCAGTCTCCGCATCACCTGAAGGATCAGACTCTCTAGACAGCAAGTTCGGATAGGCATCGATCAGCCTATGAATACCGAGATATGCAGTGAGTTCGTCCACTGAAAATATGACAGGAGCTCCTCGGATAGAGATCCTGTATGCCCCTCCATCTTCTGGGCTTGCACCACCGAACTCTTTATAGAACTCAACAACGATGTCAATATAGAAAATGAGTTCCATTGCTTCTTCTCTCTGATCTAGGATTGATGTCTAACTACGATCGTTGAATACTGATGGAAAGGAAAAACCCTCCTATATAAGAGTCATGAAATCAGATAGTTTTACCTGCCCCTCCAGTAAAACAGTTCACTCTCGAATTGTTTGGATGGAAGGTTTATTTGATCTGCCACATTTACGGCCCCTATAAGTATTATTATCAACCTGAAATTTAAAAAATAAAATATATATTCAACATTAGTGATAAAATGTAATATTTTCCAATATTCACAAAATTATATACTAATAATAATTTAATAAATTAATTGATAGAACAACAAAATAAAATGATGAAAATAAAATTTATAAGTTAATATAAACTAATTGGTTCAAAGGGACAATAGGTGGATCGAACGAACATTATAGTGTTCGAACGGATAAAATTGAGGTCGAGCGGACAACATCTTGTTTGGTTCAAACAGATAAAATAGTGTTCAAACGGACAACATCTTGTTTGGTTTAGTATGTTCGAACGGATAAAATAGTGTTCAAACGGACATTATGATTTTGGTTAAAACATTCGAATGTGTTCAAATGGAAAACAGATCAAACTCACCCATGGCTAAGTCAACTCAGCAGCCATGAAAACCCATGAAATCCATTGATTTCATGGGTTTTCTTCAACAAACCACATATTAGTCTTCATTTCTAAACATTCTACGTTGGATATGTGGTGTTCTACAGTGTCTATTGATGGAAAAATACAACTTTTCTAGAGAAAACGATAAAACGATAAAAATAAATGGATACATATGATTTTAAGGAGCGTACTTTCACTTAGGAGGAAGAGAGTTTGACATGGGTGGTGATTACGATGGCAGAAGACGACGATTGATGGACGTTCAAACGTTATGGATGGTTTTCAAACGGTTGGGAACGACGGCGTTGAAATGCCTTCGCCCGCGATAACTTATATGTACAGAATTGTTCGAACGCTATACTTAAACATTTGAACGGTTTTAAAAGCTAGTTCAAACTGGTATTATTGACTGTTTGAAGGGTATTTGTTTCAAATTTAGTAATATATGTGCATATATTCTTTTGATCAGACTTTGGCCAAATTATGATATTTAGTCATAGAATGCAATACTTGCGCATTTTATTATTACAAAAAAGGCTAGTTGAAGGAAGTGCGCTGATGTCTCAAACCAAAAAGGTCGAGATTTGTTGAAGTATTGGTAAATATGACATGACACAAACTGCAATAACCATCGACTCATTGATTAGCAAGATTGAACATCACCCACCTACTTTAAAGCTTAGTGGAACCCAATAAATCATGAAGAGGCAGGGGCAGCCGCACTTTCAAATGCGTGTGGTTAAGATGGAACATACAAAGCTACATCCTTTAAGATATCCTTGATAACTTATATGTACAAAACTGTTCGAACATTATACTTAAACATTTGAACAGTTTTAAAAGCCAGTTCGAATGGTATTATTGACTGTTTGAAGGGTATTTGTTTCAAATTTAATAATATTTGTGCATATATTCTTTTGATCAAATTATGATATTTAGTTATAGGATGCAATACTTGCGCATTTTATTATTGGAAAAAAGGCCGGTTGAAGGAAGCACGCCGATGGCTCGAACCAAAAAGGTCGGGATTTGTTGAAGTATTAGTGGATTTGACATGACACAAACTGATAAGCTATAATCATCGACTCATTAATTAGCAAGATTGAACATCACCCACTTACTTTAAAGTTTAGTGGAGCCCAATAAATCATGAAGAGGCCAGGGCAGCTGCACTTTCAAATGCTTGTGGTTAAGATGCAACATACAAACCTACCTCCTTTAAGATATCATTGATAACTTATATGTACAGAACCGTTCGAACCTTATATTTAAACATACAAACGGTTTTAAAAGTCAGTTCGAACGGTATTATTGACCGTTCGAAGGGTATTTGTTTCAAATTTAGTAAAAATGTATATATACTATAATTTACTATAATATACTATGATAATATAATACTAATATATTATAATACTTTACTATCAAACTATTATAATATATAATACATATATATGTGATAGTATATAATACTATATATATGATAGTATATATTACTATATATATGAGAGTATAGATTACTAATGTATATGATCTTACAAATTCCTCTATACTATATATTATAATATATATGATACTATAATATATGATAGTATATATTACTATATATATAAGAGTATAGATTACTAATATATATGATCTTACATATTTCTCTATACTTTACTTACTAGAATATATATGATACTATATATATGAGAGTATGGATTACTAATATATATGATCTTACAAATTTCTCTTTACTTTACTATACTATAATATATATGATCTTACATTTTCCTTTATACTTTACTATAGTATATATATATATATGATACTTTATAGTACACTATTATTTAATATGTATAGTGTAAAAAATAAATATATTTAAACATTAAGGAATATACATTCGAACTGTATCTACACAACGTTCAAAGGTTATATTAGCATTTGAAGGTATTAAAAAAAGATCAAACAGTTAAATGGGTTTTTGGCGCCACTGAAATAGTGGTGGGAAAGTATCCTGCCATTTAATGACAAATGGACTAACGTTCGAAGGTACTTTATAATCCTTCGAACATCTTAAAGAAAAATTTGCAAGCGGAAAAACATGCGTGCTGAAATGTTTTTGCATTTGACCACCAAATATTTCCTTTTGACCGGTAATGGTTAAGTTAAAACATTTTAGCACACCATCAGTCCCTCATTTTCCTCTCTTCTCTTTTTTTTTTTTTTCCAAAATCCTCGATTTTCTTCACAGAATCATTCATTCTATTATCTTACAAAAAGGGCTGCACACTTGTATTGATTAAATGCATGGTGTTTGTTAATCCTTGTACATTAACTAATTTCTAAATAAATTATTGATTTTATAGTTTATATATATTGTGTAGGTGTTTATTAGTCATTATTGTTAATATAGGTGCTTATTGATTTTATAGTTTATATAAATATATATATATATATATATATATATATATATATATTGTGTAGGTGCTTATTGGAGTTACTATTCAAAATATAGGTGTTTATTGATTTTATAGTTTATATATATATTGTGTAAGTGTTTATTGGAGTTACTATTCGAAATATATATGTTGTATGTTTGTCATGTTTTGTATATATAGTTGTTATTCGAAGTATATATGTTTTCTGATAATGAGTTTGTGATGTTTTCTGAAATTGTGTTTTGTTTTTTACTCATGTTTGGATTCTGGGTTGAAACCGTTCGAACACTATAATGTTCTGTTAGAACGAATTACCTTGTTCGAACAGAAATTTAAGTGTTTGAACGGTTGTACTCTTGGGGCGGTGATATTTAAGTTATAAATAAAACTTAAAACATAATTAATTAAAAAACTATAATGTATAATTAACAAATAAGCTTTATAATTAATACTTAAAAATAATAAACACAAGAATTATAAAAACTCAACTCATATTAATGCTTAAAATATAATTAATTAAAAACTATAATGTATAATTAAAAAATTATAATTTAAATTATAATTAAAACTTAAAAATAATAAACATAAAAATTATTAATTTATAATTAAAACTTAAAAATAATAAACATAAAAATTATTAATACATAAACTCATATTAATGCTTAAAATATAATTAATCAAAAACTATAAGGACTAATTTAAAAAATAATAAAATAAAATTATACTGGCAGAGTTGTCTAAGATTGATATTATCAAATAATTAGGGGATATTTCTGAAAACAGATTTGGGAAAGATGCAAGAGTTCGAAAGAGAAAACGATAAGCAACAGAGTTGAATTGGACAAAAAAAATATATATATATATTTTCTTTGAGTTGTCATATTGGTCTACCTTAACATTGCGCCACAATCTAGATGTTATGCACATTGAAAAAAATATATATGAGAATATATTGGTCACTCTAATGTCAATAGAAGAGAAAATAAAAGATACAACTAACTCTCGTAAAGATTTAAAGGAGTTGAAGATAAGTCAGGAGTTGCATTTGCAAGATAATGGGTTGTCAACCTATATGCCTATTGGATGGTATACACTTTCAAATGATAAGAGAAAGAAATTCTGTGATTGGTTCATGACAATCAAATTGCCCAATGATTATGCTTTGAACATGTCAAGATGTGTTCGAACTCATGATTGGAAGATAACTGGTCTTAAAAGTCACGACTGTCATATATTTCTGCAACATCTATTGCTAGTTGGTGTACGTGGAAAGCTGTGGGGAGTAAAGCACGTCTAGAAGGTTCAATTACAGAGTTATACATTGATAATAAGTGTCATGCCTTTTGTTCAATGTATTTTCGTGGGATTGATACTAGATTTACGAGACCTAACTGAAATTATGAAGGTGGACAAATAGGAGTCTCATCATCATTTTCCGTATTTCCCCAGGCCGTATGTCCTATAGGTGCAAAAGGGGACTATGACCTATGTGGGAGAGAGTTTGATAGTATGTCTTGAATAATTGTGTAGAGATTGACCACTACTTGAGGTTAGTATAGATCCTCTAAATCAATAGTATTTTTAAGTTCATGTATAATAATATAATATAACTTGATACAAATTAATAATTCACATGAACATGCGCATGTGGTCCGTCTAGGCGAGCCATCTAATATTTAGGATGTTTGGTGCGTGGATATATATTTCACACAGCTGACAGATAACGATATAGGAAAACTCAAAATTATGGATTCGTAATCGAAAGAAATTATGGGTATGATAACATTGACTTCTATAGAATTGTGGAAGATATCATAACGTTAAAGTACGTGGGGGATATATGGTTTGGTTGTTTAAATGTAATTGGTGGGATGTCTCAAATCCTATATTAGGAGTACATAACGATGAATATTTTGTGAGTGTCAATACATCTCGCACATGGTATGAGGATGATCCTTTCTTCTCACTTGCCAAGCGAATCAAGTTTTTTATTTAGATGATCCGGAGTATGGGAACCCATGGCGAGTTGTACAGAAGTTTGCTCCACGAAATGTATATGATTACATTCTAAATGCAAACGAACTACATGAAGAAGTTGATAGTCTAGCATATGAAGAAACATATCAAGAAAATGAATCAGACATCAATCTATTTGTTGATCTAAGCCAATATGATATGGTTTCATTATGTAGAGAAAATGTTCAACCCAAAGTAATTGAGGGTGAAATGTCGGAAGAAGATAAACCAACTGAAGCGTCTAGTGAGGATGAGGGTGTTTGGTCCAGCAAAACTAATAGTGAATGAATTTCAACAGATATTTGTATAAGTATTATTCTTATAAATATCCGTAATATTTGTTTGAATAATAATTTATTACAATTTCAAAAAAATATGCCTCCCAAATACAAAGTAACACGTGCGCCATCCCTATCCATTACTGACTCTCTATGTGGTTTACCTGTCATCAATAGTAGGCCAACATCACCAGACCTAGAACAAGGTATTTTATCAAATTAAATATCACATTTAATGCTCAATTTAAGTAATATATATTGATAAAATAATTTAATTTAATTTAATTAAAATATATGTTTTAATTACTGTATATATAGTTGTTGTATGCCAGCGCCGAGTCGAGGCACTACGATGGGTGTATGCATAGAGAAAGTAAGGAAATTGGGTAAAAATTAAATTTGATATTCTTGATGATCACACCGGTGGTTCTGGAGATTCGACAATGTGGCTTGTTTCTTATGTTGGTACACTTACTTGCACGTATGCAACGATGGCTACATACTTCTGGGCTAATGTTCCCCAAGATGTGAAAGATTATATCAAAAAATGTTGTTTGGTAATAAGCTACATCCCAAGAAACTAAGTGTAACATCTTAATTTAAAATTATTTTGTATTTATACTAATTATTTATAATTTTCGAAAAGACGAGTTTGAACTTAATTTTGGCCGACGAGAGGATCGACTAACAATTAAAGAACTTATGTTGAATGCATTTCGGAAGTACAAAGGTCGATGCCATGTACACTGTAAGAAGTTTAGTACTATAAGAAGGTCGATGCCATACCACCAAACGAATGTGAGAAGGTTTATGATATGTTTGAAGATTCTATTTATCAGGTAATTTGCCTGCTATCTTTTTTTAATAGTATATGATAAATATAATATTTTTTTAGCAATAGAGTACTGTGAACAAAGCAAATAGATCAAATTTAACGATATACCATCATGCGGGTACTCGATCTTTTTTATCGTTTGTTTAAAAAAATGGTAAGTTATTCTAGTCACTATTAAATATTAACATGATATAATTCGTTTTTATGATTTAAGTTCTAATATAGATTTTCTTTTTACAGAAAGAAGAAAGTCCTACTGACTATGATCTGACTCAATTGTATGCTAAAGCCAAAAAAATCGTGATGGTGTTGGGACCAGTCTCAAAGTAAAGGCAAATTATGTAAGTTTAAATTTCTTTAAATCCATTGTCTAATAATATTTTTATTACTTGTACTAACTTTAATGTTTTTGTTTTTGTAGGACAAGATAATATCTTTTAAGGAAACTACTACGAATCCATCTAATGAATCATCTGTCAACGATGCTTAGATCGTTTCTCAAGTTCTAGGATTACGTTTTGGATATTTGAGGGGCTTAGGACATTGCATGAAGCCATCATCAACATCATCATCCTCTTTTCGAGTCAGATCGAATGACGACAAGACTAAAAAATTAGAGGAAGCAACACTTGAGATAGAACAATTGAGGTCCAAGAAAAAAGAATTGCTGACCCGATTAGATCAAACAACGGATTTCGAGGCAAGATTAGAAGAGAGGCTGCAATTGAATAACCAAAAATTGTTTGAACAATTCCAATCAATCATGATGTCCCAAAACTCTATGTCACCACCACAATTTTAAAATTTATTTTTTCTTTAATTGTCTTTCTTTTATAATGTTAAAGCATTTGAAAAATTACGATATTTGAATTACAACTTCTATAATATTAGTATGGTATTTTTAATTAAAATATGTACTGTATGATTAATACCGTTCAAACGTTAATTAACCTGTTCAAACGGTCAATTACCATTTATAAAATCCATTCGAACAAAAACAAACTCATTCGAACACAAAATAACGCATTCAAACGACAACCGAGAAATACAGTCTGTACGTTCGTTTGAACAATAAAATATTTGTTCGAACAACATTAATATGCAAAATCCCGTTTGAACGGAAAGAATTTTAAAAATAAACAACCTATTAGAACGGAGATAATTTATATTCGAACACAAGTCATTTGAAAAATTAATTGGTTTGAATGCATAAAATCTGTTCGAACACTCTATCCGTTTGAATAGCATCAAATATGGTCATTCATTTCAATAGACATTTCTTTTAGTTCGAACAGTAACTGTCGATTTGAACTGATATTATGCCATTTGAACGTATATTTTAGACGAAATTTTTTCGTCTAAAAAAAAATTACCCTTTCAAACAAGTTCGACTGGTTCTGCCCAATTTCGTTCCTAAAAATCATTTTTTAGAGTCTCCAAAAACTTTTTGAGATAAAATATAGACGAAATCTTTTTCGTCTCTGAAATAAATTAGGGCCGATTTATCTCAAAAAATCCAATCTCTTATAATGTCTTGACTTGACTCTTCCAGAATATAACAGCCTAACTAATCATTGTATAATGCAAAAAAACTCTACACAAATAGTTAAACTCAAAGTTTCACTCTTAGAATACCTCTATTTTATCTGAAAAAATACTCTTAAAAATGTCTACATACATTAATTATTATTATTATTGTCTAAAAGTATCACCCATGCACACCCCGTACGAAAGAAATAACTCACAATATAAAGGAAGTTGCCTTTCTTTTCTAGCCTCAATTGAATTGAAAAACAAATGAAAAAAAATAACCTTTTTCTTTTTCATTCCAAGAGATCCGGCCACTAGTAATTCAAGAGAATTAATGGAGGCTAAATAACGTTCAAACGATAAACTCATAAATACATCTAATAACTTAAAAGTATATAACCGCAGATTTTTCAAAAGGTTCGACTTAAGCAGTTGAATAATAAGACAAATATAATGAATAGTAAATGAGTATGCTTTTTTATAACCGAAAGGCAGTAAGTATCAAAGGCAGCCAACGTCAATCTTAAAATGTTTTGGAATTCTTTTTCGATTACCCACTTGAATGCCAAAGATAACAGAAGGAAATCAACGGTAATGACCTCTTTGAAAAGAAACGTTTTGGAACTGTACATACAGCTGATCATGAGCGCTGATCATCAATTTGCTGCATGCATGGGAGGATCTCCAGACTTCGAGACTTTCTTATTATTATTTCTAGAGCTATACATACATACATACATATATATATATATATCGCTAGTATCTGGCCTCTAAATAAAGACAAAAGATCAAGAGATCAGAAGGCAGAGAAGAAAAAGATAGATAAAATACAAGACCGGAACAAATAATTATTAAAAAGCTGCCAGTGTATATATAATTTTGCAAATACTTTGGCTCATGTTCACCGCCTGGCCTCCTCATGTAGCTTTGACTTTTGTGTTTCTTTGTTTTGATCATGGCAGAAGGAAGCATGCCACCAGGAAGCAGCAGAGGCACACTTTTTCTTATCATAATGCATTAAAAGAGGAAGGTGGTCAACACGGTGTGAACTGCATATGAAGAGTAGTGCTCCTGATCCTCGATCCCGAATGATCAATTGTTTTAATTTACTGAATATCGAAGAAGAAGAAAGCAAATGCCAACGCTTTAAATTGTGGTGGGTTGCTCACCCAACTCCCCCAATCCAAAGCCCAGTACATGAAGAACCACATGTTCCATTAAAGACTCCTTAAAATAGTATTGTTATATATATATATATATATATATACACGTAAAATATATATTGAGAAACCGAAACTCTCTCGATCGATCCAAACCATGTACACTGTAGTAATTGTTTTCTCTTTTTTTTGTTGGATTGATCATTATTTTGTGCGTGTTCGTTCTTAATTTTTGGCCTCCTTTTCCTTCGTTTCTCAACCAATTTCATTAATATCTCTCTGCATTGATTGCTGGAAGTAAAGCAGTCTTCCATTTTCTGCAAATTAGGTGTGTGTCAGAGAGGGAGAACATTTTCTTGGTGGTCTTTTCTTGCTAGCTTTTACGTAGCTAGTGGGTTTTTTTTTTTTTTTTCTACGCGAGGGATATGGCTGTATTTTTCCCTTAAAAAGTTTCAACAACCTCTCGGTGCATTTATGGTGGTGCTTTGATCTAATGCTCTGAGAGAGAGAGAGAGAGAGAGAGAGAGCGATGGTGCAGTGTCGAGAACCAGTCTGGCCTTAGTAAGTGCTCTTCAATGCTATCTCACCTATAAATCCCTCTCTTATTACTCCTCTTTCGTACAACTCACAGTTCATTCCCCACCCCCCTCTCTCTCTCTCTCTCATTTTCTGTTTGCTTGTCTCTTTTGTATGTTCTTTTATATCCCTCATCATCTCTGCTTTCCCATCCTGCAACTCCACTTTCCCTACAATGGTGTCAGGTTAAGATCATCAAGAAACCGAACCCGGGCTTCCTCTCAATGATCCACCATCTTTTCCATTTCAAAAGCTCAGTCTTCTGTGTTTTTCTTCTTTTGGAGTACTTCAGATTCAGACCCTGCATTTTCAGGTATGTTTTTGTAATAGAAGTTTCTTTCTTTTCTTGCTTCGTTCTCTCCATTAACATCTTTCAGATACCATATTATTATTAGCTCTAAAGCTGGAAATTAACGTGCTTTCTCTCCGACGGCTATTTCTTTCAGGTACTACTCCTCCTGAGAAAGTCGTTTCCCGGAATCCCAGTGTAGTTTGGATTGTTGGGTTGACGAAAATAGTATGGAAATATCTACGGCTCTTCTGCTTTTAGCGGCTATCACGTCTTACCTACTATGGCTAACATTCATCTCACGGTCGTTAAAGGGTCCACGTGTCTGGCCCCTGTTGGGCAGTCTTCCGGGCTTGATCGAGAACTGTGACCGTTTGCATGACTGGATCTGCGACAACCTCCGCGGGTGTGGCGGCACGTACCAGACCTGCATCTGCGCCGTTCCTTTCCTGGCTCGGAAGCAAGGTCTCGTGACAGTTACGTGCGACCCCAAGAATGTGGAGCACATACTCAAGACCCGCTTTGATAATTACCCCAAGGGACCCACGTGGCAAGCTGTGTTTCATGATCTTCTCGGAGATGGCATCTTCAACTCCGATGGTGACACGTGGCTATTTCAGAGGAAGACCGCCGCACTGGAATTCACCACTAGGACCTTGCGCCAAGCCATGGCTCGATGGGTTAGCCGAGCCATTAAGGAAAGGCTCTGTTCGATACTTGAGTCGGCTGAGCTCGAAGCCAAGTCGGTTGATCTCCAGGACTTGTTGCTACGTCTCACTTTCGACAACATATGCGGTTTGGCTTTCGGAAAGGATCCGAAGACGTGTGCCCTCGGACTCCCCGAAAACAGCTTTGCACTGGCATTCGATCGAGCCACAGAAGCCTCGCTTCAACGGTTTATTTTGCCCGAGATTCTGTGGAAGTTCAAGAAATGGCTTGGGCTCGGGATGGAAGTCAGCTTGAGCCGAAGCCTAGTACAAATTGAAGAGTATTTATCTAGTGTGATCGATGCACGTAAGCTCGAATTGCAAAGTCAGCACAAAGACGGGAACCCACACGATGATTTACTCTCAAGGTTCATGAAGAAAAAGGAATCCTACACGGACGCATTCCTCCAACACGTGGCACTCAATTTCATCCTAGCTGGACGTGACACGTCATCAGTAGCACTGAGTTGGTTCTTTTGGCTGGTGATCCAAAACCCAAGAGTCGAAGAGAAAATCTTACGTGAAATCATCACCGTTCTGATCGAGACACGTGGAAACGACGTGTCAAAATGGTTAGACGAGCCATTAGGGTTTGAAGAAATTGACCGTTTGACATACCTAAAAGCCGCGTTATCAGAAACACTACGGCTTTACCCGTCGGTACCGCAGGACTCGAAGCACGTCGTCGCAGACGATGTGTTGCCGGACGGAACATTTGTTCCTGCGGGTTCTTCGGTGACCTATTCGATCTACGCAACGGGGAGGATGAGGTCTACGTGGGGGGAAGACTGCATGGAGTTTCGTCCAGAAAGGTGGCTGTCCGCAGACGGAAGCAAGTTCATAATGCACGACTCGTACAGATTCGTAGCATTCAACGCAGGCCCCAGAATATGTTTAGGGAAGGATTTAGCATACTTGCAGATGAAGTCGGTGGCCGCGTCGGTGTTGCTCCGGCACAAGCTGAAGGTGGTTCCCGGCCACAGGGTGGAGCAGAAGATGTCATTGACGTTGTTCATGAAGTATGGGCTTAAGGTGAACGTGCACCGTAGGGATTTGGAAGGAGTTGTGGGAAGCTTGAAAATGGAGACTGTTGACGTTAAATGCAACGGCGGTAATACTCGTGAGGAAGATGATGATGATAATCATGAGGAGGCCGAGGGTGATCGATCATAGTAGCTAGAATAGTGAAATGAAAGGGTAGTTGGGGCTGATTAAAGGGTTGTGTGGGGGTGTTGGGTGGTGAAGTGAATGAAATATTTGAGGGGGTGGAGCCCATGAGACGTCTGAGCTGCCAGCTACGATATATTAAAGGGAAACACATGCATTATATGTGGTTTCGATTTTACGTGGGTTTGTTTCCCACGAATTATAAGGACACCGAAAAAAAAAAGTGTTTTTACACATGACACTGTAATATTGTTGGAGAGAGAGAGAGAGAGAGAGAGAGAGAGAGAGATGTTTAGTGGTTGCAGCCAGCTTTTATAATTTGTTGGCACCCCTTGGAGATCATCATCTTCTAGCTTCTATATGTTGTTTGGTTGTTAGATCATGTGACATTAATTGGGTTCATTTATTTATTTGTTCGTTGATTTTCATGTATAAGTCCTAATTACTTAAGTTTATAATTTAAATATCGTTTATATATAGTTTCATTTGAAGTGATGAACCATCATGATCAATTATTGCATGGGTGGATTAATTGTCTCTGTTTGATGATGTTATATCGACTATCGTGCTTCATGTGATGATGATGGATATATCATCCGAGTAAAAAGTTTTAATTTTGTCAAATTACACCATGCACCATGCATGTCAGGATACCAACACTTTGGGGCAATTCTCTACTCCCAAGCAGCTAAGCTGCTGAGTCCAGCTCCCATGCATGTATATAAACTCTTTCTATATATATGGCACTTCAACTCAGGCACAATCCATGCAACAACTATATATATACCATGTCATGTCCTGTCGAACCTTAGTCAAAAGATCCCATTATCCCACATATTTTTGGGACAACCCAGCAGATAGAGGGAGGAATCTAGTTTCAGCTCTGCAAATTACAACAAATGTATGTTCTTTCACGAGCAGTAACTGATAATTCGCTGCTAATTAAAGAGGCTTATTTGCAAGTTATATATGGAAAGCAACTGAAAAGGGAGGCAAACACCATAAATGCATATCAAACTAAAATGTCAGATCAGCTCTACCAAAGTTAGAAAGTAGATATAATGCTTGTGTAATATGGAGGCATTTGAAAAGAAAGTTGTAGGTACGTCAACTAGAGAGATTATTTTGAGTTTGTTAAAAGGTTGATCCCTTCAATGAAATATACTTTGGGTTCATGGGTGCAAATTACCCATAACTTTTCTGCTTTAACACAATCTAAATATGAGAGAGAGTGGTATTAATCTGTGAAAAGGTATTTAAGGTCGAACCAGAAGTTGTCAAATCAAATAAAGGCCTCAAAACTTGGTATAAAATCTTCTACGGCAGCATCTTAAGCCTCGGTTGTCACTGCAGCAGCGTTTTGCCCTGGCAGGTGTTGCTCATGCTTGGTATTGTATCTTTCTTCCGACTCTTCACATGCCAATCTCCATAGTTACTTGCACCTTAATTTTCCTGCCATTCTTGAATTTTTCTATTCAAGAATTCTTTCTCCAGTGGAAAAGAGGTTCCAGACCAATGTGCCTAGTATGTACAATGCAACAGCCACCTTGAATACATCATCCCAAGAACCTGCAGAAAGAGTTTGGGAAGAATATATGAAAATGAAGCAGACATTTAAGAAGAAAAACAAATCCTACAAGCAAAAGAAGTGGCAAATTGCTACCCTTGCTCCTGCGCGCTGTACTTGCACAATTTCCATCAGGATTTCAACCCTCATAAGGACTCCTGATGGAAGTGGCACCAGTACACAGCAGGACTCCAAAGTTTTTCTCATGAAGTGGGTGTATGTTGTACCTCGTTGGAGTATGTAGCCGGTTGCAGCTGTACCAAAGACACCGGCAAGCACTCCAGCTGTGTTCGACAGTCCCAACAATACTCCCTGACATT
Source organism: Cyclocarya paliurus (assembly GCA_029856935.1). NCBI lineage: Eukaryota > Viridiplantae > Streptophyta > Magnoliopsida > Fagales > Juglandaceae > Cyclocarya > Cyclocarya paliurus. Next base: position 24,934,766 of record CM056952.1, read on the forward strand.
GAAGTTATCAAGGTATTGAAAGAACAAAGTATGTCTAAGTTTTTATTGCCGTTGAAATTCTAAGCTTCAAAGAAATTAGTTCCAATTTAAATAGTTAAATTCATATCTTCCTATCAGCTTAACCTTTCGGGAGAAATGGGGATTTAACTTAGTTTTAGAGCCTTGATATTTAGTTCAAAGCCCAACCGTACTCTTTACCCTCCCTTTACTTCCAACTATTCCTTATGTTGAACCAACTTGTTAAGGGAATCTTGGTCCACACCAAAGGAAGAGTGTTAATTTAAGCCTTTGTGATGAGTAGTGATTTAACTAAATGCAAGCAAATAAGTGCTTGATTGAAAGACAAGCAAAGAAATATAATAATGTATTGATAATAGTGTTCTGAAAACAGAAAGGAAGACAAAGGGAGGGATGCTCTTTTCCACTAAACTATGAGATAAAACATAAAAGTAATGGGACTATTCAAAATTTGAAATTTGAAATGTCCCTCCTTTTTGCTCCGATCAATTCATTCTTTACCAGTAACTAAAAGGTATTTTCATCTTTTAATAATTTATAAACATGTTAGTATTTTATCACGGGAGTAATATTTCAGAAAGCATAATCGGTACACGAAGTGATATAATTTTTCTGTATGGCATGTATTGCATCCCAAAAGATGATAGCTTACAGAATAACGTGGTCCAATGTCTTGGTGATTGGAATAGAGACCAGATTGAGAAAATGCATCAGATCCCTGTCAAGGAAAGAAAGCGTCAGTCAGGTAGATTATAAAGATCTCTGACAATGGAAATTTGTATCTGATTTACTGCTATGCACTGTTTCCAGACTACCATTGAACAAATTATGTGAGAGCATAATAACAAGAGGTGCATGCCAGGCCTCCTTTCCATGGTGGCATCCTCCAGAGGTCATGAAGTGCACCTGAATGCCATGCGGGACCTGGTTGTCTAGTTCTTTGAATGGTGTGAGCTAAATTTGCTTAAGCATAGACACTTGTTTTTGGATCTATTTCGATGGTGGCATCCTCAGAGGTCATGAAGTTGCACCCAAATGCCACGGGGGACTTGGTTGTAGTTTTAGCTTATACAACGTTATTTGTATAAGCAAGGACACTTGTTTTCAGATCTATTTGGATAGCTCCAACAATTTTATAAGAAGGGTCATGAAGACTAGCTATGGACGCCAAAGAATGAAGTTCACATGTTTTCATTTAAAAACAAATGATCTTGAGCCAAACAATCATAACGTTGCTTCATCAAAGCCTATACAATCCATCAAGGAGATATGTGATCTACTCATGCCAGTATATGTCGCCACACACTACCTACAACTTATTACTTACCTAAGCCCTTCTACTATAGTGGCAAAAACTAACAAAAATACCTCAAAATGTTGCTTGTTTGCAGCATCAAATATGTGATTAGGACCAATTCACAATTGAAATGTCTGCACTGAATATTTTCTAGTTGCACCAAAAAAAATAATTGAGGTCAACTTCGAAATTTTCCTTAGAAAAGCATGGCTTTTACAGCTTAAAGTTTAATAGATATATTAGGAAAAGAAAAAAATATATTAAAAAAAAAGTGGAGCCCAATGCATTTTGCAAACCCTCGAACAACTGAGAGATGGAAGCAGAGAAAGAGAGAAAAGAAGAACGGAATAAGAAGTTAAGAACAATAAGAAATAAAAAAGGAAGGGGGGAAAGGAAATGTGAACCACGTCAGAGAGATTTTTTTTCAACAATTTTTTTGTTCAGGTAAATACCATGTATGTATAAATATAACTACATTCTATGGTAACTCTAAACCACTTCAACTTTCAAAATCCATATTTAAACCTTCATGCGATTCAGAATAAAATTAAATCTTCATATCTTTCACTCCCCCTTGATGTACACATGTTAAGTGAAACAGGAAATTGAGTAATGATAGAGACTTTCACAACTTTTTTACGATGTTGTATTATATGGGGGGCATTTTTGTAACAAATGAAAATCTTAAACTCTGTTTTACAAAATCATCTTCCATCTAAAACAAAATTGTAAAAAAGTTGTAAAAAATGGTTGTCTTTACCATTTTCCTAGGAAATTTAGCTCTTAGTTGCCCCTTAGAAAGAGTGGAAACAAAGTTATTTCCTTTCTAAATCTACAAACACAACTGTTTTGCTGCCTCTTCCATGAAACTTTAAAGTTCCATTGAAGGCTAAATTGGGTGTGTCAAAAGATATTTGAGAGAATCGATTTATTAATTGCATATGAGAAAACTTTTTTTGGTCATACTTCAATTCCTTTTAAGGTCTTTATTAGTGAAGAGATGATGGCAATGACGCAAATTGTTGACAAATGATGAATTTGAACTTGGTATACTTTATCGAGAATGAATTGCACCCACTAATTGAAAATCCTGGCTCCACTCTGAGCTAGGATAATAATGATGTTAAACTAGCTCAAACCTGACTGCACGCCATGCATAGCACAGCCATCGCAGGTGTCCTAACATGGCTCAGCTGCGTAAGAAAGAAGGCTGGGCCCAAAAACCCAATTGATTGCATGATCTGCAAAAATCAAAAGGTTTGAAGCAGGATTATATTCCAGCAAGTGAAATAAGAGAAGCATTGATCATATCTATACCGCCCAATAAAAGCAATAATAATTGATCAAAAGGGTCATCCATTTCATCTTGAAAAGACTGCAACTAGTACATTTGAAACACTATTCCACGGTTACCTGTAAATGCATGCTGGCATATTTGGTATCAAGTACTATATCTAGAAGTTCACCAATCTATCAGTAAAGATCATCTTTCAGAGAACTTGCAGTTTAATTGATATTAGGACTGTGACTAGAAGGTTATGCTGGAATGGTAGCTTAGTAATACCATCTGGACACTAGCCCTATGGACAAGACCGTTGTAAGTAAATAATAATTGTGGTACAAGGTACAGGCTACCAAGGCTCAAAAGAAATCACCATAAGAATCGACCATACGATTCTGTGTTTGTGTCTGTGTACCGTCAATCTCTGAATGGTTTTACATTCAATGTTACACGACTAACATTTTCAAATTCAGACAAATATTGAATCTTGCCTTACGAACTGCTGTTATGGAAAGACCTCTGCTCACAAGTGTGTCTGCAATCCATCCTCCTATATTAGCAAAAGCAGCCATAGTCAACCATGGCAAGACACACAATAGCCCAGACTCGGTAAGGTTGAAATTCAAAACCTGCAAAAACAACCAAGATTAGAAAAAGACATGAATAATTTGCTTTTTGGTATAGGCATCATACTGTTAACATGGCCCATATATGATGAAATCAAAATTCATGGTTATCCATCAACTCATACTTAAAAAATTAACAAGCTATTGAACATCTCTGTTTAGTCAAGCCTCAAAGGATACAGGAGCCAAACAGAAGTAAGATTTATTGTAAACATCAAGCAGTTTCCAAGAAGAATAAGTTGCCCCAGTTCTTTCTAACTTTGCGATGACAAGTTAGATTCTAAATTTCATTTTTCCCTTTAACAAGAACTGGACTATTACTTTTTGACTATGTATGGAAACTTGTGAGTTAGTAAGATTTTGGTAATGCAAATGCAACAATCCAACATCACAGTAAAGGGTAGTTTGAATATCATTTGAAAGTAGCCTTGTTAGTTTAAAATGGCTTGGTATGGCATCAAAAGCAATGCAAGGCAGCCATTATTAATCAAAGACTACAGAACTGATTTCAACTTGAAGGAAGTCAGTCTCCAAACAAAACACTAATAGTAGCAGACAGCAATGCTGATGAAATTCATCACAGGTGAAGAAATCAATTGAACATATGTTTTCAGATTTCTGCATATCAAACTTTATATTTCCATATAGAAGATAGGCTAGTTGTGATATTATAGACAGATATTACGTAGATCACAGAATTGCAACGATGGTTAAAGTACCTGGTTGTAGTAAGTAGGCATCCATGTCAATAAAATGAATGTTCCCCAATTATGGCAGAAATGGGAGATTATAAGAGCCCACACGGGTGCTTTTGATAAAATCAGTTTCCAAGGAATGACTGAAACAGGTTCCTTCGATACGCTGCCACCCAAGATAAGCCTTTTCTCCTCCACACTAAGTTCTGGGTCTTCTTTGGGTGAGCTATATGCCTGGGGAGAAATTTCAAAAAATAAAATTATCAGAAAGAATGGTAGAGTTTTGTTATATGGCGTGAATTCTGAAATTCAAATAAAAAATACCAATTATGTCACCTGCAACCTAAAACAGGATTTTTTTTTTTTTTTTTTTGTGCGGAAGAGGAAGAAGCAAGGGGGTGATGACAATGTTTGTTTTCCATTGGAGAAAAGCTGAAGAAAACAAATCTTACTTTACTTATCCATAATGCAAACCAGATACTTCCAAGAGAGCCAAATGAGTAAAACACCGATGGCCACCCAAAGTTGTGGATAAGAACAGGAGAGACGGCCAACCCTGTGACAGAACCAAGATACATGCCGCTGTATACTAGTGCAAGAGCTCTGCTTCTCTCTGAAACTGGAATCCACTTAGAGAGCATATTATTCATTGCAGGCATAGCAACACCCTGTGAAGAGAGTAACCACTTTTAGGAACATAATTCTTTACCTATACAAATAAAAGAACTAAGGGAAAAAAAACTTTCTCTAGTAGAGAAGCTTATGTACAACATAACTATAAGGAGAACTTCAACCTGTGATGTATTACTGAAAATAGTTAGAAAAACGTACAATATCTTGAGCTGCAAAATCAGTATACCGGATCTAAAGTTGTACAAGGATGTACATGCCCCCTTGTAGATATGAGTTTTTAACTCTTCGTACTTTATCGTTATATGATTATTTTATTTTTAAGTTTTTAATTTGTCCTTAATTTGCTCTTCTGGCAGTATAACATGCATATGTCTGTCTTTCATACTACAGATCACTTGCAAAGCTGGGATAGACATTTCATAAAGCAGAAAGAAAGTTGCATGATTGACCACAAGATTTAAAATCTAACACATGTAGCCAAGTCAATGATATCAGAAACAGAGACATGTATGGGAATATACCAACCTCGCCAATTCCCATAAAAGCACGCATCATAAGCAAAAATGGAAGCCCAAGTTTTGCTGCAATAGGTGTCAAAACTGTTGCTACAGACCACCAGACCACTCCAAAAGCCAATACTAGCTTCCCACCAATTTTATCTGCCCATATGCCTCCAATAATCTGTATGCCAGAAAAGTACAAAACAATTATGGTAATGTTCAAAAACTGCAAATAGAATTTATCACCGAAGTGGTATTACACACACACATGTAGTTTGTAGACCAAAAGTTGTACTAGAGCCAAGTCATATAGATTAAATCTCATCCATCAAAACCATAAATTTTAATGTAGAAACTACCTGCATGGTGATGCACTTATCAGGAGATAGATAAACAGTCGACCACATTTCCATATAATGTCAAAGTACTCCAGGTAAACTATGTCAAACCTGAGTAAGTAGGTAGCCCCAGAAAAAGGAGGACTGAATTAATCCAACTGTTGCACTGTTCCAATTAAACTCCTTCGACATTGGAAGTATAGCAATGCTCATGTTAACCTACAGTGAAAACTAAAATTAGCTAGCAATAAAAAGCATTACCAATATGACAAACATGTTGCTACAGCTAGTAGGCAACTTGGAGATATTGCAGTGCTCATGTTGACCAAGACAAGAACGGTTTAGGTTTCCACAATTTATACTAAAAAGGTTTGAGAAATATGCAACATGGGAAAACTGATATGAAGTCCAATATCCATGAGAATATAGATGTGGCATATGACGAAATGTTAACAGAAAGACATAAAAATACTCACACGGTCCATGTTGCACAATAGAAATGCAGTAAAACAAAGCAGTACAATCACCCAACGCTTGGGAAACTGCTCCCACCAAGGAGATACTTTCTGCACATTTCCTTCTGCTAAAACAGCTTCACTTGCATCTGTTATTTCATTCTCCTCGGACTTGAAATAGGCACAGGTCCCTTTTGATCTCTTAACATGCTCAGACTCTCCACTAAATGTATTCCGCTCTCTTGGTTGAATCGGACTTCTCCAAGCAGAATCTGAAGAAAGATAGCATCGACACTGTCCACAGATTCTTTGCCCAACTTTGAGGCCACAAATAGTTAGCAAGGGAAATGAACAAGCATGCTTCCCTTCATCATGCAATGTTCCTGACTTTGGAATTTTCCTGTCTGAGGGAGCCTGAGCATGAAGAAATGAACCATACAAGCATCTAGATACAGAAACATTTTTACGCGGACTGCCCAAGTGTTGGTAGAACATATTCCCATGTCCATGTTGGGGTACAGCAAGAGCAACACCTGTATGCCCTCCTCTCTGACGTGAAATTATATGTTCACTTTGACAAAATTTTCCTGCCAACATTGGAGCCTCTAGTACATCATAAAGAAGAGAAATTACATATCATGTACGATCTGGTAAATTTTTCAATGAACAAACATTGAAGGAAATTATTACACATGAATCTAAACAGGAAATTTCCTCAACTTATCTAATTCAATGAGTTTGCAATATCAAAATATAGAAGGTTGCTACTTTTGCACAAAGTCAACTAAAAACAAATTTCTGACAATGTCAATGAAAACAATCAAACAAACAATCATGCTTCAAATGTATTCTTAAGATTTGCCAGAGAGTTTTGGGCCTACACTAGAGTTAGATTCCACAGAGCTTCTGGTAAGGAAAGAACCAATAATTTTTCAGAGTCGATCAACTTCAAATCCATTTAATCAATCAACCAGCTAAACAGCCTCCCAGCCCCCATCCCCAAAACAAAGACGTACAAAAAAAAATTATTATTGTTAGAAGAACTGATTATAATTGCATTGCAAGGGGCAGAGCTACAGTAGTGTGAATGGCAGCAGTTGCCCCCACTGAAATTACAAAAACATCAGGGTTGACTTGGAATGTTTGAAATAATTATAGGATAGTTCAAATTGTCAAAACTGAAGGAAGATTGATAAATTCAGGAGATTTGGTTCAAACTTGTTATGACAGAAAATAGGTAGGGGATTGATTACGTACAACTTCTAAGCAAAAGATCGCTTACATTCCAAAGTCTAAGGGGTTGAAATTCAAAGGTGGTGTTTAATGTAAACAATAAAATATAACAATTTGTTTTTCTTAAAAAAACTATGAAGCAAAATTTAAAATCAATTACTAAATTAAGTTGCATATTTTGCACATTAAACTATTCACCTCAATGTAAAAATAAAAAATAAAAAAGGTGTGAAATTAATGTTGTCTGGTAGCATCTAATGATATGATTAATTGTTAATGGTTAGCACTGTATCAAATTTTTTAGTTTAGCATTTCTCTTTGTATAGAATTTCTAGTAAAATATAATGAACGAAGAAAAATATTAAGGACCTCCAGAGATGAAAAAAGCTAAACCATATAATTGAAAGTAATGCAATAACTTCTAAGAAAATAGAGTTACAGCAGAATATTGACCGACGTCACTCGAAGAAAATTTCCACACTCTGCCGCTGTGCATATATGCAATTCATCTACTTTTATCAATTAATTTAAAAGAGATGGGATTGCACGCAGTTAGAAAAGGAGCTAAAAAAAGGCCTAACTTGAAAAGCTCTTTAAATTCACAAATAATATTTGGCAGAGAAAAGTCAGTGGCAAATAAAATTCTACTGAAAAAAGATGCTATCAACACGGAGGTCCGTAGTAGCACGGAAGATCAGCACAAAAATCGTATGGAGACTAGTTTTTAGCTCAATTCCACAAAGAAGGAATATTGATACAACCCTACTCTGCTCTCTTCCATTCAGATCAAAATCCAATTCAATGTTCCACAGGCAAAATCAATTCCAAAAAAATTATGAATGGAAAGAAGGCAGGAAGGATGCGATGGATTCACGCCCTCTAAACAGGAATTCCGATAAGTTCTCACAAAATGCAGCAGCTAAAGAACCTGCTCAGACCAGTTAAAATTTATACAAGCATACACACTCCAAGCAAAAAAAAAAAACTAGAAGAACCAAAATAAAAATAAATTCAATACTGTTTTATCCAAAGGAAAAAAAAACAAAAAAACAAAAGCAAAAGTTCAAAATACCGGTATCTGAGCCGATAAACGTACCGAAATTCCGGTTCGAAATTAAACCGCCGATGGCCATTTCTTTTAGGAAAAAGGTCTTAATACCATTTCACAGCCAAGAAGCAAGCCTCAAATGTCGGAACACGACGTTCAGCTTCCGCTGCTCACTCTAGTCTCAGAGACAGACCAGAGTGGATAAACCAGAGAGAGAGAGAGATTCATACGAATTTTGTGGAATTTTAATATTTTTTTTCAAAAGCGGGAAAAAGTCTCGTTTTCATTATATATACGTGGAAAGGAGGGTCGAGAGACTGACACGCGGCACATCATCCTCGTTTTGATAGCTTCCGAATTGTATGAAGATTAAACTATCCAAATTGCCCCTCCATGCGGGACGCCTTTACCAACGTGTGACTCGTGTTATTAATTGTAAATAGAGGGTGAGGAAATGGGTAATTTCGGAAAATTAAAATGAGGGGAATCCTAGCCGTTGCATTCACGACGGCATAAAAGTTTAGCGTTTGATAAATATTTTTCTAAGTATTTATTTCCTAACCCCGCGTTTAAAATCATTCGTGGAATATTCGCATCTTGACACGTGGGTGCTTGATTGCTAACAAGCCGCTTTGAAAAGCAAAATTAACACTGTGCCCCATAAACGGATTAAGGTTCTCACAAGTTTGAACATCAACTATTCCAATTTGAGTAACTTAAATGTTTATTATTGTCAATAAACATTTAAGTAGATTTTACAATATTTATTATTGTCCCTTTAAATATTTTGGACAGGATTAAAATATTAAAAACATATATAGAATCTACTTTATATGGTTATCTCTCTACTAAAGACTACATTTGAATGTTGAGATTAGTTAAGTTGAACTGTAAATAGTAGTATTTTGTGGGTCCCAATTGAGATGGATATAACTTTTTTAGGTTGAGATGAGTTCAAATTTTTAGATTAAAATGTAAATTGAGATGAGTTTAACTTTTTTATATGAAGTTGAAAAAGTAATAATTTACCTCAATGATTGGTTTGAGATAAGTTGAATTTGGTTCAACAACTAAACACATTCTTAAAGTCTTCAGGTTCGGACAATAACTTGAGGGGATATTTTTTCATGGGTAGTGTTACTGGGACTGATATTGGTTCCAACATATGGTGAACCGATGTAGTGCATTTTCAGAGTTTTTTTTTTCCCTTTTCTTTCAAGTATTTTTTTTACATTTTTAAATGTTTTTATATAAAAAATACATAAATTAAATAATATTTAATTTTTTAATCACTAAGTAAAAAAAAATTATCAGTCAAACTATCAATAGACGATCGATTCAATAAGCATTTCCCTTTTTTCATATTAAACCATGTGACAAGCTTCTATGTGATATTTAACACTAATATCTAAATTCTTATTCAAAAGGCATATATCAATTGTAACACATGATACATGTCAAAGTGCATAAAATAAAATAAAAACGTGATTAGAAGTAAATGTAACCGGCAACACATGAAATTGTTACTACAAAAAGAGAGTATTCGTTTTGTTGTTGATATGTTAACATGGGAACATTTGTGAATGATTTTTCCATAACATATTTTTCATTTAATAATTCTAATATTTTGTTTATAACTTTCCTTTTATTTTAGCAAATTTTCTTTATTTTTTACTTTTTATTTTATTTATATATTTCTTTTAATGAGTTGGTCGATGAGGTATTTTTATGTCATATTATATCATATTCTAATTGGTTAACAACACCTGATATTTGACGCCATGTAACATACACATCGTTAGCTGACTTAACAAATTAAGTTAGACGCATGGAAGGATTTCATTATTAAAATTTGAAAGCTAAGAATATTTGCTCAGTATTAAGGCTTGTTTCGACACACATAATTCTCAAAATTATCAAAAAATTTCAAAATTCTTAAAACTTCTCATAATTTCATTTCTAAACATCACTCAAATACAAAACACTTTTCATTTTCAAGTTTTTCATCTAATCAATAACTAATCACTATTCAAACGTAAAAAACAATGCAAGTTTTACAAATCTCCAAATAAAATATAAAAATCAATACAATTTTTACAAATTTTAAAATAAAAATAATATTAAAAAATTATCTTCAAACAAAATTTTAACTTTATAATATTTTTATTCAACTTTTTGTATCTCATTTCTCAAAACTCAATAAAATACTTTCATTCAAATTATTTAACTATTTTTTATCAAAAAAATTTATTTAACTATTTACGAAATTCTCCAAATATTCAAACATGCCTAAGAGAAGGTTCCGATCCAAGATTGGACAGGATGCCTTGTGAGAAATTACGAAGGCATTGTGGTTCTGTAATGACCTGGTCTAATAACTCCAAAATCGAAATATTGATAATTTTTATTGGCTCTAAATTATATTTAATGGGTCATATTGTATAAATTCACAAACGATAAATTATTGAGATTGATTATGAGTTTTAATTAGGTTCAGTAACTAAGTTAAATTTCACTTAGTATTGAATGAGTTAGACTCCTTTTAGAATTCAAAGATTGGCTGTTAGAAGTTTATTTCAATTTAAAATCATCATTGATTAAAGTCCCCTACGTAGTCTCAGTTACTGCAAATCCTAGATTGAATAAACTACTAGATCATGTTTTTAAATTCAAACTTCATTCTTAGATGATCAAGACTGAGTGTTCAGCAAATTAGTGTCATTACATGTATTAACTGAGTCCAACTCAAACTCGTCGGCACCCTCTCCCAAATCTCTTTATAAATATCTCCCTTTCGTGTGTTATTTGAAAAAATCATAAGCCTCCATAAGTGCAGCGACTAAACCCAAGATACCCAGTCCAGCACCATAATCAATTTTGTGTCGAAAATTTTGGAAAGCAACACTACGAGGTAAGTAACTTGATCATAAATTAGAATTATCATACGTTGGCTAGTTATATATTATTATTAAAGCCAGTTATTTGGAAGCCAGTTTTTATGTACCACTCATGTCATGATATTTGCAAGCAAGTCATTCATAATATTTCATTCTGCATATTATAGTTATGTATGTATTATGCATCTCATGTTGCATAAGACACATAAGTTTTCATAAGATCAAGTGTAAGATAAACTTAAAATAGTTAATTAGATGGTCATTTAGATGCATGGTACCAATGCAGTTTTAGGATGGATGTGCAAGCCATGGACTCGAGCATGGTTAACTATAGTATGCCAGAATACTATCAGCAACTCCCTTTACGGCCGTAAGCCAGTGCACAACCTAGCACATATAGTTAAGTGTGTTAGCCAATTAGCTAAGTCAGTTAAATTAAATTAGTCAGTTAATTCAGATAAATCAAGACATATTATACATAGTATAAGCATCAATATGATCAATCATGATTTTAAGTTCTCATCATAAAATATTTGATGAAAAAATTTTATGTTAAATATGTTTACGTTATGATGAGTTTCTTACTGAGTCATCGACTCATTTTAGTTGTTTTATATTTTTAAACTATCTTAGGTCAGAATATTTATGAAGGTAGAGTTATAGGACGTGACTTATTCCAAGGAGGTATGATAGTGGCCTAAATCATGTACAAAGATGTCAAATTATGATTTTTATTGCACAGATTTCAATAAAATTTAATAAATTCTTCTGCGCACTCTCTTTTATGATTGCAGTCTTTTTAATAAAAAAATTATTATATTATAAGGACCCTTTGTACCTGAAATTTTCTTTAGAATAAAATAAAATATTTTTAAATCAAATTCAGTAGTAGCAATCCAGCTTCCCTAAAATTTTTAAAAAGTGATTTTATTCTTTTAAAGGGAACGGGGCGGTAGAGGTTCCATTGTATATTTGCTCAATCAACTATGGGCTTTTAAGAGATGAGCTCATGATTGTTGTTTAGAGGGCTGTATATTCAAAAAACTGAAGTTGCTCTTGATTCCATGAACCAATGGTCATAATTCATAAACATAGTCACCTTGCTTTCATGGTTTATGCTGCATACAAATCTCGTCTAAATTTCTTTTTAAAAAAAAAGATTTATTTGAAAAAATCTAGCCTTTTACGTTACATTCTATTTATTTATCTTTTGAGTCTTGGGAGGGGCCTTGCAATTTGTTTTCAGCATTACTGTAATTTATTTTTTAAGAAAAGTACGGTACCTCAATTTTATTGATAGCCCTCACTTATGGTGGAGGGAACCATGGTTACATCTTGATACCTAGGGTTTACACATATTCAAAACTAACTAGAAAACCGAACCCAGACATCCAAACTAACTGAACATTATACCATACATCAGAACAACAACAAAATTACCAAAAGCAGCAAATGATAAAGATAAACTAAAATAAAATAAAAGGCCAGAAAAAAAATTGTAACCAAATCTATTATTTCTGACGAAGAACGAGTAAATCAATTTGGTAGGTTGTGAGTGGACTCAAAAAAGGCCTCATTTCCACTAGAACCCAATTTGGCAAGTCTGTTAGCTGCGTGATTCGTCTCTCTTCAAGATTGGGAGATTCGTATCACCATTGAGCTCGCCATCATTTTAGCTTGTTTTCAGTAATCCTAACTCCTTCACGGGACAGACCCATATTTATCCCACCATTGAGCCACAAGTTTAGAATCAGTATCCACTTCAATATGAGTTATATTCATGCAAGTACAAATGATCAGCCCATCTGAAAGCACTCAAATCTAAGCAATATTATTTGAACTAATGTCGTAATGTTTGGTAAAAGCACATATCATTTGACCCTTCGTATCTCTAAGAATTCCTCCACTTCCGCTTCTTCTTGGGTTCCCGATGCTACTACCATCCACATTCAATTTCATAAAGCTTTGTGAAGGTCACATTCATTACAGAAAATGAACTTGCTTTTTCCTAATAGGCATAGTCCGTAGAGTTGCTATAAGATAGCACTATTTGAAGTCTTGATGAAATTTTTATTCGATTTAGTATATAAAACTTGAGCTATGAAGTGTTTGATTTTATTATATATTTGCTCCCCTGAGGTCACAGTTCCCTCCATGCGGGCTTTGCATATGAAAATCCAGAGAAACCAACTGATAATATACGGTAGAATACCGATCACCACATTGATTTGAGAAACAGCATGGGCCTTAGATAACCACTAGTGTATCTCCTCCCCCCCCCCCCCCCCAAAATGTACAAGCATGCCCAATATTCGGTCCCAGAATATATTCAAATACCGTCCAGACATACATAGAAATCTCACCCATCAGAAGAGCATGATCCAAAGACTCACAGGAAGCCGCTTTACAACATTCACATTTTGATGCCATAGAGATATTTAATTTCATAATATTCTTGTCGAATGGTAGGCAGTTGTTCATACCTCTCTACATAAAAGTAGAAATTTTTTGAGGCAGTAGAGAATGTCATGTCCATTTAGTCCAGTGCAAAATCTCTATAGTCGCAAATGTAATTCCAAGCTGAAGATGTAGAGAAATTACCATTTTGCTCAGCTCTCTATATCGGAATGTCGGGACTTGTATCAATCTTGATATTTTGTAATTTCAGATTTTCTCCCAATTTCTCTCTCTTACAAAATAAACCTCACCTACTTTAAAAGATGGACTAGTGATCTCTGATATTTCACCTAGAATGCCTAGAGACAACCAGTTTTCAAACTAGAAAGAGATGTTACTTTCATAATAATCCATCTAGATCCCCTAATAACCATTTTCAACAATGGTTTTAAGGCCTACCAGAAGCTAGATTCATAGGACCTGTGATCAATTAAGAAAGGGTGGTGCATATTACAATATTTGGCACGGGAAAAAATGGCCCAAAGCGAATTACCGTACAAGAACTACCACAAAAATTTCATATGAAGAGCTTTTTCCATGTCTTCTATTTTTCGTATTCCTAGCCCACCTTCTTCGATCTGTAGGCCTGCAAACTTTATCCTAAGCCACTCATTTCTTTTTTCTCTTGTCATCTTTACTACCCCATAAGAAATCTGTAGAAATCTGATTAAGCTTGTGAAGCACACTATGAGGATTTTAAGCACTATTAGAAGATGCATAGGAATGCTACCCAACACGTACTTTAATAACACTAATCTACCTCCCTTAGAGAGAAAAGCTCATTTCCAAGAAGCTAATTTCTTATGCACTTTTTGAATTAGAGGCTCAAGATAAGTAGCATGAACAGTACTACTCGTACATATAGGTGCACCCAAATATATGCAAGGAAACGACCCTTCATGAAATCCGGTAGTCAAAATCCCCATCATCTTACGAGTAGAGGAGGTCTGATTAGCAAAATAAATAGGAGATTTAAAATGATTCACTTTCTGGCAAAAAATGGTCTCATATAGCCTTAAAGTATCCATGCAAGCCTTCAACGAGCTCTTAGATCCATTCAAAAAGATCATAAGATCATCTGCACATAGAAAATCATGAGATCATCTGATATAACATTACAGTAACAAAAATGTACAAGACAACTACATTTCTTTTCATTAGCAATGAGGGCATAAAGACATGTCTTAATGTCTTGATCCACTGATCAATCACATTGTCCAATTTCATCAGTTTGGGAAAATAAAAGGGGAAAATAGAGAAAAAAAAACCAAAAAAAAAAGGACAAAATTGGAACATTTCTACGAACACGAGCCAATATACCCACATGGTATTGCAGTACAGCTATGAAAGCCTTCTCGACAACTTTGACCATAAATACCCAACAAAACAGACCGCGCGCTCTGAATTCTGTCGAACACCTATGGGCATCACTAAAATCAGTACCAACATCTTTAACTCACTTCTTGCCATTGTACATGGATTCCACCTTACCATCGTTCCCTCCCAGCAACAGATACTTATCCTTCCTGGTCAACCCAGTGCGCTCGAACCCAAGGACATCCCCCAGCACCTTCTGCACGTAGTTCGCCACCTCGATCGATGACTTCCCGCCGGCCTTGCATGTCATCTCCTCCGGCAAACGATCCAGGAAAGTCACCTCGTAGGTGGGTCTCGGGTTCATGAAGAAGAAATACGGGTCCCAGAATTTCACCCCGCGCACCGTCGTGCCGTAGAACATGCTCTGCTTACAGTCAACCGCCACGGGAACGATCCTGTCGCTCATTTCCGCGAACAGCGCACTGAACCGAAGCAAGTAAGGCTCCCGACATGTCGTCCCCTCGGGGCAGACCACGAGATCACCCTTCTGGAGAAGGGACGTGATGCGGGCTGCGTCGGCGGCACGATCGCGGGTCAAAGCGACTGCGGGGATCGGAGACAGGAACCTCGAGAGACGGCTTACGCTGTATGTGACGCAGGAAACTTTGCGGCCTAGGGCGATGGCAATTACGATGGGGTCGAGTGCGGAGCGGTGGTTGCAGACGTAGAGGTTACCGGGGGAGCCAGGGGAGGGGGCAGGAGGTGGGTTTCCGCGGATAACGAGCTTGATGCCGAGCATGGCGTAGGTGTAGGGCACGATGCGCTCAGGGAGTGGGAGATTGAAGTAGACGCGGATGATGGAGAGGACGAAGCCGAAAGGGAGCCAGAGGTAGGTGAGGAGGGCGTTGAGGGGTGTGGGGCGCTGGACTAGGCGGCCGTCGTGGAAGATAATTCGGCTCTTGAGGCGATCGAGTGGGACCGGAGTTGCTGACTTGCTAGGGTGAACCATGTAGCCCTCCTGTTTAGACAAGTAGTAAAGGCTTACGTAATTAGGGGCATGCAGCGACCACGCAATCATAACTTCGGATTATAAAAGTGGACCACAGAGTGACACCAGTACATGAGTGTGTACATGTATGGAATTTGCATTAAATCACAGGCATGCATGAAATCAATTCAATTATCGAAGGCGCACACTGATTTAAACTGTGGGTCCTAACCGGCCAATTACCCATGCATCTCATCCAAACCCTAATCAAGACTCATGGAAATGGGTAGACAAAGAGGTTAATATTTTCCCATCCACGAATACTATTCTTTATACTACATTTATGATCTCTAATTACACTTAATGATGCGACACATTTTCAAGTAATTTCTTCTATATACTAACCACTTAAATAATTAATTACTTAAGATATACTATA
Source organism: Cyclocarya paliurus (assembly GCA_029856935.1). Classification (NCBI taxonomy): domain Eukaryota; kingdom Viridiplantae; phylum Streptophyta; class Magnoliopsida; order Fagales; family Juglandaceae; genus Cyclocarya; species Cyclocarya paliurus. The sequence continues at coordinate 24,950,989 of CM056952.1, forward strand.
TATATATCTACTGTACTAAGAATAATAGCATGGAGGATAAACACATCTTTACATTTGATGGTAATTAAGTATAATATTATATATATATATATATATATTTATAAGAATACATATAAATGCTCCCTCGTGGCGTAAAAAATAGGATAAAACTCATTTAATTATTTATTTAAATAGATATAACATACAAATCCTATAATATTTAATGCTTGACGGTATGTTTTTCTCCCTGTTTTTCAAAGTTTGATGGTTTATTTTCAAGCGTTTTAGAGCTCGTTTGGATTCAGAGGGTGTTTCATTTCATTTCATCTCATCATTATAATTTTATCAAATTTTCACACAAAATATAATAAACAATTTAATTTTTTCAAATCTCAATTTAATTTTTTCAAATTTTAAAATAATAATAATATTAAAAAATAATATTTTAATAATATTATATTTAACTTTCAACTTTTATCTTAAAAATATCTCATCTCATATCTAAATCTAAGCAAACTCATAGAGCAGATTTGAGAGGTGAGATGATAATTTTTTATTTTAAATAAAAGTTTAAAATATTATTTTTTAATATTATTATTATTTCAAAACTTGAAAATATTAAATTAAAATTTAAAAAAATTAAATTATTTATTAAATTTTATATAAAAATTTAAAAAATTATAATAATAAAATAATATAAAAATTTTATATTTTTTCTCCCTTCAAACCTGCCCTTAATGTTGGTGACCGATGGGGGGTTAATTAATTCACTATGTGGACCACCTATGTCTATGCAGGCAGGCAGTTGAGGATGGTAAAGACTGTGGGTCCCATCCCATGGAGGGGGCAATACAAACGTTAATGGACTTGTTTGTTCTTACAAGTTAACGATCAAATATTGCAACAAAATCCCATTATTTATACCAGCAAAAACACGCAATTACTAAACAAAAATATATGACCATAACAATCACAATCCGATTACTCAATTTATATAAATCAACATCAGTCAGGAATCAAATTGGACACGAAACTTGTTTTTATTTTTTTTAATCTTGAACTTGAGCAATTTATCATGAAGTCATCAATCATACACAATTTTTTTAGAAGACGGCAAATTTTGTTCCATCTTAATTATAGATCGATAACAAGGTGTTAGATTTCGAACGCTTTCGATGATCAATATATATTTTCATATATCCTGAATGATATATATATATTTGATAATCATGAGTGTTCGGTCAGTTTGTGCTCATTTCGATTAATTAATTTTATAGAATTTTAAAATTAACGATCAGATAAACTTTTAGTGATATTAAAGAAATTCGTACTAATGACTATTAAGAAGCAAATCTAGAGTCTGACCAGCTGAGCAAATCTAAAATTGGATCAGCTGATATATCGTGTATATATACATGCATGAATTTGATCAACGCAAATGATGATAGACAAACCTTGCAAATGGACATGAAATCATGGTCCGATTGACGGTCTCCGATCCCAAGATCGGGAGCTTCCTCGCCGAACTCTTTCAAGATGGCTAACCTCTTCCATTTTCCGACCAAGACTCCGGGCTTCTTCACGAACCCCGTCGCCTTCTTCGTCTTAGGGTTCACCTCGATTTCTGTTCCCAGAACCTTGTCCCCACCAAGAAAGTCCTTTACAAACGGCTCCACCATCACCGTCGGATTTGCCGTCACCACCACCTTCCTCTTGCACTTGTCAAACACCTCGAAGCTCTCCGATCTCACATCTGCCGCATAAAATCTGAACCAGAAAAAAAATACACATACAAATAGCTTAGATTTGCACATATAACATTCAAAATCAAATCATATCACTGAAATGTGTTATTTCCAGCTAAATCAGGTTGTTTGTCGTTACATGTACGTAGTACGTACCTGGGAAGCACGGCACGCGAGACGAGCTCGATGTCACGGATCTTGAGGCCGGAGAAGGAGATGAAGATGAGGATTTGGATGCCAATGGCTTCGGAGATGAAGAGGTAGGCAATGATGACAAAAGGGAGAGAGAGGAGGAGAATGAGGCCGCGGAGGAGGCTTCCGGCTTCGATTGCGACTAGCATAAAGTAAGGAAGGGAACTGCTGGACATAAGCAGAGTGCCATCCAGATCAGCGGCGATCGAACCGTAGGAAGAACCGCTGCATGTGGTTATGGAGGGGAATTTCGGGCTAGGTTTCGTCGGAGACATGGTTTCAGAGGAGCTCTCTACCTTCTTTTAGAGAGAGGCAGGGACTCAACACACTGGGAATACAAGGACGGGGGAGGGAACGTTGGGTTTTAAATGAGGAGGTTGGAGCGTGGAATTACGGAATTGGGTCTGTTTTTTTTTTTTTTGGCCTTATTGCTCATAATAAATGCAATGACACCAGTCCAGTTCCGGTTGACACTCTCTTTCGGAAGAAGTGTCTCAAGACAAGATGTACAAGATGATAAATGCTGTCCTTTCGCGTTAGAATTTCATAAGCGTTTGAAGTGTTGTAAAATAAATTGATAATTAAGGCTATTTTAGATGTAGAAACAGTTTTATTTTATTTTATTATTAAAATTTTTTTAAAATTTTAAATAAAATATAATAAATAATTTAATTTTTTAAATTCTAAAAAAAAATTAAAAAATAATATTTTAATAATATTTTATTCAATTTTTAATTTTCATTTAAAATCATCTGATCATCTCATCTCACTATTCAAACAGGATCTAAATTCATTTTAAAATTTGATGTATGACTAAAATATATTTCTCTTATAGTTATTATATTATAATACACTATATATATAATTGAATTTTACTTAAATAATTAATTTATAAAATTATTTAAAATATATCACATCCATTGATAATAACTATATAAAGATTCAAAAATTCGACTTACAATCGGCTGGGACAACCGTCACGTAATAAATAAAAAATTTAATTTTTTCAGCATCTCTCATTCTCTGTTCATTTCGTCCCCCCCCTTCTCTCTATCAATTTTTTCCTGCCTCTTCTTCCTGTCATTCTCCCCTTCCCCCTTCCCCCTCCTCCCTCTTATGCTTTCTCAAGATATGTGGTGACCAATACTTAGTATCTTAGATAAAGTATTCCATACTTAAAAATTAAAATTCTTTTTTGATAAATATAAATTAAAATTTGTAGACAGGTCAAACTTCAAAATTCCCTAATCTTCCAAAAGTCAAAAACCCAAAGCATGTTCATAAGCACAGTCCAAAAACAATAGAGTTGAGTCTCAGTGAGGTATGGAGGAGGCGAGCGACGACCTTGCTGAGGAAGTTTTGGCCTTCTGAGCATCCAAGTCCTAAGATTTGGGTTCAAAGAGAGTGAGAAGAGATTTACAGAGGAAGTTACAGAGAGAATGCTAGATGTTGGGCGTCGGCGTCGGCGTGAAAGATTGTAATACCCCCGATGAACTGTGTTAGTGTGGAATGAAATGGAGGGAAAGGAGATTGCAGATGTTCGAATCAATAAAAATGAGATTGTGAAATGCTAACATATCAAACTAAGCCAACCTTGTCTCTGTGTGTATTTGAGCTTTGACCGGCTTTCGTTGGGCAAAACGAGAAACAATGGCAGCATAAGGAAAGGGGAGAGAGAGAGAGAGACTTTTTCATTAGCTGGTCTAACTTTATCATTGATAGACGGAAAAAGGAATGGGGGAGAGAAAGAGGGAGGAAAGGGACAAAGTGTGGGACTTAGTTTGTCAGCCGGTTACACAAAGGTTGTGTATGCCAGTTGTAAGTAGCATTTCTGATAAAGATTAGCACTGATATAGTATTCCCTTTTTTTACTTAAAATTAGCCTTGCACCTATGATAATTGAGTTGTGATTCGACTTGGACTTCATTGAATATCACCTAATTCTTTTATTGGATAAGTAAATAATTATTTAAATTTCGAAATATAAAATCTAAAGGAAGAGAGACAAACAATTTATAACGTGATCATACAATATTTATTGAGTATTTATAATTATCTGTTTCAAATATTTTTTACAATTAAGAGAGAGATAATTGCAACATGTAGATATGTCACATTATTTAATATCGATGTTATAGCCTTACATAAATCTTAATAATAAATCATATTCTTTACATAATCTAGTAGTTAATTTAAAACCATGAATTAGACACACACACATACATACATACATACATACATACATACATATATATATATATATATATGATCATTTTTTATATATTAATTATTTTTATCTTGAATGTATTAATTATTTCTTTTTTTTAACAATAGTTTAAAGTGAATAAAATGGAATCTTATTTCTTAGGTATTAAGATTCGACCATTTTGTTCACTTCAATTAACAATTGAAAAAAAGAAGAAGAAATATAATTAGTTGTTGAAGTTATTCGATCGTTAATAGATGAATTAAGGTACTGTGATATTATTTCAAACCCTCATTAATTAGTAGGAAATCAAAATAATAATATTTGTAATTTGGATTGATTACATGTATAGATTCAAATGATATGACTTGGTTGATGATGATGGTAATATTTAAGCTTATGATCACGAGATATATCAATTCGTTAAAAATGGTTGAGCTGTTTAAGTACTGTATATAAGGTGGTATACATGTAGGTTGCCCAACTTCACCCATCCCCTCTTAATTTGTTGGTTGGTCAGCGTATAATTATATTGGTTTTGACTTCAATGCCTCCAGCTATATATATATATATATATATATATATATAGACACAGACATACGTACTGTTGTTAGTTGGAGTAGTTCAAGCCTTGAAGAGTTGAGGATATTCAGCTTTTATTGGCAGCCATATATACTTTCTTGGTAGGTTTACGACAGAAACCTTGAGGCTGACGCGTTTTAATTACTTGCACTTGAATTTCAATTTTCGTGTGGTGTGGGATTCAATTGCAAGGAAGTTGTCGGGACTTAGGTTTTGTTTGGAAAGTACGTATGTATATAATAGATGAAAAATTTTATACAGTATCATACTACTATTTTATTTTTATTATACTATATAAAATGTGATACATTTATCACTATTGGATGATTCTTACATAATGGGATGAAAGTGGGATGGTGGTGTGGTGTATAGAATTATTATATAACTATATATATTAATAGTCATGTAAGTAAACTTTGTTGTTAGGGAAATAATTAAGCATCCATATATATAAGCAGTTGCTAAACCCTAGAGCCGACCTAGCTCGTTGGAGACCTTTCTTTATGCTTGTATATATGCAAAGGAAGAAATGCACGTACAAGCTAGTCTCTTTCATGGTTGCATGATCTCTCCACATGAGCTAGCACATGTATCCATCCCTTCATTATCGAGATCTTAAATGCATGCATTATAATATACATGATGAGTAAGGGAAGTGGCCGGGGGAGTCGATCAGGGGACCTTGACAACCCCATGTCCCCATTACATATATATATATAGCACGTACAACACAAGAAAAAGTTAAAAATAAGGATTAATTAGACCAATATTAACTTGTCCCCACCGATCCCCCACTATTCTTAAACAAACCAATGGGGGAATTCGTCTTGAATGACAGTTTTGATATATAAGTCTGAACTACGGAGTACTGTAGTGCCATGTTTGGAAACCATGGCCCTAGTTGAGTGCCGTTCTAGATTGACTGATGAAGTTGGCACTAAGAGATCATACTCACTTCCTTTTTCTTCTAATCCCTACTTAGAGGAAGTAGTGACATATATTGAGAAATAACTATGATCATTGATCAAATAGTTCGAGTCGTTGTTACAAAACACGCGAACTTCAAGTAATTTGGAGGATTTCTGCAGGCTGCTTGGAGGTTTTTTTTTTGTGTGCGTGTGAGAGAGAGATGATTTTAGATGCATTCACGTATACAATTAACAATGCTTCTACGTACAGACGAATTGGCACACCCCTTGCGCACCCTCTAACATCAACAGTTAAATTATATTAAAAATAAATTAAAAACAAAAGAAAAAGAAAAGGACAGAGGATGGAAAGAAAGAAATTGTACCAGATTTTGGTGAACCTGTTCATCTTCTCCGAATCATATTTTCGCATAGTAAGTATTCAAGAAAAAGAAACTATACCCAGATTTTTGCACCCAAATTTTCACATTATGAGTATTCACACTACAAGAGAAATGGTTTTTTGAGACAAAAAATTTTGTCTCAAAAAATCACAATTTCGTCCCAAAAAAGAATTAGAGATGAAAAAATTTCGCCTCTAATTTGTCTCTAAAAGGCTGTCTCAAAATATTTTTGGAGACGAAATTTGAATTTCGTATCCAAAAATCACTTTTAGAGATGAAATTTTACGGAACCAGTCGAAACCGTTCGAACGGGAAATTTTTGTTGAGATGAACTAATTTTGTCTCAATATCTTGTTCGAATGGAATATTTTTTCATTCGAACCGACCCGTCCATTCGAACGGAATAAAATTTTGAATCAAACAAATAACCATATTTGATACTGTTCGAACGAAATGAGTATTTGAATGGAATATTTTTCAGTTCAAACCGACCCGTCCATTGTAACGAAATAAAATTTTAAATCGAACAAATAACCATATTTGATACTGTTTGAACGAAATGAGTGTGTGTGTTCAAACCAATAAATTTTGTTCGATGACTTTTGTTCGAATGCAAATTACGTCCGTTTGAACTGTATTTCACGTTATTCATTCTAATGAATTATTTGTTGTTCGAATAGGTATTTGTTTATTCGAATGGATTTAGAAATGGTAATTTACCGTTCGAACTGGTTATTTACCGTTCGAACGGTATGAATCATACAGAATAGAATCAAATTAATTAAAAATACCATATTAGTATTACACAAAATATAATTCAAATGTTAATTGTACAAATGTTTTGAAACTTTATAATAGAAATAACCATAAAGAAAAAAATAACTTTTACAATTATGGTGGTGGTGTAGAATTTTGTGACATAATTGACTGCAACTGAAGCATAGCTTTTAGTTTTCTTCTAATCTTGCCTCAAGATCTGCTGCTTGATCTAATCTAGTCAGCAACTCTTTTTCCTTGGACCTCAATCGTTCTATCTCAAGTGTTGCTTCCTCCAATTATTTAGTTTTCTCGTCATTCGATCTGGCTCTAGAAGAGGATGATGATGTTGAAGATGGTTTAATGCAACGTCCTAAGCCCCTCAAATATCCAGAATGTGATCCAAGAACTTGAGAAAGGATCTGAGCATCGTTGACAGATGATGCATCAGATGAATCCGCAATAGCTTCCTTGAGAAATATCATCTTGTCCTACAAAAATAAAAACATACTAATTAGTATAAGTAACAAAAATATAGTCAGAATGGAATTAAAGAAACTTAAACTTACATAATTTGTCTTTGCTTCGGGACTGGTCCAAACACCATTACGATTTTTATGTGATTTTGCATATAATTGGGTCAGATCATAGTCAGCATGACTTTATTCTTTCTGCAAAAAAAAAAATATATTAGAACTTAAATCAGAAAAGTGTATTATATGTTAATATTTAATAGGGAGTAGAATAACTTACAATTTTGTTAGACAAACGATGAAAAGATCGAGAACCCACATGATGGTGTATCTTTAAGTTTGATCTATTTGCTTTGTTCACAGTACTCCGTTGCTAAAAAAATAAAAAATTATATCTATATGTTTAATACATCTATCATAATATACTATTAAGAAAACATAACAGAGAAATTACCTGATAAGCAGGATCTTCAAACATATCATAAACCTTCTCCCATTTATTTGGTAGCATTACTTGGAATGGATTTTGGCGCGTCTCTATTGTAGTACTGAATTTCTTATAATGTGCATGACATCGACCTTTGTACCTCCGGAATGCATTTGACATCAGCTCCTCAACCGTTAATTGGTCCTCTCGTCGGCCAAAATCAAGTTCAAACTCATCCTTCCAATAATTATAAATAATTAGAATAAATACGAAATATTCAAAAAGTAACATAAATAATACTTAGTTACTTGAGATGTAGCTTATTACCAAACAATGACTTTTGATTTGGTCTTTCACGTCTTTGAGAACTTTAGATCAAGAGGATGTAGCAATAGGTGCATACGTGTGAGTAAGCGTACCAACAAAAAAAGCAAGTCATGCTGCCGAATCTCCAGAGCCACCAGTGTGATAATCAGGAATATCAATTTTAATTTTACCAAATTTCCTTACTTTCTCTATGCAGACACCCCTCGTAGTGCCTCTACCTCGGCGCTGGCTCACAACAGCTATATATATAGTAATTAAAGCAAGTATTTGAATTAAATAATTTTATTTTATAGATATATTACTTAAATTAAGCATAAACTGTGGTATTTAATTTGATAAAATACCTTCTTCTGAATCTGGTAGTGTTGGCTCACTATTCATGACAGGTGAACCACACGGGGAGTCAGTAATGGATGGGGATGACACACGTGTTGCTTTACGTTTAAGAGGCATATCTATTTGAAATTGTAACAAATTATTATTCAAACAAACGTTATGGATATATTTATAAGAATAATACTTACAAAAATTGATGTTTGAAATTCATTCACTATTTGTTTTGCTAGACCAATCGCTCTCATCCTTGCTAGACACTTCAATTGATTTATCGTCTTCTAATATTCCACCGTCAATTATTTCGGGTTGAATATCTTCTCTACGCAATGGGACCATATCATATTGGCTGAGATAAAAAAATAGATTGATGCTTACTTCCTTTTCTTGATATGCTTCTTCATTTGCTGGAGTATCAACTTCTTCTGAAGGTTCGTCTGTTTCTAGAATAGTATCATATACATTTTTTGGTGCAAACTTTTCCACTACCCGCCATGGGTTTTCGTATTCCGGATCATCTAAATAAAAAACTTGATTCGCTTGGCAAGCGAGAACGAAAGGATCGTCCTCATACAATGTGCGAGAGGTATTGACACTCACAAAGTAATCATCGTTACGCACTCCCAACCTAGGATTTGAGACATCCCACCAATTACATTTAAACAACCAGACCATATATCCTCCCACGTATTTCAACACTATAATATCTTCCACAATTTCATAGAAGTCAATGTTATCATCCCCATGACTTCCTTCGACTACAACTCCATAATTTTGAGTTTTCCTATATCTTTCTCTGTCAGCTGTGTGAAATCTATATCCATGCACCAAACATCTTGAGTATTGGATAGCCCGCCTAAACAGACCACATGCCAGAGCATACAATTCTGGTGAAATTTCTTCTAAATTTTCACCATATTTCGATACAACCTACATCAATAAATATTATTATATAAAAAAATGATAGAGTTTAGTGGTATGAAATTCGTATTATAAAATGAAACTTTACAGTAATACCGTATGTTCAAACCATGAAACAAATTCCTTTTCATACGTTTTTTCTACGTCAGTTACACAATTTGTGCGAAGTAGTTGTATATGTTCATTGCGCATGCTCGTGTGAATGATTAATTTGTAACAACGAAAAATATTATATTATTATACATGATTAATTTAGAGGATTATCACTAATCTCAAGTAGTGGTCAATTTCTGTACAGTTATTCAAGACATACCATCGAGCTCTTTCAAATTCTCGCCCACATAGGTCGTAGCCCCCTTGTACGCCTATGGGACGTACTGTCTAAGAAAACACGGTAAATGTCGATGAGACTCCCAACTCTCTTCCACCTTCGTAATATATTACTTATTGTACTATCTATATGACTAATAAGTACTATATATATTAATCATATTAACTAATTGTATAGTTATCATTACTCATTCAATAGTTATAACTATTTAGTAACTAGGATATAATATAGTACTTATTGTACTAGCAAAAGTAACTAATAAGTAAAATATATATATATATTAATTATATTAACTAATTGTATAGTTATCATTACTCATTGAATAGTTATAACTATATAGTAATTAAGATATAATATAGTACTTATTGTACTAGGCTACTTATAACTAATTAATAAGTACTATAAGTATATTAATTATCTTAAATATTTTATACTTATCATAACTCATTCAATAGTTATAACTATATAGTATCTTTCTATTAATATATAGTATAGTAACTAGGATGTAATATAGTACTTATTGTACTAGCAAAAGTAACTAATAAGTAAAAAATATATATATTAATCATATTAACTAATTGTATAGTTATCATAACTCATTCAATAGTTATAACTATATAGTAACTAGGATATAATATAGTACTTATTGTACTAGGCTACTTATAATTAATTAATAAGTACTATAAGTATATTAATTATCTTAAATATTTTATACTTATCATAACTCATTCAATAGTTATAACTATATAGTATCTTTCTATTAATATATAATATAGTAACTAGGATGTAATATAGTACTTATTGTACTAGCAAAAGTAACTAATAAGTAAAAAATATATATATTAATCATATTAACTAATTGTATAGTTATTATAACTCATTCAATAATTATAACTATATAGTAACTAGGATATAATATAGTACTTATTGTACAAGGCTACTTATAACTAATAAATAAGTACTATAAAATATTAATTATCTTAAATATTTTATACTTATCATAACTCATTCAATAGTTATAACTATATAGTAACTAGGATGTAATATAGTACTTATTGTACTAGCAAAAGTAACTAATAAGTACTTTATATATATTAATAATATTAACTTGTATAGTTATCATAACTCATTCAATAGTTATAACTATACAGTAACTAGGATATAATATAGTATTATTAAAATATTAACTTGTATCTTAACATATTATAATACTATTATTAAAGTATTATCTTTAATTATATTAATGTATATATTAACTATTATATATATAGTACTATATATATTAACTTTAATTAAATTAAAGCATTATAATACTATTATTAGTATTATTTTTATACTTTTATACTTTGTAATATTAGTATTATTATACATTAGTATAGTAATATAATTAGAAATATATTAGTATAATAACTGTTCGAACGGAATATTGACAAGTTCGAACGAGTTTTTATTCCGTTCGAACGAGGTATCACGATCTTTATACGTCCAGTTCGATTCCCATCAAACCCACACATTGCATTCGAATCCTAAGCCGCCGATTACCTCCGAGTCGCCCCTTATCTCCTCTGCCCAGCCGCCACTCAACCGCCGTAGGAATAACGCATTTTTCGCTTCTAAGAGGTATGGGCCTCTATTGTTACTTTTTTTTTGAATTAATGAGCTTTGTTTGGGAGGGGGGATTTCGAATTCGAAATCCTCCCATTTTGGTGTAGTTGATCAATATAATGGATATTTAATCGGTATAAGTGATCTAGATTCACTCCTTAATCATTTCTACCGATTAAAATAAAACTTTTGGTGTAGATGAGAGTTTCGGCCATGGCTGAGTCGACTCAGCCATGACTGTTTGGCTGCGATCTCGTTCGAACGCATTCTATTCCATTCGAACGCGATGTTGCCAAACAGATTTATTTCTGTTCGAACAAAAACTTACCGTTCGAACGAGTATTAATTGCCTATTCGATTGGACATAATCTTCCATTCGAACAACTATACTAGTTCGAATGGAAGATTTTTCGTTCAAACGGGTTATTTCAATTCAGTTCAATCTAAGTGTAATTCTTCAATAATATATTTTAAATATAATATTTATAATTATATTCTTTATTTTCTTGTGGTTAAACAGTATATTAATGGTATCTATTAGACGAAAACGTGCAAGAGACCAAGTCAGTGAAAGTAGTACTGGACCAGCTCCTGCTCAGGTGTCGAGATCTGTACTCGTCGAGCGTCAGATCATTTTGTCTGACTTCTCTGATCTTTTGTAGAAGGGACGGAGCATACAGTCCATCTTCACTGAGCGGGGATGGGTACCGATTTGTCAGCAGCAGGGGACTGCATACCCAGATATGGTCAGTGAATTTTACCGTGCCATGGGAGAGGGGAGTGCTGATACTCTTTTCTACACTTTATCAGTCTGGGGAAAGAGTATTAATTTCTCTCCCCGTATTATTGTTGAGTTCCTTAACATCTAGCGCGAGGTCGGCACATATCCTGGACCGGCTACTTCGGAACCAACGGCTACACCATCTGATTTTGACACACCGGCCGCATCCTCCACACAAATCCCGAATGTAGAGCAGGATAATAGTGAGGATGGTAGTGAGGATGTGGATCTACCTGATGATGGTTTCACAGATGATCAGGTGTGTCATCTAGTGCGAGACCCTTCAACTCCTCCATATGATGGGAGCAAGGTGATCCGACAGGCCGACTATATAACATTTTTCAGAATACTTAACTTGATTGTTGGCTATAACATCGATCCGAAAAAATACAAGACTGATTTCGGAATCGATCGAGCCAGATTTTTGTTGCAGATAGCGCGGGGGGACCCCATTGATCTGGCCTTATATTTTTTCTACCGCATTCGATCAGAGTCACACTATGTAAGTGGAGGTAGTTTACCATTTGCACTACTGATATCTAACTTCCTACTCCGATCAGGGGTTACAGTGTCAGCGACTGAGCAGAGGTCGCTACAGATGGGGCCCCTCAACAAGATCACATTCAGCAAAAGCCAGGGGCACTTGCGGAAGACTGCGCCAGAACAATCTAGTGCCCCGCCCACCGATCCAGCTTCTACTACTACTGCCGCTGTTGAGAGACAGCCTCTTGGGGTTACTTTGGATCAAGTACGAGCTCTATTTGTTGAGCTCGTTGAGCCCATCATGGAGAAGATTAGGGATCTGGATGGACGCGTTAAAATGTTACAAGAGGATGTTGATCTGCTCAACACCAAATAGTCGTTTTAGTTATTATTTTATTTTTTTTATGTTGTATTGAAAATTATATAGTTGAGATGTAATTAATGTATAGTTTTTATTTCTCGTGTTTGCTATTTTATTTATTTTTTTCATTTTACTTGCCGTTCATGATAATATAAAAAATAATACTATCTTTAAAGTTATATTTATATAATTTAATATAAAATAAATCATTTTTATCAGAAAAACAAAATTATATAAAAATATATGTACAAATTAATAATGATAAACAAATTAATGAAAAAAAGGTCATTTCGAAGTAATAAATTTAAGTTTGTACGGTTATTAACTTTTCCTGAGAAAACAAATTTAATTTCTAGCCAATATTATTATTGTTCGAACAGATCATATACTGTTTGAACGGAATTAATTGGTTGTTCGAACATTTTTCCCTCGTCCAAACGTTTTTCCTTTTTGAGACTATTTTTTTCGTCACAAAATATTCTGTTCGAATGTATATTTTTTTCGTTCGAACGAAATTTGTATCTCAGGTAGTTTTGGAGACGAAATGAAAAATTCATCTCCAAAAATGACTTTTAGAGACGAAATTTAGTTCGTCCCTAACTAATTTCATTCCTAAAAATCAAATTTCTTGTAGTGTCAATCTTTAACCTGACATATTAGCTAATTTCCTCTACGAGTTACATCTATTCTCATCTCTTTATAACTCCTCTCTTTGATCTCTCTCCAACTTGGGAAAATCTCATGGGTTTGCATTTTGAGCACACTTTCTTAGATTTTGCTTCAAATTTGTTGCTCCGATGTACTGATAGGATTTCGAGTTTCTCAAATTCACTACTTTATTCCCCATCTTACAATAACTTTGCTCCAAATATTCTCTCCGGCTTAGCCCAAAGCACAAGTTTGAGTCACATTGCATTGCAGTTAGGGTTTAACTAGCTCAAAGTGTATAACCCCCTAAACAATAAAATCCTAATTTTCAACTTCAAATTGGTGATTATCTCTGAGAATGCTTTAATTTAAATGGATTTTGATTTCTGAGATTTAGAGTTCTGGGACTGGTCAATGGGTGCCGAGCAACCATAAGGGAGATTCTCATCCTTTTTCATCTCCCAAACTGGTCATGAAATTTTTCCTCCTATTTTCATCTCTCGCTCGTCCCCCAACTAACCAACTCTTCATTTTGTAAAATCAAAACGTAACTTTTCCTTTTGTGTGTGGCATACCAGATAGATTAGGGGTGTGCAAGGGATAAACAAACTCGCTTATGTTTAGAGTTTTCCTACAATTAATCTATAATCAGTTGTAAGAAATTACAACAATACTTTTCTACATGATATATTACACACAAATTACCTAAGGAGAGAAAAGTACTGTTTATTTGTGGCTAACTATTTTCTGCGAAAATTATTATTTTTTATTAAAATGAGTCTATTTTTATTGTAAATAATTATTATCGTCGCAAATAATTTATCAAAAATGCTCATTTTTCTTGTAATGTAATTAAGTGTAAACCATCACCATAAAAAAAGTACCATAACTCGGAAACAAACACTGCCCTATGATTTAGAGCTTTATTTTCTTTCATGGGTCCCTACATATCGATTAGTACTACAAACCCCCAAAATAATTTTCCATTAATAATAAAGCTTGCATCTATATATGGTTAAGTGCACGATTGTCAGAGTACCTGTATTACACTTCTTCTCTGGAGAAGTGATGTGCCTCTCCAATGCCTGCATGCATCAAATGTACTACAAGCAACCATTTTTAATTAGAAGCTGCAATTTCTGGGTAAGAATTTATTAGGGTAGCTAAGAGATATTGTCACTTGACTTCAAGTCTTTGGAAAACAAAACAAGAAAGAAAAGAAAACAAGTCGTGTTTGATTAGGAGTAAAAATTGATTAAGATGGGATGGAAAAGAAAGCCGCCGCCGCCACCTTATCCTCAGCCCCCAACCACACCAATATATATTTGTTGCATTATATTTACATCATTTAAAAAAAATAAATATTTATAATAAATTATTTGTGATGAAAATAATTATTTATAATAAAAATAAATTCATTTTAACAAAAAAATATAACTGAATATAAATAAAAAAATTTCTTGTAGTACATTGACAACAACAAGATGTAAATCATGTAATGATCTCATCACTCCCTTTGTTTTCATCAATATTAGAGACACGTCAATGACAATAACATGGTACGTTTTCCGACGTGGAATTCATTGTCTCGTTTTATAAGTCAGTATATCACTTAAAATATGAAATATGAGACATCAACTACTAATATAACTAGAAATTATAAAATTAAAAAAAAACTACATTTCTCTCTAAGAAAAGCGAAAGAAGAAATAAGAATCCCGGTCAAAAGCGAGGTATCATAGTTTTCGTGGGAGGTGAAGTGATGAGCGAGCTAGGTGAGCTGTATCATGATGTCTAACTTGGCTGGCATTAATCTTTTTAACTGGTTAATGGTTTTGGCACAATAAATTGTGGGTAGGGGGAATTAAAGGCTACCCACATGCATTGCTTTTATGGTTAGGTGGGTGCATCGCCCACCAACCCCGCCATAATATTTCACCACCCCATCCGGCCCCTTCCCTCCCTCGTATTTAATTATGTAGGTCACTTTCTATTATATGCATGACCGATTTGGATCCAACCCAAAACCAGTAGTATGAACTATATCTAAGCATATATTGCTTTGGGTTTTGCTATTCATCCTCCCCACACTCCACACTTCATACATTTTAATATTTTTTAATATTTTTTTAAATTTTTTTTTGAATTTCTTTTTTTTAAACTATTTATAATTTTTTATTCACTATTCATATAAAAATGTATTTGATAAAAAAAATTAAAAAAAATTTAAAAAAAAAATAGAATGTGGAGTATAGTATGAATAATAGGAGGTTGAGTAGAATTTTTGTATTGCATTTACAGATCATATTCCAGGGAAAGAACCTGCCTTAAGTGTTGTAGAAATTATGAGTGAAACGTTTTTTTTTTGTCCTTTTTGTCTTGTTGCACGCCGACAATGATATTGTTGCGCGATTTGTGCATCCAAATATCTGCCAAACTTAAGTCAGTTTTCAACTTTTTCTGTGTCAGAGCATGGCAGGTTGAAACATGCAGCAGCACACTGTTTCATTTCGATTGCTCAGATGATTTTGATGTGGGGAGCATCCTGTTTGAAGTTTCTTTCTGGTATGAATAGCAGAACAGGAATAGATTATAGGAGCCGGTTTGAAAAATGAATTGAAATGTTTTGAAATAAAAATTAAAAATTGAATAAAATATTATTATAATATTATATTATAATATTATTATTATTTTAAAATTTCAAAAAATTAAATGATTTATTATATTTTATTTAAAAAAAATTTAATCATGAGTTAAGATGGATTTTGTATCCAAATTAGGCCAACTGACTACAAAGTTCAAGAAAATATTGTCCTTCGGTAGATTTTATTATCTCCAATCAGATCCATGTTATTGAAAGCAAAATCGCTTTGGAGAGGTCTGACTGTTTATTTCCCTTAACAGCTCTCAATGAAAACAAGTCACATCAGCAAGTTTACTCAAAGCAAGTTGAAGCTTATCACACTAGATCAATTGGAGAGCCCTATCACACTTGATGGAATGAATCCTTCAGCAGCCTTCCATCATTCAAGCCGCCGCAGGAGTGCATTTCAGAGCCCCTTATCATCGTTGTCTATCACCTTTTGTTCATTGCCGCCATCTCCTCAACTCATACATGGTTCTCTCAATTTGGGTCTGTTTCCTATGGGTCTGTTTTTGCCACCGTTGCCTTTATCACACAAGATCTTCCAATTTTTTTTACTTTGTAATTTTGGTCGCAAGGTCTCTACTGTTGTTGTTGCTTTCTGATTGACTCCAACACCTTGCTGTACATGAGCATTTGCATACAATCTATTTTTATTTTCCACAAAAAAAAAGTTTCCAAACAAATAGCTAAGTAATATGATAAATAAGTTAAGTCATGGGAGCAAAGCAATCACCTTGCATAAAGCCCAGTCCGCTAGATCAAAGAATGCACATTTATGATCCTAGAACCACGCAAGAAAACTTATAGCATATTTTTCACAGTGCAATACTTCAATCTAAAATTGCTGATGATTGCTGAATCAAAGAATACACATTCACTCGGTGTGTAATTGTTTTCATTTCCTACGTAATGTATTTGTATTTTGGGTGATTGAAATCTAATATCAGCAGTTATTCAAAGATCATTCACTGACCACTGAAACACAACACACCTAACTTAAAAATAAGATTTTAAGTGCGAAACACAACACACGGATTAGAAATTTCATGTTCAATAGGCACACATCCTAGATACTTTCATCAACCTAAACACTAAAACACAACACAGATAACTACAAAAAAGTGAATAATCTCAACGACCATGGTTCCAAGAGGTGGGCACGAGGTGGGGGGCTAGCGAAGGTTAAAAGGGCTGTCGAGGAGTTTCTACCAAAAATCAGAGGAGATAAGGCTCTGATTTCTTGCCGACAAAGGAACCTTGACCTTCCGAGAGGTGGACAAGGGATTAGGATGAGCCACCGAAGGTCGAGAGGGGCTCGATATTCTTTTGCCAAAATCGTCTTCCAAAAGGACCGACACCGACAAAAGTTCCGAGAGGTAGGCGAGTGGCTGGAATGAGTTGCGAGGGTGAGAGGGGGAGATGTGAGAGGAGATCAGGATTTACAATTTACTGTAGTGCGACTCCATTGTAGTTTAGATGGGAAGTCTATGTGGCATCAACTTATTGGAAGGCTGCTATTTGATAGTGTTCAGTTGTACCGGTTAATTATGCTTGGTAGATAAAATAAGATGAGAATTTCTAAAAATTTTATAAATAGTATTAAGATAAAAATTTAAAATATCATTTTTTAATATTATTATTGTTTTGAAATTTAAAAAAATTGAATTAGAATTTGAAAAAGTTGAATTGTTTATTATATTTTGTATGGAGATTTGAAAAAGATGTAATAATAAGATGAGTTAGAGATGAGATTTCTCACCTTTGCCCCCAAACATAACCAAATCTATTGAAAATAGCAGGCTGACTTTTCGTTCTTGCATGTGAACTCAGACAAAAAGATGGGCATGCTGCATGTGCATGATGAAGGTGAAGAAAAGGGAAGATTCGATTTTGGTCTGGACTTTGGTTGGTATACAGTGACTGTCACACTTTCTGAGTAACCGTTTCTTAAGGTCTACAAGTGCATGTGCATGAGCAAACGTTTGGGGCATAGAGTCTATAGCTGATGATGTATGCACAAGTGAAGAACGGGCATGCATTAAAGTTTAAGGAATACTACATTCAGAAGACGCTGCAAATTCACATCCCTTATGCACATAATCAACCCATCAAATTCCAACCCCTAACAATATTTTTTTTTTTTTGGATAAGTAACACAACCCCTCACAATAATACAGAGAGAGAGAGAGAGAAAAAAAAAACAAGACAGCAAACATGGTCTAAACAAAGCACAAGATCAATATGAAACACAAGCGGAGTTCTCAGGCTCTGGTCTTGAATGGGATGGCTCTTATGACTATCTGGTGGTAAAGGGCAGCAAGTGCAGCTCCAATGAACGGTCCCACCCAGAAGATCCACTAAAGCAAGCAACAAAAACATCGATCAGTTAGAATAATAATATTTATACAACTATTTTACGTTTCATTTCACATGATTGATTGTGCCTTTCAAATTAAAATTACTCAAGTTTTTAATTTAAATTTTATATTTTACATAACCATCCTAAAAAATATATATATAACAGCCCTTTGTTTAAAACATATTTTTAAAAAATGTTGGTTGTATGTGTATCGTTATTCCTTCAGTTATTATATAATAAAAATGCACCCATCCGGAAGTAAATCAATGGGATCATGACACTTTACTAACCTGGTCATCCCATGCGTGGTCTTTGTTGAAGATGATGGCAGCCCCAAGGCTCCTGGCAGGGTTGATGCCAGTTCCAGTAATGGGGATCGTAGCCAAGTGCACCAAAAACACTGCAAACCCAATTGGAAGTGGAGCCAATATCTGCAGGTCAAGTCAGAGAAACGAAAAGGTGTTTTCAGAACCATATCATGTCATATCTGTAAGGCAAGAAAGTATATAATCCCAAGCAAGTCTCACTACAGCAACAAACAAAGAAACCATATTTAATAATTTCCACGAGAGCACCTGTCCTAGGATGTTTTACAGTTTTAGACAATCTTGTATAAACATAATTTTCCCATATCCCAAGCAAGTTTCAATACACCAGACACAGCCTTTCTGTTTTTTCTTGACAAGTTTCAATAGGAGATGTACTATCACAGGCTCACAGCCCATGCGATTTTCCCATATTCATGCACTATATATGTAAGAATGTACTAGTTTGGCTATAGTATATATAGTCAACAATTGGTCATATTCATTTTTTTTTTCATCTTAACATTCAATTACAAGTGGAGATTCTACTATCAATTCACGCAGAGTTCATAGTCACATCTGAATTTTACACAGCAATAATCTTAGTTCAACCAACTTTTTGAGAAGCAACTTCTATCTGAGTAGAGAGTAGGCAAGAGCATAGATCTTTTCAGTAGCTATGAAACTCTCTTAATACAAGAGTGCAAGCTTCAAAAACTCTAGAATGTTATAACTAAAAACCATTCAAAGCACTCACCATAATTGCAATTTCCAGCAACAATTGATTTCAATTTCACTTTCAATCCCACCCTGTGCACCCCTAACACCGTCTATTCAGAAAGTTTTATGCAAATGATCAACAAAGCATTTATACCACTTACACCAAGTCCATAACCCTCAACCAATTCCATTAGATTGGGATTAAACCCAAAAACAAAACTAGGACTCCTTAGTTCCATCGATGGCTACTACTTTGTAATTTCTGCTAATTTCTGAAATGGTAGTAACAACTCATATATTCACGAGAACTTTAGAACATCATAAAGTCAAAATGAGAACAAACAGTGATCAATATGAAAATGACATGAACTAGATTTAACAAATGCAGAATATATAGGCTTTTTTTTATCAGTAAACTAGAATTTTATTGATGAGATTAATGGCATAGCCCAAGTACACGGATAACAAACGCAGAATATATATGTATATATGTAAATAAGAAGTTATTTTATTTTATTTTTATATAAGTAGTATGAAAATAAGAAAAGCTTCCTCTCTCTTAATACTTCTTGTAGTTGTAGAATAAACTTCTTCCCGAAAATAAAATTTTATTCTGCACCTCCAAGTATCTATACCACTAATTTAATCACTTAGTAGCATCATAAAACTTAGAAAGAGTACAGCATACAGTAAAATGTGACATTACATCAATCAGAAATGGCGACAATTAAACTAGTTTTCCCAGGGCTTGATATTTGTTTTTGAACTTCTGATATGAGTTCTAAAGAAAGCAATTTTATTTTATTAAACACTCTAATGGGATTCCTAATAGCCGTGCCTAACCAAACTGTGGAAAACCAAATGAAAATTCTACCATCCTTTTCCAAAGAGCAGTGCTACTTTGCCGCCTAAGTAGCACCATTCCAAGTGACTGTTAGGCCAAATTGGCCTTTTCATTTTTTTTCAATTTTTTTTATCATTTTAAAACATTTTTTTTAAAATATAAATACACTAATAGTCACTTCCTTAACAATTAAGTAAATAAAAAAATTAAAATACATGAAATGTCAAAATGAGAGGGCAAGTTGAGTGGGCAAACTAGCATTTTTTTTTCCAAAACTCAATCCAATGGCATTTTGTACAAACCTAACATTTCTCAAGTAACCAGTAACCACAATGCATTTTAAGGTGTAAACATGTCGCTCCCAACAAATGGGTATGGCATAAGCATTAAAATCACTATTATTCACAAATTTTAACTCATAAATTTCACTACGATTCAGAAACCATCTCAACGCATCTCATTTCATCTCTCAATCCAAACGGGACCTAAAAGAAAGCTCATCAAACTTCGAGTAATCTAAGGTATTCTACCAAGTAAAAGTTCACAAGTTGAATATAGTGCCCCTATGTACTAGCAAAGTGGCAAGGTATCTTGGCAAACAGAGCTCAAAAAACCTTCACCAAGGCATATGGCACCCCACAAGCATGGGTCCACACGTGAAACCAACACACAAAATTTAACCACATAGTTCAATTCAGACTCTATGGAGATGGAACTCTGTTAAATTAAGCCGCATGCCACAGTGAGGCAATCATTAGCCTGTTCCACAAAAAAGCACAAGGGGGCTCGCATTATAGTGAAATACGCTAGTTGCACAAACTTTTATGTTCAAGTCGTGTAGCATTGCCATATCATGCATAAGTCCATGCAAGCACCCCTACCATGCATTTGGTAGGCAAAGCATGCAACAAGACTTATGTATTAAAGTTGAACAAACAATCCAACCTAAATTAGAGCCTCCAAAAATAAGTATTGGGCTCACTCCAGCAAAAGATTATAGTCGTGGGGTATCTTCTTCAATTTTTTCTTTTTTCATGGCAAAGAGACCGAGTCCAAACAAAAGGTTCTCTTGCCATATTGTTGTAACTTGTGACAGGCTTTAGGTATATTGAGGTCAAGGGTTCCAGTTTTTCTCATTACTAAAGTTGATTTCTCCTATGGATGTAATCCTATGTGCCAAACCGTGTAAATAAGCCATCCAAGCCATTGATTTATTTATGTTTTCTCTTCTCTACATGCTTGTTGTAAAATTAATAAATAGATAACTACAAATAACAAAGGGAGAAACAGACAAACGTGTGCATAAGCCATAGACAGAGTTACACATAAATACATAGAAAAAGAAGAAAACAAACAGAGACAGAGGGGAGAGAGAGAGAGAGAGAGAATAATACTTACAGGGACATGGGAGTCTCTAGCATTCCTCTTAGCATCAGTTGCAGAGAAAACGGTGTATACGAGAACGAAAGTGCCAACAATCTCAGCTCCAAGGCCATCACCCTTGGTGTAACCGGGTTTTACTACATTGGCTCCACCACCCTGAAGTTCGTACTGTGTTTTCTGGAACCCCTTCACAACACCTGCACCGCAGATTGCACCCAGGCATTGCATCACGATGTAGAATAGTGCTCTTGTCAGGGAAAGCTTTCTCGCAAGGAAGAGACCGAATGTCACAGCTGGATTTATGTGTCCACCTGTGCCAAACATAAACAAAATAACGCGTACCGTGAGGGAAGGGTGAAAAGAACCCCCATCGAAAAAATCAAACAAGCTGGCTCCAGCCTATTGAGTAAGGAAATGTCTCGGGGAAAAAAATTAATGGCAAAATGGCACAATCTCTGGTCACTATCCAAACCAAGCCTAACATAAGAATAAAAGAGTTTGATTCCTTGTTGCTCAAATTTTCTGACAGCCCAAACATACACTAAAGCAGCATTCAAGTAAAATTTTCCGAAAGTCCAGTAATAAGGTGCAAATTACTCTCCTCATATCTCTCACAAACCCGACAGAAGATTGAAAAAGGAAAGGGATCAAGTCATCGCGTTGAACAGATCCCACCTAAAACATGCATGCTAGCCTGTTTTAGCCCTTTTTTTCCCAGCAAACAAACAACCAAATAAAAAATGAAAAAATCACTATAAAGTCATTAGCTCTCCATCTTTGTCTACAGACATAAGAGCAAGCAAGATACTGATTTTAGAAAAAAATAAAAAAATAAAAAAAAAATAAAAAACAGCATTAGAAAATAACCATCTTTAAGCATGTCACAAAGAAAAAATCGTTTCTTTCCTTCATCATTCACCCTGAAACTTCAAAGCAACATAGGTAGAGAGAGAGAGAGAGAGAGAGGGGGGGGGGAGAGGGAGAGAGGTGTAACCTGAGATACCAGCAGTGCAGTAAACAAGGGCGAAGATCATGCCCCCAAAGGCCCAAGCAATGCCCTGAACACCAACAGAAGCACACTTGGGAGAGGTGGCGACACCCATGACAGTAAGAACAGTGATGTACAGGAATAGGAAGGTGGCGATGAACTCGGCAATGCCAGCCCTCCAGAAGGACCAGGACTGGAGCTCCCCAGGCTCAAACAATGGTGCTGGCGGTGGCTCCTTGTAGTTCTTGTCCGTCTGTGCCGATGTCCCTATGGGTTGCCTCTCTGAGAACTTGTTCGCTCCAGTTTCACATCCTCTTCTTTCCCCTCCATTGTCTCTCTTAGCTTCTAGCTACACACAATCTCTGATCTCTCTCTCTCTCTCTCTCTCTCTCTCTAGGATTGTAAAATAAAAGTCTTGGAGCCTGAAGGTGAGCTTTGTGGCAGAAGTGGGTGCAATGATTTATAGGGGAGACAAGCTACTGACCAGTGTTAGGAACTACATATACCAAAAAAGAATCATATATGATTGGCTTCAGATTTTTGGGTAACATTATGTTCACACAGTTTTATTGCTCTCGTCATGCATCAAACGTAAAATGTCAAGTGTACAGCAAGAAAAAGAGGTTTATTTTCAGAAGTTAACTGTAGCAAACTGGGAAAAAAATTGAATATTTAAACAAAAGATAGTGCAGAGTGGAGAGTCCATGTTAAGTTTCAATGATAATTGGTTTTAATTAAAAATTTTGGAGATGTTTCTGGAAAGTGTAAAAAGATGCAGTAGTGAAAGACAGGCAGTACAGCTTTGAAATAAAATAAAATAAAAAGACATAGGTACAGTCACATCAGAGGATACTTTGGCTGTCCTTATCTTTTTGCAGACCATTTTTAATCCTACTTTTCCCTACTCCCAAGGTACCTTCCTCCACGCCCATCCATTTTCGTGTGTCTCAGAGTCTGATTATGTATGCTGACAGAAGGGGTATTATTGTCCATACAAGAACTAATGGTAAATTAACTTCTGAACGGTTAGAGATTAGCGTGGAAATAACGGATTGATTTGATTAATAAAATGATAATTAGATGATTAGACCGTTTCCGTTTTATCTAATCAGAATGGAAGAATGTGGGAGGTGGGGGACAAAGGTCCACAAAAGGGGACAAAACGACAACCGTATTGCCAGACGGTCCTTTCCCTGGTTTCGAGGCAAAACTGTGCAACGGAAGCCCGTTTTCCTCAGCTTTGCTGCAATCATGTGGGCTCCAGTCCGGACAAGATAATGCATAGAGTATTGATACAAACAATATATGTTTACAATATATCTAAATACTTAATTTTTTTTATCAATTACTATTTACTATTTTATCTCATATCTTATAAAATATCCTTACATCATATAAAAAAAAAAAAAAATTATAAATATAGAATATAAAAATAAATAATAACTGATAGATAGAATTTTTTTATAAATAGTGCTACTTTGTAGTTTAAATAGTACCGTTCTATTTGACCGCTAGTTATTTGTGAACTTTTTTTTTTCTATTCATATTGTTTAACGTATTTAGATATTTTTTAAAAAATAAAAAATATACTAATATATTTAAAATTACTTTCTTCATCATTAAATAAAAATAATAATAATAATTTCACTGAGCTGTCAAATGGAACGGTAACTTTTGAGTGGCATAATAATATTTTTTTTCCTCTATTTCAAAACAATATTGTAAGATAAAGATATTTTTGTAAAATAATGTTACTTTTATAAAATGTTTTACAAAATTACCATTTATTTAACATATTATTGTGAAAGATATTGTGAAATATGTTGTGTATAAATTATTTTTCTATTGTTTATATATATAATAGTATGTTAATATTTAATAATAACAATTAATTACGGTAAGATACAGTTATTATAATTATAGGAAATCTAATCCGTATCTTTGTTATAGAAAATGATACACAGTTACTTTTGCGACTTTTCATATAATTATATGTTTTAAAATAATTTATAAAAAATATAATTATTTCATAAAAATTCTTCGCTTTAAAATATAATTATATAAAAATCTATGGAAAAAAAAAATACGTGTATCATTACTAAAATTTATTAAAAAGTGAGGGGGAAGGTTTAAAGCCGTTGAGAAAGTGAGAAGGCATAATTTTAAGATTAGAACATTTTGGAGGTTAGCAAAAAGTGAGTAAGCATCACGCAAGATCATGTGGGTCGCGCCTTCAAAGATTCTACACTGTAGTTTTCATGGGAAGTATTCTCTATATGATTTTAATATTAATTCAAATTATTTTTTATAAAAATATATATATAAGTATAATTACTTTATAAAATACTCTCAATTGCAAATAAATTTATCAAAAAATAAATAAATTATATCTATGATGTTTTCTTGATATTAGACTTGCCCATGGCCCCATATTATAAAAAAGATCAATTCTCCTTACTGAACACGCTTGAAATGGTAATAATATATTAATTTGATTTCTTAAAGAAAATCACCTTTGGCAAACATGTTCGTGTTTAATTTTGTTTAGCCTATCACTTTGACCTAATAATACTTTGTGATGCATAGATTATTTGAAGATCGGCCTCGTTTGATTATGCAAATGAGATAAGATATAATAAAAATTAAAAATTGAATAAAATATTATTAAAATATAATTTTTATTTTAAAATTTGAAAATTTTGAATTGTTTATTATATTTTATGTAAAAATTTAAAAAAATTATAATGATTATATGGGATGATCCATCTTAGTAACCAAACCAGACCTCATGATACATATAAATGATATCGGCATTTGATTGAAAAAAAAAAAACCTCCAAAACAAATATAAGCAAAAACATTAATAAAAGCTTATGTAGACTGTAATTTATTTTCACTCTCATTATTCTATTAAAAATAAATTTTTTTATTAGTTTAAGATTAATTTTTATTTTTATGAACTTAGTGAGATTAGAATTCGAAGAGAGTGAAATATTTTATATTTATTAAATTAAGTTGCTTAAAAAAAAAAAAAAAAAAAAAGTTTTGTGTAGAGTGGGTGAGGGACCTTGCCGCCTAAACCCTCACTATATATTATAATTAATGGGGCCTAATTCTCCACTGTAAACCTAATCAGTGCTGTACTCTCCTGATCTTGTGCCCCTCCTCACATGCATTTTAATTTTTCTGGGTCCCTTTTCTCAATCACAGTGACACTCCAATCATATGGCCACATGCAACCATCTTCCTCTTAATCTCTTCAAATCAACTACATGCAATATTATCTTATAAAATTATTTGTGCAGTTCTATATACAAGCTAAATATATTTTTCTAGAAGTGTAATTTAAAAGCCTTTACGCCACATACTATCCAAATGACATAATTTAATTTGTAAAATTTAAAATTTATTTTTCAAATTAAATTATGTTACGTAAATTATATAATATGTCATGAGAATGGTGTATAGTGTAAAAACATTCAAATATAATTATTATTTTTTAAATAATTGTGCAGGACTTGTATATCCTAAAATTATATCTAATATTTCTCTATCACGGTTAGGGGTGTAAATTTGACCCGAAAAACCAGTTCGGACCGGACTGGATCGGACCGGTTCTACGGTTTTGAACCGGTCCGGTCCGGAACCGGTTTCTAAAATACGTAAACCGGTTGGAACCGGTCCGGTTCCGGTTTTGAAATTTTCCGGACTGGATCGAACCGGACCGGACAGGTTGATAATAAAATATAAAAACTAATATTTTATATATAAGTTTTATTAAAAATTAAAATTATACAAAATATTATATATTAATATATATAAGTTTAAAAGTTTTATATATAATGTATAATTATTAATATAATTTATTAATTATACATATAATTTATTAATTATACATTATATATAAGATAATGTTATTATAATTAATACTAATATATAACTATACCAATAGTTTAATATGCATACTATTACTAATATATTATATACCCATACTAATATATAAGTCTATAACTATTTAACTAATACTAATAGTTTAATATAGAGTATAGAGTATAGTTATATTTATACTAAATTACTAATGTAGTTACACTAAATCACTATAATTAATACTAATATATAACTATACCAATAGTCTAATATTAATACTATTATATGGTCTAATATATTATATACCCATACTAAATTACTAATATATAAGTCTATAACTATTTAACTAATACTAATTGTTTAATATAGAGTATAGACTATAGTTATACTTATACTAAATTACTAATATAGTTACACTAAATCACTATAATTAATACTAATATATAACTATACCAATAGTCTAATATTAATACTATTATATGGTCTAATATATTATATACCCATACTAATATATAAGTCTATAACTATTTAACTAATACTAATAGTTTAATATAGAGTATAGACTATAGTTATACTTATACTAAATTATTAATATAGTTACATTAAATCACTATAATTAATACTAATATATAACTATACCTATAGTTTAATATTAATACTGTTATATTATCTAATATATTATATAAGTCTATAACCTATACTATTTAAATTTAACTATCATTTAAAAAAAATAATTTGAAAATAATCAAATATTTATTATCCTACAACTAAACCCAAACGATGCCGTTTTACTCTACAAATTAATAAAGCCTAACTCACTCTATGCCTCCGGTCTCTCACTCTCACTCTCGAATATGCCCAGTTTCAACTCCCGAGTGCCTTCAACGAATCAACTCTCTCGTCTCTCACTCTCGAGTCTCGTCTCTCACTCTCTGCCTCCTACTGTCGTGACCTCGTCTCGCACTCGTCCATACTCCACACTGCCGAGGCCCGAGTCTCTCACTCTCTGCCTCCTACTCTCTCGTCGTGACCTCGATTAGTCTCTCACTCTCTCTTCTCTCAACTCTCCCGTCCTCTGTCTCTCTGCCGAGTGCCGAGTCTCCACCCTCCCGTCTCTCACTCTCACTCGGTAAGTCCTTTTTTTATTGCTTATTATTTTTTTTGAAATTACATTCTAGAATTTCTGTGATTGGGTTTTGTTATATTAGGGTTTTGTGATTGGGTTTTGTGATATTGAGATTTTTGTGATTGAGTTCTCAGTTTTGTGATATTAGAGTTTTTGAATCCGAAATTTAGGATTTTTTGTAATTGTGTTTATTATTGTGTTCGTGATATACTAATGTTAGGGTTTTGTGATTGGTGGGGGAGTAAGTTATCATGCAAAAATTAGGGTTTTGAATCCGAAAGTTATGTTATTTGTTTACTTAGATAAAGAGGTCTTTTTTTCCCAAATAACCAAAAATAAAATATAATGTATGGATTGCAAGGCATCATCCCGTTTATATCATTTATTAGGGTTTGTGATTGGGTTTGGATTAGAACAAAAAAAATTACAACACCAGAGGATATCCTAATTTTTTGTACATAATTACACACTCTTTCTAGGGTAGATGTGTCTAGGCAAACCTCCTAGCTGTTTTTGAGAATTTGAGCGCAGATGTAAAAGGGGGCAGGGTCTATCAAACTTGCATGCGTTCCATTACATGTCTATCAAACTATTTTTGAAGCAGTTTTTTTTTTTTTAAAACAGATTTTTAATTACATGTCGACTCAAATTTACATTTTAGAAAACCGGGAAACCGGTAAAACCGGAAGTACCGGTTTAGGAAGATAACCAGGGCGTAATCGGTTTTGAAAAATGAAAAATCGGTCATATCGGTTCGGTCCCAAATATTGTCTAAAACTGGACCGGACCGGTTACACCCCTAATGATTCACGGTTAGTTTACATAAACCGTCAAAATATCACTAAGTCCACGTGGCTTCCGCTAATCCAATTGGGCTTGCATGTTTTCTTCACTTGCCTAGCTGGCATAGTTGACCAATGTCCCACCAATGATAGCATGACAGGCATGCATGAAATAAGAGTTTGAAACATATTGAATAAAGAGGACTACTAGAGATAAAAAGGAATCTCATAAGTTAAGTGGCACTATAACAACGCCAATTTAAAAAAAAAAATTCTCCCTCCCCCACCCCAATCCCCCTTTCTCCTCCCCCTCCCTCCCCCTTGTTGCAAACCCACATTGCCATCCCTAGCAAATAGTCGACGTCGTTTGTCAGAGCCAGCCTCAAAGAATAGCTGACGTTGTCATCGTTCCCATCCCTCACTAGCAGCAAACAGCCGACATCTCTTGATCTCTCAGTCTCTCATATTTCTTCTATTTTCCTTTCGTTTCTCAACAACCAAACAGATTTGCGATCCTCCCCCTCAACAACCAAATAGAAAACAAACATTATTTTCCATTCATTTTCTCAACAACCAAATAGAGAACAAGTTGCGGTTTTATTTTCTCAACAACCAAATAAAGAACAAACATTATTTTCCTTTCATTTTCTTAACAACCAAACAGAGAGATACTGAAAGTAGAGGGCTATTGTTAAAAGGCTTCCAAGTGGGGATCGATGAAGGCTAAAGGAAGGAGCTTGGAGTCTGTGAGGGGGGTGACAAAACAGAAGAAAGGAAGGGAAGTCGAAGTATTAGGGCTTCAGCATGTAGCCAACGACACTGTTTAGTAAAGAAAGGGGAAACGACGCCGCTGGCTCTAGGAGACAAGGGATGCGTTTTGGTTCAATCCACTAAATGACACAATTTTAATAAATAGTAATGTAGTGTTTTTAAAACATTACAACGATGTAGTTTTTATATTCAGTCTATTATAGCACAGGGTTATTTTAGTAATTTCATGTAGATCTGTTAAAACTCACGCCTGAATGGTAGGAAGGACATTCTGGAATATTTTCTAATCTGTTTGTTATCTTTTCATGGAGGAATTGGGCAACCTCGAATACACCCATACGTATGAATATTAGTCAATTGTTATCCTGCATTCTGGCTAATCTTCTTCATTAGTTTTTCACTTACAGAACCTTCACAAGTTTACCATCCAACCATAACAGAACCTTAACAAGTGATATCCCAGAGCTACCAATCCAAACACCATACCCAATACCTAGACACTATACCCAAACACCATGGTTGAAGGCACTAGATCAAAACAATAAGAAAACCAATGCCAACTAGCAATGCAATAGGAGATCTAGGATTTGAACGGCCAAATAACTCAAATCACAAATCTGGTCCGCACGTTCTTTGAGCATCACCAGCAAGTAGACAATAGGGAGCAGCACGTTGAACGGGAGGGGGAGATCTTGGACCTTAAAAGAGCAAACAACATAGAGTAAGATTAAAATCCCCACATTTTGATGGGGATAATCCAGATGGTTGGGTATTCAAAGTCAATCAATATTTCAACTATCATCAAACACAACCAAGCCATTGTTTACTCATCGCCTCATATCATATGCAAGGTGAAGCACTTATCTAGTACCAGGATGCATGGGACAGCGGCCATTTCGACACATGGGAGACGTTCACCCATGCCCTCCAACTTCAATTTGGTCCTACGGCTTCCGATGATCCGATGGAGGCCTTGACACGCTTGAAGCAAACTTCCACACTATCAGCATACAAGGCCCAATTCGAGAGCCTCTCTAACAAATTGAAAGGCCTAGCTCCACCACCATGCGGCTTGTGGGACATATTTCAGGAGAGAATGTGGTGATTTTAGTTAACTCTAGAAGTACTCACAATTTTTTAGATCCTACAATGGCAAGGAAAACAAGATTAAAAATGGATCTCTCCACTCAGTTGACTATAAGAGTGGCTAATGGAGAAATAGTGCAAAGTGAAGGGTATTTTCAGTCACTGGATGTCAAGATTCAAGGTAATAAGTTTATCCATTCTCTTTACATTATGAAATTGGTGGGTGCAACTTGGTTCTTGGGATAAACTGGTTGTCCACCTTAGGCCCTATAGTTTGGGACTTTGCCAAGCTATCTATGAGATTTATTAAAAAAGGATGGGAAATCAGCCTTTTGAGGCTTTAATGCCAACCTCTAAATTAGAGGGCAGCAATAGAACTATCTTAGCTTCCTTATGCAAAAATAGAGGGCTGCTATTGCAAATAGAGCCTAGTAGTAAGAGCCAGCAGGAAGAGGAAATAAATCCTGATATTGCAAAGCTGATGAGGGCTTTCAAGGGGGTGTTTGATGAGCCTCAAGGGCTACCACACCAAAGATCATGTGGCCATAGAATAATCTTGAAGGAGGGTACCCAGCTCATCTCTACACGACCTTATAGGTATCCTCACTATCAGAAATTTGAGATAGAGAAAATAGTAGCTGAACTACTAAAAAATGGGGTAGTGAGATCCAGCTCTTGCCCATTTTCAGCTCTGGTATTGTTGGTGTGTAAGGCAAATGAAGGTGGGAGGCTTTGTGTTGACTATATGGCACTAAACCAAGAGACAGTGGAGGATAAATTTTTCATTTCCTTCATAGATGAACTATTGGATGAGCTGGGAAGGGCCACAGTGTTTTCAAAATTGGATCTCAGGTTGGGGTATCACCAAATCAGGGTGGTGCCCGAGGACATTGCTAAAACAACCTTTCGAACTCATGAAGGCCATTATGAGCTCTTGGTAATGTCTTTTATCCTCACCAATACCCATTCAATGTTTCAAGGGATAATGAACGATGTGTTCAGGCCCTTGTTACTCAAATTTGTCTTAGTTTTTTATTTTTTATTTTATGATATCCTAGTGTATATCAAGAGTTGGGAAGAACATTTGGGACACCTCACACAGGTCCTAAAGCTACTGCAAGGTCACCAACTATTTGCAAAGCTATCCAAGTGTGGATTTGGGGTGAAAGAAGTGGAGTATTTGGGGTATGTCATTTCAGAACAAGGGGTTCAGGTGGATCTTTTTAAAATCAATGTTACGCTGGAATGGCCTACTCCTAAAAACCCTAAAGCTTTAAGGAGATTTTTGGGCCTAATGGGTTACTACAAGAAATTTATCAAAAGTTATGGGCTGCTAGCAGCCCCACTCACGGGACTCCTCAAGAAAAATACTTTTGCATGGGGTCTGCAAAAGCATATTAGGGCTTTATTAAGCTAAAACTGGCTGTTACAACACCACCAATTCTTAAAATTCCTGATTTTACACTACCTTTCAGCCTAGAATGTGATGCAAGTGGTAGAGGGATTGGGGTTGTCCTCATGCAATCTAGCCAATCCATAGCTTACCTAAGTAAAATGTTGAAGAGTCGAGCACTACTCCTATCAACTTATGAAAGGGAACTCTTAGCTGTAGTCACTACCGTTCAAAAGTGGCATCCTTATCTATTAGGGCAGTCCTTTATTATAAGGACATATCAACAAGCATTGAAGTTTTTGCTGGAACAGAGGGTCAAGACAGAGGCTTAGCACAAATGGTTTAGTAAACTAATGGGTCCGAGTTCAAAATTGAGTATAAAATAGGCAATGAGAATAAGGTAACTGATGCACTATCAAGAAAAGGGGAAGAAAAGGGTGAGGCTAAAGGGTTGCTGGCTCATATTACTTGCCCTTCACCAGATTAGGTAGTAGAACTAAAAATAAGCTACCAGAAATCCCTGGAATTCAAGGAGTTGCTGGAGAAACTTCAGAACAACCAAGAGACCCCAAAAGGGGTGTCCCTACAACAAGGCCTGATCCTTAAGAAGGGGAGGATTGTGGTGGTGTTAGATTCTCCATTTAATTGACCTGCATTATTGCATATTTTATACAGTTAAAATCAATATATTTTTAATTATTTAATTATTTAATCATTGATTTTAGATGAAAAAATGATTAAGAGACATAAATCCAAGTTGTAATTTAAATTGATGAATAGCATAATTTATGCTTAATTTTAATACTTGTGATTTAATTTGATATTATTTTTTCACATGCACAACACACTTTTAATATTTTATTCTCCGTCTTTTGTCTAATTTTATTTTTATTTTTAATTAATGAATTATTTTATTTTCTTTAATTATTTATTATTTATTTTTCTTGTTTAAATTTTATTTTTGTTTTCTTATTTTTATTTTTAATTTTTCTTTTTTACACCTTGTCCTAAACGACATGTCATTTTTACTGCATGGAAAAATTACTTGTCGTTTGTCTCTGGGAATCAAATCTGGCTTTGCTAAACGACTTGTCATTTCGTTTATAGCAAAAAACGACAATTCGTTTTCGTTATCTTCAACCTCACCACTCCACGCATGCATATACACCATCCACCGTGCTCTATCTCCATAGCCGTGAGCCCAGCCGTGCCCAGCCTCCTTGTTAGACCCCCACGTAAAGTTGCCACACATGTTCTAGCCATGTTCGGGACATGCCCCTTGATCATGCCACGAGCATGCCTTGGCCCGTGTCTTGTCACACACGGGGCGCCTAGCATGCTCATGGACCGGCCACATGCATGCCTTGGCCCGTGCCTTAACATGCACGAGGCGCCCAGCATGCAAGCCATGCGCGCGCCATGCCTCGGCCCCAGCGAGGTTAGTGGCCATGTGCAGCCCAGGGCACGGCCAGGCATGCGCATGCCCCTGCGCATGCACGCAGGCCACATGGCTCAGCGCACGCAGGCAGGCCACATGGCCCCGCGCACGCATGCAGGCCGCATGGCCCTGCGCCCCCATCTTGACCGCAGCCATGCGCACGCCCAGGTGCACAGCCATGCGCACGCTCATCTTGCGCACGCCCATGCGTGCGCCCATGCACCTGCAGCCGGCCATGCACCCAGCCGCATGGCCCGCCTGCCGCACCCCAGTGAGGTTAGTGGCATGCCCTTCAGGCATGCCATCCAGCCCACGGTCCCAGCCCGTGCCATGCAGAGCAAGCCAGTGGCATGCCCACCAGGCATGCCATCCAGCGCACGGCTCTAGCCCGTGCCTTGCGGAGCAGGTCGGTGGCATGCCCACCAGGCATGCCATCCAGCGCATGGCTCCAGCCCATGCCTCCAGCCTATGCCTTGTAGCAGGCTCACATGGCTAGCCACCATCAGCAGGCCGAACATGGCACCATGCCATTCTCACCAGCCAGCCCATGCATGGCACCATGCCATGCACCACAGCTAACTATGCCGAGCCACTTAGCCATGGACCAGACCGAGGACCACCATGCACCATCCTAGACGAACCCTTGGCTCATGCATGCCACGGCTATGTGGTCCATGCCACTATCTTTATTTATGTTATTTCTTTTATTGCAAAGGGACCTTTTGGGGGTTTCCAAGTTATAACCTTTATAAATAGGACCCTTAGCCATTTCTTTCATATCTTTTGGAAAATTGACTAGAGTGAGGATATTGTTGAGAGATCATTTTCAGTGCTTGACACTTGGGCTCTTTTGGGTGCAATTCATTGAATCCCAAAGAGAGGATTACTCCATGCAATTCATTGAATTGGAGTAATCCATTTATCTTGTTTTTCAACTTGGTGCAATTCATTGAATCCAAGTTGATCATCTTTATTTTTGTTACTTTTATCAATATATGAGGTTTATTCAATCTTGGTGCACATTGTGAATCAATTGTTGAATTACTTTAATTGTTTATTCGACTTCATCATTTTGTTCTTGAGTGTTCATTTTGTGTTCTTGGTGTTCATCCATTTTCGGCTCATTCAATCCATTCCACCCTCAATCTCGACCAACCCTAGTGTTTATACACTTTCCATAATTAATTCCCTTCTTCCACCTAGCCCTAGCCGAATCCCCACTTCCCATTTGAATTTGAATTCAAATTTGGCACTCTTGCCATATTTGAATTAGCCTTGGTCGACCACCTCATTTACCATATTAGGGTTTCCTTATTTGAAACCCTAGTTGACTCCCTTAAAGCACATGGCCGGCCATCACCTTATCCATGAGCATATCCCTTGTTTTTAGGAAACTTTCCTAAAAACACTCACTAGCCTATTCGGCCAAGCCTTGGCCGCCCAACACATTTTCCCTAGCTCCAAACCCTAAACCATCTTACAACTCAAACCCTAGCCACCTCATCCAAACCCTAACCCTAATCACCAAAGTGGCACCATCCATGCAAACCCCTATTGCCGTGCAACCCATGCAACCCTAGCCACCCAAACACTTAGCCACTTTTCCCAACATCTCATACACTCATCCTAGCTTAAACACTTAACCTCACATTGTCCAAATTGCCACCATTGATCGTGAACCAAGTAAGAGAAGAACTAGAATTCGGTCAACCAAAGGAGATCCTAGCTAAGGACGACTTAGTGTTTAGGGACTTGACCGGGGTCCCTAACACTCCTCCAACGCACGTCGTCTCCATCATGCAGTGCACGGCAAGCCACCGTCTGAAGCTCCCACTCACAGCCTTGGCAGCACCACCTCTCCATTTCTGCAAAAGAGTCCAGCCATGCACGCCCCTCGGGACCACCACCATGCTCCTCCACAGTGCCGTGCCCAGCCATTGGAAAACTCCAATAGATTGCTCTATTTTTCTACTCCCGAAACAGAGCATTTAGTCCCACTGCCCGTACCGGTTGCCATAGCTGCAAACAACGGCACCTTTGCCGCACCACCTCCATCACAGATCATCCCTAGCACCTCAGCCGACTGCCCAGCATCTCCACCGCACCCATGAACCAAACCACT
The DNA here is from genome assembly GCA_029856935.1 of Cyclocarya paliurus. Classification (NCBI taxonomy): domain Eukaryota; kingdom Viridiplantae; phylum Streptophyta; class Magnoliopsida; order Fagales; family Juglandaceae; genus Cyclocarya; species Cyclocarya paliurus. Next base: position 24,986,282 of record CM056952.1, read on the forward strand.
CAACTCCACGTTGCACGGCAACGCTGAAACCATGCACTGCACCATCGCCATGAACGGACTCCAACGGTAGCAACCTCATCTCTATCTCTCGGCTCCATCTCTCTCAGTTAGTAATGGAGGAAAGCAGAAATAATAAAATGGAAATACAAAAGAGAGAAAGGTGAAAAAAAGAAGAAGACCACTATAGCTCGGGCACTACCTCCATCTCTACCTAACGGAAAAGCACGGGAAGGATAAAGAAGAAAAGAAAGAAAGATGATGGAAGAAAGAGAGAGATGAAGTAGACGGAAGTGAAGAAATAAAGAAATGAAGAATAAGTGCACGCCGCATGAGTTAGGAAACACATGCACATGGATACCAAAAGAGGAAGAAATTAAATATGAATGTTGGCTAAAACTTTCGGCTGGGTGCAAAGAGAGGAAGGCAAGAAGCATTTCACGCCATACACATTGCACAGCAGAAGAAAAAGTGAGACTAATGTAAAACACGGAAGGAATATTGGCTTAGATGCTGGAAAAAAATTAAGAGCTGAATTTTAGTGGAAGACAAGAAGAAAAACATTAATTTGTTAGGCATTAATTTGATTTTTTAAACTCATGCATGCTGGCTGGAAGGCAGACAAAGGCTGGAGACATGAAGAAATAAAAAAAACTTAGCAAGAGACGGAAGGAAACACACGCACGTGAAATATTATTGCCCTTTCGGTGGCGGACGAAAACATGCGGACATTCCTTGCATTTCATTCGGTCTGGAAAAAAATAATTCAACGGAGCACATACACGAGTTTTCCGAGGGAAGAAATAAAAAATGCAGACGGGAATTGAGCAGCCTCATCCTTTTTGGTTCTATATAAAGGAGGGGAATTCGACACATTACAGGGGAAGAGTGAGTTTCGGGACTCATAGGTTGATTTTTTAGAGTTTTTGTTGTTCTTGTTCAAATGGACAGCTAAGTCCTTAAGTAAAGTTAGGGATGAACTTGCACAATTGAGGGTATTTTTATTTTATTTTTGATTCATATGATTGTTCTTTATTAATGCAAACTCTTGTTTATCATTTTCTAATTATCAATAGTATTTTCTTATTTCCAAATAATTTTGGAATTGATTCATTTCATAAATTTAATCATACTTTTTCTATAGAATGATTAAGATCCTTGATTATGTTTGGATTAATTCATTATCTTTATTGATTTAATTCTTTGCTGCAGTATTGCCCAGTGGATATATTGTCGTCGTTGAGTTTTGTCAATAAGGATGATAATTTACAGAGTTTTAAAAAGCAGTGAATGATTTATCAAAGAGTTATCTTTCGATTAATGTGGTTTGTAGTTCTATATCTTTCAATTGGAGAATTTGGAGCTGAATCCCCAATTCTGTAATTCACTGAATCAAGAATAAACAAAAATACCCGATTTGTGCAAGAAATTCCTGATACTTTGCTATTTGTAATTTGAGTGATCCCTATTTTTATCATCGTAATTTTAGTTGCTAAATCGCATTGAAACCAATTCTTTCTTATTGATCATTAAATATTTTCTTTTAGTTCTTTTTATTTTTTGTTGTGTTTTCTTTAATCTGTCTCCTTGAGGAATCGACAACCCAAAGTTGTGCTACAACTACCGCGTTATTCTTTGGGCGTAATCATCATTTAAGTTCAAACTCCTTCATTATATTCACACAGATCCAATGGAATGCCACTCGGGGTATCTCAAGACCTATCAAAGGGCTAAGATGGACTTTTATTGGGCTGTCATGAAGAAAGACATCAAAAAATGGGTGAGGGAGTGCGACTCTTGGTAGCCTACCAAGTATGAAACCTTGCCCCCTATAGGTCTACTATAGCCACTTCCGACACACCAACAAGCATGGACTGATATATCTATGGACTTCATTGAAGGGCTGCCAAGGTCCAAGGGTTATTTAGTAATTTTTTTCGTGGTGGATCGTTTCACTAAATATGGGTATTTTATGCCCTTGGCTCACCCTTACACAGCTCAAGAAGTGGCTCAAATCTTTGTAGGGTCTGTGTTCAAATTACATGGATTTCCTAAATGCATAGTCTTAGCAAGGATTCCTTGTTTTTTTATCTCATTTTGGAAGGAGTTGTTTGCTCTCCAAGGGACCTCTCTCAATTTCAGTATTGCCTACCATCCGCAAAGTGATGGGCAAACGGAAGCAGTGAATAAGGTGTTAAAGGGTTACCTAAGGTGCTATGTGAGTAAGAAACTTAAGTGGTGGAGTTAATGGCTACCCCTATCTGAGTGGTGGTACAACAGTTCCTACCGCAGTGCCACAAAGTTTACACTTTTCGAGGCCCTCTAAGGGTACCCTCCACTGAGACTACTAGACTACATACCGGGAACTTCCAACAACATGGCAGTAGATCAACAAGTCAGAAGCAGATCTCAGATCTTAAATCTACTAAAGAATAATCTCATAGCCCCCAAAAACAATATGAAAATCCACACAAACAGGGTAAGAACTGAGAGAGAGTTTGAAGAAGAGGACTGAGTTTACCTACGGCTCCAACCGTACCATCAAAAAATGATGGTTGCATGGCGCAACATGAAACTAGCTCTATGCTTCTTGGGCCTTTCAAGGTGGCCCAATGGCTGGGTACAGTGGCGTAACACCTTGAGCTGCCTCCTCATCACGAATCCACCTTGTGTTCCATGTTTCTTGCTTGAAGAAGAAACTCGGAGCTCAGATCCAGGTGCTATCCTTTCTTCCACCAACCAGTAACAACGATGAGGTTCTACCAAAGAGTGAGGCCGTGATCGACCGTTACATGAAGCAGCAAGGTGCTTGAGCTGTGACTAAGGTTTTAGTTCGATAGGTGGAGGCCCCCGAGGAAGAAAATAGTTGGGAGAACCTTTGGAAGTTGAGGGCTTTGTATCCACACATTGTGGACAAAGTTCTATAAGAAGGGGAGGTTGTTAGGAGGCTTCCAAGTGGGGGTCGATGAAGGCAAAAGGAAAGAGCTTGGAGTCTGTGAGGGGGGCGACAGAACAGAAGAAAGTAGAAGAGTGAATAAGAAAGGAAGGGAAGTCGAAGTATTAGGGCTTCAACATGTAATCAACGACACCTTTTAATAAAGATAGGGGAAATGAAATCACTAGCGTTAGGAGACAAAGGATGCATTTTGGTTAAGTTCACTAAATAGCACAGTTTTAATAAATAGTAATGTAGTTTTTTTAAAGCATTAAAACGATGTAGTTTTTATATTCAGTCTATTATAGCACAGGTTATTCTAGTAATTTCCTGTAGATCTGTTAAAACCCATGCCTGAATGGTGGGGAGGACATTCTCGAATATTTTCTAATCTGTTTGTTATCTTTTCATGGGGGAATTGGGTGACCTCGAATACACCTATACGTATGAATATTAGTTCATTGTTATCCTGCATTCTGGTTCATCTTATTCATTAGTTCTTCACTTATAGAATCCTTAAAAACTTACCATCCAACCATAATAGAACCTTAACAGCTATTGATTACGTTGTTGGGACAGTCGGCAACTCGACAGGAAGGTGGCACGGGAGATTTGGCGAATGGGTCTTTGTCCGCAGGCAGCCGAGGGGGGGGGCTTGGGATAGTGAAGTGGGGGAGAGAGGGGACATGGCAGGGGAAGTGAGAGAAAAAGAAAAAGAAAGGAAAGTGGAGGAGGAACAGGGGCAAGGAATTGAAATAAAAAAGTAAAAAAAAATACCTATAGACAAGTGGAGGTAGGGGTGGCAATATGTGATACGACCCGTTAACCTAACACGAACACGACACGATAAAAGCGGGTTAGAGTTTAGCCTTAACGGGTTCGAGTCAAAACAGGTTGACCCGTTAATATACGATTGCTTAACTGGCTGATAATAAGTCAACCTATTTTGACCGTTAAGAAAGTTAAAGTTAAAGTTATATCCTTATACCTATTTTGACCGTTAATAAGTCAACCTATTGTTGAAATTTTAATTTCGATGTTTTTATTGTTTGGATTGTAATTTTGGACTTGTAGTTAGTTTTATATTTTTTTTATAGATATTGTGATTTTAATATTTATATAAAATTATGCTAAACTTAACTAGGTCAAACGGGTTAATTTCGGATCTGTTCAACAGATTTACATAAACGGGTCAAAACGGGTTGACACGACACAACCCGTTATGTTAACGGGTCGTGTTAAGATTTGAGATGTTGACACGATAAATTTAACGGATCGGGTTAGAGTTAACCTATATAATATAATAGATATGTATTAACACGACACGAATACAACCTGTTAATTAAACTAGTCACTCCTAAGTGAAGGGAGGGGCAGGAGCGGAGAAGTAAAATAAAAAATTAAAAAGAAAAATCCAACCTGCCACCTAATTCGTGGGATTTATTTGTGTTCTTAATATTTTTCTTCAACAAATTGACACTTGGAGGGCGCCCACAACCTACAAAGAGTGATTCTTTATTCATTAATTAAGGAACAAATCTAACGTGTCCAGCTCGATTAAAAATTGCATATTTGTTAACGAATAGATAATTTGCATTGGCTTTAATCATAGAGAGATTATTTAAATTGATTTGAAGGTAATCGTTTAAATTGACGCTTTATATTTTCAAGACCTTCGTCCTTGATCAGTCCTATCCAGGGGGGAATGTACACGGTTTAGTACATCCCACAGCTTGAAAGTCATGGTTGTAGATTCACCACGTACCAATAATTTTATACGCCACACATAATCTATGTTGCCTAATTTTTAAGTTCCGAAATTCCAAAGACTGTTTCAATACCAAACTTTCAAGCTTCATAATGGTTTCTTGAATTTTTAATTTTATTAACTTATCAGAACTCTTAGATCTTATTTAGTTACACAGAAGATATAAGAAATCTATAAATAATAATGAGATAGTTTGTGAATAGTAGTAAAATGGTTTGAGTTAAGATATTTTATGAGATTTTGAAAAAAAAAAATTAAAAAAAATATTATAAAATTAAAATATTGTTAGAATATAATATTTTTAATATTATTTTTATTTTTAGATCTGAAAAAGTTGAATTAATTTTTGTGTTTTATTAGGAAGTTTGAGAAAGTTGTAATAACTAGACAATAATTAAATGAAAATTTGAAATTGAAAAGTTTGTATTTAAATTGTGTTTGGATGTTAAGAAGAGATGAGATAAATTGAAACCATCTGTAAACCAAACAAAGCGTTAACCAAGTATTGGATATTTTTCCAAAATCTCGAGAATAACTAACTATTCTCAAATAACTACTTTTTTTTTTTCTAAGCAAGCAAACTTCATTAAAATAAAAAATGATACATGTTAGAGGGGGTGGAGTTCCCCAACAAAATACCCCAAAACAACAATTACAGTGCAAATGTGGTGAAAAAGAAAAAGAAAATAGATTCTGAGACCAATTTCTTAGTTTCTACCCATGCCCTACTAAGATGGAATTGTCTTAAAAGACGTTTTGAATGTAAGCCACCACTAGAAGTGGTGCAAGCAGATGCACTATAATTGAAAGTCTTGAGGTATTTGTTAGTGAGGTCCTTAGTCTCTCTCACAAGATCACCGATTAGGAAAATCAATAAACCCAATAAATTGGCAGGGGAATGGCAGATCTGCAGCAGAGTAACAATCAACCCACGCTTCTGAAATGGCACGTGAGGACCACGCGCAGGTGAAATGGAGGAGGGGTCTGGCCGATCTAAAGGATCAGAGGGTGGGGAGTCTGCAGGTGCGACGCTTGTAGCCAGCAGAGTTGTCGAAGTGTGGCAGCACGTGAAGACCACGCACGGAAACAAACTGCTCGTGAGGGACACGCGCAGACATTTTGGGCGCGGTTTCACGTCGTCCCAATAGATCGGCGGGAGGGGAACGTCGTGGTTGGGCACGTGTTGCTTGTTTATGGGCGGAGTGCAGCAGATCTGAGAAAATCCGCACCCGTGAAAAAACATTATCATAAAAACATATTCACAAATAGGTAGTGGAAAGGAAGAAAAAAAGGAAATGGAGAGGAAGGTGGAGCTGAGACTCACTCCTTCCTCTCCGACGATAACACTTAAAAGGATTGGTTTTCTTTATAGAGAGAGGGCAGAGCTTCTCTGTCTATTTTACAAAACTGTGAACTCTCAAATAACTACTTGTTTGGTATATAAAGAAAACTAAAATGTAGTAGCCATTCATGAAATAAATAAAGTACATGCACATGATCCTAATCGAGAATGGGCTGGGTTTTGCCGTACTTGGGTTCAAGTTTCAAGCGAGAATTAACTTGAATGCTGATCCGGGGTGCTGGACTAATCTAACCCATGAAATTCATGCACAAGCATTGAGGATGAAATAGGAGAATATTGCCTATTAACACACATTGCAAAAGACATGAAAAGGGTCAAATAGAAGATAAAACTTCAGAATATATTAAGACCAAGGGCCCTGTCTGGATGCTTAAAAATATTTCAAAATTTTGTAAATAATAATAAAATAATTTGAGTGAACATGTTTTATTGGATTTCAGAAAGGAGAAAAAAAGAATTGAGTAAAAACATCTTTTAAAATAAGTATTATATTAGAGCTTGTGAAAGTTAATAAATAAAGTTAAAAAGTTGTTTGAATATAATTTTTTAATATAATTTTTATTTTGAGGTTTATAAAAATTGTACTGATTTTTATTTTTAAGTAATGATTAAATGAAGATTTAAAATTTGAAATATAGAAGTATTTTGTGTTTGAAAATTAATATAATTTTTATTTTGAAGTTTATAAAAGTTATACTAATTTTTATGTTTGAGTAATAATTAGATAATGATTAGACTAAATGTTTAAAATTTGAAATAGAGAAGTATTTTGTATTTGAATAATGTTTGAGAATGAAGTTATGATAAACTTTGGAAATTTGTAAATTTTGGAATGTTTGGTGTGCACAATAAGAGTCATTGAAATTAACTACCAAGGTGGTAGCTCAGTTGGTATGATTTGATATTCCATAGCTTCGAGGTCAGGAGTTCGAGTTGGGCGTAAGTCAAAACCGCTTGAGGGAGTAGTGCCTAACCATGAATCTATGGGATGGATTTTGGACTGGCTAACAACTTGGTGGTGCTGTGGTGACTGGCTCGCCTATTAGGTAGTAGCTATGGCTCAAACTGAATATTCCACAATAGAAAAAGACTTTTACGATCACGTCCAGGGAGGGTAGTTATGCTGGTCGCCTCCACCTCCTTTTTTTGTTGAGATAAAAAAAGAGTCCTTGAAATTATGTGATCCCTCTCATTCAGTTGACTTGGTTTGCACAGTAATGCACGCTATCTCATAAAAAAACTTTGAAAAATTCTGATGTGAATAGTAACTCAGCCCATGCATAGTACAAACAGTTCTTTTCTATCTGGAGTTGGTGCAAAGTGGGGTTTGACAGCAACCAATCGGAATATTACACCCCTGCTTGTCTTTAGTTGCTCAAATGAAAGCACTTGCATGGAAACATTATCGAGGAGATGAAATCCCGAGCAATGGTTTACGCCCCAAGGGAGTCAAAGCGGTCAGATTCATAACTTAGATAGTCAAAATAGTGGATACTCAAGTGAGTTATCATTCACCAAGAAACTAGTCACCATTGTTTAGTTTAATTATTATGGTTCGCTTCATAATTATAATGTTGTTTTATATTTTCTCTCATGTTGCCTCATGATTCATATGATAGACAGGGAGATGGGTTTCAATAATTGTGATGGAAGGATAGTCATTTTAGTATTGTAGTATTGTGCCTTCAAAATAATATTGTAGTATTGTGATTGGTATTGTAGCATTGTGCCTTGAACATAATGTGTTTGGATTAGTGTAATTTGGAAAGTGTATTTTTATTATAATATTAAGTTAGTTGAAGTCAGTTATGGAGGGGCTGTCTCATATTTGTAGTTGTTAAGAACACATTATTGCTATGTTAACTGGATGTATAATTTATTTGTTTGTTTAAATTTCTATGTTAATGAGAGGTGCTTTTCTTAAGTAAAATGATAATGGAGGAGGAAGACTATAATGGCTAGAGGAGGACAAACATGACACGGTCACAAGTTTTCGAGAAGGAAAATTAGAAAGTATATTATACTGCATGTATGTAAGGAATGTGTTGTTTAAATTTTTGTATGTTGATGAGAGTAGTTTTTTTTTTTTTTACAAAAGTATCATGATAATTAAGGGTGGGAGATAGGGCTCCACCCCTGTCTGCCCCACCCTGCCTGGCCAACGCGGACAACCCTACCCAGTCCCCTGAGCTAGGCTTAAACACACACAAAGACACATAATTTCGTTATCAAAAGATGTCATTTTGGTAATGATTTTTTTTTTTTTAAAAAAAAAACACTGTCGTTTTGGGGGGTTTTAATTTAACCCTAGCCCTATCCTCTCTCTCTCTCTCTCCCCCCCCCCCTCAAGTTTCTCTCTACTCCTCTATGCTCTTAGCCTCGTCGTGGCCTGTGATGCTGTCTCTCCCTTGTCACAATGCTATCTCTCTCTCGATCTCTCCTTCGCTATGACATCGTCTCTCCCTCGATATCATCCTCTCTCGACTCTCCCCCCCACTCCTAGTCCCTCTCTAAGCTCTCTCTCTTTCCGATTATTTCTTTGCAAGTGATTGTGGATGTTATGATTGTGGATTTGTTGTGAATTTTTTATTGTGTATTTTTTGTGAATTTTTACAATTATGGCCCCTGGTTGGTGGTGGATGGAGGACGAATAGAGCAAGGGTCTACTCTCCCCCCAAGCACCAATATGGGGGCCCTGTCCCTGTTGTGCGGGGCAAATTTTTGGGAGGGAGGAATTCCACCCTCCGCCCATGGGGAAAGGGTCGAGAAGGGGGGCAATCCTGCCCCGTAGAATGCAAGTAGCACCCCTAATCAGAATGGATGAGGGTGACTATAATGATAATAAGAAAGTGTGCTATACTGCATGCATGTTAGGAATTACTCCAAACATTGCGGATTGATCATTACTCCTTCAAATTATATGAAAGTGACACTTGAGATCGACAAGCAAGAAAGTGCATTATGTCATTATATAATATTGACAAGCAAGAATTCTTAGACATCAATAAATACAGTACAAAAAATGTAGAATTCTCAAAACACATTGTTACATGTGTTGGTGAATTTTCTACCAGATTTTTCAAGTCCCAAATGGAACTGCCCAAGCCACAATCAAGTTACATTACCAACTAGACAGTCATACTTTGGTTACATAATGTGTAATAAAAATAAATACAAAGCAATATCATGACAACAAAAGTACTACCCTATGCCTTGTAATCTCCAATTGATGCTTGGTTGCTTCAATCTCCATTGTAGCTCTGACTCTAGTTAATTCAAGCCTTAGAATTGAACGGGTCTAATCAACTTTAACACTCAAATGTTCATTTCTCTCTCGTTGAAGTTTGACCAACATTTTCTCGTAATAAAAAAAGCTTTGGGTCAATCCAAAAAAAATATTTACATGACCTCCCAAACTACAAACCATAAGAAACTATCAAGATCTTAACATGATATGAACATAAAACAATGGAGTAATAAGTAAACTTTTCATTTCACCTTACAATATCTACATGAAAAATTTGTGTTCATAATTGTCTTCCTTATAAAAATTCTTTATGTATGCTTTTTCATCACGATAATAGTATGGGTACTCAAATGATGGTGTGGATGTTGTTGCCTGTGACATTATGACATTATTTGATCCCTAACAAGAAACAACAACTAGGGGTATGTACATTTTGACAGAACCAACCGTCACCAATCGAAATCGGTTGCCAAAGTCTGAAATTAGCCGAAATCAATGGAGAATCGGTCAACCGGAGGTAGAAAATGTTAGAAATTGATGTTGGTCCGTTCGGTTCTGATTTGAACCATGTTCAAACTTGTGAACCGACCGATATATTATATATTATTTTATTCTTATTTACAACAACACTACTTAACTTAAGTAAATTGAACGACGTTTGATTTAATAAATCAAACTTCGTTTTGGGTTAGGGCTTAATAGCCTTGACCCCCCCTTCTCTCTTCTTCATCTCGATGATTTGATTATCTCTCATCTCTCATGAACCGTGCCTCATTGCTATCTCATCTCTCATTTCTCATGCCGCTCAGCCTATCCCTCCATCGGCATCCGTTCTGATTGGTCGAAACCAAGCTCTTTCACTCATCTCCTCCGTTCACCTCTCATCCAATTGATTCCACCCATCTATGATCTGTTTCTCATATTTTCGTTCACCTCTTATCCTTTACACTTGTGGCTATTGCAGAATTTGGGGTTAAACCTATTTGGCTAAGATGTTTAGTATTTTTTTTGTGTGTTATAATTTATAACAAAGTGCTCGGTTTTAATGTTTGATAATTAATTTTAACAGTACTTAATATTTAACTTTTTTAACTGTGTATGTATAGACATTTTAAAATTTTTGGTGCACATTTTTGGGACTATTAACAGTAATCTGAAAGCTATTTTCAACTGTGAGTGTGCTATATGTTTGATTAAGTATTTTCTTTACTTGAAAAAATTTATTTATGTTAATTTATTATGTTCTAATTGTGCTGTAAATTGTTTTGATATAAATTGTTGAAAAATGAGTGAACTAAAATATAGATTAGAATCTTAGACTTGTGATGTTTGTCATGTTGCAAACTAGTTGCTATGTAATTATGTTATGTGGTTCTCTATTTTGTTTTGTTTTATAATTATTTATTTATTTCACATTTTAGATGGATTCTTTGTCAACTCCAATTGATGTTAATTCAAATGAACTAACTATTAACTTGTGAGATGATTTAAGAGAGATCCAAACATGAGGACCCCTAAGTGTCCCTACCAGTAGTACTTATCTATTTCCTAAGAAACGGAAGAGGAATGATCCGTCGGTTGTTTGAGACCATTTTACAAAGGTGGAAGGTTATCCTGTAGATGAACCTAATGCTAAGTGTAATTATTGTAGCAATATGTATGCTTGCCACTCAAAAAGGAACGGAACCTCTACCATTACTATACGTGTGGGCCTTTGGATAGGTACAAAAAACAAATTGGCTAGTAAGGCAACAATCGAGGAAAGGGTTGGAGATAGTGATGGTAGTATGATAAGAAATCTTCTAACCCACAAGTATAGTGAAGAGATTCTAAGGTTATCAATTGCAGAGATGGTAATTATCGATGAGTTAACATTTAGAATTGTTGAATGCAAGGATTTAGGAAGATGTATTGGTCTCTTGAACTTCGGTTTAAAAGTTTCATGTTGCATCACAATTGTAAGAGATTGTATGAAATTGTTTGCATTAGAAAATAGAAAACTCAACAAGTTGTTTAAAGATGGTGACATAAGGGTTTCATTGACTATCGATACATAGACATCAGTACATAATTTTAATTATATGTGTCTACTGCACATTCCATTGATAGGGATTGAAAATTGCTGAAAAAAAAAATCATTAATTTTTGGTTAATCCTTAATCATCGAGGGGATACTAATTGGGATGTATGTTGAATCTTATTTCTTTGATTGGGTATTGATATGATATTTACTGTAACTGTTAATAATGCAAGCTTAAATGATATTGCAATTTCATATTTGAGACAGTTTTTAACAGAGAATGTATTAGGGGGGAAAGTATACGATGCACTTGAGATGTTATGTTCATATTTTGAGCCATATTGTGAATGAGGGTTTGAATGAGTATAATGATGTCATCAAAATTATTAGATATGTGTGCTACTCCCTTGCAAGATTAGACAAATTTAAGAGATGTGCAGAAAAAGAGAAAATATTGTCTCTTGATATACCAACTCGATGGAACTAAACTTACATAACGTTGGAGGCGGCTGAGATGTTTGAGAAGACTTTCAGACAGATGGAGAGTGAGAATTACAATCTCCTTTCTTACTTTGGTGATGGATACATAGGGCTTCCTAAAACTAGGAAGTGGGAGATAGTGCGGGTGTTTGTAAAGGTTTTGAAAATGTTTTATAATGCTACTACGAGATTTTCTAAGTCTTTATATGTCACGGCCAACACCAATATTTTGGAGATTTGTTAACTCCTAAAAAGTGCTAATTAGGCTAAGCGAGAGTGATCATAGTTGTTTAATGAGTATGGTCATAAGTATGATAATGAAATATGATAAGTATTAAGGGTTATTAGATATGATGAATTTGTTAATGTTGATTGCAATTGTACTTGATCCTTGTAGCAAATTAGGACTTCTTAGTTTTACTTGAAGAAAATTCATGATGAGACTCATGTTAAAGAATTAGTGTCAAGTGTGAGACATGAACCGAGAACATAAACCACCTCCAACATCTATAATCACAAATGATGTTGATGGCAATCTTGAGCAAAATGATTCTATGAGTGGTATCAATTATCTTCCGCCTTGGCATATACTGTTGCCAAAACAGAGATGGATCGGTATTTATCAGATGGCTATGAGTCATTCCATCCATTTTTTGACTTGTTGATTTGTTGGAAAATTAATGGACCTAACTATCCTATATCTATGAGGATTGCACGAGATTTGTTGGTCATGTTTGTTTCTACGGTTGCGTATGAGTCAACATTTAATACGGGAATATGTTTGCTTGATCCTTTTCAGAGTTTGTTGGCTTTTATATCCATTGAGACACTTATTTGTGCTTAAAATTGGTTGAGACACCCGTCAACACTGATTGATATTCGAGAGTCCATGAATAATATGGAGAGCTTATTGGTATAATCTAATAATATTTTGATCATTCAATATTCATTTGTTTTTATAATTTAGTTTTTGTATTAGAAAGCCAAGTTTGCTATAACTCAACAACTAGAGAAACATTTGGCTCCAAAATTTTCAAAACCCAAATCCTTGAAATCACATAGATCAATCTGTACTTTTCAAAATCACATATATTGGTCTAGGGCTTTCCAGAAACCAAAATTTTTGAAATCACATAGACTGATCTGTACCTTTCGAAATCACATAGATCTATCTAAGGTTTTCTAGGAACTCAAAATTTTTAAATCACATAGATCGATCATACCACAATTTTTCATACAAAAAAAATGTATTGAGATATCAAAAAAAATGTTTGTACTCCGTATGGGTAGAAAAGAAAAAGCATTATCAATTCGTCTTTGTTGCTTGCACGTCCACCCTCTTCCTGGAAAATAATATTTTTACACAAAAAAAAGCACATCCACCGAGAGATTAGGCACATCCACCATTTTGTGAAGAAAAAGCGTTAGCAAGAGAAGAAAAACCAAGAGAAAGCAAGAGAAAAATTGAGAGATTAGGCACGTCTCAGCCTTTTTGTTCCAGCCAAGACAAAAAGCAAAAGATGAGAGTTTGATAGATGGGAGAAGACGCATACGATAGGAGTTGATAGAGAGGAAAAGGCAAGAAGTTTGTAATCTGATTTTGCTCCTCAATTTTGGTCTTAGTTTTTTTTTTCTAAAAATAAAAAATAAAAGGCTGATAGGATAGTGACACCTTTTACTGCCACGTTAGAACGTAACGGAGTATGCGTTTTTCATTCGTACATTTAGCATTTTTCTAAAATATAATGATGATTCTATTAAGATATCATAACACTTAATCATAAAACCCAAAACACTTCTTGTTAGTCAACTTGCATGATTCTAAATTACTTCAAGGATTGGATTAAAAAATTATTTCATCTCATCTCATCTAGTCATTATAACTTTTCTTAATCCATAAACAAAATGTAATAAACAATTTAACTTTTTCAAATTCTAAAACAATAATAATATTAAAAGATAATATTCTAACAATATTGTATTCAACTTTCATCTTAACTCACTATCCAAACCTACCACTCTTATTTCTTAGATTACCTTTGGCCCAAGTTTAAATGCGCTTGATATTCTTTTTATCTACGGTCCACATACTTTTCATTTATTTATAAATCAACACAACCAAAGCTCTAGATCGAACCAAACACATTTCTTTATATATATATATATATATATATATATATATATATATATAAATTAAGCTTGATTGAAAATTAAAGCATATGTTAAATGAACAATATAGGATATACACTTAATCAGAAAATAGAAAGTAGTAAAAAGACACAACAATTGAAATCGAGGAAAACCTTATTTGTACCTGAAGATAGACGAATGTGTCTACTTTTATTTATTCATTTTTTCACAAACTTTTCATGATTTGAGTATAGTTGAGTTTATCTAAATATAAAAGGGCATCACATCGTTGATACAAGTGAAAATATCTAGTGGGAGTACAAAGACAACATATCTCAGATAAATCTCCCCACTTAATTATTACATGCATTGGATGGTATAAAGAAAAAAAAAAGGATGGAATTACCATATTCTCGTGATGCAATACATAGATGCAAATGCAGTCTAAAAAACATATATAGATGCACTATACGAACACAACATAAGCTCAGATGTTAAATATGTGGATATGCACACACAAACACACATGAAGCACTTACAAAGTTGTGACACAAGCTAACCCCACTGCAACAAATAAATCATTCCTTTAAATCATGAAGCAGGTATGTTGAAATTTGAATTATGTGGTCGTAGTTCTTTGAGCAAACCCACGACCATGTCATGGTTTATGGGTCTGCCTAGAGAACCATGACCTCAACCAATCGTGGGTCTATGTAGAGACCCATGGCCCATCGAGACTGTGAGTCTCTAAGTAGACCTACAACCATGTCATATCCAGTTGGGATGCTTGTTGAGAATCTCCTTGAAAAAGAAGAAGAATGAGGAGAACAAGAAGAAGAAGAAGAAGGAGAAGGAGGAGGAGGAGGAGGAGGAGAAGAAGAAGAAGAAGAGTAAGAGATAAAGATTATCAGGAGATGAAGAAGAGGGGCTGGGGTTGGCAATAAAGGAATTGAGGGATAGAGAGAAAAGTTAGGGTTTTTAAGGGATTAGGGCTATACAAAAACTGACCACACTGGCCGTCACCAACACAAACCAGCTGTCAGAGTCTGGAACTGGCAGAGAACTAGTCAACTGGTGGTAGAAAAATATGAAAACCGACTTCAGCTAGTTCCGTCTCGTTCAAACCGTCGAACCGGTTGATTATATATATATATATATATTATATTATACGTATATAAAATGAAGTTGTTTCACTTAAGTGAGTGAAACAATGACAAAGCTATTTTGACCTAGTCAAATGCAGCCCCACAACCGTCCACTCCCCTCCTCCTTCACAATGCCACCGTCGGGAAATTGAAGAACTTGCTGGAATCACGCCGACACCAAGGCTGTTGATTTGTTCCCCCTTAATCAGCCGATTCTAAATGTGTGAGAAATCTGTTGATGCGGCATCGGTTTTGGACCGAAACCATGCCGATGACGTCGGTTTTCACCCTTATAAGGGATGGAGAGAAGGAATTAGGGTTTTTTAGGTTTATACATATGCCTTATATGGGTGGGTGGGGGTACCCACCGGGCCTTGCCTTGTTTTTAATGATTTAACAAAATCTCGTCCTCCCACTCACTTGGGGATGGTGGGTTGCCTGTCTAGTCAGGCTCGATGTGGAGACTCACCCAACATGCTTATTTTCAGCTTTAACTTCCTTGATCCACATGAAAATTTTTTGGCAATCTTATTAACACAATTTGATGCTTAGTAGATTTTACTTACTAAAGTATAGAGAAACTAGATGATTTGTATATTACTTGTCCAAGTGGACACCTATAGAACCAATAACCATAGTTGGTTTAAGCTCTTGCCATAAAACGTTTCATTAGTCCATGTGCATGAAGGAATTTGGTCTAACTATTCTAAATCTAAAAAAATACAATGAAAATATTGACATTAGCCTTATGTGGTTTTACAATAGAAATAACACTGAACCAAACGAGCACCTCACACTTATGAAACCAAATAGCCACCATACCACGTAGGACCGTACCTCAAGCCACCATTCCACACAACCATCACACAGTCACCATACCACATGTTATCATACCACAAGCGCCCATATCACACAATCACAATACAACACAGCCAACAAATCAACCACAAAGCCAATGAAGGTTTCCATTCTTCTCAAATTATCTATTTGATAACACCAAAATCTTTGGAGATCTTGATGCTGATGAATTCCGTGAAGGATTGTTGCAACTATTTGAGGCACGCTTTGGATTGTAATGAATTTGTTCATTAACAAATCTTAAATGTAAACAGAAGAAACCAGGACTAAAGGGCACCTGACGGGTTGAAGTGTAATACATCTTGACGCCAATGGTTAGTTAGTAAAGGGCATTGAAGGTTGATGAAGGGAGATTTCAATGGAGGTCAGTGAAGATGGAGGTTTGGGTCTCTTCTTGAACATTGGAGATTATGGAGGGACAACGAAGGTTTTGGTTATTGCAATCGGTGAAAGGGGATGGAGGTCGATGGAAGTTTGTAGAAGGGCGATGACAATGGATATCAGTGAAGATGGAGCTTTTGATCTCATTTGCGAATAATGGCGTAATGGTTATAGGTTGGGTGAAGGGGTTAGGGTAGATGGTGAAGAAGCTGTCGAGGGGGTATATGGAGGTCAAAGACTTATGGGATTAGGGTAAATGGAGGGAAATTTAATATCTGATTTTACTGTGTTATTGTTCACAATAGAAGCTTTCAGAATTTTTATGATGATTTGGCATGCACTACTATTCACTCCACACCATAAGGGTGTGATAATAGTAGGACATTGGTCTGTATATAACTTCTTTAATAAATAACATATAAATAATTCTATTTGAAAGTTTTTACACCACATAACACATAATTTGATTTGGAATATAATTTTTAAAATTTCAATCGTACAAATCAAATTATACAATGTGAATGGTATCCGATATGTGGTGTAAATACCTTCAAATAGACCTATTTAGTACTCATAACATATTACTAATGACTATATATTTTAGTATTATTATGATATGAGAAATGGTTTGTACAAGTTCCAAATAGACAACCCACATACAAACCATTGTAAAAAATTGAAACCCACCTAAAAAAGTGTAAAAAAAACTATTTTTTATTAGTGAGATCCACCTTTTTACAAAATATTTGTATGTGACTTGTCTATTTGAGTTTTATACCTAGCATTACTCGTTTAGTCATTATAAGTTATATTGAAGATGAATTTCATAAAAGATGAATATTAGGTTTACAAATGTGGATCGCCATAAATTGGGTAATAACATAAAAGAGTATTGTTAGACATGATATTTACTAATTTAAGTGTAATGTTATTAAAGTGGTAGACATTAATATATTTATCACATCAATCATAATAAATATGTGAGTGATATATGCAATTCGTTATAGAGTATAATTTTTTCATTGGTCAAATTGAAAATTGTTTCTTAAAAAAAGAAAAAGGGAATTAATAACTTGTATTACAAACTACTCATTCTTTCTCGACACTTCTTTTTAAACCCATAGCTAGAATAACGTATGTCTTATATGTGACGATATTTGATCAGAGCCCTCTTTTGCCAAAGACAGCAATGTCACATGCACCATGTTGAGATGGAGAGTGAATAAGAAAATAAAAATGATAATGAAAATATAAATAAAAAATTACATGCTACACTCGTATTTTATTTTTATGACATTACCCTCAAATCTTGAATTTATTATCTTTAAAAACATACATATATTGTATACGCATTCCTATCTCACTTTCATTTTGTCCAGTTTAGATATAAGTAGTGTTTTATCTCATCTCATCTCATTATTATAATTTTTTTAAATTCACACACAAAATATAATAAATAATTTAATTTTTTTCAAATCATATTAAAAAATAATATTTTATTTAACTTTTAATTTTTATTTCAACTCAACTCATCTTATCTCAATTCACTATCCAAACGACACCTTAGAGTATAAACGAGTCAAGTTCAAACGAGAAGTGAGTGATTTAAGCCATCTTCATTTAATTTTTAGCCAAACACGAGCTAAGATCGAACTTATTATCAAATTATATTTTACATTCACACGTAATTACAAGTTTGGGCATGTTCAAAAGTTACTCAATTTTGATAGAAAAAGAATTATTTATATCATTTTTATAACTTTAATTATAAATTCTTACAAATCGACTTTAGTTTCCTTTTATAAATATCTTTATATAACTTACACACATGCATATCAATGATTATATATATTTATAAAAAATTAAATAATATATACCATATAAAGAACATGATTTTTCTCTTATCATTTTAATTACTAAACACTTTCTTATTGAAAAATCATATTTTTAATATAAAATTATTATATATATAAAATCAAATGAATTTCAATTTGAGTTAAAAAAGGTCGTCAATTTAAAAAAAAAAAAACTACAAAATTCGAGTTAATCTCAAGAAACTTATTAAATACTATTGATTATTGACAGTTCTACTCTTATAAAAAAAAATATTAATATGATATTATTCATCAAATATTTGTAATTATTATTTTTAAAAATAAGAGCTAATATAACCTTAAAGAGTAATGTAGGGATATAATGTATAACATTATTTAAAAAATAAAAGGGGATTTAAACATTAATGGACAATATCGCTTCGACTTCGGGAGGTACTGCATTTTAATTTTATTTTTCTTTAAAAGTTAAACTCTGTCTGTCTGTCTGTCTCTCTCTCTCTGATTTATCCATTTTGGATTCGCCGACAACCGTCATATCCGTGCAATTCGAAGCTCCTTTCTCTATTTACCTTTGCAATTGATCTTTCAATCGTCTTCTTCCTCTGCTCACAAGGTACACGATGCTTTCACTTGCATAGAAATGTTTCATATATGTTTGTATTACGTGCATATATCAATATATATAAATATTAGTATATATGTTGGTGTTTTAAGGTAATTCCTCCCATTGGATCGATTCGGAGGTAAAAATGTGAGAAACTTGAGTGTATTTTTGCATCGGCTGGTTAATAACGTTATTTGAGTTGATAGGTAGGGTTTGGGTAATATGTATATATATTCAAATCTTATTTTCGATGCCTTTTCTTGTTCTTCGGTGTATTATATGTATTGGATGTTGTATTCTTTCGTGGTTGCTGACAAACGGAGGGTAAGGTGTTGATACAAGTGCCTTTCCTAATAGATTTGCCTATTGGGGTACGTTTGGTTGGTGAGAGAGTTCAGGGAGATGATAAGAAAAGAAATGTGGATTCGACTATCATGTGGCAATTGATGAAACTGGAATTTATCTAAGATGAGCTTAATGGTAAGTATGCAACTATGTGGTTTAGTCCAAAGGATTGTTTTTAAAATATGTTTTTAATTTTCTTTCCTGATACTAATGAAAGGTATTATTAACCATTTAAATTGTAAAAAGAGCTGGGCCGAAGTGCAGATGTTGATATGGGTGAGTGGCAAGTTGAGAAATGACAAGCTTAGAATTGACTAGTTGGGGTGGCTTTTGAGAGTGCAATGGAGAGTTATGATCTAAAACAATGTTGGGTGAGGCAGTGAGTTTTTTTTTAATTTTTAGAAGAGGATGGTACCCCAATTTCAGAGGCAGTGAAAGAATGCTATTGGCTCAAGGAATGCAAAGTATAACTTATGTAAAATGACGGAGATGGCTTTTCATTGAGTCTAGTTGATGGTGGAAGTATTTAATTATTGATAATGTGCTTATGCTTTTTGCTTCCTTTTTTCCAATATGTAAGTGCTTAGGAAGTAGGTGAGGAAAATAATAGAAACTTGGGGCTTGTGTGCTTGTAGCTAAATTTGGAGACGGGTTCATGCTTCCTTTTAGAAATTCTAACGAGGTCTAACAAGTGTATGCGACAATCACAAATAATTAACGTGTAATTATTTTTCGGTTGTGTATTAGAGATCTCTTTATCACCACGGGCACCACATTTGGGAAACAAAAAAGAAAAATAGAGTATATTCTAGTTCATACTTGCCGTCAGGGTACAGACTAGTGGTCAAAGAATGGGTTTGAGATAAGCTATAGACTCAAACATCTTGGGTTCAATTCCCCATTAGGTGTTCTCTTGGATTACTTGATATATGGTTCTGGTGGGTGGGATTGTGTATCCGGGCTGTACTCCCTTGGGGTGGATCCAAAAGGCCTTAAAAAAAGATACATGACATGTGGAAGTGGAAAAGAAGCTTGGTACGTCTTCCCTAGCTTTTAGAACTTTAAATTAAACCTACTTCAATAATTAGAGAGTCCATTGTTGATCTGTATACCTTGTTATAGGTATTCTGTTTCTGATATGTAGAGTTGATGATTTTGCATGACGAAGAATACATCTGAATAAAATGATTCAAAATTCTACCACAAACGTAGATTTGTATTGACATCCCATGAAAGATCTAAATTGTCTTGTGCATCGTGTTAAAATATAAATAAAATGATTAAGTTTGCTTCTTCTCATCAATTTAAACTTTTGGGACAAGTAACAATTTAACATGGTATTATAGTAGAGGGTCTTGAGTTCTAACTCCAACTCCATACTTCACATCTCATTTAATTAAATATTTTATGTAGTAGGTCCACTTATTTTAAGAGAAGTCTAATCTACACATGAGGGGGAGTTTTAGAGTAATCAAATGATTAAATTTATTTCTCCCATTAGCTTAAGCTTTTGGGAAAGCGGTAATTTAACATCTTGCTACATTACTTACATGCTCCATGTTTTCTTGTCTTGTGCTTCATCAATGAGGTGAAGGTGAAAACTCCCATGTGAATATTGAATATTTAGAAAAATAGATAAAGGATGCAAGTTTGACTTATTGAGGATGTATTTACTCTTTCCAAGAGGTTTAAATATTTGAAAAAAGGAATTTAATTCTCAGATTGGTAGTTTCATATTTTTATGCTTAGGTAGAATTGGATTGGAGATAATTACAAATTAGAAACCCAAGGGATGGTGTATAAATCGGACATCCTAGGTTCAACCTGCATTCTTGGGATCATCAGGTTGAGGGGATTTTCCATTAAATTATTTGAGGTGCACTTGTGAGAAACTATTTGCCGAGAGCTTGTGCACTCTCGGTGTAACACCCCACTACCCCATGGTTAAGAATGATGTCATTTTTAGAAATCTAGGAGAGCCGGTGTGCTACAACTGACCTTGATTTAAAAAATATTTTTCTTTTATTCTAAAGGAAGCACTAAGTACAAAGATTCCTTATAATAAATAAAGTCATTTTGTATTAAAATACTGAAATCATAAAAGAGAGTATGCGGAAACATTTATTAAAAATTTCTCGAATTTTGTACTATAAAAATCATAACTCAAAATCTCTGTACATGATCTAGGCATTTGCCACGTCTCCCTAGGCCAAGTCCTGTCTTGCAATCTCTATCTTTATAATATTTGTACCTGGGTGGTTTAAAAACATAAAAACAAACTAAAATGAGTTGAAGACTCAGTAAGAAACCTATCATAACGTAAACATACTCAACATTAGGTTTTTCATAAAATATTTCATGCTGATAATGTTAAATTATGACTATTCATACTTATGCTTGTGACATGCATGACTTGTCTTATTAATCATATTGGCCCACACACTTAACCCTAAATGTAAGGTTATACACCGGTTCCACATCCTGTGGCCACAAGGGGAACCGCTAATAGTATTCTAGTATATTATGGTGGACCACGTATAAGTTCGTGGTTTGCACATCCACCCATAAAATCGCATTGGTACCATGCATCTGAATGACCATTTTATTAACTCTTCTGATCTTATCTTACACTTGATCTTATGAAAGCTTACACGTCTTATGCAATGTGTGATGCATGAGATGCATAATACATACATAACTCTAATATGTGGAATGAAACATGATCATGAATTATGATGAATGGCATGCTTACAAATATCATGACATGCGTGGTATATAAACATTCGCTTCCAAAGAACTGAGTTTAATAATAATATATATAACTAGCTAACATATATTAGTCCATAAATTGTCAAGCTACTTACCTCGTAGTGCTGCTTATAAATTTTCCCTTCGTAGTTCGTCACTTATACGAAGTACAAACGTCACTAACTTTGTAGGAATACATGCTATAATACTCTATCTAATTAAGTAACATAATTACTGATCAAAAAAATTAAGTAACATAATTAAACTCTATTAAATTATGAGATTTAAAACTAAGCCTATATTAAAATAAGCCCATTGTAAGGTAAGCCCAAATCTTAAAATCAATTCACTTCCTATCATGAATTACAAGTCAAGTGAAATAAGTGAAATATGCCCATTGTGTTTGTTTTTTCCTCGCTTGTCTTATATTTTCTCTCAAACTTTTGATCTTTCTTCCTGTAAATTTGTAGAGCACTGAAGACAATCAAAACATTATGACTCTTCCAGGTACTCTTAAAGCATGCAAACTTGCATTTTGTGGTCGATAAAGTTGCAAACTTTTCCTGCTTTTCCGGTTCAACGTTGAACTAAGAATATTTATTGGGATTGCTGCTGGTAATATTGTTGATGGACTCGGTGCGAAGGATTCTAATATTTTTTGATAAAAAAAAATATTGTTGATGGACTCGGTGCATTATGGCTGGAATGTTGGATAACTTTTACAAATATTAGAAAGTCTGATTGCTAAAGGAAGGCGAGCATTCATTTGGCCTTCTGGAGCATTTCAGGTCTGAGAGGGGTTATACTTCTATTGGAGAGGTGCTTTATTTTTTCCATCGTTCTTGGTGTTTTAAAATCATTGGAAAATGTCAGAAGTTGATATGGCAGTTATTAAACCGGAGGTATGATACGTATATTTTGCATTACTTTGCTATTTCAGTCACTGGAGTTTTCTTGTGATTATTGCTTTTCTTTGGCTTGTTATTTTTCTTGGCTCTTGGTAATTAACTGGCCGTGTTATGTATTTTCTGAATGGTCCTTTCAGTATCATGTGTTTCTTTTAACCTTGGTATGAGGCAAATTGCATATTATCTATGTCATTATTGCACATAATTTGTATATGCAATTCAATCATCAACCTACGTTTATCTCTGGTTTTATTTTTAAACACACACGTAAGTATTTTATAATGTGATATTACATGGATGCCCAAAATGCTTCATCCATAAAGGGATCTCCCAAAAATAAACTCACATATTGATGTGGTTTGATATGAATCTAACATGTCACATCAAGCCACGCCAGTTTGTGAGTTTAATTTTATGAGATCCTGTTGTGGGTCTAGCACTAGGCCTAAATAGGTCAGTTTCCAACTTGTGAATCTTAAGTGACCAAAGCTTGGAGAGTTGCAAGTGTGAGAATTTGTGCACCTACATGCATGTGCACAAACACTTGTACATATACTGCAGGGAGTTGAATATCTCTATTTGTTGGGGCTGGGTGGAGGTGAAGACAGAGTTAAAGGTCTTGGTTATGAACATACACTTTACCCAACGGACCAACGCCTCCTGTCCTCTTAATGGTCTTAATGAAGGCCATAGATGGGAGAACTAAAGTAAGGCCTTCTGTGCAACACCTCATGTCTTTGCCCCCTCCCCCAACCCAAAAAAAAAAGAGAAGAAAAAAGAAAATTGCTTGCTGTTGTTTAAAGAATTGGTGGTCTTGTGGAAGATATGGCACATAATTCCTCTGAGATGCGGGTAGACGGATGAACAAATTAAAATGTAAACCATAATGAAAGATGCTATATGATCCTTATTTTTGCATTATACAAAGTTCACATCTGGGTACAGGATAATATACTTGTTAAGCAGTCGAACTGATAATTAGTTCTGTTCAAGGTTGTGCCTCTTTTTCTAGATGTTGTTAGTGCTTGCAGTTATTTTTTACCTCTTGTGGCCTCAGTTTTTTCTAATTTTCTGGTCTTTTAGTTTTAACACTGACCCTGAAGCTGTGTTGTACCAAACGGGATTGACAGATGATGAAGTCCTATATCTGGCTTCAGACTGTTGATGGTTCAATCCAACAAGTGGAGCAAGAGGTTGCCATGTTTTGCCCTATGATATGTCATGAAATAATACAAAAAAGCATGGGATCATCCAAGAACTATGCAATATCTCTGCCACCACGAGTTAATCCTTCTATGTTGAGCTTAATTCTGGATTACTGCAGGTTTCATCAAGTACCAGGTCACTCTAACAAGGTTCTATATAATTCTGACTTTTGCTTTCGTTTTGTTGGGTTGATATTCTTTCCTTCGTCTTTAATCTTGGCATATTATAAACCTGAGAAGTGGATGAGTTGTAGCTCAAATGGAAACCCCCTCCTCCCATAAGAACGGGGTGGAGTGAGGTTGCAGGCTCAGCTCGTTCCTTTTTTTCAGTTAGTTATTTAGTGAAGATGACATGATTTTGGGAATGGCCAACCCTGAATGGCAAAAGATGAGTTTAACTTCAGGCTGTTCTCTTGCATAGGAACGCAAGTCTTTTGATGAAAAGTTCATTAGGATGGACACAAAGAGGCTCTGTGAGTTGACATCTGCTGCTGACAGCCTTCAGTTAAAGCCTTTGGTTGATCTTACCAGTCGTGCCCTTGCACGAATTATAGAAGGAAAAACCCCCGAGGAGATCCGTGAGATATTTCATTTGCCTGATGATCTTACAGAGGTGTCTGGTGTTTGTGAGATCTGTACGTACTAGAATGCCCTTTTCATTTCCTCTATTGTTTCTAATGCTAGTCCATTTATCCAGGAAGAGAAACTGGAGCCTTTAAAAAACTCTACAGACGATCCTCGCATTCGACTATTAAATCGACTGTATGCAAGAAAGAGGAAAGAACTAAAACAAAGAGAGAAATTAAAGGTGATTTTGGCATTATTGTTTTATTATGCAAGAAAGAGGAGAACTAAAATAGAGTGAGAAATTGAAGGCGATTTTGGCATTAGTTTTTTTTTTTTTTTTTTCATGCATTCCATAGCATCTTTCAGCATGCATTTATATTTCATAATTGTGTACCTGTAGTTTGGCATGATTTTGCACATCAAATGCATTGAGAAATTGTGTTCATGTGCCATTAATACATAAAACTGTATAGGAGGTTGATGATCATTGGACCTATATGTTTCAGAATGTTGAGACTGAAGAAGAGCGTGCCGATGACCGTTCAGTTGAAGATCTCCTGTCATTTATTAATGGAGGACACGGAGGTATACATGAATGTTTGCCTACTGTATGTTTCATGTTAATTCAGAGGTTTATTTTAGCTCTTCAAAAAAGTATTTGGAATTATGTTCACTGGACTAAACTGGACTTCTTGCGATTGCATGATTATGAACTGAAATCACTTTTGGCCATTCAAGTGCGAAGGTTATATATGAATATGCAATAGAGACCATACAGTGTGAGGAACTTGGGTTGGATTTTTTTTCTTCTGATCCTTACTAGATTTTCTGTAAATGCCCTTCATTTTGGAACATCTTACGTGATATAAATTGTGCTAGGCTCCATCAAAATAAGATGATAGGATAGCGTGTTGATATTTATATAGAGACGATGAATATAAAGAGAAAAGAAAGGTGGTATAGAAAAATGGAGATCTGGACTAAATATGAAGAGATTAAAAGATCCACATAGAGCTAGGAAAGCTGATCAGGTCTGAATATGAAGAATTAAGAAGAACTACAGAGAGCTCAAAAAGAAAACTTTTTTCTTGGTAAAATAATTTTTTATTAAGTCAATAGGTGTTGCCCAAGTACACAGGAACTATATGAAAGTGAACACCTAGTTAAGAGTTACGAACTAGAAAATGATCCAAGAAAGTCAGGGGCGCTAGTTCTATTGAGTACGATAACAGAGCCCCAAAAAAATAAGGTACATAGAGATATACATCGTACGCTGCTTGACTCAAAATAATGAAGTCTTTTCACAGGCTTCACGAAATTGATGAAAAAGAAAAGAATGTGTTAGACTCGATCTTCTTGTCATGATAAAATCGCAAGGCCCAAATCCCCAAAGCTTAAGCATTTAAGAAAGTTCCAAAATTGAAGATTTTTAAATAGGGAAATGATACTATGCTCCTTGAGTTTGCCTCCTCAATTTGACCGCTCATGTATTTTATTTGATTTTTTACTATGTTTTTTACTTAATGGTTAAGTGACTATTAGTGTATTGGTTTTTATTTTATTATTATTATTATTTTTAAATGTTTAAACATGTTAAAAAATATTTAAAATAAAAAGCAAAAAAGAAAAGAAAAGTGCAATTTGCACTAGGGGGCATGCCCAATGGTCAAACCTGGGCGGCATAGTAGCACTACCCTTTTAAATATTCTCCTTATCTTCAGTTCAAAACATGATTGGCAAGATATATTTTTGAGTCAGTTATCATCTTCTAGAAACACAGTCTGGGAATGGTTTTAATATGTTGAACTAAGTAGGAAAAACTTAGTTCAACATATTAATTTGAATAATTCTACTTATCATCCCACACACTACACACTATATCTTTTTTAATTTTTTTTTCCTTTTTTCCTATAACAAGTGTATGGTATATGGATGATGAGTAGAACAACTCAATTAATTTAGTAAGAATAAAATAAAATAAAATAAAAATTAAATTAAATAAAAAAAATGTAAAGTGTGGTGTTGGAAAATGAGTAGCATCCCTCATTAAAATTTTCTTATAAAAAAAACTAACTAGGAAAAACTTGTATGGGGAGAGAGAGAGAGAGAGAGAGAGTACGCACAACCATGTTTGACTAAAAAGAATAATAAGCCAAAAACTGAATTTGGCTCAGGAGAAAGGGGGCTGCCACCTGGGGTGGGGGGTTGTGGGTTAACAGTGACTATGAAATCCTAACAAAACAGAAACTTGTGTAAGCAATCAAGTGGAGTCACCTTGAGATGCTTAGATACCCCCAACATCTTGCTATGGGTCTACATGAAATATAGAGATTTGAGCCTTTGGTAGGATCTATTACTGGGCTGACTTATTATTAAATATTACTTTTAATACCTCTATGGCAATTTTTGAATTTTGTATCTGTTCGCATTTTTTATTTGGTCATATTTTTTTGTTAGCTCTATTTAATGAACCATGCAGTATTAGAGAATTGAGAAATTCATATACATGGATAAAATACATACATTCAGGCATCTTAATTATTGTTTTTATCTCTGGGTTTCATGCTACTGCCTGTTACTGGCCGTGGGAGTATTAGAGATACTTTTGAAAGTACAATGGGTTGTGAAGTGTAGCTTCTTCTTTTCCCCTTTATTTCATTTTTAAGGCCTCATTTGAGGTAAGGGAATTCTGTTTCTGTTTCACAGATTCCAAGGGGGATAAAACTTCCAAGGGCAAAAAGAAGAACAGGAGAAGAAAAGATCAACAGAAAAATGCTTCTGTAGAAGAATCCATTGAAACCCATGAAAAGGTCTGAACCATCATGTGATTAAATCTTGATTCTCCCCCCTGAATGATCACTGAAACTTGATATGCGTATTCCTCAGAACTGTTGAGTCATTAATTTTTTCTTCACATGTATTAGGATTCAGATGGTCTTAATTTTGAATGCCATGGTGCTGAAGTTGACAAGTTGCGGCCCAATCCTGGTGGGACATCAAAATTGCCAGATGCGGAAGATGACACTTTTCCGCATAAGGTTGAGTTTGATGATGGCGATATCGATGATGAGATTGACCCTGCACTAAAGGAGAAAATTGATAGGTGAGCTGGACAGGTTTTCTGGTTATTGAATATGCTTACTACTCATGAACAATGAAGATATTAGCTTTATTTTTTTAGCTTCTGGCACTCCTAATTGTGACTGCACAAATTTTTTTCAACATATGAAAAAGGAGTATGTGGAGCTAAAATGGGTGTAATTGGGCTATCCATGTATTTTCTTACTGTTTTTCTAGTTTACTTTCTGTTGGATAGAAATCTTACCTTGAGAAAAGTTTAGAGAACAATAAACTCCCTCTGATGAGTTGCCAGTTGATCTTGGTGTCTTTTAGCAAAATTAAGATTCTACATTCCCTAAATTCATTACATCCTTTCTGAACCCTATTGTAAACATGAAGATGTTGAAAGGTGATGGAACTTGGGATGGAACAGTCTCTTTTTACTAGGGTTGGAATTATTGCCTCCTTGAAGAGGTTGCTTCAGTGCACTGGGGCGTTTTTTGTATTTTTTATTTTTCCCTTGGAAAAGAGATTGGGGGGGGGGGGGGGGGGGGGGGGGTTGTTACTTGATGGCATGCAAGTGAAGTTGATAAAACTCTTGCTGCAGGTAATACAGCTATTCATTGCAGAGGTTTGTTAAAAAGTTACACTATTCAAAATCCGTTTACTGTTTGGTAGATATATGCCCTAAAGTTAGTTACAGTGAAATAAAAGCTTCAATTTGGTGCTTTTTAAAAAAGTGGGTTTTCAACTTTTTCCAAGTGCTTAAAGCACTTTTGATAAATTTACCAAAAATTCCATTTTTTTTTTCTTTTAGAAAAAGAGCTTTTAGACTGTTAAAAGTATTGTTTAATCTTCCAACCTTGAAACCAAACGGGCACTTAGTAGTGGGATCAGTATTTTATTCGGATTGTACAATACATGTTCTATCATATTGAAATGGTATTATTGTTTAAAGTTAGTAAGTTAGATCTAAGCCGCTGCTTTTATTGACAATGGCTTCAACTTTTTCTCCATCTGTCTATTCTCCTATTGATCTATACAGGAGAATGTCTTTTACGATTTCGTGGACTTGGATTATCAATCCAAATACTGCAATTTCAAATGCTGTAACCTCATTGTATTGATGTGTTATTGCATCCATATTCCTGGATTTGTATATTATCGCTTCTGTGGGCAGCTGGATATTTGCCCCACCTCTTATTTGTCCATCTGAACTTTGCCACGGACTTGAAAGGGTGAATTGATGTGTTTTGTGGGGGAGAAGTTGAAATCATTTTGATCATCACGATTCTCATTTTTGTGGAATAGGAAATATTTTTAACATCATACCTTTAATTATTTGTTCTTATTGTCTTAACAAAAAGAATCATCTTTTGACTCAGGGAGGTGGAAGATTTTGCCAGGAGATTGAATTCAGACTGGCCTGAAAGGATGCAAGAAATTCTTTCATTGGGCCAAGAAAGAAGACCAGTAAACGGAAATGGATCCTTAAGGAGATATGCTAGTACGTCTACTTTACCCTCACTTTTGAAATTTTCTCCATTTTCTTCTGCGCTCGCAATGGTTTTGACCAGATTCGGTATATGGAATTACTACTTAACCCTCACTTTTGAAATTTGTTTCCCACGTATAGGACCAGATTCGGAGTGGAATTAATGATCCTAAAAAAAATATGGATGCGCTCGATTGGCCAATGGCTGGCTGCAACAGTTTTGACCAGATGCTTACCAGACACTAATAGAGTTGCTATTGTCCCCAAATGTGGATTGACATGCGAGCTTTATTTTTTATTCTTTGGTTTAATCTTTATTTTTTCTCTTTGTTTTCTTTTTGCTTGGTTGTGCTAAGCCAGGACGCAATTTTGATTCTGGGTGCAACCTGTATTCTGTGGGGCAAGAAATAGCCAAGAAAAAAAGAATCTGCTTTTTCCGAGCTAAAGTTAATTGTCACAAGTTTGTTCAAGGTTGCATTTGGTGGGAGGCCCTTATCACTGGAATCTGTGTACTTTAAGGGGCTGAAAGTTCTGCTGATTTTGTATATGATTACTGAAATAAACGAATTTGTACTTTATGTTCAAATTGGAAAGGCAATTGTGGCTCTTGCTTTTTTTTTTCTTTTTATTTTAAAAAAAAATTGGTAGGGTTATGTCAATGCAAATTGAGTAATGTTATATACAATTGTAGAATGCGCAAATACTATGTAGTTGCTTTGAAAAAGAATAAAATTCATTATTAAAAAATTAATTTCTTTTCATGTAAATCTTATATTTATTCACTTTTTTCAAAATAATTAAACGCTCTTACGTACTCACTATTGCAACTATCATTTTTCATGCAAATTCTCTCAAGTTGTGGTAATTCTTCAAGTCCTTGTGAAGACAGAAAACAGTAAATGGAATTATTAAGCACAATGTGAGATCAGAATAACCACAAGTATATTCTATATGGAATTACTTCTTAAGATGTTTTCTTTTTGGTTATCAGTTCGGATCTTTGTAGATGTAATGGTAACGCTAAAAAATGTTAACAGTCCTACACACCGAGAGGTAAGAATTCAGGAGTTCCTTGTTACTAATAAGCTAAAAAAGTGGTAAGGCAATTACATTTTAAGTGTGCTTCATGGTTTCTTTTTGTTGGGAAGGTTGAAATTGGATGTGAGGGCAAGGCCTTTCTGGTTCTCCTCTTGACCAAAGAATTTTAAGATCACCTCTCTTCTTTCCCAATGTCAAAAAAGTTCCTGCATTCATTTACCAAAGAATTAGTGTAGAAGAAACTGGGGTGCAACATGTACACACTGCACAATTTACTCGGGTAATTGCAACTTACCAAGTGTGAATGGAACGATGTAAAGCAAAGCCGGCTGGCCATGTCCATCCATCAGGTTCAAAGCAATATATGTGACGAGGAGACCTGTAATAAATCTCGAGGAATTAGACAGACAAAACAATGTTGACTCAAATGTGGTAAAACCTAGAGCCTGCCGGCTTACGCTATCTACCGGTGTTAGGTGTTATCGGTCTTGGGGGGGGGGGGGGGGGTTTACGAACCGTTCGGTCCGCCTTTATTCCGGACCGAACCGTTAACTATCGGTTCGGTCGATCCGATTCGGTCCATATGAGCTAGGAATTTTTTTTTCCAAGTTTTTGACAAAATTTATATAAAATGAAAAAAATAAAATCAAGTGAATGATCTATTATAAGTTGTCTAACTAAGTATATACTTAACTAATCAAGTGTTTTAATTAAGTAAAATAAATTAATAATGTTAATAGTATGTGTTTTATCAATAATTAATAGTTAATACTTTATGTTAAAATTCTTAACTTTTAATATTTTATATTAGTTATAGCATATTAGTTAATAGTTAATAGGATATTCAACATTTTATATAGTCAATGGTGATAGGTTACATGAAAATTTCATATATATAATATTTTAAAAAATTATATATATCCATTTCGGTTGGTCGGTCTAGAAAAAACCACACTCTGGGATTGGATCAAAAACCGAAAATCTAAAATAGCATGGACCGAGATAGACTAACATGCTGATTGGTCTTGTTTGGTCCGGTCGGGTTTTCCGATCTAGATCGAAAAGTTTACACCCCCTAACGGTATCATAAAGAAGTACACTATACACAAAAATTAATGTTCAATATTAGTATGATAACTTCTTGACAACTTCTTGACACACAAACCCTCCCTATAAATAATCATCCTAAAGATGGTAGGCCATTGCACCATATATCTAAAAATTGTAGGCTACCTTTAAGAAGTTTAGAACTTTTGATATCCACGACAGTTAGAAGTGCTTTTTTGGCTCTTAGCCCAGAGGACAATGGAAATGCAAAGGAAGAGCTTTTCACTGGCTTTTTCTTCCTCTCACAATTCCAGTTCCCTTACAGGGTAAGTAGTTCTCATCTCCAATATACAAAAAGGGAAATCCTCTCATGTATGTCATGGTACCAATGTCCTTTACGTAAACAGTATTAAATGGTAAACAGGTAATTTCAATCAATAAAGTTTGTCTTAATAAAATTGGAAAGTGGTCACTATTAGACAGGTGACCTCGACTCTTTAAAAAAAAAAAATCAATATAATTTGTCCAACCTCATCGACCACTCATTACCTATGAAATTCACATGAAAGGTTGAGAGTGAGTGGTAAGGAAGGCATACAAAGAGTGTGCCACCCTCTAATATGAGATCAAATAAGAGGGCAGTAACATTTTCCTGTATAATAATTAGACTTATGCCATATACTACACTCTCATCGAACCCCCATCACACCATGCTGATGCAGTACAGTCCGTCAACCTTTTTTTTTTTTTAATCGGTAGTCCATCAACCTTTAAGTCAGCTACTGTTTAAAAAAAATAAAGAGCTGATGGGCAATACCACATCATCAAAGTGGGATGTGAGCTTAGCATATAGAATTTTTCTATCATTATATCACAAACTTGTAAGTGCCTACTGAGTGTGATCGTTCAAATCTGAGATTTGCCCAATATTTCATGTGAGTGTTGTGATGAACCTCCCCACTTTTTAAGTCTCACATGGATCTGAGATTTTCAGAAGTGGGTTGCTGAGAATTTTGGCATGGAGCTTGCTATTGTTTATATTTTCTTTGAATCCTGTAAATTTCAAGATAGTTGTTGAAATAGCATAGCCATGCACAAAAGGGTATTAACTTCATTGAAGTTTCTTTCCCATGAATTTCCGTATGCACGCACACACACACATGCACATGCACACCCACAGAGTTTGTCAGTTGTCTGTACTTTTTTGAAAATTCCCTGTCAAGACATTTTCTCAAGGTCCAAGTGGGACATGGTTTCAGGTTTAGCTTCTCATACCTAAACCATAAGCGGTCATTGCCCAGAGGAAGTACCCTGCTCGAAGATTCTTCTTTGCCAACCAATCATACCTGTCAAAGTTTCCATGCAATGTAGAGATTTGTAAATCTGTCAATGTAAAATGCTTACATATCAAAGAAATAGCCCTTACACATACAAGACCAGTAAAAGTATATAGGTGGAGAATAATGTAAAGGGTTCCAGGATGAGCCTTATACATACAAATGTATATTATAAGTATTAAACATGTTCCTTAAGAAGTTCATGTGTTCACACCTTTGTAATTTAGCCCCTAAAAGGCCTTACAACATATGATAAGTCCTGAACTAATGATAGTAATGAAATGCAAAAACAAAGTCAGTAACAATGGTGGTCGAAATTCAATTTCAGGGGCTATAAAGTGATTTTATTAGTTAAAGCTTATGTATATGGTATAAAGTAGGGTTGTCAATAGGGTCAAGTTGTGTTGGTTCATTTGGGTTTGGGTCATTTTTGAGTTGACACAGGACCAAAATAATCAAATGGTTCTATCACTTTGACCCAAACCTGTCATGTATGTTTCACATGTTGACCCAACACGACCTGTTTGGCTCATAAAAAATAAAAACGAGAAAACAAAAAATATTCCTAAACATTTGACCTCTCTACTATTGGATAACAAGGCAAAGGCTATACAAGAAAATTTTAAGACGAGATTTAAAATGTGTTATATTTTTTTTTGACAAGTATGAGTGTTATATTTTTTAATCCACGCTAGCAAAAAATTGTGTAACACCCAAGGGAGGCCCAAGCCACATCTGAGCCTATAATCCAAAAGAACTAGTCAATGGTACAATTGGAGCCCAAGCCACATCTAAGCAAAAACTTCTCCCTCCCAAGCGATCTCATACACCACCTATACTCATTCAATATGAGGCTCTATCACAATCTCCTCTTACATTCCCGACGTCCTCGTCTGGCCATTACATCATAGGTGGCACAACTCAAGTTCCATACTTCTGATTGAGATGATCTAATAACATTTGTAAAGCCCCAAGGGAGCCTCAAGCCACATCTAAGCCTATACTCCAAAAGGACTAATCAATAGTACAATTGGAGCTTTATTCAAATTATTATAAAGAACAAGAACTTCTCCCTCCCAAGCCATTTGGGATCCCACACACCACCTACACTCATCACTCGTGGGGGTATCACAATGTGGCTGGTCACTTGGGTCATGATAACGTGTGACTTATTATTCTAATCAGGTCAACCTGTAAATCCATGGGTTGACTCAACATGACCCAATTACTAATTGGTTCATACTCGGGTCAACCCAAATTGACCCGACTATTCCTAGTCTTAACCCCATTATTGCATGTCGGGTTGCGTTGAGTTTGAAGGTTTGCCAGTCCTAGCATAAACCAATGAGCTCTAGCTCAGGCGGTGCTTCCCCTCCCCATAAGTCTCAAGTGGAGGATGAGGTTCTAGGTTAAAGACCTGTTGGATGCAAATGTAAATTGCCAACACCAAAAATGAAAAAAAAGATGGCTTCATAGCTTGAACCTCAATGAAAATGCTACAAGCAGCCCCGGTAAGATAATATCACCAAATCCAATGATGCTGAAGCCACCCCAAGGATCAAACATCCGTGGGATTTTTAGTAGCATTGGGATACCATCCTCTCCACTCTTATCACCACGAGCTACCTGCATATAAGAGGAAGCACAGAAAATTAGTTTCTCTTTCATTCGCTAGACCAATGGTGTTGGTGAGAAGGAGAAGGACTTTTTTAACTACTCACCACTATCATCACACTCTCATGGAACCACCATTTGGAAACAAATACCCAAAAGATGTCGTACAAGAAGGCACAACTGAGGAGGACTGTTCCAACCTGATTATGCACAGAAAAAGATGAGGTCAATCTGAATTTCCCATTCAGAGTAAATATAGTCAAATACTAGACCAACTAATGCTCATACTCCTTTGAGAAATCATGCACTCAAAGGGGGTGAGGACAACAAAACTATCAGAGTCAAAATAATTTTATTGAACTAGCAATGTTTTCTTCATTGTATAAGTTAGCTATATAATTTACGTTTCATTCAATTCTTTTGAGTGCATGCATTCTCATTTTGGCCTTTCTTGTACTCCATGCTCATGGACAATTATCCGTCGAAGAGAAAGTATAGTGTCATAAATCTCATGTACACTCGTACAATGAAAGTTAGACAAGCTTGAGAGGCAGAAACCCTAAAAGCCCTACAATAATAAAATGCATGGTATGCCATTTTTTGTCAAAACAATGCAGAGCAAGTTGAAGTTGGCAGCCTTAAGCCAAAGTAAGCTGTCAAGAAATATCAAGGATATTCTCGCACGACTATTTTAAACAAGCAACAGAGGAGATTATTACAATATAATAACCATGCAACAGCAAAAGCTGCATATTTGCCTAACCAGTCAACATGAAAATCCAAACAAGTTCAAGTCATCACCTTTAGATTTGGGACACGAACAATTTGAAGAACCGTGATTATTAGCGCAATACCCTGATTTATGGGAAAAAAGATACAATGACATTAGTTGTCCCCTCCTATTTATGAAGCTAAAAGATAAAATAACAGAAGCATGCCAAAATAAAAGAGAAAGTTCACTTAAAATTTTTTCTTACAAGTATATCTTGACCAATCCAAGCATAGGAGGTTTTTCGATAGACAGCCCAAACAACAGCAAATGCAATGCAGAAGGGGGAAATGGCCAGTGTCAGATATGACATAGCTCCAAAGAAGGGTACTTTAACAAATGACTGTGCCGCATGTTCAAACAATCTGAAACTATAATTGCTTAGTCATCAGTTCCATGTTAGGGAAGATCTACTGACAATATTTTAAAAAAAAAGGACATATAATAGATAGCACAAGCACATTTTCGAAGGAAACCATGTCCTCTCTCCTCAAGGACAATGATGCTTTCATGTAATTCTCACATCGAAACATGCTTTCTAACCACTTATATATGAATGACGGCCAGTTTTACCAAGAGTAAAAGTTGGTATTTGTTTTCCTTTTTTCTTGGCATATTAGTCAAAAGCATATTCTTTTATCCTCTGATTAGTAATACATATGATGGCTATAGTGGTGGGATTGAATCAAAGCATCAGAATGAGTAATTATTTGCAGACAAGCTGTCAGGGGAAGAGTCCAGCAATTTTCTCCATTCCTTTAGTCTACTCCTATATGTTAAATCTGCAAAGACTTGAAAAGTTGACTGCTCTACTAGATATATTGCATTCTAAAAGTAGAGATGAACATTTTGACAGCAGAGAAATCTATGGTAGGAAAAAAGAAAACCTTTAGGATAATATTAACTGGAAGACAAAGACATGCTTTCCTGAGAAAAATGTCAATTTTATCAAGTCACATCAGTAACTTCCACAAATGAGATGGATTAATACCCCCCCCCCCCCCCCAAAAAAAAATCTTCCCCTTAAATCTTTTTTTTGATAAGTAATCACGATATTGTATTCATATAAATAGGCAGAGCCCAGGTACACAGGAAGTATACATGAAAAACGTCTAACTAGAGGTTACAATAGAAAGAAGAAGATCATGGACCCTAAGTCCGTTACAAACTATAGCCCCCGCCCATAAGAACAGAGACTTAAAAAAGAAAGCTTTAATCTCCTCCAAAGTTCTCTCTTGATTATCAAAACATCTAGCATTTCTCTCACTCCAAATACACCAACACAAGCATATTGGAACCAAACTCCAAATTGCTACCACTTGAGAATCTCCATATAGTCCTCTCCAGCTCGCGAGGAAATCCACCAGTCTACCAGACATAACCTAAGACAAACCGACTCTTGAGAAAAAATCATCCCATATAACCTTAGCCACCTCGCAGTGTAAAAGCAGGTGATCAACCGACTCCCCGTGCTTCTTACACATGCAACACCAATCTAGGACAATCACCCATCGTTTCCTCAAGTTATCTGTGGTAAGAATCTTGCCCAAAGCTGCTGTTCATACAAAAAAAGCTGCTTTTGAAGGAGAGCTTTTGTCTTCCATATGCTCTTCCACGGGAACATAGGCATTCTGGAGTTCGATAGTTTATGGTAAAAGGAACTGACAATCAAGATACCTTTCTTAGAATGATTCCAATACATCTTGTCATCGGATCCCCTAGGAATACTTGTGGAATATAACATCGCAAAGAATTCCGTAATAGACTCCAACTCCCAATCATGAGCTGCCCTAATGAACTCAATATTCCATTGATAGGTACTATTAGAAAAGACCAACAGATCAGCAATCGATGCCTCTTTTACTCTAGCAAGCGCAAAAATGGCAAGGAAGGTATCTCGTAGGCACAGACTGCCACACCATATATCAAACCAGAAACGAACTCGCGGCCCATCGCCTACAACAAAATGTTCATGACCCCGAAAAGATCCCCAAAGGCTCCTAATGTTTTTCCACAAACCCACCCAATGACTGCCTCGTACCTCATTTGAGCACCATCCTCCCCAAGCTTCCCCAAACTGAGAATCTATGACAGACTTCCATAAGGCCTCCCTTTCATTATGGTATCTCCACAACCACTTACCCAACAGAGTTTGGTTGAATTTCATCAAATGTCGAATCTCCAAACCTCCCCCAAAAATTGGAGTACAGATAGTTGACCAATTAACCAAATAGAATTTAAACTCTTCCCCCAATCCACTCCATAAGAAATCCCTTTATAGCTTCTCAATTTGGTTAGCCACCTTTAACGGAAGTGGAAACAAAGACAAAAAATAGGTGGGTAAGTTAGACAGAGTGCTTTTAATCAAAGTCAACCTACCACCTTTCGACAAGTATAGCCTCTTCCACGCAGCCAATCTGCACTCCACCCTTTTTACTACCTCATCCCAAATCCTTTCAGATTTAAAAGAGGCACCCAACGGTAAGCCAAGATACTTCATAGGAAGCGAAGATATCTTGCATCCTAGGGTAGTAGCTAAAAGCTCCACATCGGGGGCAGCCCCCACAGGCACTATTTCAGACTTTGCGAGATTAATGCTCAAGCCTGATACAACCATAAAGCAAAGGAGAAGCGCCCTCAAATCTTGGACTTGTCTAAGGTGTGGCCCACAAAAAATAAGCGTGTCATCAGCAAATAACAAGTGAGAAATATGGGAGTCCCCATTCCCCACCGAAAAACCATGAAGTAACCCACCCACCACCAGACCCTCAATCATCTTGTTGAGAGTTTCCATAACAAATAAGAAGAGTAAAGGCGAAAGCAGATCTCCCTGTCTCAACCACGAGAGGAGTTGAAAAAACCTAACAGAGAACCATTTACCAAGATCGAAAAATGAGCTGAA
This sequence comes from Cyclocarya paliurus, assembly GCA_029856935.1. Classification (NCBI taxonomy): domain Eukaryota; kingdom Viridiplantae; phylum Streptophyta; class Magnoliopsida; order Fagales; family Juglandaceae; genus Cyclocarya; species Cyclocarya paliurus. The sequence goes on from CM056952.1 coordinate 25,024,080, forward strand.
GAGATACAAAATTCTATCCATTTCTGCCACTTCCCCCCAAAACCACATCTCCCAAGTAAGTATAGAAGAAACTTCCAGTTGACATGGTCATATGCTTTCTCCATGTCTAACTTGCAAAGTAGGCCAGGTTCTCTAGACTTCAAGCGACCATCCAAGACTTCATTAGCGATAAGAACTGAGTCAAGAATTTGTCTACCTTTGAAAAACGCATTCTGCAGCTTCGATATTAATTTTTCCACCACTGAGCTTAGTCTATTCGCTAACACTTTAAATAGAATCTTGTACATCCCATTCACTAGACTAATGGGGCGATAATCTCTCACATCCCAAGACCCCACTTTTTTAGGAATGAGGGTTAAAAAGGTGGCATTGAGACTCTTTTCAAAGCAAGCATTAGAATGAAATTCATGAAAAACTTGCATAATATCTTCCTTGACCACCCCCCAGCAAACTTGAAAGAAACCCAAAGTAAAGCCATCCGGACCGGGAGCCTTGTCACTAGCCATACCTCTAATAACATCACCCACTTCCTCTTCTGTAAATGGCATTTCTAACCCCTCTGCACCCTGTTGGTCTAAAGTGGAAAACGACAAACCATCTACTCTCGGTTTCCAATTATGTTCTTCAGATAAGAGTTGATGATAGTAATGTTCGATGTGGTTTTTGATAACCATCTGATCCGAAGAAGCTACCCCATCCACCATCAGAGTATAATAGTATTGTACCTTCTGTGAGAATTAGCCATCCTATAGAAGAATTTCGTACATTTGTCTCCCTCCCTAAGCCAGAGTACCCTTGATTTCTGTCTCCAAGAAATCTCCTCCATCAAAATAACCCTTTCAAGATCAGCCACTACCTGGCTCTTGCGGCTTTGCTCAGATTCAGAAAGGGTTCTGACCTTCTCCTCACCTTCCAGATCTTGTAATTCCTCCGTAAGGGACCGTTTTTGTTGAGACACATTACCAAAAATTTGTTCATTCCATTGCTTCAAGTCCTGTTTCAACGCTTTCAACTTTTTACCCATAATGAAACTAGGAGTGCCTTGGAAACTATAGAAGGACCACCACTGTCTGACCCAGTCTACAAAGCCTTCAGATTTAAGCCACATATGCTCAAATTTGAAATGCCTTCTACCCCCTTGGATACCTCCGCAATCTAAAATGATAGGGAAGTGGTCGGAGCATAAACGGGGTAATCTTCTTTACACTACCTCCGGGAATTGAGATTCCCAATCAGGGGTTAGCAAAAATCTATCGATCCTCGACCAAGATGAAAAATCTCGGTTATTAGACCAGGTAAATGTGCCTCCTGATAGTGGAATGTCCATGAGTTCCTGTTCTGAAATGAAATCAGAGAAATCTCTCATCGCAGGAGTGATGCGAGGAGATCCTGACCTTTCACTCGGAAAGCGAGATATATTAAAATCTCCCCTAATGCAACTTGGTAGCTCCCACAGAATAATAATTCCAGCCAGTTCTTCCCACAAAAATCTTCTCTCTGAATCAATATTTGGGCCATAAACACCAATGAAAGCCCATTTGAAGCCATCTTCTAGATTAACAAAAGAACAAGCAACTGATAAATCCCCCACGCACTCCTCGACCCTTTCCACCACCCTTGTATCAAACATAATGAGAACTCCCCTAGAAGCTCCTTTTGACGGTAGATAAGACCACCCAACATGTTGTCCTCTCCATAAACTGCGAACTAGTTGTCTTGTAATCACTTCCAACTTAGTCTCTTGTAAGCATATGATGTCCCCTTTCCATTGGTGAAGTAAGTTTCTGACTTGGAGCCGCTTATTAAGACCATTTAACCCCCTCACATTCCAAGATATTATTTTGGGTTTCATTGGACCACCATTTTACCCCTCCCCTTACTACGGTCACAAGTAGATCTCTTCTCACCTCCATCCTCTATCATTGCCCAATCTAACCTTCTGAGTTCTCTTTCCCTTTTTTTGGCCAACGAAAAGGATTGATCGAACATGGATTGGACATTCACAGTCTTTACAGCTGTAAGAAGGGCCATAAATTCAGTTTCAAAATCCCCATAAGAAATACCTACCATGTGCTTAATGTCCATTGCTCTCTGAATGACCCAATCTGACACATTGGAATGAAAGGAGTAAATTGGAGTAGGATCATCCTCCCCCTCCCTATTCGGAGTAAACAGCACCAAGGAACCAGGTTCTACTGCCATCTCCATTCCCGAAGCACCTAGCTGGTCCGACTCCTTTGCCTCTAAGGGAACAAATGACAAACCAGCTGAAAGGGGCGTCACAGGCAGTGCCACCACAAGGCCCAAAGGGTCAAAAGACCCTTGTTGCATCACTGTCACCAACTCCGGTAAGGACCTCCCCCCCGGTGGGTTGGTACCTAGGCCAGCCTCTTTTGTCGCCAAGGGACCAAAGAACAACTGTTGGGATCCCATAAAAAACCGCCCTAGAACAAGGTCCTAGACAAGCTCCTAGCCATGCATGGACAACAAAGATCGGATCACTTCCATGATCAAGGCTAGCCAAGGCCAACCAAGGGCCAAGACATATCACGGGCCACATTGGCCATGCAAGACCATATCATTTATTTATCTTTATTTATTTTATTTTATTATATTTCAAAGGACCTATTGGGGGTTTCCACTTTGTAATCTCTATAAATAGGACCCTTAGGCATTTCATTTTACATCTTTTGACAATTTGGCAAATCCCTTAGTGGGCGGCTTGTGTTCTTGAGATCATCATCGGTGCTTAGCACTTGGGCTACTTGGGTGAAATTCGTGAATCCCTAATAGAGGATCATCACCTTGAAATTCGTGAATAGGTGGTGATTCAATCTATCTTGTTTCTTTGCAACTTTGTGAAATTCGTGAATCAAAGTTGTTTTGTTATTTCTTTTGTTCCATTCAATTTGTCAATCTCTTGTTTATGTTTTCCATTCTCTATTCAAAATCTAAAAATACATTATTCTTATGTTTTCCATCTTGTTCATCTTTATTTTCATGCAAATCAAAGATATCCTAAATCTCAATCTTAGTATTTTTTGGTTTCACAAAATACCCATAAAAACCATAAAAAGAGTCTTCATAGTCAATTGTTGAGTCCATTCATCCCTTGTTCATAACTTTTCCATTGTTTATACATTGTCTTGCATCATTCCATATCACAAACACAATCCATTCACCAATTTGATCTTTCCCTCTCATATATCTCGACCAATGTATGTTTGCCCTACTTTCCATACACATCACTACCATAAGACCTAGCCTCCATCATTTCCATAACCCTAGCCGAAACCCTTGTCTTCCATAACCCCTAACCACCCCTCAAGAGTCCCACTAGGCAATTTCCTTAACTTAGGGAAAGTTGACTCATTCCAATCAATCCCACAAATCCTACCAATCCCAAAACCATCTCCTAAACTTGAGGAATCCTAACCCTAGCCACCCTTCATCCAACTTAACCCTAAACTCCCACAAGGTAATTCCTACCACTTAGGAATCCTTATCCCATCTCCCAAATAATCAAAATTCGAAATCCATCATTTGGCCTAGTCAAACTCCCAATTCCCAACGACTCCCATGCCTCTTACCATTTAGGATCAACCCTAACCACCTTACCCATCATCCCAAACCTATCTTCCAAATCCATATCCCTTGATTTAAGGAATTGCCAACCCATTGTCAATCCCTTAAACCTCCCCATCCCTACAATATCTCTATCCAACCAAGACTTACCTCAATAGCCAAAACCGAATCCCAATCCCTCCAATCACTCAACTTCCCTAGAATCACTCCATTCCTAGAATTTCTCAAGTCAACCAAAGACTTTCCACCTCTTGCCATATTCAAATCATACCTCCTTTATCTTACCATAACCAACTCTCATCTTCCATATCCAATCCCTCAAACCACTCATTCCCTAGAATCACTCAAATCAATCAAAAACTATCATCCTATCTTGCCATATTCAAATCTCATCTTCCATCTCCAAATCCCTAAACTCAAGGAACAACCCTAGACCCATTCAAACACAACTCATCTTCATCCTTAACCTAATTCCCATCTTTCCCAAAGTGGCTCATCAATCAAGGAGTCCTAACCTCATCCAACCACATCATTCCCAAACCCTAGCAACTCATCTTAAAAAACCAACCCTAAGCCAACTCTTCTAATCTCGAAATCCTCCTTAGCCACCACACAAAACCCTAGCTACACTTCATCAAACCAACCCTAATCATCATCCAATTGGCCCCAACATCGAGGGCAACCTTCCATCCATTCCACATTGCATCAAACACTCATATTCATCTATTAGATCATTCGAACTCATCATCGTCATTATTCCATCACTTCAACAATAAACCTTCATCAACCTAGGAACCCATCATTCCCACCATACACGGCCATTATTATCTAAAGACCAAGCAAGTTGGCAAGGTCACTCGGTCCCATCATCACCCAAGGCAAGCTCGTGGACTTAATATTTAGGGACAGGACCGGGGTCCCTAACAACAACCCAGCAGACACCGGCAGTGCCCCCACAAGGCCCGACGGGTCAAAAGACCCTTGTAGCGTCCCTGACTCCACCTCCGGTAAGGACCTCACCCTCGATATGTTGGTACCGAGGCAAGAACCCACCGGCGACGATATCTGTGCCACCTCAAAGGGTGGCGGCCCAACCAAACCCTCCCCGTGGACCAACAACTCTTGCATAGGGCCGTAAGCTTCATCGTATGTTACCGTCGAATGAGTCGCCGACGCAAGAGGTGTCGACTTTTTCTGAATCACTGCATCTTCCGACGACATCTCGGCGCTACACAGAGTCAACTCGGCAGCACTGATACCCACCGACACCAATTCCGGCACCCCTAACCTCACCGGCTGAACCACCACCACCTCCGACGTCGACGACGTCGACCCCTGACCCACCGCCACCACCAACGGTGACGGATGGGTAGTCGAAGGTCTCCATACCTTCGTAACTGGTTCACGGTCACAGGAGGCCTGGCCAACGGGTTTGACCACCGGGTTTGGCCCCTGGGCCGTAGTAGGCTTGGCCTGCCCGAATTCATCAGCCGGCCCATGAGAAATATTTCCTTTTCCTTTAAGCCCGAATTCATCAGCCGACCCATGAGAAATATTTCGTTTTCCTTTAAGCCCGAATTCATCATCTGGCCCATGAGCAACACCCTTCTCCACTTGCTGTGCCATCTTAACGCAGTGTTTAATTAAATCCATGTTAATGACTAAAGCTCCCACTTGCTTCTCCATCTCTGTCAATGCCTACTGCAGATTTGCCATAGATGTCCCCGACATAAAGCTGCCCTCCCTTACCTCCTCACATAACCGCACCATCTCCAGAGGGGCCGTGGTACCTGCAGGTTTTGGAGCTCGAGCAAGAACCTCCCTATATGTGGAGGAAGCTTGAAGACCCTGCGATGGAGGATGCGGCATCCAATGGTTCCCTCTGTTCTTCCTTCCCAAAACAGAGGATGTTTCAACGATATCCTTCAGCAACTCACCAAAACTCCTCCAACCAGACCCTTCCCTCCCTTCTGGAATCACTAGTAATCCACGCCGTTTTTCTTGGCCAAACTTTGATAAGGAGAAAAAGTTCCCCTAAGCATTCCGTTTCCTCTGCATTACCAGGACTTGCGCACCATTTCTATGTGATCTGATGAAAACCAAGTGACCCTCATACACCACACCTTCCTCCACCATGACAGCCAACCATCCCAACAAATCTTGATCAATAGAGATATGGTTAACCACTCGACAGCTGCTCTCAGTGATTCTCCACCACCTTGCATTCAACTTCTTAAAATTGAAACATTTTTGTTCAATAATAACATTCGTATTCGACCCCATCACAATATTATAACTCAAAAGAAACTGAAAAATCTGGGCTAAACAACGCTGGTCTCAAGCACAGATATCTCACCAAAGACGAGACCCATCATTCCTAGAGAGAATTCTAGAGAGAGAGGTGATTCTTAACGGGGGCAAAAAAATACTCGAAACCTTCCCCTTAAATTTGAGAAGAATACAACCGCAGTGAGTGGAAAAAGAAAAGAAAAAGACATTTACCATGATAACAAAGTCACCAAGCAAGTTTGCAGGCCCTGCAAGAACAAAGCGACTACAGGGTTCAGCATATATCTCCAAAGAATCTTTGTTATAAAAAATACTTCCAAAGGATGTCTAAATGATATATATGCGCGTATCAAATTAACTCCTTAGTTCTAAAACTTTATTTATAATTCTATTTTCAAGCATTTCTTTACATCAATCCATTAAAATACTTGTGAAGCTTAGGACTTCAAAGAATGTATAAAATGTTAAGCACAAAAATGAATAAGGAAAAACACCTTAAGGCTTAATCTCAATGGCTTGCGGCTAAAAGTGAGAGGTTGAGATGCAAAGCAAACTAATGCCAAAGGCTCACTTATATCTGAAGAACTACTAGAGAGTCACATATAGATAAAGCATTCAGGCTACATTGTCTGTTGACATTAATGCATTAAGAGTTTCAGACTAAAATAGAGATTATTTCTTGACAAAAGGGTAAATAGGGAGAGACTAGAAAATCTCTCCTATCTAGGAGTGGCCATGGTAGGTTTCTTACATGTTGAGGCATCTATTAGGAAGGGCCTAGATGGGCTCATGCGGAACCTGCTATGTATCACTAAGCCAACACCTCTATTGATATAGGAAAAGTATGTTGAAATGTTATGAGAAAGAAAACCAAGCTTTTGTAGGTAATGCTGAATTAACACAACAAATAACAAATAAATATGCCTAACTAGAGAGTTGCATAGTTTGGTTTCTAAGAAAGAAATGCTCAGAATTTAGTACCAGTGAATCGAGTACGCAAATCATAGAAGACACGCACCTCTATGCCGCCAATGCAAAACAGAACCACCAGTATCTCAATAAACCATGTTGACATAAGTTTATAAAGCATAATTAGGAAGCATGAAGCAATTACAACAAAGAGAATTGCTGCTGTTGTATTGATGTCCACAAAACCACTAGAACCAACACCTTCCAAGCTTAAAATTTCATCTGAACCATCCTGCAATCACAGCACCAATCCATGTCAGTTGATATATTAGTGATTAATTCAGCACTTACCCTAGCCAAACAAAAGAAAATCCTACTTCAAAAATACCAAAAGAAGATCTGGGAAACCAGAAGATAACCTTTAATAGCTTGTCCTGCTCAATAGCAGCTTCTCTGGCACTCCATGCAGACCAATACGAAGCACATAAGATGGTACCAACAGCCATAAGCCATAAAAACACCTCTGCAATGTCAACCAGTGGACGTAGAGGAGAGTATAGTTGCACGGATACTGTGAAAGGCAACCATGAATACAGATGCAGACAGAAGAAACCAAAAGGCTAGATCAGGAATTACCAAGCAAGGAAAGTATATGTAGGATTGAAAATCCCAAGTCTTGTAGAGGCAAAGCCAGCAATCAAATTAAGTTGGATGAACATATGCAGAAAAAGGCATACCTGCAGAGTTGTTCTGTAAGTATTTTTCCAATTTCACACCTGCATCCTGTGGAAGCATAACCACAGGTATCCTTATATCTACATCGGTTTCGTTGGTTGCACAAACCATTTTCATAAGTGCTGCAGAATAAAAGGCAAAAATTCTTACAAAAAAAAGTGGTTTAACATGATAATTTTGAAAATCTTCAATTACAATTACAAGCTAGCGTTACAATGATGAATTTTTTGCGATGCATGCTACTGAACATCATTTCCCATTACTACTGATCTTCTGTTTCAGAAATGACTAATGACATCTTTTCATTCTTATCATTAATCTGAAATAAAAAAAGAAAAGAGAAAAAGAAAACAAGGAAAACAATGAAAATGAATCATTTGACATTTCCCACACATATAATGCCCATGATAAGTGCGCTACAAGGGGGTATTCTGAAAGCCATGAAATACATCTTAACAAACAAAATTGTAAAACACATGATTTAAAGACCAGGAGAACTCTAACATCAAAAGAGATAAGAGGATCTAGTCAGCACACAGTGAACCTTTTAGACATTATTGTCTCAAAACAGGTACTTATCTCGTATAGAGCTAGTTTGATCGCACTAGAACATTCAGATGGACAACAAGTTCAAGAAATACATTAAAAACAAAAAGAAGTTACTTATGCAAATACCGGTATGGTAGTTTATAATGAGGATGGCTGAAGCACCAGCAGTTTCAGCAATATTTGCCTTTTTTGTAAAACTGCAACCTCCACGGTGCACCAGAATGACCTCCCCTGTAAGCTATCAAAAGGCAAGGCTCCATATGTAAAATCCATAAAATAAAACGATAAAATTGGACAGGTGCCAATCCATTAAGTTCTTTAGTAGAGCCAAATTGAGGACATGGTATATGTAGTTCAGAAGAAGAATACATTATTCTTGGCTGTGCTACAACAATCAGAAGGATTGGCCAGAGCAACTCTAGTATTTATAGCACGCTTTTCCTTTGATTCCAAGGTAGGGCCAAATCGAGCACCAACACCAACATACTCATGGTCTTCTACACTGTTAATCCAAGTTGGGACTTTTACCTGGGGAACAAAATTGGATCAAGCTCGTGATGTCAGTCATATTGATTAGTTAAGTTTTGATGCCAAGAAACAGAGTACAAAGAAGAAATTTTATGTTTTTAATATTGATGTTTAGAACACTGGAAACACAGTGCAAGACAGTCAATACAGCAGATTTTTTTTTTTTTTGCAAGTAGAATTTTTCTCACGACACAACAAAAATAAGGTTATAATTTTATTTCTTCTACGTCGATTTTTCAAGCAACCAGTCAAAACTTTGAAGAAAAACTGCTTGGAGTTTAGATGTCAGTGGGTTAAGAGAAACATTTGACAATAATTAATTTGGGTAAGTAAAGCTTTATCGAGAGGTTTCAAATATTCACAGAAATAAAACATTAGTCGAAAGACGAAAATAACCAATAAGCATAACTATGTTTCTCTTATCTTTAGTAACCTAACGCAGGTTAAAACATTAAACAACAAGAGTTTCCTTTCTCTTCCACTCAACGAGTCCCTTATAATGAATCACCTAAACTGAATCAAGCATTTAATTCCATAAAATCAAGTAAAAATAAAAAATATCTCAGAAATTTTTTTTTTTTCCTTCCCTTTCTCTTCTCTTTTCTAATTTTCCATTCGTTTTCCAAAAAAAAAAAAAAAAACGAGTAGAAAAACAAAAAGCTTTTGTTCGTATCCTTACTATTCCCTATTTCCCTCCATTTTCTCAACATCCAAAAAGTAAGTTCGAGAGAGAGAGAATAATCGACACCAAATTTAAAAAATGAGCAGGGATTAGCTCTTTTTTAATCTTTACGTTCTCAATTATTTGTTCCGTACCAGAACGAAGTTGTTTTCGCAGCCAGGTCGCTTGGGAGAGATGTCGTCGTGGTGAACTATATCTCCGGCTGAGCCAAGAGTCACACTTAGCACCAGCACAACTCCCGCTATAACTAAAGCTCTCCGAAAATCCATCAAATAAAAGACTTCGATCTTGCTCTCTCCGTGCTTGAAGACGAAATCTAGGGTTCCAGAGAGAGAGAGGGAGAGAGAGAGAGAGAGAGATGGCCGTGTTCTTAAAACCGTTGAACGATCTCTTCTTTCTTCTTCCTTCTGTCTTAAAAAAAGTGTTTGCAGGGTAGACGTGGTGTATGAGCGCGTGCGTACCACTGTCACCCATGTGAATCTTCATTTGATTAGCGTATTGATTAGATTTTCCAATCACTATATACAGACCAACTGATTTTTAAACTTCTTTGGCTCTTTGCTTAAAATATGTGTCATTTATTGATAATGATTCATTTCTGAATTTCAGTTGGGCCCCACTTAAATATTTGCACACTACTTCATCAAGAGGAATGTTATTATAATTCTAATTTATAGAAAATTTTTTTTTATCAGTTATAATTCATTACTTCATACTTTACAGACTATGAAAAATATCTTCATACTTTATAAAAAAACACTCACATATTTTATGAAAAAGTTTTAAGTGTGGAGTGTAAGAGCGAATAATGACTGATGCATAGTAAATCTCTAATTTATATTATTCATTTTATTTCTTTAACGTGGTATCACAATATAGTGTCACGTGACTTATTTAAAATTTTAAAAAAATGACATTCAAAAAACACAAAAAGAAGATTAAAATTCTAAATTTCATCTACCCTTTTATGTTTGTGTATTTAATTTTTTTTTAATAAACTATGATGACATGTCAAAGGAACAAAATGAATAATATAAATTAGGAGGATATAGTAGCATTTATTTAATGCAATCGGTATTGTCTTTTAAAATGATGTATTTTTGCGACAATATTTTCTTGCAAGTCAAGATTTTTTAAAATATTTATCCAAAATTTAAAATTTAGAGTAAAAAATGATAGATGTATAAAGTGTATTTTATAATATTTATTATTTTCATTATAGTTTTTGCTAACAATACTAAATGCTCTCTAAATGTTGTTAAATACGTTTTGGATTTATATATTTCTTTTATTTTAGATCTTAAAGTTGAGGTAAGTGCTTTAGAATATCTAACTCCTTTTATTATTTAGTTAGCTTTCACCTCCCATAATTTTATACTTGAACATTACATAATAGGTAGACTAATAATCGATCCCAACATCTAAAAAAAGAATACTATGATTGTGAAAGTCGTTACTCTATATATATATATAATCTACTAGTAGAGTAAATAATTCGATAGAATAATTTTTTTATTAATAATGAATATTTTAAATGAAATTTCGACTAATCCTAGGAATACACAAATTCTCGAACATATACAATAAAAGAAATTCTATTTATCATTCTCATATCATATATTATTTTTTAATTTTTAATTTTTAATTTTTAATTTTTTTCTTATTAAATATATGATGTATTAATGATGAGTGCAATAATTTAATTAATTTAAGAAGAATAAAATAAATAAAAAATAAATAAAAATAAAAATAAATATAATATATAATATGTGGGGATGAAAAATCGTAAAACCCACACGATAAGAGCAAAAAAGGAAAAAGAAAATGATAATATTGTTGATAACCAAGCATATGAAGTGATAATCTCCATGCATGCGCGTATGATAATCTCACTTACCTTGCATGGGTACTGTTGGTAAAGTGAAAGCGCGTGGGTGATATTTTATTCTTCTTCAGAGGTTACCGGCTACCGAGTGAACGCGTTCCAAACTCCGTAGAGACCGTACAGATAAGACGGCGGAATAAATTATTAGAGGTTGGTAGTCCTCTGGTGATTCGATTCTATGCTAAGCACGAACAATATAACACTCGACTAAAGTCAAAGGTACAATCATTGTTTTATTCAGTGAGGCAGCCTTTTATCGTCCGACGCGTGTCCAAGCTCACTGTACTCTCGCGCATCTGAGAAAGAACTAGTTGTGGGCATACGGCACTAAAAGCTGAGAAGTGGGGCCCGCACATGGGTACAGCAAGTTATGTAAGGCTACCTATCCACACATGGTGGAATCACACGTGGGGAAGATTCACATGTGTGCGGACCCTACTTGGAGTCTAGCCACGTAGCTTATCTGATTAGCTCTATCCCACTTTCCTTCCGTTCTTTTTTTTTTTTGGGCACCCCTTAATTTGTATTTTTTTTTTCTTTTCTATATTTGATTATTTATCATTTTCGGGATACTAATATTATTTTTCATAAGCGATTGCCAGGTTACAGAATACGTGTAAATTTCGTTTAGATAGTGAGATGAGTTGAAATAAAAATTAAATAAAATATTATTATTATTTTATAATTCAAAAAAATTAAATTATTTATTATATTTTGTGTGAAATTTTAATAAAGTTGTAATGATGAGATGAGATGAAATGATACACTTCTTGTATTCAAATTAGACGATCTCATTTGTTTTCGTAGATAAGATGAGTTGAGATAAAAATTAAAAATTAAATAAAATATTATTATAATATATATATTATTATATTATTATTGCTTTGAAATTTGAAAATATTAAATTATTTATTTATTTTATTTTGTGTAAAAATTTGATAAAATTATAATAATTAAATGAGATGAAATGTATTGTAAAAACAAACGAGCAGTTCAACTTGAACCACATTTTTATGTTTTTATTTATTTTTTTAATAATTTGGTGGTAAGTGCATGCAAGTCTCAAAAGATTCTGATGAGGCAATTAATAATTTATTTAGAAGAATAAAGATAACTTTGTAATTTGGGATAAGAAATGGGATTTACCTTCCATTTATGAGAAGCTGTAATACTTTAAGAAACAACCTGATCTAGAAGACTAAAATGTTTCAAGCTCCATGTCCAAAAAAAAAAAAAAAAACATTTAAATAACTTTCAATTTGATGTAATTTTAATTGATTTAATTGGTACGTCGACCATATCTCATTGAATGGATACTTTTATATTGTAATGTATCTCTGCCTGTTAAAAAACGAGGAGCCCAATTTAAAATATTATTATAAAAAGTTGTTAGCATTGGATTGGATAATTAATACAATATTATGTTCTTTTTTTTCTGACTTTCAGGTCAGAGTTTTATTTTTTTTTTTAAGAAATTTTTTGTCTCGCCTGGTTGATTTTCCGACATGTTGGGTTTTGGTCAGTGAGGTGAACAACTGACATGACTTTGAACTTTGGCCCTCCTAAAAAAAATGAGAATTAATTTTAGAAAATGATTGTAGACATCTTTTAAAAAAAAATAATGAATATATAATTTATATAAAAAAAATTTACTTTTTTTAATAATAAATTTTACACTCAAAAGAAATATATTGTATTTATAGAATTTATAACTGTATTTAATATTAATCTTATTTTTAAGACAAATTATTCACAATAAATATCTAGAGTTGAAGAGGCCGGAGAAAAGGGGAAGAAAAACACGACAAGTGGAACCCATAAAAATAATAATAATGCAATTGATTTTCAAAGAATCCATGATTGAAATTGACATTTATGTCTCTTTATAAATATAAATATATAGAATTATTGCTGCTTTAACCGATTTGTGGCGAGTAGAGAGTCCTTTTAGCGAAGGAATCCAAGTCAACCAACCAAGTTTGAACCTAGACCCCGGGGGCCACGCCTATGAGGAAGAGTTTTCACCTTACAATTTTATGACTTTAAGAATTGATTTAGGTTATGCTTGGATGTTTTATCTTCTTTAAAATTTTATTTTCATCTCATCTCATCTCATCATTACAACTTTTTCAAATTTCTATATAAAATATAATAAACAATTTAACTTTTCCAAATCCCAATACAACTTTTTCAAATTCCAATTTAACTTTTTCAAATCTTAAAACTAAAAAATAATATTTTAAACTTTAAAACAAAACACAAAATTCTCATCTCACCTCTCAAACATATCCTTAGATAGGATGTTTCTTTGTAGAGAAATACTATTTCCACCGAATTTTTCTATCCAACTGAATTTTTATTTTACCTTTTTACTTAATAGTTAAAAGAAATATTTTTTTTATATATTTTTAAATTTTATTTTTTTAAAATGTTTAAACTGATTTAAAAAATATTTAAAAAAAAAAATTATACTATACATTACTAAACTTTCGGCAGGAATAGCACCGCTCTTCTTTGTAATAGACACGTTATAGAATTTTTAGATATCATACAATTACTAGAGATATACACAATATGTGAAGGCAAAATTAATCCATATAAAATATTGTTTATTTTTTTTTTTCTAACCAAACATTTTATAGATAAATTAAGTGATTACAAAATACCAGAAAAACAAACAAAAGTAACACAAGAAAAATAAAAAAGAGGGACTGGCTAAATGAGACTTTCACTACCACTTCATCTTGATCATTGGTTAGGAAAGGTGGGAATATAGTGAAAATCAAGGAGAGTTATGAGGGGCAAACTTGTGAGATGTATAGTCACGTAAACAAGGATAAACTCGACAACAAAAATGAAGAAACTTCTCATTATTAGGAGATGTACCATAAAGATACTCAAAAAGTGAAATACCTTCAAGAAGGGGCATGGACAGTCGATTAATGATGTAAGTCGCAATGCTAAAAGTGTCAACCCAGAAACGCTGAGGGACATAGGAATGAAAGAGAAGAGTAGGGCTGGTTTCCATCACATGAAGATGCTTCCTTTCAGCACGGCCATTCCGAGAAGGAGTATAGGGGCAAGATATTTGATGATGAATTCCTGAAAGACGAAGATGGGATTGAAACCGATTGCCAGTAAACTCAGCCCCACCATCACTTTGGAAGATTCTAATTTTGGAGCCATGTTGATTTTCAACAAAATTTTGAAATTGAAAAAAGATGTCAAAAAGATCAGATTTCAACTTTATTGGATAAAGCCAAATAAATCTTGAGTGATTATCAATAAAAAGCATGTAGTAGGTAAAACCTAAGTGAGATTTAACAAGTGCTAGGCCCCAAATGTCACAGTGAATTAATCCCAAAATTGATGAGCATTGATTATCATTTAAAGAAAATGGTAAGCGATGACTTTTGGCAAGTTGACAAGAAGAACATAATGTAGGATTTGGAAGCAAAGATGAAAGAGAAAGTTGTCATTTTTTATTTAGTAAGGAAATAATAGAATGATTTACATGCTCAAGACGTGCATGCCACAGTTCATAAGAGGCATGTAAAATTTTATTCTTAAGGACATAAAGAAAAGCGGCATTGCCACGTTCTAGCACATAGAGACCACCATCACGTTTACCGTTGCCACTGTCTTTCTTGTTATTCGGATCTGAACAAGAAAACAATCATTAGTAAAGGTGACAGATAATGTTAAATCAGATGTCAACTTACTAATGGAGGGTAAATTTTTGGTAAGGCTTGGAACAACCAGATTATCAAAAAGCTTTATATGAGAAGAGGAAGAAAGAGTACTAGTGTGGAAAATGGGAAGAGAGGCTCCATTTCCAACCACTACACAGTCCTTACCCATATATAGCTCTATTTTATCAAGTTGTGTCATATGAGACGAAGCTCTAGTATCCAGATACCAATCCGAAGTAGCACCGTCGGATAGAGAGCACGTTGAGATGAAAGCCTCAGCAAGTTGAGCAGTTTGCTCTGCACGGTCATACCGACTGCAGCACCTATTGGTAGTGTGGCCTTCAGTTTTGCATATTTGATAGAAAGGGGTATAGTTGCGCCGACCAACACGCCCATGTCCACGATGTCCACCTTTGTTATGGCCTCTGCCAGAGTTGCTACGAGGGCGAGAATTGCCACCACCCCGAGAGTTTGAGGCTCTAGTGACAATGAAAGCAGCGGGAGACATAGTGGAGGAATCAATAGACTTTTGAAAAAGCTCAAAACTTTCTGCCTTGGAGACAAGATCCTTGAACGTAGGCAAGGGGGAGAGGGACATCTAGGTAATGGAGAAGCTGGAAAGACCAGAGCCTAAACCTCTAACGAACCAATGAACTTTGTCAAGATTTTCAACAGGTCGGCCCATGGCGCTAAGTTGATCACAAAGTGCTTTGAATGCACGAGCATACTCAGTGACAAAAGGAGTTCCACGCTTCATAAGCTGTAGATCATCCTTAAGACGAAGCTCACGAGTTTTGGAGCGGTGACTGAAGCTATTTTCAAGTGTGAGCCATACCTCGCGAGAAGTTTCAAGGCCAATGACTTCGGCAAGAGCCTCTTCGGTAAGGGACGAAAGCAAGAGGCTAAGCAACCACTTATCTTGAAGTTTCCATTCCTGGTATTTGGGGTTGGGTATAGAAGACGAATTAGTAATGACCATGGCAGGGGGCACGACAAGGGAACCATCAACGTAACCAAGAAGAGATTGACACTCAAGGAGAGGAAGAAGCTGACTTTTCCAGAGAAGATAATTGCTGGAGGATAGTTTAATAGTAACCATGTGAATCATGATGTTGAAGGATAGGGAAAAAGTGTCGGAGGCTATAGGATCGATGGGAGGTTAAGCCACGAATGGCTCTGATGCCATGAAAATGTTATGTAAAACCACCACACAATAAGGGTTGGTAGACGTTTCCATCAATATATATTGGTTATAAGAGATGTACAAGGTAACAAATAAATGAAAGGAAATAATTACAAATTCTACAAATGTAATCTCCTACAATTGTGTGATCTCCTACAATCAAGGGATAACTAGAGATGGATTTCCAGTTATCCTCAACACATAGGAAAGTAGCAACTAGAAGATGGGTCGATTTGCTGACGAACGACCGTTACTGGTTATGGAGGCACGTGTAGCTCACACGCCACACTTGAAAAGAAGATAAAGGTCGGATCTGAGAGATTTAAAGTCATTGGACTCGATGGTGTAATGTGCGAGTCTTTGATTGACAGACGTGTTATGTACCATTTTTGGCTAGCATCCTAACTTAGGTGAATATCTTGTTAACCTTCCAATTTCGTTTCTCTATTTTTCTAAAATATCCAACCCATGTAATGTGAGCTTTTTCCTGTTAATCTCACGAGGAACACTAATTTGGCAAGGATTAAAAAGCATCACTCAGATCGTAATGTTTCTTTTGTTAAATCTCAGGAGACTATAAAACCACTTGTTTGAGATGAACGAATCTGTGGAACTTTTTTTCCTTGATGAATGTAACTTTGGTTGTGAGAGTTGGAGCAATTTGAAGGCACTATATCTCGTACTTGAAAAGTAAAAAAGTATACGTACTTTTCAATAGGGTGAACCACTTGAAGAATGGGCTCACTTTTGATTATATGAGCACGTCCTTTTGTGGGCTAACTTGAGTTGGTAGAAGTTTGGACTCAGATTCATGAAGGTTCCCAAACTTGATAGAGTTTGATGTGATTAAATAAGGGATGCGTGTGGTATTTTATTGATTGTTTAATTCCACTGGAGTAGTTTAGTTTAGTTGTAGTTGTTTCTTGTTCTTCCATAGAAAGAATTTTTCATCATATAGATGTATAGTATTTTGAGTTTCATACAAATATCATGAGGAAAACTTTGCCCTCAGATTCGAGTACCACATCACTTTGAAAAGAACAAGACAGGAATCTTGTCAATCCGCCAATCAAAACCCAGAAAAGGGAAACCCCACAGTTTTAGAATATTGCTCTGAGCCATGGCAAACCTCAGAGAATGAAAGGTGTATGTTATTCTCTGGATGAAAATTACATGCTACCATATAAAGGATACATGATATGAGTATTTAGTGGTATATAAAGGATACATGTATGTTATTGTCCATATGGATAGATGGGGTATCCCTTTTATTCATTAGTAGTCTTTTTTGTCTTGTGGTTGAGGTTTTTATTCGGGGTGAAGTTGTATTCATGGTTTTCCTCCACCTCTCTCTCTCTCTCTCTCTCTATATATATATATATCTACTCTATTATAATTAGTGGCTATTTAATTGTAAATAATAACTT
This sequence comes from Cyclocarya paliurus, assembly GCA_029856935.1. Taxonomy (NCBI): domain Eukaryota; kingdom Viridiplantae; phylum Streptophyta; class Magnoliopsida; order Fagales; family Juglandaceae; genus Cyclocarya; species Cyclocarya paliurus. The sequence goes on from CM056952.1 coordinate 25,041,544, forward strand.
TTATTTTTTTTCGTTAACTTTTCTTGTTTTTCCGTTAAGTCTGTTAAGTACTGTTTTATCAAAAGATCATTAAAATCCTTGACCATTTTGACGTGTAGCTCCCTTGTGGTATTTAATGAAGGATTCTGTTTTATCAAAATGTCATTAAGACTTTTGACCATTTGACGTGTAACTCCCTTGTAGAATTTAATGAATGATCATGTTTTACCTAAAGGCCCTTAATATTAAATTAATAATATTTTATTATTATATTGAGAGTAAATAGATAATCCAATATGCATTCAGATCAATGCTCATACTTTACTGAAATTTAGATTTTTTTTTAATCTTTATTTTTTGTCTTTCTTTAACCTTGTATTTTCTTTTCCAGACAAATAAATTACTGACTTTTTCGTTTTTTATTTTTATTTAAATCATTATATCAGGTGCACCCCGGGGCTGTTCCCTAGTATATATATGTATATGTATATATATACAAGAGGATAAAAAATATCATGTACTTAGTTGTGTGTCCTTTATACAATAGGAACATGATATTTTTTGGCTGCAAACTATCATATTTAACAAAGAAAGAAAATGAAAGAATACCAAAACTTATGCTCCAACTCAGTAGAAAGGAAAACGACAAAGATTTCACTGTTGTTAAAGCCATTCCTGTATGGCAGAGCGAAGAGCATTGTTTGGGACAAGATTGCAGTGTTCAAGCTTCAGATTTGTCATTGGTGAAGTATCACGCCCACTATCTAGCCATCCTCTCAAAGCCTCTGCTTCATAAGTAAAGCCATCTGCTGCCACATGTGGGTCTTGCATGACTTCCTGCAAGTTTGCAAATAAGATTAATCTAGTAAAGAAGGATTCTGCATTATAAGAGTTTCTTGAAATATTTCAAATCAGAGCTGTATTCATAATGTTAGGAACCGAAAAACCTACAAGGAAAATGGGGCAAATAAAATATGTAGGAGGACTGCAATGTTCCTCAGAACCTATTTGGAATGAGGATGAGCCTCGACATGAAATCCTCATAGATTCAAGTACCCTCCAGACATCTGACTCTAGGTCTGGTCGGCTCTCTTGGTTTATATCACAACACCTTAATGCTAAACGAGCCAACTGTTCAGCCTGTACAAATGGCCAATCCCCGGCCAAAGGATCCAATAGGGCATTCAACTTTCCTGTATCCAATGCATATTGCACTTCTTTTGCTATCCCCATGGCCGGCCTCCCTGTCAACAGCTGTAGTAATATAATTCCAAAAGAATAAACATCTGACTTTGAAGTAAGCTCTCTCGTGGAGAGGAACTCGGGATCCATATACACAAAAGTACCCTTTGGCTCAATTCTCCAAAACTGTGTCAAGTTGTTAGAACTTTGATCTCGAGAGAAAAAACAACAGATACCAAAGTCACTAAGTTTGGTAACCAAGTTGGCATCAAGGAGAATATTGGCGGGTTTCAAATCACCATGTATTATGCTGTTAGGTTCACATGAATGAAGAAAGATGAGGGCAGAGCACAACTCTGCAGCAATGCATACTCGAATTTGCCACGATAATGGAGGATTATTGTCCTTGCAGCTGAGTCGATCTTCAAGACTTCCATTGGGGAGGTACTCATAGATAAGAGCCCATGCTTCTTGGCAAGCTCCAATGAGTGTAACAAGATTGGGATGCCTCAACTTACTCAGCACATCAACCTGAAATACAAGTGAAAAGCCAAAGTCATACACTGCCAATCTATTGATAAAATTAGGTTACATTCTCAAAAATCAGATCCAGATTTTTTTCTCTCTTTTTCTGTATTCCTTTGTGAAACTGGGGAATAAAAACTACTATGAAATATTGTTAATAAAAAAACAAAAGCCTCCTGTTGAATAAGAAAGAAAATTTAGGTCCTCAGAGGGCAGAAAAACTTTTCAGTACTACTCATATAATTTTCTTTATGTCCAATTCTTTAGATTTTCAACAGCCCCACGCTTTAATAAAAATGAAACCAATTGAACACGCTATTATAGATAATTTAATGTTTTTTTCCTGGGAAAAAAAGGGTAGGAGGGGGCAGCCGGGGGAGTTGCTTACCTAAGCATGACCATAGTAGCACCCTACCTGTTGGGAACTGGACAGGGCTTAGACGGCGGGATACTGCAGATGCTCCCTCATGTCATGTTTGAGCTATAGCTTAGACCCCAAACCCCAGTAAGGAACTCAGAATCCTTAGGTGGCTTATACCAATAGTCTAAGGTGACTCTATGTTCGGATTTGAACTTAGGACCTTGTGCACGCCAAACCATTTAGGAGTAACCTAAGGACCATTGAGCCATCACCCTTGGTGGTATATGTTGCATCAAACTACTTACAGTTACAGCTGATTGCTACCTAGGATACAAATCTAATACAAATAAAAACGGATAATTGAGAAGTAGAAAAGGATAGACGTATACAAATTAAGACATGCAATGTAAATCCATATAATATAAAACACAATATAGGGCAACATATCACTATCACATGCATTCATAAAAAAAGAAATGGGTTCAATCGCACTTGAACAAAATGGATTAATGAAGCCTCCCATAAAAAGTAATATTTGCTAAGCTGAACTATAGATCCTATGCATAATATAGGAAACAAGTGTAGTAAATGCAATCAATACATCGTACCAATTGTGTCCTAGTATCAGATGCAAAAATGCCAATTACACTCATGAAGATTTTAGATCCCAAATCTCTTGAACAAGAAAGCATGGCAATCAGCACAATAAATTTATGATTTAAGTAAATATTCAGTTTATTTCCCAATAAATACACAAAATTCAAACCATCTCACCTCTTGGTGAAACTCTAGTGGGCCTTGCGAGCTATGAGAGTGAGGCATTTTAATAGCCACCTCAGTGTGTCGGAGGACACCTTTATGAATGGTCCCATATCCCCCCTCTCCAATCTTCAGGGACGCATCGAAGTTTCGAGTTGCTTCTTCAATTTCTGAGAAAGAGAACTCGGAGAAAAACTGAGGCATGCTCTCACTTGATGCCTCTCCTTGTTTCTTTCTCAGCTCCTCTGCTTGTTTTAGTGCATTGTCACGGTCTGTCTGCAACTCATCTTGTTCTTTTTCATAATTTAGCAAGAGTTCCACCGCAGAGAGAATCTTCTGCTCCAACTCCTTTACCATCTGTTCAGATGCTGCAACTTGCATCTCCAGTGATGATTTCTGACCTATGGCAAATTGAAGCTCCTCCATAACTTTTTCATGCTGGTTTTTCATCTTTCCGAGTTGTTCTTTTTCTTTCATCAGTGATTCCTCAATTTCTTTCCTTTGCTTCAACTCCTCAATATATAAGCTTTCTGATGCTTTAGCCTGTAAATTGCATGGTTGCAATTTGCATCAGATGATGATAATGTCAAGTTTACACTATGAGATATTTGATACATTATTAGTCTAAAACATTGGTTCAGATAATGTTGTATATACTCCTACTCTTAGGACCATCATGGAAGTATTCAAATTAGATCCAACTTACTTTTACATTAAGAAGCAATGTTAAATAGGGAAGAATGCCCTTCACTCAGTCCACTTAACAGTTCTCCATCTTCTTATCCAAAATATGGTTAGGGTATGTGAATGTGGTCTTCAAGTGCAGGGACTGTCTATGTAGACAAAAGTAGGATGTAAATATCATCTTTCTTTGACATGTTAATTTCTATCTTGGAGGACACAACATATTGGCGTGTCTGAGATATTCAGACATGAAAAGAAAGAGAAGATGATAGAAAATGAAAGCACAAGGAGTTGATGCGATACAGCCCTCCATGATATGCAAAGCCTAAACATTTACATCTTTCTTATTAACCTCAATAACAATCACTGTAGCCCATGTTAGGGAAACAAATCATTAATACATTGCATTATATGAAACTATGGGCACTATAACATTGAGAATTTCTGACTTTTTTGTTTTTGTAATTATTTCCAATCCAACTAAACAAAATGATCTCAAGGATATAAATGGATTTACCTTGCGTATGGCATCAACAGCATTTTTTTCGGCTTTCCCACGATTGACTGTCTCTTGAAATGCTTCTTGTCTTGCATTTCTAGCCTCAGCCATGACTTTATCCAGGTGGTTATGAAGAGTCTCATCTATACTTCCGTCCTGCAAAAAAGTCCAATCCTAAAAATCATTTTTATTTTTTGGTCAGTGATGCATTCAGTTGATGAAATAGAAAGGTGCTGTGATTGTTTTAAATCCAGTCTGTACAAACTCACAACTCCCACCTAAAAACATATATATATTGCATAAAAATATCTTCATCCCACAAGAAGTTGAGCACATACCGGTACGCTGGGTGGAGATGAGGGATGAAGATCCTCCTTAGACTGAGGAAGTGCACATAGCTCTAATCCATTCCCACTTTCCTCAGTCTCTCCATATGCAACCAACGCTATATCACTAGAAAAGCATGCTGAATGACCAAAAACCCAAGGAGAACTTCTTCTAGATATCGCATTCCTTTCACTTGTATGCGTAATTGAGAACCCTTCAGTAATAACTGGGGAAGAAACATCTGTTCGGCTACCTCCAAATTTCTCAATTTTGACAGATCTTACTCTTTGCAATAGATCTTGAGCTGGATTAGTAAGTTCTACCCGGAGATCATGCCTTGTTGTAGGTGATCGTAATGGCAAATGGTTTGATTGTCCATTCTCAATGTCTGGACTTGTTTGTAGCAATGAAGTAACCTCTGCATCAGCTCCATGTAAACTAGCTTCCCTGTTGTGGTATGATATTTGTATTAGTACTCATGGTGGGAAGCAAGGCTAGGTTGAGTTGAGTTCACTTGCATAGACAACACCATCAAACCTCAGAGCAGTTAAAAGGCTTAAAAGCTTTTCCACCGGGACTTCATTTATTCTTAGTACATATTTTCTCAAAAAATCTGGACACATTAGCTTTGCAAATGCAATATAGTAAAGACGGCAAGCAAACCTGGTGTGGATCAGGTATCCCTTGCAGACAAATTGAATGTGACAGGATAAAGGTGCTTGTTGGCGTACATAAATGGCTTTCTTACACTTCAGGTCCATTATTTTCCTGCAGCTAGGCAAACAATCTTAGATATATGTGAGTACACAAGTTTCATTTCAGAAGCTACTTAATCGAGATTGACCTCTGACTAACAGTATGTTGATTACACCAGCACCATTAGAGAAACAAGTAATCTTGAAAGCCACAAAGAAACAAGTCGTATTTTCCTACAAACTAGGAAACATCTTGGACACCCGATTTCACATGTAAACAACAAGAATGACGAGTATTTCTTTTTCTATTGAATTGGATATTGAAACAACTAGTTGGCAGAGCCTACCAATAAAAACCAACGCCTTTAAAAATTATTTAGAAAGGCATGTCTGATTGCATGGTGTCTTTCCTGTCACAACTAAGACAGCTGGGACCTATTCCCCATGTGTGCTTGCTGAATGTTCAAAAATATGTAGCATATAGAGCATCCAACATTATCACACAATTTCTTTGTTCTCTTTTGATCCACAATGGATGTATCTAAAACGAACATCATGATTAAGTGCATGAAAAAGTTCTAATGTATATATTACCTTGAATAGTGCTTGTCTGCAGCTGCTCCCATGACAAGTTTCCTGATTCCATAACGGGAGATGAGTTCCACAATTCCCTTCTCAATGCAATCCCTCTCTGTATACAGTTTCTCAGCCCGTGCCTAAATTCGAAGTCACCAACGCCAAAACATATTAGAAATCCCACATCTCCAATCTAACATTGGAAAACAATGGCGACAATATCTATGTATGAAGACATACATACATATGTATACTCGCACACACGCATATATAAAAAAGGTCACAAATCCTGTCATGTATGTCTATCATAGTACAGGCATACACAAACATCTAGCTTGATAGTCTTCATAGCCAGTTCATGACAGAACTCAATAAACCTGATCTTTTTTTGAAAGCAAAATTTTCACAAAGGCCTAGAAATTAAATAAAACCAAGAAAATTCTACAGAAAGAGACAGAAGACGTATAGATACCCCCATTTGACGACAGATAAGAAGATATTTATTCAGGATCTTCAGCATATTTTGCTTCTCTAGTTCCCTGTATGCCCTGACTTCCTGTTCCTTCATTGAGCTTGCTGGAAATTTTGTTCCCACTAAATATCAAGAAAAAAAAGCTATTATCATATAATAAGTTCAGAAACTTAAACCCTTAAAAAATATGCTGGCAACTGCAAGACAAAATTGTTACCAAAATCTCAGCCCACTTGGTAAGTGCTTATCAAGTTATCAACTCTTCAGCTAAATTTCATTCTCCAGATTATGAGTCTAGGCTCCGTTTGGATTTAGAGATGAGATGAGTTGTGAATAGTAGTGAGATTTATGAGTTAAAATTTGTAAATAGTAGTGAGATCTCTCAATCGAAACTGGCTCCAAAACTTCAGGCCAATTCAGTACAATTATTAAATTGACCATTTTTTCTAAAATTTCCAATTGAATTTCCCAAAATTTATTCTCGCTTATAATCAATTTTTGTCCAAGTTTTCTGCCAATTCAATCCGACGGAAAAATCTAAATCCTCTCTCTTTCCCCCTCAAAACATATATATTTTGCAGACTTACTCAAAGGTATCTTTTGTGCAGGCTTATGAACATGAATGATGCAGACTTTCTTCCCTCCCGAGTTCTGTAATGTCCACAACAAGGTTGGTTTGCTCTCTTTCACGTCTTTTGACACTGCAACATATATTATGTCATCAATCATGGGCGCCACCGATTCCTCTGCAATCTCTCGATTACTGGACATAGCTCCTGAAACTCTAATATCATACGCGGTTAAGAAATCTGCCCGTTGTGTCACTGCCGTCACAGAGCTCACCACAGCCATGATAAGAACTACAACTCAAGTTTCAACCAAGAACACCTCATGCCATTGTATTCCTTCTTTCCCCCTCCCCAAAAGACACTCTCTCCTCTCCAAGTAGGGAACTTTCCAAACAAAGCATTAAACTAACCCTTCAAGTTTCTCCCTCTAAAAACCAGCTTCCAATTTGTAAGACACTCTAAAAAAAAAAAAAAAAAAAAAAAAAGCTCTTCAATTCAGGAACCCGATAATCAACATCTCAGAAAAATTCAGCATTCTTCATCTAGAACCCAAACCGATCAAACTCCTCTCACCAAGACTTTTAAATGATCTTCCTCAACAAACTTAGGGACTCAAATTTTTTACTTGCCCAGTTCATTCTTCTCCCTCTAGGACACACCCAAGCCAAACTCAACTCTCTTAAAAGTATAAACAATCTTACCCAAACAAAAACAAAATCATCCCCTTAAAACCCCCTCTATCTTCTCGAATTAAAGCCCTTCACTTTTTTATATAGATCTTTTGAGGAGACACTAGTGAACCTCGAGGGAAAATGAAATCTTTGAAAAGAGCAATTGAAGATGGCTGGTGGGACTGGCTTGTAAGTTTTTGTTACATTTTGTCAAGTATATTTAGCATTTTTCATTTAAGTACATTTAATATTTTTCATATAAAATGGATTGCTTGACTTGAGGTACAATGATTGCATCATAACGACAACAGACTCCATAAACAACTTAATATTATTTTTATTTTAAGATTTAAAAAATTAAATTATTTATTTTATTTTATATAAAAATTTTAAAAAATTATAATAATTAAATTAAATGAGATAAATTTTTTTAAGATGCGTCTTTAATTAGATCAATATCTATTAATTTATAGTAACGTACTCGATCTGCAATCCAGACCTAATGATGCGGACTGAGGAGTCTCCTTTACCCTCTCTCCTTTTTCCACATCTTTTTGCTCTTTTTTTAAATTAATGCTGCGTAGTCTGATTCCTAGGACGAGCGTGCGGGGTCGGATCAAGTTCGAAATCGATAATTTGGAGAGAAGCTTGCATGGGGTTGTCTTCACATGCCTATTCATCACCTCAAGGCTTGAGCTCACTTTCAACGTACGTCAGCAGGCATTTGTACAGAACTTTTTTGAAGAAGACAATTTTATTTATTATTTTTATATATTTTTATTTAAATATATATAAATTAATATGTTTTTTTATAGGACACATTAATATGTGTGAATTTAAAAAGAAAAAGAAAAATGATAAATTCATATATTAGCATATGGTATAAGAAATAATAAGTAGAATATTCCATTTTTTCTCTTGTTTATGATCAGTTTAATGCAAAGGGAAATGAAGAGTTATAACTATAAAGAGATTGTATAAAAATACATTCGTAAATTGATATTATTTTACATGATATATTAAATCTATTTTATAATAAAATTAATTTTATAATTTAATGTATTACATCAAAATTCGTCAGTTTGTAAATTTACTTTTATAAAAAAATTTTATAACTAAAATATTTCTTTAATAAAAATAAGAGGGACCGGAATGAGAGTTAATAAAATATTGACCAAAATTCTTATAATATTAATACCTTTATATCTTATTAAAATACTAATAGCAAATTATCCATCTTTGTCATTTTTACTCGTCTACTCATAGCAAATCCTCCATTTTGTTCTTCTTTCTTTACCTATTATTCCTTTATAAATGTCTCGAAGCACTCACAATGACTTCTTTATCCTATTCTGTAAAATGCATTATCAAAATCTATTTTTTTTATTTTACATATTGACTTTTATAATACTTCATACATTTGTTTATCTATTTTTTTATATCATTTAAATATTATAATTTTTAATCTTTTTTATTTATTTCAAATATTATATTCTCTATATATCATATGTTTCAAATATTTCTCTATACACTATATATTTTGATATTTGCAATATTTCTTTATGAATAATGTAATATTTTAAATTACTTAAAAAAAGGATAAAAAAATACTTGTCTTTATTATTAACAATATCAAAACTTTTGCATTCATAAAAGTCAAAGGAACTATAAACGGAGTGCTAGAGAGTAAATGAGAGATAAGAGAGTGGGGCTGTGCAAAAGTGATAAAAGGGTTAAAATGAAAATAAGATAAAAAGGAAAAATGATGAAATGAGAGATAAATAATAAAAAATTATTTAGATGAATGAACAGTAACCTCTACATATAGAGGATTTACTATTGCTGAATTTAAAATAGAAATAGAATAGATGATTCAATGGAAGAGACTTTTGACCATTTTTCTTTATATTTTTTTTAAAAAAGTGTATTTTACAAGAGCCATTGAGAGTGCTCTTATGTAGAATGAAAAAGATAATCTAATAAATCCGTTGTAACTTTTATTATCTGGTTGCAAAAAAAAATTGCATACTAATATAATTTTTGTTATGACAAAGAAACTTGGAGGCAATGCAAATGCAACATGTCTTTAACCTGATTAAACTCGAAACTCATGTAATGCGTTCTTATTATACAGATCATGTAAATCATCATATCTTTTATCGATACGACGTGACTTCTAGAAATCTTTGCATCCAAGAGTTTAAACCTTGAACCTAAAAAGAGCATGTCACTAAGACCAAAGTTCTTGCCGCTTGAACCAAATCCTAGGAGTTACTTATTTATATAAGAATAAGGAAAATACTTTTGTCACATAGGAATTACATAAAAGTAAATTTATAAACTGATGTGACTTGATATGATACATCAGATTGTAAAGTTATTTTTATTATAAAGCAGATTTAACAGATTCTATAAAACTATATCAGTTTGTGTGTTTACTTTGTGTAATCTCTTTGTGTCTATAGCAATTCTCATGAAAAATATAAAAAACTTACTTTTACTTAGTAAGGTCTACTTTTTTACAAAAACTTTACATACAATTTACGCATTTGAAACTTATCCCTAACATTATTGTTTATATAGTTACTAGTGAAGGTGCAAAGACACATATACCCCTCCCGGTTAAAAGAATAAAAAAGGCATATGTGAAATCAGTTCTTGCTAGTGAAGGTGGTTTGCAGATCTGAAGAATGTTTATTTTTTATATCATGTAGACATTTATTGCATGTTGTGTTTAAATTTAGTTTAGTTTCATGTATATAGGAATTATGATTTTGTTAGTGAAGATGTAGAAATTGGAACAGATTTTGTTTGTGTTTGATGCGAATGATCTATATTTTGTTGAGAAAAACATGGGCAAGGCAGTCGGACTTTGTTTGGATTTGTGTGTGTGGTCTAAATACTAAATAGGGACAAAGACGTAAATTTTCCAACTAAACAAATGGATAAAAATGTAAATTTGTGAATAAAACAAAAACAAATGACAAGGACAAAATGAGAAAAACAAAAATGAAGAGGGATAAAATTGAAAAATAAAATTAAGAGAAAATCAGGGATAAAATTAAAAAATAAAATTTGGAGAAAATTTACTCTTTATCCGCATAGACTATTTTATTCATAGAAATTATAGAATAGATAATTACGTAAATTTGTTAAAAATTTATGAAAAAGTCAAATGTGACGAATTGGTGGCCCAAACTGTTGGAGTAATATACTCTTAACCACCTTTTTGATCCTCTCTTTGCAACGGTAGAGCCTGAGTTGTGCCACTTCACCAGACAGGATACACAATACACAAAACGTACCGCTACTATTTACACGTGGCATTTTTCTGACCGTCAGTTTTACCTGTTCTCCCCGACAGGTCTACGGTACCAACGGTCTCCGATTGTGGACAAGTAAATGAATAAAATAACTGCTATTAAATTAATTCTTTTGGGATCCGTACGAGGTTTTGTCTTCAAGTCGATATCATAGTTATAATTTTTTACAAATTAAGATTAGATTATCACATAAAGTATTTTATGCAATCTCTATTTGCGTACATAAGCAATCTGACTAGCTACAAAAATCTGATTTATTTATTTACTTATTTTCTAAATATTACAGGTCGTTCTGCGTAAGCGTTACGCCTGTCAATAATGGTATTTTGTCTCTTATATATGTTGGATGGAAAATGTTACTATGCTGACTTAGTTTGTTTTCTTATTTTGACATGTATTTAATTTTTTTAATTAATGATTAAGTAAGTGATTTGTAGTGTATTGATATATATTTTAAAATATTTAAATATATTAAAAAAATAAAAAAAATAAAAAAGAGATTTGTAATAGTAGGCATGTCCAATGGTCAAAATTAAGCAGCACGCTAACCGTACTCATGTTGGATATACATAGACAATTTTCTAATAATAAAGAAAGGTTAGGGTTCCTGTCAAAAAAGAATTATTAACTACATCTGGAATGCAAATGGTAAGACATTTTTATCTTTCTTTTTTAATTTTATTTTTTTAAGCAAGCATATTGTTGATATATTTAATAGTTATATGATACAATAGTCAACAAGATTGGAGGCTTTAACGTTTATCCCAAACCGACAAATATAATACAAGAAATAAAAAAAGAGGGCTCTGTAGCTAATGACTTGATCCCACCAATTTTCTACAAGGGAAAGCCGCTTGAAGCAGTTTTGATATAATCCGATAAACGGACTGTAGTACTACGACTGAGAATCGTAGTGAAGTGAGTTATGCTACATTTCGCTGGTCTAGATCCAACAAAATGTAGCAGGAAAAACATAGGAATATAACAAATAGTAGATGTGTCGAATTGCAAAAGGACGAATGCTAGGGACGATGGAGGCACGTGAAGGCCACATGCTACTCTAGAAAAGTGGAGATGAGATGAGAGATGTTTTATTGAAAGTTGAATAAAATATTGTTATAATATAATTTTTGTTTTGGAATTTGAAAATTTTGAAAATTTTATTATATTTTATGTGAGAGTTTGTGAAAATTGTAATGATTATATGAGATGAGATAGTTTGATTTTGTGTAACCAAACCAGTCATGAAGAGTGTTGAATTTGAATATTAAAGTTGCGTTTGGATATTGAGGTGATCTCATATATTTTATAAATAGTAGTAAAAAAGTAATGCTAAAATATTAAATAGTAGTGAATAATAAAAAAAAAAAAATGAAAAGTAAAGATAAATAATGAATAATAGTAGAGTGTTATCAAAACACTCCAATTTAAGTTTAATGTGATATGAAATCGTATATAATAACTCAATTTCATCAACATATTAATTGAATAATATTAGATATAGTTTTAACTGTTTTCAAGTTCTGAAACATGCATAGCTGTAAGAAGAAGATGAAGCAATCTCTCGAAGAATAAGCAGCTAGCAGCGAGACTGTCCCAAAGTAGAACAAAACATTTTATATTATTAATTGCTTGGACGCGATTTGGACTGTTGAAAGATTGGATTAATATGAGATGTAATCGGTGAAATTAAAGAAGAAATTACAGGTGTACCGAGGTTATATCAAGTCTTTGTGAGTTGAAAAATTTCATAAACTGTTTTGAACGTAAATGACCAGGCTGTAGTAAACTTCAGTACTCCTGCAAATATCTTGGAAATTATGTTGAGCCTGAGCAATGAATTAAGGATATAGAAAGATCAATATCTTCTTCTGGAAAGGAATATTACTCGCGCGAATTGTTTTTTTCCTGATCAGTTTTCTGTTGATGAGACTCCACATCTTCGAAAATCAACATTCAAGTCAAGGATTGTGCAGGGCTATAGCTAGGCTTATCTTTCTTGTAGCTAGCAGAACTTCCACGAAGCTGCACTTTATAGTCTCCCATGCATTTCCACTCATGGGAATGTAGCAATCAAAATGTAAGGAAAAAGATGGGTCCCATTGTTGGAATGTATATAGATTCAAAACTAGACTATATAGCCTCGTGAGATTGAAGATCTCGGATGATGATACTGCATAAATTAGATTGAAAAGTTTAGTTTGAAGGTGTGTGGTTATACTTTCTTTTTTGTTTTTCATCAAACTTGCATTAAATTAAAAGAGATAATACAAGAAGAGAAGGCGGAGGATCTTGATGACAAAAACTTATTTATAAAAATTGCAGTGCATATAGTTAAAAATAAAAAGAGAGTAAAAAAAGGGCAAATGAACTAATAAATTGGACCCAAACCCTGAAGCGCTGTAATATTAGTTATAAAATTCAATTGGTGGATTTGTTGAATGCGGTTGTGATCCGCATCCGTGAAAGTAGCACTACAACCATCTATTCTGAACTAATGACGAAGATCTTTGAGTCCTTTTCTCCTAAATTCTTGGTTAGGGAAACCTATAACATAACTATATAATTAGAATCGGACATTTTGGGTCGCTGGCGGCCATTTAGAAGAACGCAAGGCAGAGCCGATGTCTGTACTACAGATGCCGGGGGGACAGGACAGAGCGGCTTAGATCCAAATGATCCGGAGGTGCAGTCCACTTGTGCCGCACGTGTGGTGATAGGTGGTCGGAAAATGAGCCAGCGTGTCAAAAAGTTGCATGGCTTGGGTGGCGCGTCTGGGTCATGCGACATTCATTTGGCGGCTTCTCCCCCAGAGTACTAATATTAGTTTTCTAAACAATAGATTCATATAATATAATTCAATGAAACTACATTTCTGGGTCTGGATAGGTTTGGAAAATATGTTTCACCTAAAATTTTCATTTTTATCTTCATCTCATCTCATCTTTACATTTTTTCAAATCCCTATACAAAATATAATAAATAATTCAACTTTTTCAAATCCCAATATAAAATTTTCAAATTCCAATTTAATTTTTTCAAATCTTAAAATTAAAAAATAATATTTTAAACTTTAAAACAAAACATAAAATTCTCATCTCATCTACCAAACATAACCTAAATCTTTGGCCATTTGAGTCTTATGTGGGACTACTAGATCAGGCAGGCGGTCCTAATAATTAAGCAAGGGAAATGATATTTTCATTGAGATTTTATATCGACAAAGTCTATTGATTCTAATTTTTGTTTTTTTAAGATTTGTTTTGTTTATATTTTTATTTTTTGTGTACTTTAAAAAATATATAAAAAATATTTTTTTTAAAAAATTACACTATTAGTACCAAATTTGATATCGACTATCGGTGACTCAAGCACCACCCGTTAAGCAATGACCCGACAAAACCTTAATAATTGAGTCTTACTCCTATGTTTTATTTGATTTTCAGTTTCAACGAATACACGACTATATTGCAATAGTCGTGTATTCGTTGTACTAATACACAACAAAACCTTAGAATCATTGTAATTTGATTTTTCATACGTGGAAAATGATTGGATTCAACTGAATCCCTCAATAAAATTCTAGACGTTAAAATGTGACGTTTTATATCAGAGAAATATTATTTTTTTCATTGTGGATTTTATTATTTTCAATTAAATGATCAATTAATTGATGCATCGGATTTTATGTTAGTAATTTATTTTATATTAATATTAGGTACAAATCTTAAATAGATAAATTTCATAGAAGCATTTTGAAAAAGAGTGAGTCTTACTAATAAAAAATAATTTTTTTATACATTTTAGGCGGGGTCCACTTTTTTACGAAGACTTGTATGAGACTTGTACAAATCATTTCTCTTTATTTTATTAAAATAATTGACTATAAAACCATAAAACGTAAGACTCGCGTCCCAACGTAGAACAAACATTAATTTATGAATAATGCTAGATATAGTCGTAGAGTGCATAAGTACCTTGCAATTCTTTTAAAAAAGAGTGAGGTCTATTATTAAAAAATGAGTAATGCTACATACAGTCGTGGATTGTGCAAGTGTCGTGCAGTCGCTTTGAAAAAGAATGGAGTCTATTATTAAAAAAATTATTTTTTTAATGTGAATCCCATATTTATTCATTTTTTCAAAGTGATTGCACAGCGTTTGCGCATTTACGACTGTAACTATCATTTCTCTAAAAAAATTAATTTTTTTTTTTTATGTGAGCCTCCTATTTATTTACTTTTTCTAAAAGGATTCGCGTGACATTTGCGCACTCTACAAATATATTTTTCTTAATTTATTAATTACTTTAGTTGCGGTTTGGACTGTTGAACAATATCAACTGTTTTGAACGTAAATGATTTGTAGTAAACTTCAGCACTTCTGCAAATATCTTGGAAATTATGGAGAGCCTGACCAATAAATTAAGGATATAGAAAAAATATCTTCTTCTCTGCAAATTAGGGATACACGGATTGTTTTCATTTCCTGTTTTCTGCTGATTAGACTCCGTAGCTTGGAAATCAACATTCAATGCAAGGATTGTGCAAGCTATACTATTACTATAGCTAGGCTTATCTATCTAATTTCTTGTAGCAGAACTTCCAGAAAGCTTCACCTTAAAGTCTCCCACATGCATTTTCCATTGACAATACATGTATCAATTCAAAATGTTGGACTGCATGTAGATTCAAAATTAGGCTATATTGCTATGTGACAAGAGATTGGATGATGATAAGGCTCATGCAAAAGGGTTGAAAAATCGAGCTCGAAGTTAGTACTGACGATACTTGCAGGCCCCAAATATGGACAGATGCAGAATTTTACTGTTTGTGTTTTTGTGTCTGTCTAAGGGCTGGTTTGGGAAGCTTCTATCAGATAATTTTAAATAGCTATGAATTTAAGGTTACGAGTGTAAGAAATTATATAATTCCTTTCAATGTGGGTTCTAGATTATGATTATTAGGCTTCATCAACCCATGAATCGAGCCTTTTAATCTTACTTACAAAAAAGTTAAACTTATCTCCATCTACTTCATATATTTCAACCTAAAAAATTAAATTCATCTCAATGAAATCTATAAAATATTACTATTTACAACTCAACTTAACTTATTTTAATATCCAAACGTAGCCAAATGGTGTAGAGGTGCCAGGTGGTGAAATTGGGAGTGTAGTACATGGCCACACGCATCTCTAGGAGAAGGATGTCTATATATGGTGGGATCCGGAAGATTTTAAAGCATTGGCATTGGATTAACCAAATGTCAATGCATCTTCATACTTTGGCTAGGTATGAGTAAAATCTTCTACATTGGACTAGTCAAACCACTAAAGCTCAATATATGAGTTACAGTAAATTAAGCACCCTAGTCATCTTTGGCTAGATATTATTCACTCACCAAAGTAATATTTTAATCATTTCCAACAACCATTAAATTATCTAATTATTTTAAAGTCTATATTATCCATTTCAGTTTTGATAAATAGTCCGTTATTTTCTACCTTATTATATTTCATTAATAATAATTAAATTATGAATTTAAATTAAATTATTAATTAATATATGAAGTGTATTTGTAAAATATTATTAAAATATATAATATTATATTGTTATTTGACTTTAAGATAGCTAATCCAATATAGATTCACCCAGTCAAAGATTAATGCTATAGCCAAAACTTAAAATTTTAGACAAAACTTGGACTTGGCAATGGCTAAGTCAATATTATTAAATGCTCTAAGTTGGGAATGTGAATGAAATGGTGCATGTTAGTGTTCATGGCGCCGCGTTGAGGTAGGACATGAATCTCCTGATCATCTTCTTGGGTTGCCAGTGGCGTGCGTGCTTGTAGGACGTTGGAGATCATGTCCAAAACGCAACGCGGTGGATAACCTTCATCATACCTAAAACAACAAAAAACCAAGGAATAATGGACAGACTTAAATAAATATATCTAGCTCTATTAAGTAAGTAAGAATCTAAGATGAACAGTAAATAATTGAAGATATGAAGATAGTGTTAAGGAATTCATCCGGGTGGAGCTTGACGTTCACATCAGGGAAGGGAATATTGTTGCACATCAGCTAGCCAAGTTAGCACTAAAAAAGCAATGGGATCAGTGTTGGATTGAAGAGAGTCCTAATATTATTGATAATCATGTTTTTTTTTTTGGATAGGAAAACAACAATATCATTAATAAAGGGGATTACAGATATTTTTCAAACCAAATGGCTTGAGAAAGAAAATCTGGAATACAATCCCACCACATTTCAACGTTTGCAACATTCCAGGCATAATGGGCTAAACAATGAGCCGCCATATTACCTTCTCTATAGATATGAATGAAAGAGAAAGAACTAAAACAACTTGAGATCTTTGCAGTTTCTCCAAATAACACACCAAGGATAGAATCTGTCATAGTGTTTTGCTGTAAAGCATCAACAATTCTTAAACAGTCACTTTCAACTATTAGCTATGAGATCCCCATACTAGTGCAAAATTGAAGCCCTCGGAAAATAGCTAGTAGCTCGATAGTTTCGGGTTCTTCCACTGCCTACTCTGCCATACTGGCTGCCATAACCACTTGGCCCTTCTCATCTCTTAGGATAACTCCTATACCCGCCTTGTGCAATCCACCAAAAGTAGCTCCATCTACATTAAGTTTTAGAAACTCCATAGGAGGTGGTTTCCAGTGTAAAAATTTTTTAAGAGCTGCCATTGGAATTAATTGTACTTCCTTATGCCTACTCATAAGAGTCAAAGCAGTTTCTACTACCTGTCTTGGACTCACCTTCACCTTCTCAAACCCTATCTTATTTCTTCTGTACCAGAATCTCCAAGCTAGTGAGAAGAATAGTGCTAAATTTTCCTCATGCCTCCCCTCAACAATGTGTAGAGCCATTTCAACTAGAGAAATCTCAGTTCGAATTAGAGAAGGAAAATGTTGTTGCCATACCTCTGCCAGATATTTGCAAGAAATAAGGGCATGATGAAGGTTCTCAACTGGATGGGAACAGAAACTGCACTTTCCTTCTGGAATGGCATGCTTTTTCATCATATTCTCTTTTGTAGGGAGGCATTCTTTACAGGCTCGCCATGCAAACACTCTTATTTTATTAGGGACCTTTAATTTCCATAATGATTTCCATAAAACTTGTTGTCTTGTTGCATTTGAGGGTTCTGCCATTGAGATTGTCCTTTGATCTGATATGGATCTGTAACAGCTCCTCACTGTAAATCTACCATTTCTTTCATGCATCCAACTCCATTTATTTGCACTGGCTCCTGGGAGTATCACAACTTTTAGGATGTCTGCTGCCACCTGTGGATTGAATAGGGTTCTAATCTTATTCACATTCCACCATCTTGTGTTTTCATTGATGCTGGATGCAACTAGGGATTCTCAATTATCCATCCTTATTGAAACTCCCTCCTCTTCTAGAGATTTGTGACCTGGAATCCACTTCTCGGACCATAGAAGAGCTGATTTCTTGTCCCCAATCCGCCATCTACATCTTTCTTTCAACCACTTTTTTGCATCCCAAATACCCCTCCAAGTGTATGAAGGGTTGTGACCCAAATCAGCTTCAAAAAAAGAGGAGTTGGAGAAATATTTTACTTTGAGGAGTCTATGCAGCAGTGAGTTCTCATTTTGCAAAATTCTCCACCCTTGCTTTGCTAGAAGAGCAAGATTGAAATTCCGCAATTCTTTGAAGCCCATTCCTCCTTTTGATTTCCTCTCACACATTTTTTTCTAGCTTATCCAGTGAATTTTTCATTCATTCTTTTTTTGGTCCCACCAGAAATTTGATATCAAGCTCTCAAGTTCCGTACAAAAATTTGTAGGGAGTAGAAAACATTGCATAGAGTATGTTGGAATGGAAAGGGCAATAACTTTTAATAAGATCTCCTTATCCCCTTGTGACAAAAGCTTTCCTTTCCAGCATTGTAGTTTTTGCCATACTTTCTGTTTGATTGCTTGAAAAGCTCTATTCTTTGATCTGCCCACTATTGGAGGAAGTTCTAGGTATTGCTCATATTGTTGGATTTCACTATTGCCCCACAATTGGACAATCTTTTCTCTGGTTTCCCTTTTCACATTACCGCTGAAAACCATGGCTTTTTTTTTCTTTATTAATTCTCTGCCCCATACTTGTCCAACACAGCTTGTACGCGCCTGTTTTCCTCCATTTCTGCCTTGCAAAAAATAACACTGTCATCTACGAATAGCATGTGGTTAATGTTTGGTGCACCTCTACATATTTGGATACCAGATATATCTTTTCTCACCCCTGCTTCCTTTAGTAGAGCTATCAACCCTTCTGTGCAAATGAGAAAAAGATAAGGGGACAAAGGGTCCCCTTGTCTCAAGCCTCTACTCGGTCTAATAGGCCATTTTGGTTCCCCATTTATTAACACGGAGAAGGAGACAATTTTAACACAATACATGATCAAATCAATCAAAGCCTTTTGGAACCCCATCACTTCCATCATAGTTTTAATAAAACCCCACTCAACCCGATCATAAGCCTTACTCATATCCAACTTCAGGGACATAAATCCCTTCTTTCCTTTTCTCTTATTTTTTAGAAAGTGCACTAATTCATAAGCAATCAACATATTATCCATAATTAAACGGCCTGGCACAAAAGCACTTTGACTCTCCTCAATAATACTAGGTAATACTGATTTCAATCTGTTGGAAATGACCTTGGTAATTAACTTACAGAGCACATTGCATAGACTAATAGGTCTATAATCAGCCACTGTCTCAAGAAACTTCTTTTTGGGAATAAGAGTGATAAAAGTGTGATTAAAAGGAGTTGGGAATTCACCTTTATTTAAAGCTTCCAGAACTGCTGAACTGACTTGTTTGCCCACCACATGCCAGTACTTTTGGAAAAAAATAGGGGACATCCCGTCAGGTCCCAGAGCTTTTGATGGGTGAATTTGTTTCAAAGCTGCCACAAATTCTTCTTCTGAATAAGTTTTACTCAGCGTTTGATTCATAGAGCTTGTCACCCTATTTGCTAAACACTCCAGAAACTCAGTAGACTCACTCGGGTTTGGACTCTCAAACAGTTTATCAAAATACTTGAGAATGACCCTGTCTCTCTGGTCTCCGCCCTGCCATATTCTATTCTCATCCTTAATCTTTACGAAACTTTTTTTTTTCTCTGAGACGCCTTCATATGAAAATAACTTGAATTCTGGTCCCCTTCCTTTAGCCATAATGCTTTAGATCTCTGCCTCCACATTACCTCCTCTCTTTCCATCCATTTATGGACCTCTTCGCGTGCTAGCTTTTGTGCTTCAGTATTAGCCCCCATGGGATCTTTCTCATGTAAATCCTTCATCTGTTGTCTCGCCAATGTTAGCTGTTTTTCTACATTACCAAAAGAACTCTTGTTCCATCCAACTAATTGATGCCCACAAGTCTCTATTAAATTCATCACTTGTCCCATATTGCCAGTAGTTTCACTACTACCCCAAGTAGTCTTAATAATATCCTCACAATCCTTCTCCCCAACCCACATGGCTTCAAACTGAAACAGTTTTTTTGCCCTGTGAAAATCTTCGTCTCCTTCAATGTTTGCCCAAATGGGCACATGATCAGAGTATGCTGCCAAGCCATGGGTCACACTAGTATTGGGATATAGGCTCTCCCAAGCTTCATTTGCTAAAAACCTATCCAGTCTTTCACTAACACAGTGAGTCCCTTCCCTTTTATTACACCATGTGAAAATCTGTCCTCTGTAACCCAAGTCTTTCAATGCACATTCATCCAACACATCTCTAAACTCAGTATTTCATTAAAATCTCCCATAACCAACCAAGCTCCCCATTCACCCTACACAAAGTTTGTATTAAATTCCATCTTTTGTGTCTCGAACCAGTCTCTGGTTCCCCATATATACCCGTCTACTATCCCCTTCAATCATAGCATCAACATGACAGTAAGAATAATTTATGATAGACAAATTAATATCATTACCTCATAACAAAGCAATTCCTCCCTTTCTACCAGAACAATCAATAGCTAAACAGTTTTGAAAACTCATTTTGTACTTACAGATTTCGAATTCACGCACAAGAAGGCGAGTCTCTTGCAAGAACAAAATGTCGGGTTCTTCCCTCTTCACCAAGTCGCAAAGGGTTCGAATGCCTCGTGGATTCCCAAGCCCACGAGCATTCCAACTGATGATTTTCATGGTTTCCAGCGGGGCTGACTAGGAGCCACCACCGATCTATCATGATTAATTGAGTTATCTGAAAACTCACTTTTTTTGTTTGAGGTTCCCCTCTTAGTGCTTCGACTATTTTCTTCTACTTCTTTGTTTTCACCTTTCTGTTTATAATTTCTAGTTGTTGTTGAAGATTTTCTCAAGTCTACCTTGGATTCCAGTCGAGATATTCTTTTCCATCATCCACTATTGAGGCCATCCGGTAGTGCATTCATCACATGGTCAATTGCATGGGCCCCTTTGTCATCATTTTGTTCCCAAATCTGTTTACAAGTCTTCATTCGATCTACTTGGTCCAAAATCAAAACTTGATGCTCCTTTTTGTCGGTAGTGCACTCATCATGTTGTTTGTCATCATTTGGTCTCCTTGGCCATCCGGTAGTGCTTTCATCATGTGGTCTTCCATTTGTGTTCTTTCCATAGCAGCTGAGTATGGCCCACCATTCTTCTCCAGCCCCAAGTTTGTTCCCTTTTGAAACGATTGCGTTTCTATTGCTACTATAGCTGCTTCTTCTTCCCGTGTAGCTGCTTCTCCAGTTCGTATCATCTATTGTTCCTTGGCCAAGCTTCTTGTCTCTCGTATAGTATACTCATTTTCTGTTTTTGTTTCTGCCAAGAAATTCCTTTTCATGCTTTGCGGTTCTTCAACTTCGGTAGACACCAGTTCTCCTCCTGCATTCATCACATCGTGATTAATGTTCTTGGACTCCAGCACTTTAGCTGCCATGACTGGTTTTTTTATCATTGAATTTCCTTCATCTATCTCTACCATCTATCCGTAGTCCCTTTGACTAGTTGGTTCTCTGTGTGATTGCTAACTCCGGTCACAGGTCTACAAGCATTATATGTTGACGAAGGACCATATGGTTGAGGTAGTTCTTCACCACCTGCTCCAGTCTCAGTCTCCCTACTCCAGTCTTTCACCACCTGGGTTGAGGTAACTTCATACGGTTGCTCAGTACGTAACCAGGCCCTTTTGTTCCTCTGATCTGCGCATAGCCAAGGACCATACTGGAAGTGAGCTTCTGTCAATGGTTTACAGCTTATACCCTCGTGAATTAGACGACCACATGTGAAGCAAAATCTGGGAAGTTGTTCATACTGTATAGGGCTCCAGTGTCTTGTCCCTTGAAGAGTGTTAGTGCGTCCTCGTGCAAGAGGTTTCTTAAGATCTAAAAGCACCTTAACTCGCAGACATCTTCCCCACCCACATCATCTTCATCTACTTCAACATCCACGACTGTCCCCAGTGTTCCACCTAGTTGTTCTCCACACCCCTTATTCATACCAAATAGAGGCAAATTATGAAACCGTACCCAAAAGGGTGCTTGATCAAACTTTAGTTCTTCTATTGGGGTGATGCCATCAAATGGTATGAGTACCAATAAGTGATTGTCAAAGTTCCACGGTCTACCATTCTCTACTTTTTGTTTATCAGCATGATTTGCAAATACAAACACAAATAAATTGCTGCCTACCTCCTTCACCGAGGTTGGTTTGCTGAGGCGCCAGATTCTTGCATTGTTACTTCAACAATTTTCTTCCCCACCCAACGATCACACCATATTCTTCCTATCAGACTTCTGTTGCTTTTGCATTACACACTCGGTGTAGAGGCACCATCTATAGCAATGTCCTTATCCTCCTCCTCATTCAGACGAAGGTTTCCCCACATGGACTGCATCTCCTCCATGGGACTTACTCACCACCCCTATTCTCTCAAGCCAGAGCTAGAGAGAAAACGAGGGGAGACTCAGGTTATACTTGGTAGGTGAGATAAGATGATAATTTTTAAAAATTTTGTGAATAGTGTTAAGATAAAAGTTTAAAATATTAATTTAAAATATTGAGATTTGAAAAAGTTGAATTGAGAGTTGAAAAAGTTGAATTATTTATTATATTTTGTATGAAAATTTGAAAAAGTTGTAATGATAAGATGAGATAGAGATAAGAAATCTCATCTTATCTTTGCCCCCAAACCTAATCAAAGTTAGAATTCTATTAACCATTGATAGTCATGTTTTAAATGACAGATTATGTAACATTTATTGATTAATGGCAGATATGCTTTTCTTTCAAAAAAGAAGTAACTTTTTGTTCGTTATTTTTTTCCTATTTTGCCCCTGGTTTTACAACCAAATTCCATTTTGTTTTGGTTATTTCTTTATCGACTAAGTTTTTGCTCTTTCTACATTTCTATGGTTCTATTTGTTTCTTATTTAATTTTAGCTTTCCGAAACTGTTTCCTTCATCTTCTTCGTCTCTTCATTTTCTACTCACTTTTCCACACAAACCTTTCGATGAGCTTCCAATTGATTGTCCTTCTCAATCTCGGCATCTCCTGGGTATGCTTTTTTTTTTTTCCTCTCTATGATTGCAGGATGTCTTAATTCTTATAGAATAATTAACTAGATCATACACAAACGCGAGAGACCAAAATCACAAGTTCAGAAAAAAAATGATACCTATATAGATGAAAGCAAGGCAGATCCAAACATAATCCCTTGAAATTTCTACAAATTCACTAAATAAATCATACCCATATACACGAAAGGAAACCAAATCCAAAAAAAAATCTAATACATGTAGATCTAAAGAATAGAAAAAAATTTATTGGAATTTCTACAAGTTGAGTAAAACAATTGTACTGATGTACACGACAACAAACCAAATTCAAAAACCATCGGTAATATGTGTAAATGTAAACAAGAAAAATAAGAAATTCCTTAGATCTCAAAGAACCTTACACTTAGATCCAATGGCTGCCCT
Organism: Cyclocarya paliurus; assembly: GCA_029856935.1. Lineage (NCBI taxonomy): Eukaryota > Viridiplantae > Streptophyta > Magnoliopsida > Fagales > Juglandaceae > Cyclocarya > Cyclocarya paliurus. Next base: position 25,065,182 of record CM056952.1, read on the forward strand.
TTTTTGGAAGCTTGCGATTGCTCTTAGTGGAAAGCCGATGGAAAAGAGAAAAGGGAGGAGAGATTTGGACTTAGTGATGGTGAGAAAAAAAAAATGAGGTGGAGGTAGAATAGAGGGTTTCTGAGATGGAGATACACCAACAGAGGATGAGCGTGGCGACTTTTGTTAATGGAACTTCGGCAAGCCGGAACCGTGAGGAGAGAAGAGGCAGCGTTGTTCAGTAATGGAGAGAACCTGTTAGTGACCCAGAGGCGACAAAAACCCTTGAGAAAAAAGGAACAAGACAGAGGTGAAGTGGAGAAGTGAACTTGAAGATCAGATCCTACGAAGTGAAGTGAAGTTGGTGTGTCGAACTGGAAATGGCCTCTTAGTAGAATGGTGAAGCACAACATTTTGGTTAAAAAAATGAGCATTTGGAGTGGACTTGAGGTCTGTTGTTGGGGGAAATGATACCCAACGTTTTAATAAAAGTGTGGAATCTGTAGTGGTTTTGGTAATGGAAAATTCTTATTGCAGTCCCCGTTCGGGGACTGCATTGCAAGCTTAATGAAATGCTGCATTTGATTAAGCTTGCATTTCATTTTCCCTTTGATGAAACTCAGTATTTCACTTTCCCTCTAAATGAAACGTAGTGTTTCATTTAGAGGGAAAGTGAAATCTGCAATAAACAGCCCCCTCCTAGCTAGCTCATATATATTCGCACTGAATCTCCCCTTGATAGTTGCTGCCTTATCTTCCCATCAAGCGAAACCCATGCATTGCTTCTAGCATCCTCTGGTATCTGCCAAATACGACAATAAAGTAGCAAGGACCATGATCAATAAGCAAACTTTACTAGTGACATAAAAGATAGAACAACAGTTCTTGTATCATACTTGAAGTAACTTCATGTTATGACAGAATGGTTTTAAACTCAAAATAAAGTAGAAAGAGAGAATATTTTGAACTTCCCATCAAATATCTTTGTCATCCCAATTGCACTCGACAAAATCAGATTAAGGATCTCCAAAATCCAGGTTCAAAAGAGGTTGCCAAATTGCCACTCCTACCTAGAATATCTCGAGGTCTCATCGCAAAAAAAGCCAACGTTACATTTAAAGCTGAAGCCACTTTGACATGAAAAGCTAATTGTTTGTAGAAAAATCTTAAGTCTTCACCATCAAGGCCATTGACCATTTGTGCTTCTTCCTCCTTTTCACAACCCCTCAGTTTTTCTTATCAACAAGGCATTGCCAAAGTGATATGTGCGGGTTAGCATTCAAGGGAGCTTGGTGCATTGCATCTATCTACTTCTTTGATCACCATCGAAAGCCCATTTTCATGGGGTCAATAATGATCCAACATGCCAACATTTGTCATTGCTTTGTGACTTCGTTGATAGTGGAGGTGTTGTTCCATCGATGGTGGAGGAGATTGGATTGTGGTGGTTGACGAAGGTGAAGGAGATTGGGTTGTGGGGTGAGCGGCAGAGAAAACAAAAATCTGCAATTTGTTTTGGCTTTAGGTTGTAGAAGAAAGAGGGGGTAATGTAGTCAATTCAAGTCTAAAAATGAGGATAATTTGATAATTTCATATTGGGACTGCAATACAGTCCTCTGAGGAGGACTGTATATAGCACTGCTCTTTTGTAATACGCAGCATTTGGGATTAAAAATAGCAAACGGTGTGTCTAGCTTATATATATATATATATAAATAGATATATGAACATTGTAAGTATGGTGTGATAAAAGAAGAGTTGAAGCCTTGTCCCTTTCCCTCTGATATAAAGTCTTGGTTAAAAAAGGGCAGAGATAATTTTTAGAGGGGAGAGAGAGAGAGAGAGAGAGAGAGAGAGTGAGTTTGAAAAAAACAAGTTCAAAAATAAAAAATGATAAATTTATAACTTTATTTTAAATGAATGATAGTTATGCAAAATTTAAACTATTTTTAATAAAGTAGTACAATTATATTGATTAATAATAAAATAATTGTAAAATTTATCATTACCCTTCAAAGAAGAAGTGGATTTAGTGGTGGTCTTACTTTTGTGTGTGTGTGTGTGTATATACCAAAAGGGGCGTAAGTAGTAAAGAAAGAGACCAGATGACTAGAGTTGAATAGAGGCCATATAATTGGAGCAATAGTGTAGGTTTAACAATCTGTATAGTGGCCTGAGTAATTGGTATTTCGGCAAGGTTAATTGTTTAATAACAGGGAATTCCTCAATGCTTTCGAAATCTGGATCAGTTTGAGAAAAATCTCTGGCAACATTATCAACAACGTCCTGTGTGTGGGGATATCTGTCCCACCATTTGATGAATCTATAATGGACTAATATACCTTCACTCTGTTCATGACTCCATTTTAAGATTCAAAGAATCTTGTATTTCTTGCAAAAATGGAGGAAGTAGGGGAATTTCTGACTATGTCAATCCATTTTGAAAGTAGTAGCAAAAAATTTAATGGCCTTTTGAAGTTTATCAGGAAAGACTTCAGGAATGGGGCCAAATTGGTGCCACCATATCAGGAACCAAAAATGAAAATCAGTTTTGAATTTCTTGTCAAAATTAAGAAACCAAGAGTATGTCATCTCTGGGGTCTAGAATAGCATAAATTTGAATCAGGTATCAATGTAATCATAGTAACAGTAAACAATATCACAATGAGAGTGTTGGATAATAGAGTAGTATTGAAGGTTTTTATAGTAGGATTCTTGGGAATCTAGGGAAAACTAGGGTGAAATAAATAGAAGCAATTTTAAAACGATTTGTACATATAGACCTATTCGGCTCAACATAAGACAGATTCTGGGCAAAATTTTTTTTGACATAATTAGTTTTTTAAGTAGGTTAATATTGGGTGGAGGTAATAAGCTTAGCATAAGGATCATAGGGCGTACTAAGAGCAGAAGAAAATGAAGCAGGTATAATATAAGGGATACTACCAAGAGTAGTAAACCTATTAGCAATATCTAATGGAGTAACAAACTCATTTTTAATAAGTTTTATGCTAGGAATTGGGGGAGAAGTGTCAATCTTCTTCTCATTGTCTTTTTTCTTACACATGGTTGCTGCAGGAATTCACGAGTAAGAATTCTTTTTTCAACATCTTTTTAATAAATATATTTTCAACAATATTTTCAACATATGCTTAGAAGCAATATTTTCAACATCTTTTTCTTAAATATATTTATCACTTATACAATCAATACGTAATAAGAATTCCTTATTTAACAAATCACTTTGAAATTTAGAGACATGTAGTACTATAGATAAAATGTTTTTCTTAATAGAACTATAACTAAGCTATACATTATTCCAGATTTTAGAGTAGAAACAAACAATTTATTCAGATGAGTTTGGTGAAACAATTTGTTTCAGAATGCTACCATAACTAATGTCCGAGGTATCTATTTCAACAATTTTGAAAGAAGCATAAGTAGGAATACCAAGACACGGAAGAGTTTTAACATATGTCTTGATCTGTTTAATAAAATTAATATGAATTTTGGTCCAAGGATGAGGGTTGGAATGTAGTTGCTCAAAAAGTGGACGACATTATTTGCTCATATCCTTGTAGAATTCTGCGACATAGTTAAGAAAACCAATGAATCTCTGCATTTGGGTTTTATCAAGAATGACACGGAGAATTTTTCAGCAAATTCAATAGCATGGCTAATATGTCAAATATCATAACCAAGAATCTTGGTTTGGAACAATTTGATTTTCTTAGCAGAGACAACAAGATCATTTTGTCTAATGATATCTAGAAACAAATTCAAATGATTCCAGTGTTTATCAATAGACTTTGAGTAAATAATGACATCATCAATGAAAACAATAGTGAAATGGGTGAATAAATTGAAAATATCATTTATAACGTTTTGGAATTCACTATGAACATTTTTGAGTCTAAAAAGTATTACATTCCATTCATAATATCCAAATGGGGTAGTAAATATAGTCTTATATCTAGCTGACTTACTAATATGGATTTGTCAAAATCCTGATTTCAGGTCAAACTTGAAGAACACTACTGTGTTACTAAGCCTATGAATCAAATCAGTCTTATTGAGGATAGGGTACCTAATCCATTTTAAGAATTTGTGCAATGGTTTGTAATTAATAATTAGGCGATGTGTCTCTCTCTCAATCTCTACATTTTTCTAGACATAAAATGCCGCACAAAACCAAATAGACTTACTATGCCTAATAATATTCTTAGAAAGCAAATCCTGTATTTTAGTTTCGCAAAACTTTAAAGTCTCACGATTCATTTGAATAAGTCGAGCTTTAGTGGGAATATTTTTCTCAGAAAAATCTTTAATATAAGGTAAAGTAACAACATGTTTCTTCTTATGGCAGAAAGCATTTGGAAGATCAGAAGAAACATTATCAATCAGTGTTTTGTTAAAACCATTGATCTTTGACTGTAAAATTTACCAGAAAATTGTTCAACAATCTTTTTATATTTGATTTCCTGTTGTAGGAAATTCATATATTTTGTTTTAGTAGAGATTAAAGATTTCAAACTTTTATCAGTATCAATATCAAATTTTGAAGCAAATTTAAAGAATGTGTATAAAGAAGAATAAAAGGAATCCCAAATTTGACTTTGTCAGTCATATTTTTTACAAGCACAAAAGGAATTTTAAAATAAACATCATTTTGGCAAACATGAGCAGTGTTGAGCTCATACTTGATCTTCATTTGAGACCCATTAGCTGAGAATAATCTTTCAGTATATTTTCTTAATATTTACTAGGTATTATTCATTCTTGAACATAATTCATATCTGATCTGGAATCAATCATAGCAATTACAATAAATTCATATTCATGACAAACAATAATAGTAAATTTAGAAAACCACTTGTGAGATTTAGTATGATGGATCAAGCAAATTTGATTGTTGTCAGAAGGAGAAGTTTTTTCTTCCTTTTGACTTGCATTTGAATAATTTATTTGCTCATTATTATCATAAGGAATATCTTAATCAAACTGTTTATCGATTTTTAAACATATTAGCTCTTGTTTAAAATAATCATTTTCAGATTTGAGATTGTTAGTCTAAGTTTTTAGTTCAACAATCTCTTTTTTAATAAAAATAACTTCATGTTGTAAATCAATAGTAGAAATTTCTTTGGGCTTTTTCTTTTCAAATTTTCAAATTTCTTGAAAACTAATTTTTGATTTAGAAGTTTCAGGTAGGGCTGTGCAAAATTTTAAAATTTCCAACTCTGCCCGACGTCCGCTCAGATTTCGACTCTGTTGGAGTCGGAGTGGTTAGAAAACGAAGTCGGAGTGCGGAGTGGCTTCGAATAGGGAGTTGGAGTTCGGAGCTCCAAGCTCTAACTTCGATTTAAAAAAAAAAATCAAACAACATTGTTCCACCTAATGTGGAACGACGTAGTTTTATCATACAGGGGGTCCAAAACGCAGGACCCCCTTCCCTTCCCTTCTCCCTTCTTCCTTCTTCCTCTTTCCTCCTTCTCTCTCAAGTCTCACATTTGAACGACTGAACCAGTGAACCTCCACCTCGCCGCCTCGTTCCCTCTCTGTTGCTTCGTGAGTCTTTACTCCTCTGTAGTGCGTGACTTCAATCCCCGCTTCAGCCTACGGTGAGAACCCAATTCCGAGCCCTAAAATTAAATTGCTTGATTTAATTTTATGTATTCCGTTACTCATAGTCTCATAGCATGCACGTCTGGGTATTTTGTTGTGATTGAAATGAATTTGTTTTGTAAATTTGTAGTAAGGAAATGTGTTTGATAAAATGTGTAATGTGTTTGTAAGTTGTGTTGTATGCATGCAATGTGTTTGATAAAATGTGTAAGAGATGTTTCTATGAAATTAGACAGATTCTCCTTAAAGCAATGTGTTGTATGCATGCAATTTTGCAATGTGTTTAATTTGAAAGTATCAAGAACAACTGAAACTTTCAATATTAATCTTAGAAAACAAGGACTTGAATAAATAGCATAAAGGCCCTAAGAAGTAAAGAATCTAACTACAAGCATACTTAATGCTCTTTGAATAGCTAGGGTAGTCTTAATCAAAAAGCTTCATGCTCACAGCATGCAATGTGCAAACTTGTGTTTCTTGAAAGGCAAAGACAATATGCTACAATTAAACAGATTGATATAATAACCTATAATCCAACCTAAGTCGGTCAAAGAAGGTAGTGAATCAGTGATGAAAGCCTCAACCACTAATCAGCTATCATAAGAAATTATTCTAAAACCGGTCAGAAACTATAACTTTTTTTAAGTGATTTATTAAAACTCCTAATTAATGAGAACCTAAGAGCAATAAAGAGTTTAGTGCTTTGGCATTAATGAGAACATCCAAGTGGAAACACTCTATAAAAAAACTAGCAGCACTTGGGGATAACAATAAATCTTCTATGAGAGTTTTAATTATCCATCCAAGTAAAAACATGTAAAGAAAATGTTAGTGCAATTGGATAACCAGACCTATTACAAAGAAAATTATTCACAAGTAGATAGTGAATGAAGGAGCTAAAAATAGCACATAGATTTTCCTTTGCTTCTTGGTATATATATTCCCCTATCTATTGGTCCATGCATTTACCATTGAGACACAAGTGGATGCATGAGCTGCTCTAACTGTTTAATTATTCAGTTTCTTGTATGTTCTTTACTTGTCAAAGTTGATCTTATTCAGATGCTGGCTTAAATTAGTAATGTTTTGGAACACTTTATGATACAATAATACATGTCCTATATCTTTGCGTTGATTTAAATTTTTAATATAGCCTAGTTTATTTTTAAACTAATTTTTTTGCTTCTAATTTATTTTTTCAGCTTCATTGATTGTGATATGGATCCTAGACCTAGTGGAGATGATCGTCCATAAGGGGATATGGCGGATGCCAATGCTACAACTCCTACACCGGTGTGTACTTCCACCCCTAGAGCCACATCTAGGGCACCTACATCTAGAGCAGCTACATCTTGTGTGAGTAATCAACTCCCACTCCCAGTAGATATAGAAGATGAACATATGTTCAACGAAGAGGAAGAGATGTCCATGGAGCAAGATCAACCACCACGGCCTTCTAAAAAGAGGTCGTGGACATGGGAGCATTTCACCAAAATTCCTGGTGATATTGCGAACCCGGTAGTAAGATGTCATTACTGTGGGCAATTTTATGGATGCCATTCGAAGAAGCAAGGCACCAGTGTGTTAATAACACATCTAAATGGTTGCCAACGATATAAGATAGCGAAGGGATTGGCGGCCACTGATCAGTCCAACCTCAGTTACCAAACTTCTACAGCCACTGATGGTACACATACTAAGAAATTGATCATCCTTCAATACAGTGAGATGATGTTGAGGGACATGCTTGTAGAGATGATAATTACTGATGAGATGCCCTTTACAACAGTAGAGAAAAGAGATTTTTGAAAGTTTCTAAATTTTGTTGAGCCACGATTTCCCATTCCATCACGGTATACGGTGATGCGAGATTATATGAAGAGGCATACGAAAAACAAGGCGGAGATGAGAAAGATGTTTATTACCACTGGCCAGAGAGTGTTGTTTATGACTGACACATGGATGTCTATATAGAATGCCTGCTACATGTGTATCACAACACACTACATTGACAGTGAGTGAATTTTATATAAAAAAATTATTGACTTTAAAGATATTGTAGATCATAAAGGTGCATCAATTGGGGTGAAGATGGATGATTGTTTAAATGACTGAAAAATTCAAAAAGTGCCGTGTATTATAGTTGACAATGCCAATGCCAATGAAACAACAATTGATTGGTTTAAGCGGAACACGACTGTGAGAGATGTGTCATTCGGGCCCACGAGTTTATTCACGTTTGATGTTGTGCTCATATCATCAACCTTATAGTTGTTGAGGGGTTAAAAGAGGTTGATAATTCCATTACCCTAGTTCGTAGCTTTGTACGAGATGTGAGGGGTTTCCCTCAAAGGCTTACCAAATTTAAGGCAATAACAGAAGATCTTAAGATTGAATGTTTTAGTATGTTGTGCTTGGACGTTTCGACTTGATGGAACTGTACATACATGATGTTGGAGTGGCACAGAAGTACCAAAAAGTATTCGAGCGGATGGAGGTCGAGGATGGGGGCCTAAGGTATGCTTTGTTGGAGCCAGCAGGATAGGGGCTCGGTGCGCCAGACGCACATGATTGGACCAGTGTGAGCTATTTTGTTGAATTTTTAAGAATTTTTTATGATATAACCATATGATTATTTGAATCCAAATATACGATTGCAAACTCATTCTTCAGCGAGCTCTCGGAGCTTCATTTCCACTTGGAAAATAGTTGTACTGACTCTAGTGGATTGTTATTTGCTATGGCTACGAGAATGAAGACCAAATATGATAAATATCGAGAGAATATTGAGAAGATAAATAGATTGCTATTTGTGGCTGTGATCCTTGACCCTTGATATAAGTTGGCCATTTTAGAATTTTGGATAAATTATGATCTCGGGACAATGAAGGCTGCAGAGTTTATTAGAGTGCTAAAAAGTAATATTGATGACCTATATAATCACTACAACAATAATTGTTAGCCTTCATCCGTAGCTGGTAGCTCCTCACATTCGAGACCGACGGGGTCGACAGCTTCCTCAGGTGATACTGACCCATCTGTAAGGGTTAGAAGCCATCGTATTATACAGCAGTATCATTAACTCATGTCAACAAGGAATATTATGCATTGTACATCTAGGGTTGAACGATATTTTATGGAAGCTGTCGAGACACCTAGTAATGTATTTCAGTTATTAACTTAGTGGAAAGTTAATTCCACCAAGTATCCAGTCCTTTCCCGTATAGCCTGAGATGTGCTAAGCATTCCTACCACTACGGTTGTCTCAGAGTCGGAATTTAGCACTGGAGGTCGCGTGTTGGATGCTTATCGGAGTTTATTGTCACCGTCAACCGTGGAGACCCTCGTTTGCACACATAATTGTATAAGTGAAATGCCCATTGGACTAGATACCGTTGGCGTTGATACCGAGAGCTATAGACTTGAATCGGGTAAGTTTATATGCTTTTAACTGATTATTTAATTATTTTTAATGTTTCTAAATTTTACTTTTTATGATTTTAAAGATCTAATTGTGAACCATAACATAATTTCCGATGACTGAGAGTCGGAGATGGATGCCCCTTGAGAGTTGGGAAGGAGTTGAGAGAACCCCTTTTCTTAATAAGAATTAAATTTTACTTTTACCCTGTTCAATTTTTTATTATCAATTTTTTTCATTTATTGATTGCAACTTTTTATCTTCATTTCAGGCATGACCAATGGACCAAAAAGCATTTGAGTGAAATCCGTGTTTAATATTTATGTAGTTATATTTCAAGGCTAAGTCAATGTTGTTATTACATTATAAATGGGATGGTTATAACTTATGACTACATCATACATGTTATTTAGTTTTTAAACTATTGTATTTAAGGTTTTTTTTAACAGATTTGGACTTGGGCTTTGGCTTCTAGATGTGAATGTTGTATTTAGGGCTGCATGGAAGATCAAGATCATGTCCTTGCCAACGGGATGATTGCTGTGGATATCTAGAGGCGTGTCTCTTTACAGCTGGAGATGCCGTATGACCTGAGAAGATCATGGAAAGCATCTATGGAATTATGGTTTCGGCGAGCGACCCATTCGACTCAAAAAGGTACATTGCTTGCTCTTATTCATATTATTGTAACTTGGTCTCTTTGGGTTTGGCGATGAAAAGCTTGTATGGAAGGTAAAAGGAGTTTTGTGGGCTCTTTGTGGGGCTCAATTAAGGCTGTTATTGCCTGGGTAGGAATTTGATTGCGTGCTAGTAAAAAGGTGAATGATGGAGATGAACAAGTGTTGAATTTTTTCTCTATTCCTATTAAACCTGTGAAGAAACGGAGCCTTTCTCTTGTGAAATGGATGAAACTGAGCCTGAGATGGTTTAAATTAAATGTAGATGGGAGTTCTTTGAGAAATCCAGGTCGTATGGGTGCAGGTGGATTAATTAGATATGAGAAGGGAAATCTTACTTGGGCCTTTGCTAAAGAATTGAATTAGTCGAGTAGAAATTGAATTAGTCTCTTTGTTAGTGGTTCATTGGATAGAGAAAGGGAGATGTGGTTTATGGTATCTTGAAGATTATTGGGAAAAGATATAAAACATTCTCGCCTCCTTGGAAGTTAAGGTGCGACATATTTATAGGGAAGGTAATGCAGGAGCATATTTCTTGGTATGTTGGGCTTCAGGTCAGAACAATGGTATGTGGAATAATTACAATGAAGTGCCGCATTTGCTCAAAGGGATTCTCAAAGTTGATAAAATTGGTCTTCACGCTATCTGCCTATAGTTTATAGCGTTTTATATTGTAAACCCTCAAGTGTTATGTTGTTACTACGGTATTCCTTCGCCACAAGTGAGGGTTATTAATAAAATTGGGAGAGGGTCACTCGTGGACATGTGACCTTCGTCGATTATTAAAAGGAAAAAGAAAAAGTACTTACATTACATTGTGCTTGATCTGAGCAAAGACTGAAAAAAGGACCCACCACGTGATACTCTTGTTTAGGCCACATTGATTTTTATCTTTTTCTTTTTCATATTCTCCAATATTAATTATCTTCTTTGCAATTAGGATTTTGGCCAATTGAGTCATGTTGCTTAAAAATTTTATTAGTATCAGATTCTTCATTCTTTAGCCGGTAGTAAAGTTTTGAATCTTTTGATATATATGGTAGTATTGGCACCCAAAGGCATTTTAATTTGTCTCCACAATGTCCTATATACATAAAACAAATGCCCTAAGCCGACGTAGAACTCTATCCGTAAGAAACGTAGAGAAACAAACGGTCCGACTTCGAACGGAGGTCGGAGTTGGAGGAACAATTTGGCTTTGACTTGTCGGAGTCGAAGCTTAGCCATAGTTTCAGGTTCTTGGCGAACCATCATCTTTTTGAGCTTATGAAGATATTTTTCTTTGAGTTCAGGATTAGTAATCTTACTAATCAAGGTTAATAAAAGATTTTCTTGTTCTTCAATTTTGTTTAAGACATTGATTGTTTTACCCAAAAGTTTGCAACAAAAATTATTACAACCAAGATTAATATTGGGACAATCAAATGATTCAGTTTTTTGAGTGTTACTCAGAATCATTTGAACTGAATTCATTAATGCCGGATGAATAAAGGAAATGATTTTGTTTCTAAGAGTCGAAACAGACCCCCTTGATCATTATTATTAATTTTTAGCTAATTAAACTTGTTTTTTTAACTTATTGGACTTTTTGGTACATTTATAAGCAAAATGTCCAGACTTGCCACAATTAAAACATTTTTCTTTTGAAAGATTTTGAAAACTTATTTGCTTACCAAGAGGTTTTTTCTTGTAAAAATTATAAGGTTTTTTTTTTTAATAAAATTCATCACAATTACTACTTATATTTTTGGCGTGAGGTTTAACAAATTTATTAGAGCATTTGTGCTTCCGTCTAGGAGGAGCAATAGGAGGAAGACCAAATTATTTACAGAAATTTGTCATTTCATATTTGGCTTTCTTATTATTCTTCATTCGTTAACGAAACAATTTTTGATTATTACACATACTAATACCAAGCTTCTTAATTGTACTGATAATATCACCGTAAGTATAATTATCATAATTAAGGAGTCCCGAGATATCAGTAAGTTCATCCTTAACTTTATGAATAAATAAATGAGGTAATCCATAAAGAAAATTTTCTTTCGAGTAAGGCTGATGACAATCGTACCTAAGAATAACTTTAGAAATAAAAACATCTTGATGCCATCTATAATCAAACATTTGACGGCATATTAATTTATTTAAATGATCACTAATACGATTAGTAATGTTAGAGGGAGTTCGAACAAAATGTTTAAGAATAGTATAAATCAAAGTATTAACACCATTAGGGATGCCCCTTCCTATGGTTGTGTAAAAAATAGGTAAACCTTTGTCATCATGCTTAACTGTATTTCAAATGGTTTCTTTTACTCTATTTGGTAGAAGCTTATCCTACCAATGTCGAAGCATATCATAAAATCCTCTAGTTAATAAATCAACTGTCTCAATTTGACTAAAACTGTTGTTATTAACATAAGCATTTGCAACTACGAACATTTTATTCATGGTATTAAGAATTTCTTATTCAGATAATTCATCAATATTACATTCATAAAGTTTATCAGAAGAAATAGAAAATTGTGTTTAAAAAATATTTCTTCAAATTGTAAATCAGGTGGAGTAAGTCTGGGATACCAATTCTTCGTTTGATCCATTCGATTGGGCCTTTTTGAAGAAAATATTTTAATCCCAGGTTTTCCTAAATCAATATCTTGAAAATTCTTTTCAAGTAAAAGAAGATCTTTATTAGCAAAAACAATTTTCATGCCATTGCTATTTAAAACATTGGTAGATGATTGTTTTTTTTTTTTCAAATAAGCAAGCGTTTGATTAATTTTATCAAGAGTGTTGGTCTGTTTAGTCTTGGGACCTTATCTATTCTCTGGTAAATAATCAAAGATTTTTCAATTTTGGAAGTCGAAGTAGAAATAGGACTTTTGACTTTTTCTTCAATACGATCCACCTGCTGACATATAACATGAAGAGTTTGATTGATAAAATTTTTTTGTTCAATAAAATTTTTTATTTCAATAAAAGTGGTAGCTTTAGGATCAACATTGGGTGATTTAAAGGAGAATCATTTATTTCTGCTCCCTTATGAGAAATAATAATTGTTTCTAAAGGAGGGTGGATAGATTTAACCACTATCTTTCCTTTTTCCTTGACAAAATTGGTTTTAATAATATTTAAACTAAGCTTAGAAACATAATAATTTTCAAGGAAATTAAAGAAAAGTATGTGCTTCTGTAAGGCATTCATTTTTCTTTCAATTTCCTTTAACATGTAATTTTTCAGAATCAGAATAAGTAGAATTATATGATTTTCTCTTATCACTATTTTTAGCAAAATTATATTCATTATATAAAGAAATTAAATTTCAAAAGCTCTATTAATCACAGTAAGCTAGTTGTTATGAATAAGAGCAACCATATCTGAAGTAGTTGGAGATAAAGATGAAGCCTCTTCTTATTCTTTATCAGCTTCTTCCTTTATGACTTTACCTTTATATATTTTGGTATTCTTAGTAGTATAATAAGCATAAGTAACCTAAGAGGAGGTAGAAACACCTTTCAGTTTTAAATCAGGTTTAGCAGTTTTTAATGAATCTTCCATAAATTTTTTGAGATTTTGGTATCTTCTTTCCGAGTTATCAGCAATAGATCCAACAAAAGAACTTCTATTTCTAGTAAAAGAATTTCTCCTTTCGTTGTTTAATAGAGGTTGATCAAAACTAATTTTAACAGTATTGTTTAAATATTGTTGAATATAATCAATGTTGCATTCATCAAGAAGAATAATATCTTTCCAATGAATCATTTTTGGAACTTGAATATTAGCATGAAGAGTAGAACTCTGAATTAACAAAATTTTATTTCTTGAAAATTTTAAAATAGCTTTAAGATTTAAATTAGTTTTTAATATTCGATAATAAATACGGTAAACTATGGCAAGAGGTTTGCTACCCTCTTCCATATTATACCCAGATATCAAAATATTTAAAGTTAAAGTTTTAAGAATGTTAGGATCATCTAAAGCAAGAGTTAAATTAGGGAAACAATCAAAGTGGACAGGACCACTATATAGAAAAGATTGAATCATACAAAATATGTTGGTTTCAAATTTCTTGAACTTATCATTGCGCAAACAAAGAAGTATCGAATCATTGATGTCTTTTCTCGTGAGAGGTTTTACAACAACTTGAACAGAACCAATATGTAGAAATTTGTAACCTTTTACTAAAAAGATGAGTCAATTTCCTGTTAAACAGACAACATTTCTCATAGGTTTTAGAAATAGTATAGGTTTGTTCAACAGTTTTAATATTGAACTCAATCCTAAAAGAAGACCAAACCCAACTGGTTTTGTAAATAGATTTAGCATCAATCTTTGGGATACTTCATTTATTAAAATTAACATTATCAGTTTCTTCAATGGAAAAGTTCTCCTCATTAATGATATTAATGGGTATACTAGATCTAGAACTAATAGATGAATTAGATTTAAACATTTTATTTATCATGAACTCAACCAAAACTAAATTTAATACTCACTAATCCTATGTTCACTCATGTACCTGTTGAGTTTCGTAACACATACCTTGAGATCAACCATCTACCCACTCATGCTCCAAATACTTTTCGGAACAAAACGGGTTTTACAGACACGGTCATTGGGATTCTTTACAACCAGGGTGGCACCAACAAAAAAGGAATTCAACAAGATTAAGGGCTCGTTTGGATAATGAGATGAGATAAGATAGTTTTAGATGAATTAAATAAAATATTGTTAGAATATTATTTTTTAATATTATTATTGTCTTGGAATTTGAAAAAGTTAAATTGTTTATTATATTTATTATATTTTCTTTTCATATTTTTTCAAATATTTAAATATTTTTTAAAAATAAAAAAATACATCAATACACTAAAAATCACTTCTTTAATCATTAAGTTAAAAAAAATTAAAAAAAAATTTAAATATATGAATGGTCAAAGTGAAGAGGCAAACTCAGGCGGCAAACTAGTATTTTCCTATATATATATGCTGTTGCTGAGTAAGCTGACTAATTTTTGCATTAATTTTTCTGCAGTAAAATAAGCTGACAACTGACAAAGCCATTTACCATTGGAGCTCCGGGTGGATGAAGCATGCCGTAGATGAGATGATTTTATGCAAAGAATGGTGATTTCAACAACAACAAAAGCCATTTTCAATGTTTTAAAATGCTCATGATTTGAAGATATTTATTAAATTAGTTGAGGGTTGAAGAAACTATATTTCATTTTGTTCATCATCGTTTGATCTTGGCACATGATGCGCAATTGATGAGCATATATCTTTCTTCAATATCATGCTTGATTATGCTACAGGATATATATAATCCAGAAGTTGAACAAAGAAAGAAACATCATGCAAAACAAAAGAAAAACCAATTTCGTGTTTAATTCTTTTTCCTTCATAAGTAATGAGGTACATTAATATATCCGTATAGTTTGTAAGTTGGCTTAATGCTAGTCAGCTGGCCGTATAGTTTGTGGGGCTTGGGATTTGATATATAATATTGGTCCAATCTTTGCGCATCAGAACCAAAAAATCGTAAACAATATTCAAAACTAAAGAGAAAGAAAACATTCAGATTTCAATGCCTTTGCTGCCACTCCTGAATGGCGGAACGAAGAGCGTGGTTAGGTAAAAGATGGTAATGTTCAAGCTTCAGATTTGTCATGGGTGAAGTGTCATGTCCACGGTCGAACCATTCTCTTAAAGACTTCGCTTCATAAGTAAAACCGTCCGCTGCCACATGAGGATCTTGCATGACTTCCTGCAAGTTTGTGGATGGAGCATTCACAGAAAAAAAAAAAAAGAGTCAAGAAAAAGAAAAAGTAGAATTTCTTTTATGATAGCAATCCAGTAAAGTAGGCTTGTGGCAGGAGTTTCAAAGATGAAACAGAGATTCTACATCAAAACTCTTTTACTCAGATAAACAATTTCAGAAAATTAAGATCTCTGGCCAACGGAGATACCCAGGAAACAGTGTCGTAATGACAACAGTTTGGATATATTAAGTGTGAATCTAAGACAATGGAAAACAAATGCAAAGCCGAGAACTTACCTGGGAGATGGGACAGAGAATATATGAAGGAGGTTCAGAGTACCCTTCATAACCCAGCTGGGATGAGTGTGTGCATCCACCTAAAACCTTCATTTGTTTAAGTACTGTCCAGACATCTGACCTAAGGTGTGGTCGGTTCTTCCGGTACATTTCACAGCACCTTAATGCTAAGTGAGCCCACTGTTCAGCTTGCTCAAATGGCCAATCTCCAGCCAAAGGATCCAAGATGGTTTGTAACGTTCCAGCGTCTAATGCATATTGCACTTCCTTTGTTATCCCCAGTGGTGGCCGTCCAGTTAGCAACTGTAATAATATTATTCCAAATGAATAGACATCTGACTTTAAAGTAAGCTCTCCTGTAAAGAGGAACTCGGGATCAAGATATGGGAAAGTAATGCCTTTCTGTTCGGTACTCCAAAACCTTGTTATGTTCTTGTTTAAACTTTGGTCCTGAGATAGTGGACACAAGTCGCAGAGTTTGCTCACAAAGTTGGCACCAAGGAGAACTTTGGCAGGTGTCAAATCACCATGCAAAATGCTGACAGGTGTAGAGGAATGAAGAAAGATGAGGGCAGAACACAGTCCTGTTGCGATACATACTCGAGTTTGCCATGATAATGGGGGAGTGTTGTCCTTGCAGCTGAGTCGATCTTCAAGGGTTCCATTAGGAAGATATTCAAAGATAAGAGCCGGAGCTTCTGGGCAGGATCCAATAAGCATGACAAGATTGGGATGCTTCAACTTACTCAATGCATCAACCTGAAATAGAACCATCTAATGTGATGCAATGAAAAACATAGTGCTCAATGTTAGATTGATTTCAAGCTCAGCTTTGGATATTTTTTTTTTCTCTTATGATTCCTTTCATTGTTGTGAAAAATGAAATACCCAGTAAATTTTGAAAATGATGAATAATCTACCTTTATTGGGATAATACTAACGGAATGGCTCAATTTCATATTAATACAGAAAATTTCAACCACCCTACCTGAAGTTGAAATCCTGAGTTATGATAGTGAAGCATTTTAATAGCCACCTCGGTTTGACACAAGATACCTCTATATACTCTCCCATATCTTCCTTCTCCAATTTTTAGGGATGGATCAAAGTTCCGAGTTGCTTCCTCAATCTCCGAGAAGGAAAGGTCAGAGAGGAATTGAACTATATCTGTGCTAGGGACCTCTTCTTGTTTATTTCTCAGCGCTTCAGCTTCTTTTAGTGCTTGGTCACGCTCTACCTGCATCTCGTCCCTTTCTTTTATGGAAGTTTGCAAGAGTTCCACAGAAGAGGCAATCTTTAGCTCCAACCACTTTACCATCTTATCGTAGTCTGAAATTTGGATCCCCAGTGATGATTGTCTATCTAAAGCAACCTGGAGGTCTTGCATGACTTGGTTTAGCTGGTTTTTCACCTTTCTGTGTTCTTCTCTCTCTTTTGCAAGAGCTTCCTCAAGTTCTTTCCTTCGCTTCAACTCCTCGGCACTTGAGCTTTCTGACAGTTGAGCCTGTAAATTATACGATTGGATAATGATGTAACAAGATGGGGTTTTTCAAGTTTACAGTCCTCATGTTTTTCAAAGCAACTCCAATACATAGAAGAAGTTATAAGTGCAAGATAACTGTAATTTACCTTACGCATTGTCTCCAATGCATCTTTTTCGGCTTTGCCATGCCTCTCTGCCTCTTCAAGAGCTTCTCGTCTACTACCCTTTCCATCCTCTGCAATGGCTTGTTGAAGGTGAGCATAGAGAGTGTCATTTATATTTCCTTGCTGCTAGAATCAGTCAAATATGCAAGTTTAGAAACCTTGCCATAAACATTTGAATCACTACGATGATTAGTTCCAAGGATCTCAACTTGTAACTTGAAAACTGTTAAACGCTCCTTAACATAGAAATTTATCAAATACAATAATTTTTCACTGAAAACAGTCAATGAATGATGAAGATTCTCATTGAACAGAGGAGTGAGCTTACCTCTCGCTCATTGACACTCCCCTCATACCTAGCAGATGAAACCCGAGTTATGTCAAGCGCTCTACTAGAAGAGCACATTGAATAACCTGAATCAGGAGGATACCTCCTTGAAGATTCAGTGCATTCATCTGAGCTCCCTTCCTCATCAAACCTTCTCCTTGGAATTGGTAGCTCTTCAGTACCATCAAAGGAAGAAATGACTGTTCTGCTTCCACCTTCACTGTAGAACGAAACTTGAGCTGAACTGGAGGGTGCTACACTAATATTTGTCTCCTCAGATGGTGATTTCATAGATGTTGACGATCCAGTTGTAGTGTTTTGCCTTTGTCTGACCTCTACATCAGCTCCATCTACCCAACCTTCCCTATATCTCAGAGTTTAATGATCCAGTTGTCAGTAAGCTTATTGACAGAATGGCTTAGCTGATAAAGAATTTCATTAGTAGCAATGGTAATTCATATCAAGTACATAAGAAACAAATTTCGTCGATACACAAAAATAATTTGTATCAGTTTGAAGACTACGACAATAACCCTGATTTAATACTCAATCAACCTTGCAATTATTCACCAAGCAGTTGATAAAAACTGACAAGCTTCACCTTCAGAAATATATATATATATATATATATATATATATATATATATATATATATTCCTTTATATTAGCATACATCAACGCTGCAAAACATTCTAAACACATAAACATAGAGCAAACCTGGTGTAAATAAGGCGCCCTTCGCAGATAAATTGTATGCGACAAGAAAGAGGTGCACGCTGACGCACATAGATGGCTTTTTTAGACTTGAGGCCGATCATTCTCCTGCAATGTTAAGAAATGGGGGTAAGCTGTAAGCAAACTAGTGTACACGTGCATATAGAAAATTTGAAATCTGTGGCCCGTTGACATTTATATAGGACTAAAAATGTTCAGTAAACCATCATAGACATTGGTGAATATGAAACAAGGTAATTAATCATATAATTATAGCAAAATCAACCAACCACAGCTTCAAGAATCGAGAAAAGGGCTGGTAAACATCCAATTTCATAAGTTAGAATAACGAATAATATCCTTCTTTGGAAAGGAGATGAATTAGTTAAGTGAACAATCAGTCAATGCTACCTCCCTTGTGAAACTTAACCTGAGGCCATTGCAAACAAGCATGATTAATGCCTCATCTATATACCATTCCTGATGACAGATTTTTAGCTGCCTTTTTATCAGTCTGATATCTGGCTTAAAAAATTCTCTTAAGCTATTGAAGATCTATTATTCAGTATCCTTTTGGTGCTGCCCTGCTGCCCATTCAAGTGCTGAATTTGCAAAATATTTGCACAACATACAGCATAGCCATTGGGAATTCCACCTTTGGAGGTTCACAGCAGAGGAAAATGGCAATGAATATGAACGTGATGGTTAGTAGATCAAAAGTGGAAAAGAGAAAAATCCTTTGAGGTTAGTACTTTGAGTAGTGCTTATCTGCTGCTGCTCCCATAACAAGCTTGCTGATGCCGTGCTTGGTGATGAGCTCCAAAATTCCCTTCTCAACACGGTCCATTTCAGTATATAGTGTTTCTGCCTCTACCTACATCAGGAAGCCATTGACGCCAAAATAAATAACAAAGTTCTGAACATGTTGAAATCAATCATTTCCAAAACAACTCTCATATTTTTCAATTGAAGGTCTCTGCAACTTGGTAACATAACTTCAATACATGCTGTAGGAAATTGTAAATGAACTACTTCTGTCTACTAGTGGTATTATGGCAGTGCATTCGAATCATATAATTCAGAACAAAAGAGAAGCCACTGAAAGCCACCATCAAGCCGAAAGTATAGCTTTAATTGTCTTATGTATCGGAACAATTAAAAAACAAATCAGCAACACTAATGCATGGAAAGAGACAGGAGAAGGATTGTACCCCCATTTCGCGGCAGATTTGACAATACTCATCCAGGATGTTTTGCATTTCTTTCCTTTCAATTTCCCGATATGAATCGACTTCCTCTTTCTCCATTTTGCTTGCTGGAAATTTTACTCCCACTAGAAAACAAGAAAGGATTTTTTTTACATGATAACTTCCATTATTCGGTTCTGTTAACAATAAAAAAGACTAGAGAAATTGCAAGTTGGAATAGGCACTTTGCTAGTTATCAAAAACCTAACTAAGTGAATGTATATCGATTTTTCTGAGGAATTTCAACAAACTCGTCAACAAAAACATAGATAATTCAGATTGACCAAAACCTTTGAAACTTCTAATTAAAATTTTCCAATTTTCCCCAAGCATTGCCACTCTTTCTTCCATCTTCTTCCCCAATTCGACGCATAGTTAAATTTTATTCCACTGTTTTAAAAAAAAATATGAAGTACCTGGAAGATCTTCTTAAATGAATTATCATCAAGAGGCAAGCCATTATCAATATTCTTTGTTTGGACTGCCATAAATTTAGTCTAAAGAAACTATCCAGCACTCGAAGACCAATAGCAAAAACCCAAGTTAAAAAATCAAAAGTTGAACACAAATCAAAGTTCAAAACTTCAACTCAGAAATATACACAAATAGTACATGTTGCCAACTTACTGATGGGGATAACTTTTGCAGGCCGATGAACGAGAATAATGCAAATCTTTCTTCCTCCAGAATTCTGCAATGCCCATAGCAAGAGTAATTTGTTCTTTTTCACCTTTTCTCCCAGCGCAACATATAACATATCTTCCGCCACACCGGTAATCAGAGGCGTAGGTTTCACCACATCCATGCCAACAAACATTACTCTTTTCACCCCTCTATAGAACTCTCAGAGTCTCCACAACAAACACCCTTTTAAAGCGAAACTTCCACTAAGCTTTTGAAAAAGAAGACAGCGGAACAAGATTTCCTAGGAAGATGATGAAGCCCTTGTAAAGATTGCAAGGAAGAGTCCATTGTTTTTGGTGTAAGGTGACTCTGGTTTTTGTCTTGCGCTGTTACGACACACACAATTAATATATTCAAGCGTACGGAGACTTCCCTGCCAAATTGTAGGGAATAACGAGTTTCTGCCAAGCTGTACGTGAATTCCATGGCTTCTTCGCCACATCAGTTCACCATCTTCTCATTAAGAGCGTATCGAGATTCTAAGCTCCCACCGGTGGCCATTCCAATACGGACTTCAAACTTTATTAATATAATATTACACGACTACTATTTCTACGTGCCTACCGTCTACATGCAAATATTTCGTAAAAAGATAAAATTCACGTACAAGAATTAACTATTTTTTTACAAGAATAATGTTATTTTGTAGTTTTTTTGTTTCTTCATTTTGACTGTTTATATATTTAATTTTTTTTATATTTTTATATTTATTGATTAAAAAAATGATTATTAGTATTTTAGTATTTTTTATATTTTTTAAAAATATTAAAAAAATATAAATAAGAAAAATGAAAAAAATTAAAAAGAAAGAATTTTGCCTAAGGGGCATGTCAGAGATCACTGCTGGGCGGCACCTTAGCACACCCTATTCTATATTATAATTATAATTAATATTAATATTAATTTTTGTGTGGATATAACTTTGGGATTCTATTTAATAATTTTAAACATGGTGGATATACCATTCGTGAATAAAATACGTCAATATTGATAAGGGTTCATCAGAAGGGACAAAAAATCTCCAAAGGATTAGAAAATAAATGGCTTACGAAAAAATATTGGCTAATTATGTCTCATTATGTTTGTATTATAGTTAAAAAATAATTGATTTTTCTCTAACGTCACTATTATGATCTTGTGATTAAAAATTAGAAACATAAACAATATATGCATTGCTTGTTCACTAAGAAATTAGAAGTTTGGATGCTCTATGTCATATATATAACCTGACAAAAACATAGTTGGATAAAGGTGGGCTTGCTTAGCACTCTTGCTTTATTTTATTATTCTCTTCTCTTCTCTATTTTGTTGTCTTTTGGAAATCTCTACTAATTTATCAGAGCTTATGCATGCACAACAAAATGATAATAACCAAGTCCGAATCAGAAGGACGGGTCGAGTTGGATCAAGAGTCAAAATGGGCCAAATTTCTTTTCCGGGATTCTCAAAGCCACTGCTTCGTAAGTATAACCATCTGCCGCCACCTGTGGATCTCTCATGATTTCCTGCAAGTTTTTTTAAATAAAAGCATCTAAGAGAGAATACATCATCAGATGTAACTTGATTACAATATCAAAGCTATCTTCTTCACAGATAAACACGCAAGTTCATAAGAATCTTTGAGACTTGAGATGATAAATATTTAACTAACTTATAGGTACCTACGTGGATTCGCTTTAGATTATTAGTATTAGACATCTAAGGATTATTTAAATTCTCAAATGGGGTTGGGGTCTAGATTATGACTCAAACTCGACCTGAGAGAGTCCATATGACTTCCTGTCGTCTAGGCTTCTCCTGCTCAGTTCTCAACGGATACTTAATATTAGTGGAGAACTATTAGGTCTATGAAAAATTAAAAAAAAATTACAATTAACATGGTGTGATGCTAGACACCGTATTTACCTTACAATAAAAAAAAAGTTTCACATACCACATAAAGTGGCTTTAGTTTGTAAAGAGATTTTTTGTAATTAAAAAATTTCTCATTTAAGAAAGAAAAAGAGAAAAAATTACCAGGGAGATGGGAGAGATAAGATATGGAGGAGGTTCGGGATACTCTTCTGCAGATCCTAATTGGGTTGTTGGGGATGGACCTCCACAAGAATACCTCATTGGTTCAAGCAATGTCCAGACCTCTGACTCAAGATCTGGTCTGTTCTTTTGCTTAGGAGCACAACACCTCAATGCCAAGTGAGCAACCTGTTCAGCTTGCTCCAATGGCCAATCACCAGCCAAAGGATCCAGGACCTCTTTCAATTTATCTGCATCTAATGCTTGCTTCACCTCTTTTATTATTCTCAAGGCTGACCTTCCTGTCAACAACTGCAGCAATATGATACCCAATGAATAAACATCTGACTTCAAAGTAAGCTCTCCTGTTGAAGGGAACTCGGGATCCATGTATGCAAAAGTTCCTTGGTTTGTATTCTTTGAACTTTGATCATGCGGCAGAAGATGGCAGATTCCAAAGTCAGCAAGTTTGCTACCGAAGTTTGCATCAAGCAGGATACTGGAGGGTGTCAAATCACCATGCAATATGCCTATAGGTTTGGAGGAGTTAAAAAAGATGAGGACAGAGCACAGCTCTGCTGCTATGCTTATTCGAGTTTGCCATGATAATGGGGGAGTATTGTCCTTGCATCTGAGTCGATCTTCAAGGCTTCCATTGGGAAGATACTCGTAGATGAGAGCAGATGCTTCTTGACAGGATCCAATCAGTGTGACAAGATTTGGATGCCTCAGCTTACTCAAAATATCAACCTGCAAATTTACACCCAATTACTGCTGTGAGGCAATGCGGATGGATACTAATAGAATTTATTTATTTCAAGAATGAATTTCAATTCCATTACCATAATTTCTTTTAAGAATTTGGGTAACCATAATGTATGCGAGTCCTACAATAAAACTTCTGTTTCTTTTGTATAGCTATAAATTTTGATTCATCATGTACTATTACATCTTTTAATGTTATGTTATATACTGCACTTCTATACTACACCGAACTGCAGAAGCCATACCAATTTGGGCATAGGATTGAGTAAAACCTGACAACTAAAATACATTCCTGATAATTTTGATTTTCTTACTTTTGAATAGATATAAAGTTAATGAACCATGATATGATTTAGAAGAATTATTCAACTTGGTTCTCATCATAATACGCTTGCTGGAGATAGCCATCCTACCTCCCGATGTAATCCTAAGGGTGCCTGCAAGTTTCGATTGTGTAGCATCTTTATAGCCACTTGGGTGTGACGCAAGAGACCTTTGTAATGCTCCTAGACCTTCCTTCGCCAATTTTCATTGATGGATCAAAATTTTGAGTTGCTTCCTTGATCTCTGAGTATGGGAACTCAGAAAAGAAGTGAGGCACTGGTGTACCTAAGATTTCTCCTTGTTTTCTTCTCAGCTCTTCAACTTGTTTTAAAGCATTGTCATGCTCTATCTACACCTCATCTCGGTTTTTCTGGAAAGTCTGCAGCAGTTCCTCTGCAGAGGTAATTCTCATCCCCAGACCTTTTACCATCTCATCAGTTTCTGCAATTTGGTTCTCTAGTAATGATTTTTGATCTAGGGCGACATGGAGTTCTTCCATTACTTCATCTTCTTGTTTCTTCATCATTTCAAGTTTTTCTTTTTCTTTAGCTAGCATTTACTGTATTTCTTTTCTTTGTTTCAACTCCTTAGTATAGAAGCTTTCCAACACTCTAGTCTGTATAATGGCAATTCCCATTTGTGTAAGCATATGATAATTTTCAAGACTACAATGAAAGATGATAAAATGTAAGGTAAAATGAAAATAAATAAATAAAGAAAGAAAGAAAGAATAAGAGATATAAAGTGATCTACTTTGAAAGCCTATGTTTACAATATAGTATTTCTCATATAATAAATTTAGTCATTTTATATATCATGCAACTCTGCAACTAGTATATGCAAAAGAAGTGCCAGTGGCTAGAAAATTACCCTTTGAATGGCCTCAACAGCATCTCTTTCAGCTTTTACACGCTTTGCTGCCACTTGAAGTGCTTCACGCCTCACATTTTCAGCCTCCTCCCTGGATTTTTCAAGTTGATCATAAAGAGCATCATCATTGGTTTTCCTGTCCTGCTAGAATAAGCCAAACAATTAAGAACTTAAATCTTCCCAAATACTATGGTCACCGAATCAATACAGATGATTAGTGCAAGTGAGAAAGGTAACATACTTCTTGTAAAATCTAAAATTAACCTGAGATTATGGAAGCTATTGACATACCAATACAGTAAGAGGGGATGAATGTAAAAAATGCTCTTTGGATTCAGTATACGAACTTAAATTCAACTCAATCTCAACCCCCTCAACCCATGGAGTCATATCCATGTCCACAACTTGACAAGATTGGCTTGCAGAATGACCTGGACTCGGAGGATACCTACTTGAAAGCCTACCACAGTCATCAGAATTCCCTTGTTCACCCAACCTGCTCCATTGAATTGATAGTTCTTCAGCACAATTAGCAGATGAAATATCTGCCCTGCTTCCATAGGTAGTTTCAATGCAGAATGAGTCTTGGTCTGGATTGATGGGAACTACTTGGTTTTTTGTCCCACAGATGATGATAATGCCCACTCCATGGACGCCCGGTCCATCTTTAGTGTTTTGACTTACTTCCAACAACGAGGATCTGATCTCAGCATCAGCAGCATTTAGGATACCTTCCCTATATTGATATGACACTTGCATTAGCAATTAGCTTAGAGTCAAAGTTGAATTGAATTGCTAGCTTTAGTTGATTATTTGAAAGTGTACCATCTCTCTCTCTTTCTCTCTCTCTCACTTAAAAACAAAATAAAGAAACCATGAGTAGTCCATCTTAAATTGCAACTTTCATCTCTGAAGGAGACCTTGTCTCTAGGAAATCTTGAGTCCCCACTCCTCATTAAACAGGGGAGGGACACCTTCTTCCTTCCCCCTCCCCCACAAGGCCAAGTGTCATATTCTTTAAGCTATTCTTGTTTTTTAATGCTTTTTGGATGGTTGAGGATTGATCTTTTGCTTTTGGGCTTTTACCATGATACACATGGTGAATTCGACAACTTTAGAATGCAGATCTAACATCTCCGATCACTTGCACTCCAATCTATGTCATGTGTGGACCTCAGTGTCACCTATGTCGCTCGTGATCCTTATGCACCTACCGGATCCTTCGCTTCTACTACCACACTTGCCTCACCCCAACCATCCCTACCTCATTTCCATTAGCATATGAGGCCAATGCATTGGCACAGCTATATACAGCACTTGCAAGTTGCCAAAAACCATTAATTTGGCTCCATTTCCCATTTACTCATTTATTTCCCATTTTTTATTGTGCTGGTGTGACACCTGTAATTTGGTTTTTGTCAAGCCTATCATCCTCTCCTTATATCTTTCAACTTCTTGATAATGCAAGTTTTGCTTATAACAATTAAACAAAATAAAAACGCGACATTTTCATCCATTTCATCTGCTTTGTTAATATATTTGTATGTACCAGAAATTAAAAAAATCACAATTACGAAAAACACCAACTAACCTGGTATAGATGAGGTGCCCTCGCAGATAAATTTAATGCTACATGAAACAGGTGCTTGCTGGCACACAAAGATGGCTTTCTTAGACTTAAGGTACATCCGTTTCCTGCAATGTGAAGCAGAAGGGTAAGCAATCTCGGCCTATTGGGTGAAAGATCGACTTGGGACAATATTTAATGGTACAGAAAAATCATCATAGAAGCTGGTAAATATCAAACCATAAGTACTTACATGCCTTAAACATAGAAAGATAGAAAAACCATAGAGTTTCAACAAAAAAGGAAGTTGGTTCCAAGCACCTAAATAATAATAATGATGTTAAAGACTTTGAATGGAAAGGAAGTAAATCAACTATTGCAGAGAAGCAATCAATTATTGTTGCAACTTAGTGCAGTGTATCTCAGGGAGTAAACAGGCATCTGTAGTTGCCTGATGCATTTGTCTTTATTCCTTATACAGTCCTTTCAAATGTCTAATTATTCATCCAACCATTTGTCTCAGACATCAGATCGCTCGTGCCTGCCATTTATGTCTCAATTATAAATTTAAATCCTCAGTAAATTAATTTTAGTGGGCAGCATATGATGGGAGTTCCCAAATTATGCCTATCTATCTCCGAATTGTAGAAAATGTTAAGAGTAAGAACTCCTTATCCACGTGGTTTGCATACCTCTACAAACGTATTTACCAGAACCATTCAAATGCTCTGTTGAGTTTGGATGTCCATACTGGACTTAAATGGAACTAAAAGGGAACAAGATAGTTAAGTACACAAAAAATGAAAATTTCTTAGCTTGATCTTTACTTTGAATAGTGCTTGTTGGCTGCTGCTCCCATAACAAGGTCCCTGATCCCATGCTCGGAGATCAGTTTCAGAATTCCCTTCTCAATACAGTCCATCTCAGTATGTAATGTATCTGCCGGCACCTAAAATATTAGTAAGTTATCAGAGCCAAAATTAATCAAAAATTCTGCAAAAGTTCTAATCATCCATCTTTTTAAGGAACTCCATAGATTTCAAAACCACATGTAGCTTGAGCTTTCTTGTCCACTTTTAGAAACATGTCAGAGACGCCCCAAAAAACATATAATCACAACCGCAGGCAAGAAGGCAGAAGTTCAATACCCCTATTTGGCGAAAGATGAAAAGGTACTCATATTTGAAGAGATGGTGTGCATATATGAATTTCATGTTTTTTTGGTAAATTTCTGGATCTGGTAAATTTATGGATTTGTAGAAGTTTTATTTTTTTTATTTATTTATTTTTTGGTAAATTTCTGTTGGTTTTTTCCCCTTTATAGATCTCAACACATCTTCACATATTTGAAGAGATGGTGTGCATATATCAATTTCATTTTCTTTTGTATAATTTCTGTTGGCTGTAATCTGAAAATATGTAGAACATTTACGTTCGTAGAAGTTTTGATTTTTTTTTTCTTTTTTTTCTTTTGGTAAATTTCTGGATCTGTTATGAATTTGTCTATTATGTTATGAATTTACGATATAATTTGCCTGTAGGTAAATGAAGAAAGAAGTGGATTTTCTTTTTCTTTTTTTGTCTAAATTTTTATTTTACTTTGATTCTATTTTTCTCTGTTTTTTCTTTTGTTTGTTTGCTGTATCTTTTTTTTTTCCCTATAAATCTCAACAAATGTTTAACATGAAATCATTTTATAAATCTCAAATAATTTTTTAAATTGTAACCAATGGGTAAATCATCAAAGCTATAAATGTTTATACAATTTTATTTGGGTTTGTACTCTAAATTTTTTATAACATGTATGTGTATGTACTATTTGATGAATGCATAGAAAATTTCATATTTAACTGAGCACAAAATGAAACGAAAGTATACCTAATTTATTCTAAAATTCAGAAACGAATGAGCAGATTTCACAAACAATTTAGAACCCAGAAGCGAGGAAATAGATTTGGGAAAGTCTGAACAACAATTTTATCAGATAGCAAACAGTAAAAAATAAATAACATGACAATCTCTTTTATACTAAACCGCAAGCGGTCAAAGTGGTGGGAAAAAAATTAAAAAGATCGTCTGATAAGATTTGCGTAAGCGGTGGAAAACTTATAAAAAATGAGAATCTGATAACAACTGCAAAATAATTCTGATTTTATACTTAAAATCAGCCAGTCGAAGAGGTGATGGAAAGGATAACATCTGGAAAAGATTTTGGCAGAAGCAGATTACGATAAGAACTAAAAAAGAATTCGGTAGAAGAGCGGCAACAAAATTAGTCAGAAGAATGATAACAAGGTCAGAAAGGAAAAATAAATATACTTTGTGATGTTTATTTATTGAATCATCTTATAGTTTCTATTAAGGCTCTTTTTTTAAAATATATCATAGTGTGTAATTATTTATAAATTATATAAACATTATATCGTTATTTAATTAATTAAAAATATTACGTCTTTATTAATAAAAAATTAATCTTAACAATAAAATAAAATATAAACTAAGTAATCGTGCATTACACTTTATTTTCATCATATATATATATATAAATATATATATATACATATCTATAATAGTGTCTATGTATAATATATTAGTTATGACTTTCAAAGCTGTATTATATTCATGATTGATCTCGAGAGTTACAATTACGAGGCTACATGAAGAATAAAGATGGGAAGTTTGGGTTGTAAAATGATTTTTTTTTAAGAGAAATGCATTCTTCGTTGAAGAAAATGAGAACGCTTTAATTAAAAATTGTATTTATTATAACAAATTGTACATTTTATTTGCAAAATTAGAAAAGAAATCATTGGTATTTATTAAAATTGAGAAAATCATGTTATTCATACTCTAAAAATACCTAATAATTTTCCTTTTAAGTAAATGAGAAATGTCTCTACTCTTATTGAACGTCTAAGCCCTTGTATGGATGCGAAACTTACATTATCTCATCATTACAATTTTTTCTAAATTTTCATATAAAATAAAATAAACAATTCAACTTTTTCAAATTTTAAAATAATAATAATAATAAAAATAATATTTTAATAATATTTTATTCAATTCATATAAAATTATCTCTGAATCCAAACAGGCTGTAAAAGGCAAAAGTCTTGTGATTAAGGAAGCTCTATAATTTATATTTTTGGAGTTATTTTATTACTAAGCCGTATATAAAACATATCATTCATATAATTTAATGGAAAATACTTTAGCCAAAAATAGATTACATGAAAATAAATTCATAAACTGACGTGGCTTTATGTGGTACGTTAAATTTTAAATTTAATTTTATTACAAAGTAGATCTAAAAGATTCCATGAAATCACATCAGTTTGTGAGTTTACTTTGTGTTATATTTTTGTATCTATAGTAATTCTCAACTTAAATAGTAAGATTTGATTTATAAGTTTACATTTTAAAATTTATCTTCTAAATTAAATTATATTATGTAAGCACCTTTACTAGGTGTGTTTTACACACTGCACACCAGCTTAAAAATTGAATTTTTCATAGTTTGAGTAATATATATAAATAATCTCATTTGGACA
Organism: Cyclocarya paliurus; assembly: GCA_029856935.1. Lineage (NCBI taxonomy): Eukaryota > Viridiplantae > Streptophyta > Magnoliopsida > Fagales > Juglandaceae > Cyclocarya > Cyclocarya paliurus. Next base: position 25,094,652 of record CM056952.1, read on the forward strand.
GATTTTTCTTGACAAAAAAATTAATGAGAAAATAGATCTTGACAATATGGTATCAAGAGATGGTATATACTAAAAAAAAAAGAAAAAAAAAGGAGATGGTGTATGCTAAAAACTATGTTTTTTGTGCAAATAATAATAAAGGGAAAAAAAAAAAAGAAACCTAGAAGAAGGGACCATTGAGCCATCCGAAAGTTCTTCTACATACAACCGGCGGTGAGAAATCACTAGGTAATCGTCTGATGTGGCTTTATACCATGTTAGTGATATATATATATATATATTTAAAAAAGAGCTTTGGTTTCTATCGCATTTTCCTCTCACTAGTCACTCTAGATTAACCCAACACTAGAGTCTGGACACTATCCTCTCTCTCTCTGCAATTTTCTTACTTTGCAAAAGCCATGCTTGCGTAATCCATATCGTCTTCCTTTACACCTTCAATCTGGGTTTCCATTAACAACTGGTTTACATCCGCTATTCTCTTCTTCCTCTTCAATCTCATGATTATCACCATTGGTGTAACTTCAAGACTTGGCAACCAAAAGCATCGCGACCAACAACAAAAAAATCAGGAAGCGGCAGAAGCCCAAGAACAGCCGCAACGTCCACAGATTGCTAGATCTTCATCTGTGTTGCAGAGGCTCAAACTCATCAACTTCTGCTCCTGCAGACATATTTAGAACCCCGCAAACCATATGCACCACCATTCTAATGACAGCTATTGAAGAAGAAGAAAAACCTGCATTTATTTTCTCTCCTTGAAAGAAAATAAATAAAAAAAAAAAATTCTCAACACTCGAAAGAAAGAAACCAAAGAAATTGAGAAAGAGATAATGATAATGGTGGAGGAGACGGTCATGTGCCTGGGTTGCAAGTGAAGTATGGTGAGAGTGGGTGGAAGCCAGCCTGCTCTTTTTTTATCAAAAGGTGTGCCGGTTGTGCGGCGTTTACATTGGGCGGTTGAAAGAAGCATTTTTCTTCTTGATCATTCCTCACGCAACCACGTTATATTTGTGCATCTCAACCAGACAGGAGTAGTTGACTTCATAAGAAAACGATTTGGAGGTTTGTCAAAGACCAAAAAATAAAAAAGTTCCAATAAAAAGGAAAATAAATTTTAATAATGAAATATTTTTCTCGCTCGTATTGCCTGTGTGCAGCGTGCTGGATGACGTGGTAGCATCTCCTTTGAACATGTTTTTTTTTTAATAGAACTTTCCACTTTCATTCATAGAACAATGTCTCCAATACAATCTTTGTCTTTCTATAAACAAGTTGAAATAAAAACAGATGCCTCTTCTATCCACACCTTCTCTACATTTAAACGTATGGCTGCTTTAGCTAAGTTATGAGCTACTGAATTTGTACTTCTATGTGTATATTGCACCTTCTAGTTAGGCCATGCTTGTAAAAAAGTTTTCCATTTCTTCGATGATGCTTCCATAGTGGGAGAGGTCTTCATTTGAATCGTTAACTACTTTGACAATAACTTGTGCATCCCCCTCTAGTATCACTCTATTGAAATTTAGATCACTACAGATTCCATTGTTTTCCTCAGTGCAAAACTTTCTGCTATAGCTGGTTGCTTCGCATTGCCTCTCTGATCATAGCATGCTACCATCACCTCCCCCTTTTCATCTCTAATGATAACCCCTATCCCCATCTTCCTTGACTTAACATCAAGGGCTGCATCTTAATTAGCCTTTAAACAATTCTCTCCTGGTGGTTTGCATTGTTAGATCTCTCTAGTCTCTCTAAAAATTGGTTAGCTAACTGAAATTCATCCAAAATTTCCTTTGCTGATCTGATCACACTATAGGGGCTATGAAACGTTTTTTCAAAAATGAATGTGTTCATTCTGATCCATAAGCTTCTCATAATTGCTGTTGTTTCTTCCAATTCAATCTTGATGAGCTTTCTTGTCAACTCTTATCATAGCTTCAGTAGAACATCTTATGCTATCCTCCATTTATGGATTGGCTTTAAAGCCATGGCCCATAAATCATTCGCAGCAGGGCAATGCCACAATACATGCATCACTGACTATTCTTCTTGTAAACAGATGGGGCACTTTGATTCATCAACAATCTTTTTAACAAACAGGTTTCTTCTTGTAGCTAGTAGATTGTTCCCTGCCTTCAACAGGAAAATTTTCACCTTTCCAGGAATATCTAGACCCCATATATTCTTCCACCTACTATCAATCTCAGTCTCTTCTAAAGTTTCCCTCTGCACTGCTTTTTTCCTTGCTTCTTCCAGAAAGTAGGCGCTCTTGACATTGAATAAACCTTCTTGGAAGGACCCCATACCATTTTGTCCTCTACATTCCTTCTACTTAGAGGATACTGCATATCTAGTCAGTCTTTTCCTTCTTGAATAGTGATCTAATTAGACCCTCATTCCTCTCCCTATTTTCCTCATGTACAAGATCTTTGATCAATGCATCACCATTCAACTTCGAAATGGGAGATTGAACACAAAAGGATGAAGGAGTTGACAACCACTTTTGACCCCATATATTAATTTTATTGCCATTCCCCACCCTCCAACTAAGACCCTCATTCAATAGCCCAATAGAGCTCCATACACTCCTCCAAATTAGAGAGGGTGAATTTCCCAACTTAGCTTCCAGCAATGAGAAATTTTTGAAATACTTCTCTCTAAAAATCATTGCAGCCATGGACAGAGGGTTCTGAATTATTCTCCAAGCCTACTTTGCCAATAAAGCTAAGTTAAAGCTTTCTAGATCTCTGAAACCCAAACCTCCATTCCCTTTTGACTATCCCATCTTCTCCCAGCTCCTCCACTGTATATAATTTTCTTTCTACTGGTTTCCCCACCAGAACTTTGAGAGCATCACATTAATTTCTTTGCAAAGCTTCTTAGGCAACTTGAAAACATTCATAGTGTAGGATGGTATAGCTTGCAGGACAACCTTAATCATAATTTCCTTCCCTGGTCCCGTGAGAAAAAAATTCTTCCAGTTGTTCATTTTTTGCCACACTCTTTCTTTAAGACACCTAAAAGTGTTGTATTTTGATTTACCAGTCATAATGGGGAGCCCCAAGTATTTCTCATAGTTGCCCTTCATTAAAACCCCTCCTTCCCTTAAAACTAGCTTTCTATCTTCAAATTGGGTGTTTGAATTGAAAAAAATAGCTGTCTTGTCCTTGTTCATAAACTGTCCAGAGGCTTTTTCATACCTTAGCAATAACAATTACAATTTCCTCCATTTTTCCACATAAGCTCTTCCAAATAGCACACAATCATTAGCAAATAGCAAGTGATTTATCCTTAAAACACTCTCTCACCACCAATACCCCTCTTGTTTCCCCTTTATAATCAAAATTGTTAAGCAGAGAACTCAAACCTTCTGCACACATAATGAATAAATAGGGGGATAAATGATCCCCTTATCTTAAACCCCTCGAAGGAACCACTCTAGCCTCTAGCTTACCATTTATCAAAACTGAATATGATACAGAAGTAACACACTTCATAATCAAATCTAACTATTCATTACAGAAACCTAGCTTTTTCATGACTGCTTCCACATATGGCCATTCTATTCTATCATATACTTTTGACATATCAAGTTTAACAGCCATACCTTTCTTCCCTTCCTTCATTGTATGCAAAACCTCACATGCAACCATAATTTTATCGGTTATTATTCTCTCTAGTATGAAAGCACTTTGGTTGGCTGATATGATTTTTGTCAACACTCATTTGAGTCTATTTAATATCACTTTAGACACAATTTTGTAAATGACATTACAAAAGCTTATAGGCCTATATTCAGTAACAGCTAAGGGGTTTTTTGTTTTAGGATTAAGAGAAATGTAAGTATAGTTTACAAAAAGATAGAGAGTGTTACCATTTAGAAAAGCCTAGCACTGCAGAACACACCTCTTCTCCTACTGTGCTCCAATGATTCTAGTAAAAGCAAGTACCAAAACCATCAAGACCTAATGGCTTCAAAGGGCCTATTTGCTTAAGTAATAGGTTTTGGGAGCCATTTATCTTTCCATATTCTAATACTATTACCATTCCCAACTCTCCACCATAGACCTTTATTCAATAAGTTCCTAACTGAAAATATACTTTTCCAAGCATAGGAAGTATATTTGGGTAACACAACCTCAAAAAGGGAAGAATTATGAAAATACTTAGATTTGAGAATCTCAGTAGATGAAGATGAAGGTTGTTGTAATATTCTCCATAATTGCTTAGTTAACATAGCTGGGTTAAAAGCCTCCAAGTCCCAAAACTCCAAAACCTCTAGATCTTTTTGAAGTACTCATTCTTTTTCAACTCAACCAATGTATCTTATGATCATTTTCCTGATGACCCCAAAATAATTTCTGCTTCATTTGATCAATCTGACAACAAAGAGTCTTGGGCAGTCAAAATAAACCACTACCATAGGCTGGAAGAGCTTGAATGATAGCTTTGATTGAGATTTCTTTTCTAGCCTCTTAGATTTCTAGCTATTGAGCTTTCCAAAAATTATATCAACAATACCTTTGAAAGCAATAGTTTTGTTTCTACCAACTATTGATGGTAAACCAAGGTGTTTCTCCAGACATCTAGTTGATCGAAGCCCAGACATCTCTTTCATAGTGTGTCTCACTGCCCATGCTATATTTTAACTAAAATGTAAAGATGTCTTATCCCTATTCAATTTATGTCCAGAAATTCTCTCACAACACAAGAGAATGTATTGTAATATACTCCATTCTAATGAATAAGCTTTAATAAAGAGCAAATAATCATCAACAAAGAATAGATGTAATACTCGAACCAACTCTCTTGCAATTGCCATACCAGTGAAAGAACCATGCATATGAGCATGTGAAATAAGACCGTTGAACACCTCAACACAAAGAAAAAATAAGTATGGGGATAAGGGGTCCCTTGTCTAAGACCCTTGAAGGCTTGAAATTTCGTTGTGGTTCACCATTCACTAAAACTGAGTATGATACAGAAGAGACATATTCCATAATCAAACTTACCCATCTCTGCCCAAAGCCCATTTTTTCCATCATCAGCTTAAGAAAACCCCATTCGACCCTATCATTAGCCTTACTCATGTCAAGTCTTACAACCACAAAATCCTCTTTGCCTTTTAAACAAAAACTCATAGTACGGATTATTTCATAGGTAGCCAACACATTACTAGTAATTAGACGACCAGAAATGAAAGCACTCTACTGAGTAGAAACAATCTGAGGGAGTATAAGTTTGAGTCTATTGACTAAAACTTTGGATATTATCTTATATAGTACATTACACAAGCTGATAGGGCAAAAGTCTATCACTTTAGTAGGCTTTCTAAGCTTAGAAATAAGGGTTATATAGATCTGATTAATAGATGTTAGAGAAGTACCAGAATTCAAAAATTCCAACACCATGTTACACACCTTAGCTCCAATAGTTTCCTAATGGACTTGGAAAAAAGAGGCAGAATAATCATCCAGGCCTAGTGATTAGGACACATCTGAGAAAGAACTTGCTTAACATTATTCTATGTGAAAGGCTTAAGCAAAATATAATTCATATTAGCTATCACTAGCTTAAGCAAAATATAATTCATATTAGCTATCACCATCTCTTCCAAAACTGATAAACAAGCAGAACCACCCTCAGGATTTGATGAAATGAAACGAGTAGAGAAATATTGAGTAAAAGCAACTTTAATGTCATTATCATCTTGCAAAAGCCTCCCAAATTCTGATTCAATTTCCTTTATAAAGTTAATACTTCTCCTCTAGTTGACACATGAATGATAAAACTTGGTGTTTCTATCACCAAATCTAAACCAATTAACCTTAGCCCTCTGCTTCCACTTACTATCATCCTTCTCCAATAATAGATTCCTCTCTAACTACAATACCTTCAATTCATTTCAAGATTCCTTAGTATATACATTCTATAGAGCCTCCATCCTTGCTTCTATTTTTTGCAAGTCTTTCCTTTCATTAACCATTCTATTTTTACTCCACCCTTGCAAAGCTACTCGACAGTTTTGCAATGAATTTTCTACGAAATTATCAGGAGATGAAATACCAATATTCCAACCATGTTTAATAACTTCCTTACAATCAGCATCCATATTCTAACTAGCCTCAAATCTCTATAGTTTCCTTCGAAAAGTAGAAGCTTGACCATGAATTGAAAAGTAACATAAAATACGAGCATGATCTAAACAAGAGTTTGGCAGAATTTGTGGAGGAGTTCTTCCGAATAAGTTAAGCCACTCATTATTAGCAAGACTTCTATCCAACCTCTCCAACATAAAATTATCATCCATTCTGTTATGCACCATGTAAATTTAGAGCCCTTATAACCCCTATCACACAAACCATTATCCAATAAAGAATGTTGAAAATCCTCCATCTATTTCATAGATCTTTTGGCTCCATCTTTCTTATCAGAGAATGACAAGATTTCATTAAAATTACCCATGACGACCCGAGGGGAAAAAATATCTTGACTTAAAAATCTTACTACGTCCCAACCCTCCATTCTATTACTAGTAATTGGATAACTATAAAAACTAGCAAAAAACCAATTGTGACTACTGTTGTGATGTGCAACTCGAACATGAATATATTGTAAAGAATAATTGATCAAACTGACATCAACATTATCATCCCAAAATAATGCTAAACCACCACCAATTACCACATTGTCAACAGTCAGCAAATTATTATAACCGAACTTCAATTTCAGTGGTTGAATACAACTACCAAGCAATTTACCAAACTGTTCGAGGGTTGCCAAGCTCTCGACAGTTCCAACTTATAAGATTCATTTATGATGGCGGGGCTAGGATCTGACCTACGTCGATAAAACAAAGGAGGAGTTAGAAGTATCTGACTTCTTAATACATGATTATTTTACAAATCCTTTAGAAACAACAACACCATTTGAAGGCAGATCAATAGGGGACTCATTCTTCCTCTTAGTAGGCAACACAAATTGTGGTTTCAAAAAAGAAGCCTGATGTGGAAAATTTGAGCATGACACTTCCATTTTTATTGGATTCTTGTTTTGGGGAAATCCAAGCCCGACGCTTCCATTTTTTTATTCGTATCCTGTTGTGGGAAACTAGCACAAGGTGCAATACCAACTACAAGACTCCAAGAATCATGGACTTGCATATCAGTCTCTTCAGTGAGAGGAGATGGAACAAGAACCATAAGATGCTTCTGTGTTGGGTTAGACACAAATTTCTCAAACAAAGGTGGATCCCTAGAACGAGACACCAACATTCGATCAGAACAGCCACTCACTCTACCAGTAATTGTTTGCTGAAATTCAATCTTCTCTATAGAGGAGTTCACTGCCACATTATCAACCAACCGATCACTAGACACTATAAATTTGTGCTCTTCGAAGCCCTTCAAAATGGTTGAAGTTCCAACCACCATAGAGGGACCTTGATGGGAAGCCTTATTCATGCCCATACTGATTGTTGGAACTAACACCATGTAAAGTAGTTGCAGTGGTAATGTTACATTACTTTCTTGCATGATAAATAACTCCACAACGAAAGTAGATTTGTGGTAACTATTCATATTGAAAGGGAATCCACATGGAATTTCCTTGTATGATCACAATTTTGCCTTGAGATAAAGGTTGGGTTACAATAAAAGAACTTTAACCTATAGATACTTACCTCACCCAGTACCACTTTCATCAACATCAACATGTTGAACAATCCCAACCATAGAGCCAGTTGTGAAGTTGAATCCAAAAAGAAACCAAGTCAAAGTCAACATCTTTCGGAGAAGTAAGAGCTTCAAAAGCGTGAATACTGAATAAAATTATGTCAAGCAGCCCAGTAAGACCTTATCACAATTAGTAACATTAGAAAATTCAATAAGGAAGAGATTGGATCCAACAACTGTAAAAGACACATCATCTGAAAGTCACCACACTTTGCACATAGTGGTCTAGATGATATTCTTATGCATAATTTTATCAGTGAATAATTTACCAAGCAGACAGTAGTGACTTTTATACAAAGTATCCGCAATCGCCTTTTCAGGAATAACCAGGCTACTTCGTTCCTCCTCAATCAAAGACAAATTACCCCACAAGTAGGATAAATCATCGGCCATTACAAGAACAACTGTCGTTTACCCAAAAGTAATCCAAAAAAAACTTGCCTAAAAGCGTACTACAACCCTCACGACAACGTAAGAGAGAGAGAGAGCTCTTGGCAAATAGTTCCTCTCACCTTGAAGACCCAAAAGAGACGATTTCCAAGAGTAATTGCTTCCTAAATCGCTGGAGCAAAAGAAAGTTGTAGCCAGCATGGCATATATTATATCAATATCTCAATCATCTTATGCTAAGTTTAAGCAATAAAGAAGTTATTTTGTTTTTGTTTCAAATTTAGATCTTCTAAAGTTTCGATTCAAACTATGACGTAGAAATGAGAGAAATAGATACATAAAGTGGATTCAACAATACTTATTAAGTAGTTAATATTGTCTGAGAGTTTCACTAAAACAACCATAAGGCTCTCATTTTAGATCCTAGAGTTCTAGTAGAAATTTTAAACAATCTAAATTCATTTTAGATGGAATAATTGTGAGAATGAATTTGTGGATCAAAGCCTCAAATCAATAGTTGGGGGTGAAGAATCGAGGATTAAGTAATAAAAATATTACTATTTAGATCCATGAGATATGATTTTTTTTTTTTTAAAAAAATGTCCAATCATGGAAACATGAATAGTAATTTTTCTTCTAAGTAATTCATGATTGTGGATGGAGAATTTTAATGCCAAAAAGCGCACAAATGGACAGAAGGAGAGAAAGAGTTATTTCCAGCCCCCTACGGTGATTTGAGCCTCGATCGGCATGGTTTGGAGCCTCCGGTAGTGGTTTGAAGCGGCTATATGGTGTCTATACGTACATCTATAGCAGTGAACATGAAATAAATTCAAGAAAAATAAATGGAGAAAGAGATACAGATTTACATGGTTCGGCACTGAAACTATGCCCACAGATTGTTTGGAGGGCAAATTCACTATAATATGAGTACTTTACAGTTTCTCATTTCTTACTGTATAATGGAAGCCGAAGATCTATTTGCTGGAGGAGACATTCTCACTACAGCTCTCCTTACGAGGTTGAAGGAGCTGTTGAAGAAGTCGAAGAAGAAGCTCTGGCATCGTTTGGCTCCCGACCCTTTTAGGCCTGGTTTGTTTTCAGAAAACTCTCATCTCATCTCATCTCATCTTAATTTCATCATTACACTTTTCCCAATTCCAATACAAAATAAAATAAACAATTCAACTTTTTCAAGTTCATCTCATCTTCTCTCACCTAATCATTACAACTTTTTCAAATTCCAATACAAAATAAAATAAACAATTCATCTCATCTCATCTCATCTCCGAAAACAAACGAGGCTTATCTAATCGATCCCTCTTTCCGCGTGCCCCTCAGTACTGGTGAGGGATGACAATCTTTTTCCTTGCCTGTTTGACCTTGTCTCTTTTCTCCACTTTCTCATTTTTCTTTTCCTTTCTCTCTCTTCCTCTTTTTCCTCTTACACCTTCTTTTCCCTTATCCTCTTCTTATCTCCCTTTCCTCTCTCCTGCTGTTGTCTTCTAATGGGGATTTTTTGATAGACTGGGCCTTGGATATTTTATCCCATTCAGAGAAATTACAAAATGAGGATGAAAACTACTATAAACTTTAATTGAGCACAAACTTTAGACTTTGGAGATTGAGAATGAAAATGGTTGGGTTTCGATGATTCAGAGTGAAAAATGGTGGAAAAGCTGGGTTTTGTGAGTGTACCAGAAAACTTGAATTATACTTACTTGAGCTATAAATCTTTTTTTTGTTAGGAGTTACTTCTTAATCAAATTGAAAAGGTAAATCTCACAATATTATATATCCATCATTAGGAGTTGGATTCCTAAGAGTTTTAATCATATTTTAAAATTTAGAATAGGAAAAAGACAAACGTATGAGGCAGAATCTACAATATTTATGATATAGCTACTTGATTGAGTTTCTAGAGTAGCAACCAATAGATAATAAATACTATAAAGTCTACTTCATATATCTATCTCTCTTTTTGAGATTTGTGGGGTGAGACGAGAATTCTTGATTTCATCTCAAAGTTTAAAATATTAATTTTTAATATTATAATTGTTTTGAAATTTAAAAAAGTTGAATTATTTATTATATTTTGTATGAAAATTTGAAAAATGTGTAATGATAATATGAGATAAGATGAAAATTTTATAGTTTGTTTCACCCCCAAACCAGCCAAAATCTTAGAGTTCGATCATTGAAGATCTTTATTCTTATCGTTACTTCTTAATTACAATATAAATATCATGGTTCAAATAACTTTCTACTAAGAAAAAAAAGAAGAAAGACAGCCCAAGAAGGATCCATGGTCGTGGCTCCTCAGGTGGCCTTCGAAGCCACCATTTTCTCTCTTAAGGCCCACTTTTTCAAGTGAAGGGTAACTGTTTTATTTTTATTACAAATGAGGATAACACCAGCCAATTTTACTACCAATCGAATTTAGGCCTAAGGTTGGCAACTCACATTTTTTTTATTTTTTGGATGAGCTTTACTATTCATCATTCTCACACATCACACATCATATATATATATATATATATATATATATATATATATATATTTTTTTTTTAAATTTTTATTTTTATTTTTTGGTTTTCTTCTTCTTAAACTTTTTGAATTCTTCTACTCATCATCCACATACCACATATTTGGTAAGATTAAAAAATAAAAAAAAGTATGATGTGTAGAAAGGATGAACAAAATTTTTCTTTTTGGATACTAGCACTTCCATGTATCCCAACAGCATCACAAAAACAAAGAATAGGGGCAAAAGCCCACAAACCAAGGTGCAACAAACAAAAGCAAGATGGAGCAAATGATAGCGCCATAGCTTAATTTCCAACCTCAAACAAATGATATTGTGATTGTGAGAGGCAGCACCAAATATACCAACTAAGAGAAACAATTTTACATGACCTTTCACCAAACAACAACAACAAACATTCAATCCCGTAGGCCAAAGTAGAAATTTTCCACCACCATAACAAGACAACACATCAACACAAGAAAGCATAGCCATGCCTCTAAACTAACACAGCTATACAACCCTTGTATATATAGACGAGATTATATACAACACAAAACAAATGTATAAATATGAACTATGTGTGATTGAAATGTAAGGCCTCTTTCTATACTCAACAACACTTTTACAAATATCTGACCCAAGTTGTGATCATCAAGATGCAGCCTTCATTGATTCAAGCTTTTCCAAAACATGTGACCGAAGTTCTGGCCGGTTTTTTTGGTTCCTATCACAACACCACAATGCCAATTCAGCCAAACTTTGTGCAACCACAATCGGCCAATCCCCAGCAGATGGATCCAAGACAGCTTGCAAACTCGTGGTACCTAAGGCATATTTCACTTCATTTGCTATGGAGAAGGCGGAACGATTAGTCAACAATTGTAGTAATATGATTCCAAATGAATAAACATCTGACTTTATCGTAAGCTTTCCTGTTTCAAGGAACTCAGGATCTACATAACCTAGGGTGCCCTTTGGGACAGTTATACGACATAGTGTTGTGTTGTTGTTTGAACATTGATCATGGGATAAGACACGACAAATCCCAAAGTCGCTAAGTTTTGAAACAAAGTTGGCATCAAGGAGGATATTGGAGGGTTTTAGATCACCATGTACGATGCTGTGAGGTTTACTGGAATGGAGATACACAAGGACAGAACACAACTCTGCAGCAATACAAATACGAGTTTTCCATAACAATGGAGGACTCTTGTCCCTACATTTGAGTCGATCTTCAAGGCTTCCATTGGGCAGATACTCATATATGAGTGCAAATTCTTCTGGGCAAGATCCAATAAGTCTCACAAGATTCGGATGCCTTAGCCGACTCAATACACGAACCTAATCATACACAAAGAAGTGATAAGATCAATAGAATGCAAAACTTTGATTCCTTTTCTAATAACTTAATACCACTAATGTTTTCTAATAACTTATGCTAACTTTCTAATGCGCTAATCTAGAAAACCAACCAATCTTTCCCTTCCATTGACATTTTATTCAAATTCTTTTAAAAGAATTACATACCTCCATTTGGAACTCTGAGGGGCCTTGCCCACAATTAGAATGTAAGTTTTGAGAATGTATCCGCTTTATAGCAACCTCGATTTGGTGCAAATACCCCTTGTATATGTTTCCATATCCTCCTCCTCCAATTTTTAGGGATTCATGAAAGTTTTGAGTTGCTTTCTTAATCTCTGAGAGTGAGAACTCAGGGAAGTACTTAGCACTATTCGAACTTGAGCATTCTCCTTGTTTATTTCTCAGCTCTTCAGCTTCTTTCACTGCGTTATCCCGTTCCACCTGCAATTCTACAACTTGATTCTTTAATGATGTTTCACGTTCTTGGAAAATCTGGAACTTTTCCATGAGTTTGTCTATTTGATTTTTCATCGTTTCAATTTCTCTCTCTTTTGCTTTCCCTTCCTCTATTTCTCTTCTGAGTATCAACTCTTCTTGTGCCTGTGATGGATTTTAGGCAATTTGCAGCTGATTTTAGAACTTTAGAAGTTATATAGATAGAAGTTTTAAGAATTATTGTAACAATCAAGATGTGATAAATAACCAATTAAAGCTTTACCTTGCTCATAGCCTCACCAATCTCTCTTGCTACTTTTTGCTGCAAGAGTGTCAATTTTTCCGCATCTACGATCACTTGTTGAAGATTCTCATAATGTGGATTATCTAAACTCTTGTCCTGCTAGGATCGATTCAGATATATATTAATTAACATGGTTTGTAGAAAAACTCATTTGATTTTTTATAAAGTTATATATAGAGACTTACTCTTTTATTTTTTTAATATTTTACAAATTTTAACTAATTTTAATGTTTAAAAAGTTACCTTATATTATTATTTTCGAATAGGATAGCTATTGGAATTTAACTATGCCATGTGTCAATATAGTATTAATTCGTTTTACAACTGCTACTATATATATATATATATATTAGAGTAATGTTAGATACAAGTTTAATTAGAGTGTGAAAGTTTCGTGCATATATATGATCATTTAAAAAAATAGAACCCACCATAAAAAAATAATTTCTTTTTTCAAAAAGTTTGCACGAGCCTTGCATACTCTATGACCTAGATCTGTACATAATATAATTCTCCTATATATAAACACATAAATGATTTTTATTATGTTTTTGCACATACCGCAACACTTCGAGCTCTGGTAGAAGATGCAATTTCCACAACAGAAGAGTTGCTTGGTGAGAATGCAGTACTCATGAACTCGGACCCGTCCAACGTTGGAGTACTTGGTTTCAGTATTAATTGGTTGAGAGTTAAATCGAGCACTCTTCTAGGAGAGTATGTTGAGCAACTTGAACCTGAAGGACTCCTTAAGAAAGATACATCAGATTCATAATCAGAAGTACTGTTGCGTTCCACCTCCGACCTGCTCTTCGGGGATGGAAGCTCTTCGGTTGCTCCTTGGAAAGTAGCATTGAAGACATTATTTACAATATTTCTATCCTCCCTTATATGATTTTGTATAACAGATTGTGATTTGGACAAGTTTGAGCTTCCAGTTTGAGCCACAATATTTATATTGTTCCTAGAAGGAACTGATCGTGATCTTAACATCATGAGGCTTGATTCTTCATTTTCTGTGTCTGTACGTGGTTTCCTGTATCGAATATAGTACTTGAATTAAAAAATATTTAATTTCAAGCATTTCAAGCAATGTTAGTGTCCATAAATACATTTAGGACAACAAATATTGTTTTTGGAGTTTTGTATTTATAAATTTGTAACCAAACAATTAAAATAATTGATATCTTGATCATATATACTTAATTTCTTCCCCTTTTGACTAATAAACATTTTACATTTTACGCCCTAATTAATTAAACAGGGCTAATTCAATACTAAATGATCCCTTGAGCCACATGTTTTTTCAATTCGACATTGCAATTTGTGGCCAGATAAATATTTGTATCCACTTTAATTAATTATGTTATCATTAATCTTATTACGATATCATTATATTAATACTTGCCCCTAAGTAGAAAGGTAATTTCTTTCACTTTGTTTTTTCTTTTTTAAAATGACATTTCACTTTCCTCTCCCATCTTTAAATTTTGTGATTTGGGTTTTTTTCTTTTTCATTTTTTTTAAATTAAAGATAAAAAATATATTTTAAAAGCCTTATTTAAATGACAAATAACACTGTCATTCAAATATTTGCAAATATGATGGATATATAGAATAAGTAAAAATAATTATGTAATACAATCTTGACCATTAAATCTCTTTAAATTTTGGATATTAAAATCTTTTGAAAGTTTGAGAGCGTATTACACTACCTGTATCATGAAAGGAAAATATTCTAACTATAAAGAAATTATATAAAAGTAATTTTACAAATTGATATAGTTTGATGTAGTTCGTCAGATGGTAAAATTATTTTTATTGTGAAGTAGATATATCTAACAGATCATATAAAGTCACATCAGTTTGTAAGATTATTTTTTATATAATCATTTTGTGACTGTAGCACTCATCTTATTAATTTAAAGTGTTTGCTAATTGGAGGGTCAAGTGTAAAATTGTTCCCAAAAAGCAATCAGCGAAGGAGTTAATCAAGCTAATTAACCTGGTATGGATAAGATTGCCTTTGCAGATAAACTGTATGAAACAGTACCCAGGTGCTCGTTCGCACACATATTTTGCTTTTCTAGACTTGAGGTCCATCATGTTTCTGTAATGTCAACCAATACAAAATCAATCATTTCAATGGTGATTGGCAGTTTTCAAAGCCATTCCATTTAAAAATTAATAATATTAATTCAAAGCCAGAAAAAACATGTGAAATTGGCAGTTTTCAGTTCATGATTTATTTATCTATCGATTATTACTTTAAATAGTTGTTTTAATTTTTAAGCATTACCTTACAAATTACTAAATTCTGACAGTACTGTATATGCCAAAAATAAGTAATTACTTATAATTTGAATATCATTCATGAACTGATTCCTAAAAAACTATAAAAAACAGGGCGACCCATTAATATTACAAGTAGCTAGCTAGGGACCTACTCAATTGCACTGTTTCGAAACCTTAACATGCAAACTCATGACATACCATTCTACTCTGAACGTCATTGCTGATTTCCCTCCTAAAATATTTGCTTATAATTTTATAAATAGAGCCCATTAATTAAGCAGCTTGTAGTCAAATATTTATTAGCAACTCTCTCTCTCTCTCTCTCTAAAGGAGTTGACAAAGGTGAATGATTTCTTACCAAAAAGGGTCCATCTATTTGGAATTTTGTTCTAGATTAGTGTTTAAACTATGTAGAAGACACATAGTGCTGGAACACCATATTCTTAGCTAGTCCTTTTACAGTACTGTTTTACTTGAGAAAATCATGTTTTCTCTACATGTAGTGTGTCTCACGCAAGTCTAGCGAACTCAAAGTGTCAAGTTTCACTTAACTAATTTATAGCGAACTTGTTCAAAGTTTGGCTATATTGTGAGGGTGTCACTTCTATCTCCGGAGTATCTAGCAAAATGAGGGTCCAGTGAATAATTTACAAGTTTGGTTTCATCATGTCTTAAAGTACCAGACTGATGATCTAGTACCCAACTTTATAACAAGTCAATTGGATAATGTTTTGAGTTTGAATATGCATGCCGACATAATATTTTTTAATTAACAATTTATATATTTACTTATTTAATTGTTAGTTTTTTTAGAAAAATTACTACCGAAGTTGTTCTTGATCTTCGGCTGTCTCATCAATATATATATATATAGAATTCTTGTGAAAACGAGAAAAAAGACAGTAAATGAATCACAATTAATTGTGGGCATCATCATGCATACTCCTCCATCACCATCATTCAGATCATATCTATCCACGGTGCATATATATATATATATATAACACACGTGACATACACCAAGAAAATGAACATGAGGCCGGATGATGTTGAAAAATTTATTATGCAAGTTGTACCTGTTGTAGTGCTTTTTGGCAGCTGCTCCCATGACAAGCCTCCTGACTCCATACTGAGAGATGAGTTTCACAATCCCCTCTTCAATAGTTTCCGTTTCTGTTTGTAGTCTTTCAGCCCGTACCTAGATTTAAAAACCGCAATGCCAATTGTATTTGAAAAACTTAGCCAAATTTTCCGAATCCAAGATCTCAAAATGAATTCTTTGGATTAATTAGGTGGCAAAAACTTTCAAATTAAGCGGAATTAACTAGGGAGTTTTCATGACTTCAAACTTGTTCCTCACTTCTTCATGTCTATCGACTTTAGTGAACGTGTGGTATGCATAAAAAGTGAAGATCTTGCTTTGCAATTGCGAGTTCCATTCCACGTACACTTGGAATGTGAAAAGAATGTAGTAAATTAAAGAGATAGATCGAAAAAGGATTTGTACGTACCCCCATTTTGCCACAAAAATGATCATATTTTTGGAGGATCTCGTGCATATTTACTCTCTCTTTGTCCTGGGATTCTCTTACCAATGCTTCATTCACATACACTGCTGGAGTTTTCGTAGGACCCACTGCAAAAGCAATAAAAAAAAAAAAAAATCACACACAAACATATTTCAGTCCACTTGATGTTGTAATTGAAGACCGATTACAATCAAAGTGCAATCCATATATATGGTAACCATAATCCAAACACAGAATAATTAATAATCAACACTCCATACATTCATCACGAAGACATGCATATATGGGAGTTGGGATTGTTTCATATCATCATTCTATGCAAGTACGTACGCCTATCATGTATGCACGTACATATATATACATGTACATTAAATAATTCGTGAATAGTTGGCTTACGAGGATGTCGGATCAGATTTGAAGGGTGATGGACGTGAAGGATACAAATCTTCCTTCCTCCAGAGTTATGGAAAGCCCACAAAAGAATCGATTTGCCCTCCTCCACATCTTTTCCCACTGCTGCGCATATCGTATTCTCACTCAATCCGTGTGCCGGCACCCAATCCTCCAAAGCCTTCTCCGGTCTGCTGCTTCCCATGCTTCCGGCCCGGAAACCTAGAAAGTAGCAGTAGAAACTAGCTAGAAGCCAAGACAGGATCAAGAGGTACGTACGGGAAAAGTCTGTCCTAAAGAAAGCAAAAGGAAAAAAGCCCTATTCCGAGGCAGTATTAGTAGAGTTCCTCCGGCCCCTTGTGTTGTAGAAACTGTTTGATCTGAACTTCCGATCCACAACCTCTCGCTGTTGATCATCTCTCTTAATCTAGATGTACTTATTCGCCAATTAGTAAACAGTATCATCTGGTCTCACTTTCGGAGAGGATCAGAATATCTCAAGAATCTTTGAAAAAATGGAGAAGTTCTTGGTAAGAATGGTTCTGGGAAGTTTCTGATTTCTTTTTTGTTTGATTCTGTGAATTAAAGGGATTGCTTGGCATTGACCAGCTGGCAGACCATGGGTTCCTCGTACATAGCTGATAAAGTTGAAAATTTGATATATTTTTAGGAAAATATGGTGCACATTAATTATATATCTTTTTTACATTTTTTAAATGTTCTTTTAAATAGTGTAGTTATATATAAATTTAAAATCAAATAATAAAAAAAATAAACCGTTTTAAACCATGCAAAAGAATTTATAACCACAGAACCTTAATTCCGTCGACACGTGAAAAATCCATAAAAAAGTTATCATATAACTGCATAACGTTGTGATTTGGCTTTGAATTTGAGGAAAGCAAATTCACCAAAGTTAATTTGGAAGCCTTCCACACACCGACTTACGGCAATATAAAATGCACTCTATTTAATTCCCAACTGTCAACAACGACTATATATTAATCCGGCGAGTAGCTTCCTGTTCCTTTCTTGGCAGATTATTATAATAGATATGGGCCTACCTTTCCTAGATAGCTATCTAGCTTCTCATGTGTAGTATTCTTAGCCACACGTACAATGGTTTTGTCGTTGATCGAGAGCTTGATCAACTTGTATACATGAACAAGAATTCCAATGCCAGCGACCTGCAGAGGAATATATATATATATATAAAAGAGTAGTAGAATAAGGATTAATACATCTATAAAAAAAAAATTATAAAACATAATTGATCTTATAAACTGACGTAATTTCATCTGATTTGTTAGATTTATTTTATAATAAAAATAATTTTATAATCTAATAAATCACATCAAATTACATATTTTATAAGATATAGTTAGAGTATTTCTTAATAATATATATACTAGTGCTTGTTATAAATTTGTGAAGAAGCTGATTAATGGAGTACTTTAACTTGTAGCACTGACGTGACACAACAACAAAAATATTTGGAATGTACGTAGTATTATCTGATTTTCTCTTTTGGACCTCTCCCAACATCCAACTACTTAAATTAATTTTCTTGTCTCTGTGAATAGTTTTGTTGTCAGGATCACGCATGAGTGCGATATCATCGTGTGTAGATCAGTAGTTCTATTCTACATATTTTAAATGAAAGAACATCCATCCATGAGTACCATACAAATTAAGGTTAATAAATAAAATAATAAGCATTTCACAGCCATGAGGTCTCTACTCGTACGTACTAGGTCTGCAGAAATTTTTAGTTGAAAAGATTGGAGATCAGGATCAGAAGCCACCGCCATAAGTACGTAATTAGGGGATTAAATTAACCGTTCAATTCCAAAGATTAATTATATTATATATTGACCAGTACGTACCATATAATATATTCCCAACCTAACAATCACGTGGTACGTACTAATCGTTAATATATATTCTAAATCCGAATTATAATTGACCGTGTCAAATTGTTTAGCCGTAAAAAGCGACCTTTTCTTTCGTACTGTAAGATTTGAATCCCCCTCTTTTATATATCACAAGAAGTTTTCCTATCGGGATTTGTTGACAATTGACATTAATGAGACAGTGCTGGCCTTTATATATATATATATATATACAAGAAGATTGAAAGAATATTAATCCTAATACTAGTGCAATGTACAGTCAGTAGATTATAGTGGATGATTTGTTGCAGCAATTTTGGATTGCTGTTGGTGGTACCTTGTACGTTGCATGGGCTATGAGTACTGTTGCGTATGCTGCATGGACTGAGGAGTCTGCTGTATGAAATGATCTATAGGAGCACCTCCTGCATTTTGCTGCATGCACTCGGTGGTCTGCTGCATTTTGTATTTAGGTGGTGCACTCGGTAATGCTTTGACAAGGCACATGCATTACATAAATTAATAGAAGAAAATACATTGAAAGGAAGGCCATGCTTAAAAAGAACATATTTGACAATCTTGATGGATGGGTGACCAAGGCGTGAGTGCCAAAGTGAGAGTGATGAAAGTGAACTTGAGTTTCCTTGGGGCTGTGATGAGAATGTGTAGAGTCCACTAGGAGCTGTTGTCCTTTGGAGCAGTGGAGTACCAGAGTTGCAATCCTTCACATAGAAGCGGTCCCAGAAAAATTGAAAGAAGACATTGTTATTAGCACGAAACTGACGAACCGAGATTAAATTCTTGGTAAATAAAGGAATTCAAAGTAATTTTTGTAAAATAAATTTGTAATGAATAGAAGGGAAGAGAGCTGAACCAAAGCGAGTTATTGGAACAGATGAGCCATCACCAACTTGGAGTTGATAAACACCATGATAGTCTGCAGTGTGAAGGTTCAAATTAGCAAGATCACTCGTAATGTGATTCGTTGCAACTGTGTCAGGATACCAAGCATTGTTTGGGGTATAGGTGGAGGCAGTATAATGAGCCAAGGCAGGGGCTACAAAGGTGTAAGTTTCGTTGAAATGATATATGCAGGTGAGGGCCGTGTGACCAAGCCTATTACACACTTGCCAAATTGGTCTGGAGTCAGAAAAGTTAGGGTAAGAACTAGTTTGAGAGTTACCTGGAAAGTTAGAGGGACCACAACCACGACTGTTTGGACGACCTTCACCCCTGTTGCGACCATAGTTTTTATGGCCACGCACTGCACAACCACGATTGGAAGGTGAGGTTCATGAGGAGAAGTTGCTAATATTCTGAGAGAAGTAAACAGGTAGGCTGTAGCAACATGGTGCTATAACCTTGCTTCATGGGAGAGTAGATGACCAAGAAGGGACTCAATGGAAATGGGGTCTATTTCGGTTGTTACAAATGACACTAATGGGTCATAATTAGGTCCAAGACCAGCTAATAGAAAAGGGACTAACTCATTTGAAGGGAGAGGACGTCTAGCTGCAGCCATTATATCTGTAAGACCTTTAGCTTTTTGAAAATAAGTAAAAATGGAATTAGATCCTTTCTTGAGAGAGGCAAGCTAAAGTTGAGTTTGGATTAACCAGCCTTGAGAAAAAGATGCATAGGTGGATTCAAGGGATAACCAGACTTCATGAGCCGAGGCACAACCTACTACTTGTGCTATAATGGACTCAGACAAAGAAGAAATCAAGGCTGACATGACCAATTGGTCTTGTTGAAGCCAAGTGTCATGTTCAGGATTGGCTGAGTTATCGGGAATAAGAGCTGGATAAGAACCATCTACAAATTTGAATAATTGTTGGCCCCTTAGATAAGGAACTAGTTGAACTTTCCATAATAGGTAGTTTTCAGGGTTGAGTTTAACAAATAGAATATGGGAAAAGTTTGGTAAAGGTAGAGAGGGAAGAGAGGAAGGGGAGGAAGGAGAGATAGTGGCAGAGGTATCGAACATGGTCCATTATAAGGAGGGGAGGAAGAAGATGGATGATGAGTCCTAGGTATGCTTTGATACCATGCTAAAATTTTAGCTTTGTATATTGATTTTCCTCAAATATTACAATGAGGTAGTACCTCTATAATATTCCTAATACTAGTGCAATGTATAGCTAGCAGATTATAGTGGATGGTTTGTTGTAGCAATTTTGGATTGTTGTGGGTGGTGCCTTGTACGTTGCATGGGCTGTGAGTAGCGTATGCTGCATGGACTGAGGGGTTTGCTCTATGAAATCTGCAGGAGCACCTCCAACATTTTGCTGCTTGCACTTGGTGGACTCCTTTGTATATGCTGTAGGTTGCGCACCTTGATTTGCATGGAATGCATGGGATGCACACATGGCTTGAACACTAATGATGAAGCATGACCATTGCGACACACATGTTGAACCAAACAACTCTCTCTCTCTCTGTCCCTCTCTCTATTATATATATATAAACCATTCTTCACTCGAGCCAAACATGACTGTGTCACACATAATATTAACATTGTGTTAAATCCTCACTCGAGCCATGATTCAAGCGCTTGTTAAGTGAAATCTTTATCCATGCTTTTGCTCGAGCTACATGTTGAGCGAGTGTTGAGCGAAATCTCTATATGAGCGTCACTCAAGCAACTAGTCAAGCAAACTTTCTATAAGACATCCACTCGAGCTACTGGTCAACACCATAACAAAATTCATTTTTGGAACTATTTTTTTTGGGATGAAATGAAAATCGTCCCAAAAAATGAGATGTAGGGACGAAATTCAAATTTTGTTCCTAAAAAATGACGGAATGTGTTTTTCGTTCGAATACTTTTGAATGGTATATGTAGGGATGAAAAATTTCATCCCTAATAAAATAACCATTCGAACATTGACAAAAAAGTTCAAACAAAATAAAATAAATATTTGAATGAATATTACATATGGTCAAACAAGAATTTGGCACATTAAGTGACAAAATTTAGTGGGATATTGACTTACCTTTTGAACAACATACAATAATGTTCAAACGTCAAAGTTAATCAATGTTGAATAGATATTAGATATGATCACACAGGAAATTGGTGAGTTAAGTCTATAAATTTAACGGGATATTGACTTACTGTTTGAAGAGATTATGATACTATTCAAACGAATACGTTAATTAATGTTCGAACATAAAATAAAGAGTTCGAATGGAGATTTATTGCAGAAATCGCTAAAGAGAATGAGAAACGTTTGAACATGATATATTCTATTTGAATGGTTACATAATTTTTACAATTATTGATGGCAATAAAATACCTTACTTAGTTATGGATAAATAAGAGAGAAGCGTCGTTCGGGTCTTTCCGGCAGTTTCTAGTCTACACGTGCCCCACCACGATAAAGCCTAGCCGCCGATCTTCAAGACCACAAAATCCGGCGTTCATCGGAGTGGCGCGTAACCCGCACGCGCGGGACGAAGTTTTCGGGGCTCATCGGCGCGTGTCCACCACGCGCCTCCTTGGAGTCCTCTGCTGATGACACGATCGATGTCTCTGGACTCCCTGTCCCTGTGGCTTCCAAGATCGACCATTGGCGCTCTCCTCCGAGTGACCAGGGCCGTACACACGCCATTACCGCTGGCTCGTGTACTGTTCACCCGATTCTGTTTTTTTGTTATTTTTTATTTTTTGTTTTAGTGTTTTTTGTTGGCCCGAGTGTGGTGTTTTGGGCCTTTGGATCGATCGCGATCTGGGGTAGGAGATATTCGAGAATGATGGGCGATGTTATGACTGGTGAGATCGCACGACCAGTGCTCGTGCGTAGGTACTGCCTGCGTAGTGGAGGCTGTGTGTTTCCGTGCGTGAGCCGGGTGCTCGTGCCTTCATGGCTCGAGAGGCTGCTGCTTGCAGAGATGAGTGGGATGTCTGAGGTCACACCGATGCTTGTGGTTGTAGTCTGTGTAGTTTTGTGTAGTCTGTATAGTTTGTGTTTTATTTGTAATAAACTCGAAATAGACTAGTGGATTTAGTGTTCATAGCGGTGTCCCATACTTTTCCTCCCTGGGAGGACAGAGGGGCCCTCAGTCTGTTTTACAGAGTTTGAAGTTAAGACAATGTCCACCTCATGTGGGTGGGGAAGCTCAAGAGCTGATGCGTAGTTTGGCTTATAAGTTGATAAGTCACAATTGTAATTTCGAAGGTTCATTAATGAAATGAGTCTGTTTCTATAAAAAAAAAAAATTATGGATAAATATTTAATTTATATAAAAATTACCAATTAAATAATAAGAATAATAGAAATAAATAATTAATTTAGAAAAGACAAAAAATATTTAATTCAAAATTAAATTAAATTTACAAAACAACAAATATTGTCCATACTAAAAAAAAAATGTAAATAAAAGATACAAAATACTAAGATCCTAACTCTTTACACATATCCTCGACTGCAGTTAGGCATGTCTCCAGCTGTGTCAGTCGAGTATTGATTGTGAGCTGAGTCGTAGACATGGCATCGATCTCTGTACATAAGTAAGAGATGCTAGCATTAATCTATGTATGTAAGTCAGACATGGTAGTATGGATCTTCGTACGCACTGCATCGATTGTCACTGATATCTATCTACTAATCTCTACACACACTATATCTGCCATCTCTTCAAGAGTAGCTGTGCGTAATGCCTCAATCTATGTTGATGTCTCACCGGCCGATACTCCAGGATCTTCTGGGTGTGCATCTCTCTGAGTATTGACCGGGTCTGGAATAGGACCACGAAGACGAAGTCTCGAGTGTCCCATGCTTTGTGATAGGGTGGAGGAGTTGATTGGTCCCATCGACTCTTGGGCACGCTCAGCAATATCTAGCAAGACTCTGACATGTAGCAAAAATTGTGTGATTAGGATCCCGAATGGCAATATATCCGTCATAATGTACTGGGCCTTTGAGATAGAGAGAAATTTTGTTTTCCAAACATGTCGAGTTCGTCTCTCACATTTTGCCCTCTTGAGGATTATCCCTATCTAGTGCAATAAAATGTAGTAAACTTTGTTTCTCTATGCCTTACCTCCACCAATTCCTTACTTTGGAAAACCCAAATGCTCAACATTCTTGAAAGATATGATTTACAAGACTTTATCACAGGTGAAACTCTAGCTCCACCTCATTTTCTTCCAATTGAATCTTAGAGCTTCAACCAAATATTGCCTTCCTAAAATGGTGTCACCCTGATTGCCTAGTAAAAGGGTGGTTTATATCCCTATGAAGCATAAATCTAACTTGTTTACTTACTTTCATCACCTTTACAAATTTGTGACTACTTAGTTTGATGCAAAAATCTAAATTTTTTAGAGTGACGAAACGCGGTGAATTTGCTGCTCGAGAGTTTGTATCATTCTTAGCTCACAAGGGAATAACCATCAATCAACATGTTGAAAAAGTCCGAACAAAATGGCAATGCTGAAAGACAACATTGTACCATCTCTAAATTGGGACTTACACTTTTGTTCCATGCCCATTTACTTGCTCAATTCTTGGTGGATAGCTTTTCTAAAAAAAAAAATTTCTCCACAATAGAATGCCTTCTCGAACTCTCGGCATGGGCTCTCCATATCGGCGTCTCTATTGAAAATGTCTTGATTATGGTTCCTTTTGGGTCTTTGGCTCAAAATGCTTCCCATACCTTGGTGACTATGGCTGACACAAGCTAGAAGCCAAATATATTCCTTGTGTTTTCATTGGCTATAGAACCAAACATAAAGGTTACAAGTACCTTTACCAACCCTTTGGTAAGATTTATGTTTGAAGACACATTGTTTTTGAAGAATTTATCTTGCCTTACTGTCAACCTACTCATCTTTTTGATCAATCAACAATTAAGGGGGAGTTGACAACTTTCCATGAACATTTGGAGTCCAACCCTGTTTTCCCTTGTGGTAACCCTCATATTTAAGCTTTTGCACCCCCATCTGACTCTACTTCAGCTCCCTTACATGCACCCAAACTATAAAGATGTGCGAAGTCAAGTAGCTCACAAGTGTCCATTGAAAGTGCCACTTCAAGTCCCTTCCCACTAGTCGAATCAACACCTATCCCATCTCACTCTATCCCCACACCACCCATGTCCCTCTCACCACAACTTGCTGTTGATATACCCTTTTCTCATCCACACAACATGATCACTCGTGCTAAAGCTGGAATATGCAAGCCTAACCCTAAATATGCTTATCTACATATTGGTTACATCTCATAGGACATTCTACCAGAACCAAATATTGTCATTGCTACCAAACGTCACCCTAATGATTAACAACCATGAATGAAGAATTGACTGAACTCAAAACAAATCAAACGTGGACATTGGTCCCTTATAGTCCCCATATGAACGTAGTGAGATGTAAATGGGTTTACAAAACAAAGCTTAAACCTAATGGATCTCTAGAAAGACTCATGGACCAATCTTGTTGCTAATGGGTTTAACCAAGTCAATGAAGTCGAATTCACCAAGACATTTTCTCTCGTGATCAAACTAGCAACCATTCGTCTTATGCTTACACTTATTGTCATCAAATAGTGGGAGCTTCGAGAACTTGATGTCAAAAATAGATTTTACAAGGGCATATTTCAAACGTTGTTTACATGCACCAACCGCTTGGTTTTATTGATCAAGACCATCCCACACATGTATGGAAACTGAGTAGAGCATTGTATGGCCTCAAACAAGCTTCCCGAGCTTGGTTTGATAGGTTAAGTTGCTTGCTTCTCCAAATTGGATTATTCTGCAACACCAGCTACTCTAACTTGTTCATTTGTCATCGTAATAAAAAGCCTCTTATCTTACTACTCTATGTTGATGACATGGTGGTGACTGGTGTTGATCCTCAACAAATTTATTGGCTTATTACATTGCATGGCCTCAAACAAGCTTCCCGAGCTTGGTTTGATAGGTTAAGTGGCTTCCTTCTCCAAATTGGATTATATTGCAACACCATCGCCTCTAACTTGTTCATTTGACATCGTAATAAAAAGCTTCTTATCTTACTACTCTATGTTGATGACAAGGTGGTGACTGGTGTTGATCCTCAACAAATTCATTGGCTTATTACACAACTTACTAGTCAGTTGTCAATCAAAGAACTTGGAGTTAAAGTTCAAAAGCTTGGCCAAGATCGTTTTCTTACTCAAGCACACTATAAAGTAAAGCTTCTGTCACAGGCTAGGATGCAACATTGCAAACTAACATCCATTCCCATGCCGTCAAAATGGCTCCACCTACCTCATTCTAATGAGTTATTCCATGACACAACCCACTACCAGAGTATTGTTGGAGGATTGCAGTACTTATCCTTCATTAGACCTAATTTGTCTTATAATGTTAACTATGTGTGCCAACTCATGCACTCCCTTAAAGTGGTTCATTATCAACATGGTACAACAATATTGCATTATGGTCAAGCTGGTGGTAACTTTGGTATTCGTCTCATTTCCTTCAGCACCCCTGATCTATATGCATTAGAAATTTGTTTTGTCTCCTCTCAGCATCAACTACCTGAGATCCTTACCAAGTCACTATTTGAACTTCACTTTCACATGTTGCCCACAAACATAGAAAGCACAATCACCTCCCATGATTCAAGCATTGCTAATCAAGACTCCAACCAACAATAAAACCTATTCTCAAAAGGTCTATATCTGCATGGATGATTCTTTCTTGATCTTCTTTTTCTTTGTTTTAATGTTGTTTTAATGTTTTTCTTTATTTTTTCTTTGTTTTAATGTTGTTTCCATAATAATAGCGCCTATGTACTGACCCATTCTAATGGGCAATATACACCATGTAATTCATATATATAAGGAATATAATATCAATCAGCATGTAAAAAATGAATAGATGATAGGGCTAAAAGAAAACATTGTACCATCATTGAATTGGGACTTATACTTCAATGAGTAGTAAAGGAAAGTGACACAGATACAACGAATTCACAGTTCTATAATAAAATAATCTCTTTTGAATTCTAATACCTCAAAGTCAAAATAAAAGTTTAAAAAAGTTTAGAAACTAATGTTTTATTAGGTAGTTATGTAAAAGTTGTGTAATAGTAGTAACTTTATCGTTTTTGTTAGTGAAAAAGGTGGATATTGTTGCTTTCCATTGAGATGAAATGCTGAGTTCTTCTTGCTAAGTTAGGTTGGAATGAAATGTTAAGTTCATCTTGCTTAATATTAATTATATAAATAATTAAATCTAGTGAGCGGGTGGACGACCAATTCGTCCGAAATCTGCCTAACAAACCAAATCCACTTATCCATATATCAAACCTCAAATACATAGATATAATGAAAATATAATAGCTTAACAAAGAAAATAGAATATCTCAACAATGTAGACTACAACGTGACCGTAGCTCTAAGCAAAGAATGTTCATGGGTCTACATAAAGACCCACGACCCATTGTGGCTGTGGTTCTCTAAGCTAACTCACGACCATGCTATAGCTTGTGGCTTGGGGTGGAGAACCATAGCCAGTTGTGGCCCGTGGGTATCTCACCATCTTGAAGAAGAATAAGTGGAGGTGGAGGAGGAGAAAAAGAAAAGCATCAAGAACAAGAACAAGAGGAGGAGGAGAGAAGGTGTGCTGCATTGCTGCGAGGCTGAAGGAGGAGATGAAGAAGTGAGAAGAGATTGAGATATGTGAGGTAGGACGGTGGAGGGATTGAGAGAAAAGAGAGAATGGACAAATGAGAAAGTATGGTTTTTTTTTTAGATATTAGGGGGAACCTATACGGGGCGGGGGAGCGGGTGGCGCCACTCACCCCTCACACCCACTCCTTTCATTTTAAGAAAAGCTTGCCTGATGCCATGCAGGGGTGGGTGGATGAGCCAGATGCGGGGGCCTGCCCGATAAGCTTACTTTTGGAATAAGTAAAAATAATACCATTCAATTGCACGGTAACATCATTGCACTTAACAAACTATTAAAATATATATCAAATTTGACTAGTTCATGGTGAAGCTAGCTAGCATTCATATCAACATATAACATCAAATCATAATATTTTATGAAATTACTTGATCTATGAGGTTGCTAGTATCATCTATCCAACTGTGTCCATATTTCATGAAGGCTTTTAGATCTTGGTCTAGTTTTATGAAATACCTGGTTTTCATGATGATAACAAACATGGTTCAGTGAATTCAAACATGTTTGCTACCATCTTTTTGAGGGGTCCTTTAATTTCGAGATGTAGCTGTCCATATTTTAAAAGGGGTTGATTACCAAAATAGGTCATGTGATATGCGATTTAGACAGGCTAATTGTTAAATTATAATTTTGAACTTTTTTTCTCTAAATTTTTTTGATTTTGGGCAAATCAATCATTCTTGTAATATATTGTTAAAAACTTGTTAAGATGCCATGTAATCATTAGTGAATTTCTTCCACATGTCCTCTATAAGTAAACAATAAAAATCATTTAAAATACTAAATAATCATAACGAAAAAAAAAGCATATGCCTAGGATAGGGACTACTTATGTAGGAGGAAATAGGTAGCCTTGCCTAGGTGACCTAGGTCATACTGCCTGTGTTGCGAAAACAGGGTAGCAATGCTTGGGTGACCCAGGTGACATATCTTGGGTTACGCGGCCTAAGAATTTACACCATGGTAGTCCAAGTAGCACCACTTGGGTCACAACCTAGGTCTCACTACCCAAACCACACCACCTATGTCACACAATTGAAATGGAAATACCTAGGTCATCTCGTATTGCTAGGCAATGTTGCTTGCATGTGATTGAGGCAGCGCGAGACCAAGGCATTTCTTGTTGTCATTAATATTTGCTTTGAATTTTGCATTTCAAATTCTTAAATCATTTTAATTTTTACTAGCACGTAGTAGCAATTTATTGGTGCTGACGCTGTAGTTTGATGGATTTTTAATAGTGTATGAATGAAAGCATTGATTTGACCAAAATTAAAAGTTTCGAGAGTAAAAAGTTATTTTGTTTAGGATTAGTCAATCTAAAGTGAAAATGTAACGCCCCAAAAGCATTTTGATTGACTGAATTTATTTTATTTAGATTTTAGATATGCCATAAAGATTTTAGATAAATGCATGGATTAAGAACTAGTTAGGTTTTCAATTTGTTAGTGTTGTTGAATTATGATCCGCTAAGGAAAAAAAATACCATTTAGATTTTTTGAGACACTTAGGATCCTAATTAGACAAATGGATTGCAACATTGGATACGTATAAATTTTTAGGATTTTATGGTGTAATAAAAAATGTTATGATTTTCGGGTGCCAAATGGGCTAATCGGAGAGCGCCACATGGCATCTAGAGAGAAACGTCATCAACAGCTTCCACCTCACCATATAGGATGCCCTAGTCAACCTAGAAATACTAGGAAACCTCATTTCCACATGGCACCATCACCCCCTTCATTTGGAACCTGATTTACACATGTCAACCTTAGTACACGTGTAAGAAGGATGAGTGTGCAACAAGACAAGACCATGCCTTTCTTATAAAGGACTTACATCTTTTTTAATCCCATACCCTGCCATTCCCAACCTTGTACCTCCCTTACTAGCCCTCTCCTTGGTTTGAAATTTAAATGTAATGCCCCGTTTTTGGAGGTCCGAAGAGTTATCTCTTGTAACCTAAAACCATCTCCTATAACATATTTATATACTCCAAATTTTCATAAAAATAAAATTCAACTTATTCAAACCAAAAAAAGATATGTTCCTCTACCAGGACACCAAATAAATACTTCAATGAAATAATTTAAAAACTTCGTAAAGGTTCATAAATATCCATGCCCCCAAATACCAAATAATATAAAATCATAAACCTACTAAATAAGAATCTCCAATAAAACTTGAACCCTCTGGCATTAAAAACTTCCTACTCTTGACTTCCAGCTGATGTATCAAAATTATTTGAAAAAAATAGTGAAGATAAAGAGTGAGTTATCAACAACTTAATAAGTAAAGAACAAATACTATTATGTAAACATGAACATTTTCATAATTAAGAATGCAGAATAAAATATTTACTATCAAAATGCAGAATCAGAAACATTTATTTTCAGAATGCAAAATCAAAACATGTTACAAAAATATCAGAGCGAAACTTTCAGAAAACATTCTTATGCAAACATCCTTTGGCATATCAAAATCTGAGACCTTATCTTCATCAATTAGAGCATCACATCGGGAATAATACCATGTTTAACCCTCGTAGTAGGGTTATAAACCACAATTATAACTCGTGGAAGGCCATATCCATTGTTATAACCCATAGTTGGACTGTATACCATGTTTAACCCCCGTGGCAAGGTTATAAGCCACAATCCTAACTCGTGGAAGGGTCGTATCTACTATTATAACCCATGGTTGGACCGTATCCACTATCATTACCCTTAGTTAGGCCGTATCCACTATTATAATCTATGATTGGGCCATATCCACTATTAGAAGTCATGATTGGGCCGCATGCCATTATTATCACCCATGGCTGGGCCGTAACGAAAACTGAATAGAACATCAAAATTAGACTTAATCAGAATACTGATTCAAAATCTCATGCCATGGTTTTCAGATGCCACAACATATCCAAATAGATTACTGAACAAATTCAGATATTTTCACATATTTAAAAACAGTTTAAGAACATTTTTGCATTACATGTACAAATTTTCATAAATTTTATATTTGCTTTTTTTGCATAGTTCAAAAACATAATGCACAAAATTAACTCATGTCTACACTAGTCATGGCATAAAATATTTTTTCTTATACAGCTTTCATGCATATGCATAACACATATTTGAGGTTATTTTCATATTTCTTTTCAAAACAAACATGCATATATTCAAAATCAACCTCTTTTCATTATCTTTTTTATGCAAAGTCTAGTATAGGAACCCCCCTTACATGGATTTTTAACTTTTCAGAATTTCTTCACACTAGTGCTGAACGAAAATCAATCACCTATAACAAATAGTCACATAACTTCCTTAAATTTCCAATTAACAACGTATTTTGATATTTAAGCCTAAAATGCTACATTAACCTATTTTTAATTCCTCAAAACCAAAAATTCTAATGATTCCTAAAATACCGTCATTTTTCAAATCCATCAATATCTACTTAATTTCTTTGACTAAAACTCTAAATTATTTCTAATAATGCATCCTAATATTTGTACTAATTGCAACTATGCCTATATAAAATACATGGCCAGTTTAAAAAAATCCTCTTTACATAATTATAACAAAATCAATTCAAATAGGAAAGCAAAATTTCATTTAACAGAAGAATAGACTTAATTAGTTTCACTTTAAAGAGTTCAAAAATAAAATTTTGCACTTAGTGTTCACTTCAAAAATTCATATTTTAAAAATATATTATTACTAAATAATATAATTAAAATCTTCGGTTCTTTCCTTATAAGTTATATATTTAAAAATAAAACTCTCACAAAATGAAAACTAGACTTAATATAAAACTCACAACAAGGTGTTTTAGGAAACAAAAATAAGGTGTAAGGGAACTTTGTGAAGGCTGAACTTTACAAACGAGTTTAAGGATCTGCCAATTTACACCCACCCCATGCAGAAGCACTTCGTGCGATAGGGAAAACAAACTCACCGAGAGAGAGAGAGAGAGATAGAGAGAGAGAGTGTGTGTGTGTGTGTGATGAGAGAGCGTAAGAGGATACGGTGTGAGGGAGAGAGGGAACTCACCGTGAGACCGTGAGAGGTGTGTGATGGATTGGGGTTGCCAAAAAATCTTTGGTAGTGGACTCTATGGGATCCCGATGTGGTGAGATCTCAGTGATGGTGGCTTGCAGTGGTTCAAGGTGGAGAAGGTTTGTACTCTATTTTTGGGAGTGAGGAATAGAGGTTTCAAGTGATGGCTAACGGTGGCTCCACTAGTGGGTTGATAGTTGGGTCACGGTGGTGGCGTATGGCAGCGTTGTGGAGGAGCATGTAGCAGCTTGACCTCCTTGGGAAGCTACAGTTTCTGTGTGATGGTTGAGTAAAACCATGAGGGTGTAGGCTGGTTGCTTGGTGAAGGGTGGGGCTTTGGCTTTGGTGATGGTTGCTAAATGTGGAGGAGCAAGGTGGTTCTTGTGGTTGGCTGTTAAGGAATGTAGATGAGGGGGATGGTGGTGCAGTGGTAGAACACGTTAGGATGTCGTGGGTTTGTTTTCTTTTCACTCGTTCTGTCCAGATGCATCGGTGTGAGGCTTTCTATTTGGGGTTGTTTCCATGGTGGAAAGGAGTGTGAAGCAGGAGAGATAGGCCATGGCATGTTGGGGAAAGAAGTGTGTAAGCGGCAACCCTAGTTTATCAAACTGATGGACTTCTATACGTGAGTATATATATATCTATTATAAAATTGTTGTCATGAATGTAGTGGGGATAGGAACATTCATGCAGTGGAGAAACGAACGTGAAGAGTAACCCTAGTTGAGGGAGGTTCTATGTACATGAGATGATGCCTAAATGGATGGTTGAAACCCTAGGGAAAAAATAGGAAGAAGCATGCATGGCATGATCTCACCGGCTTGGGCTTTAGGGCTCGTTTCAAAGTATTTGGGCCTTGACTTACATCCAAACTAGTCTAATTCGTTCCATAACTTTGTCGGGCTCAATACCAAATAAAATAAAAATCCCACTTCTTCGATAAAAACCTGAAGTAAACCTAAATATCAAGCGTAATAAAAGTCCATATTCCATCAATATAAAATATTGGATCTGTAACCTATTTCCAAAAATACTCGCTAAAACTTAAATAGGATTTTCCTCCATTAAAAAAAAAAAAAAATTGAACATGAGTTTCGTGTTGGGTTCGGGTGTTACACTAAACCCCAAAAAGAGAGCCATACATACATGCCCATTTCCATCAGTTTTGCCCCTCTATTCACACTTGAGTTGATCCTTTTTGTAAGCAACCATGACACGCTCCTTGTACACCACCTCTTACACAAACCATGACTTTCCACTTATACCTTTCTACCGGTCAACACAATCCCACCTCAATTGCACTCACTTCACCCGCTCAACACATCACACACACAACTGGTTGCTTGTTTAACACACATACACAAACCTAAACTTATAAGCAACTTATCCAACCAACCTGCACCAAAGGTACTCCTGTCCTTCTCTTTTCAGTCCCCTCATGTTCCACACACTTTCTTAAGTCAATCTTTACACACAAAGATAAGCCAACAACTTTTTGTGAGAAATTGAGTGAAGGCAAGGGTGCGGTGAAGTTTTCTCTCCCTAGCCCTTTTGGTAAGAGAGGAACTCATTTTTAAGTCACAAATTGAGAGGGTGCAAGTGTGTGCTAAAATGGAGAGTTCTCTACCTTAGTCAAAAGCTTCATATTTTGGTAAGCCACATTTCCTTTTCTTTTTCCTCTTCTATTTTGTATTACTCTAAGTTGAGAACATGTTAGCATGGAAGATAGAACGTTCCTCTTAAGTTTAATGATTGGTTCTTGGCAAAGATAGAATATGTTAAATTAAGCTAGGATTTAAGCTTTGTTTTGATCCATGAACCTAGGATTTAAGTTGAGTTTTGATGACTACTTATGATTGCATGATTTTGGTGCAAGTTTTGAGGTTCTTGCCTAGTTGCTCTTTTTATCTTAAAGTTTGGTTATGACATGATTAAGATAGAGGTAAAAGCTAGCTAAGGCTTGACTATGATGATCATGGGTGAGTTATTTCAAGGAAGTTAGCATGCTACTACATAAAGATTTAATCAATTTATTCTAGAATAAAAGACATGCACATTTCAATTTTAGGGTTTGTGGCATGATTTGTATTCTGTATCTTTGATACCTTGAACACATTGCTTTGGATTGTGTGATACCATCTAGAAATGAGTACTTAGCATGAAGTTATGATGTGTGACTCTAAAGTTATTGATGTTCAATTTCAATAGAATTGCTATAAAACACATGCTAGTGACTTAACATTATAGTGCTCAAAATCCCCAAGTTTCGAGTTGTGAAGTTTGATGCTGTGGTTCTGTTGGTTAGGTCATATCATAAATATATGGCCATGAGGAATGTGAATCTAGTGAATTAACATTATACTAAGCTCAGGATTAGGATATGATTAAGTGCTAAATTTGGTTAAGTCTCCATTGGTTTGGAAATGGGCCTAAAATCACACTTAGTGAAACTTTGGGATTTTGAGTGTTTTGGGCATAGAGGGTTTCATTTAGTGGATGCATAATTTCTTGATTTATAAGTTCAAAAATAGAATTAGAATAGGGAAATACATGAGGTTTATAAATTTTGGTGAAGTTTGGGACCTGATTGCAATTATTGAAATCTGTGGGGCTTGTTTGCAAATTCTGAAGAGTTAAGGGACAAATTTGTAAATAAGTGTTCTAAGAGTGTAGATTCTGAAATTTTCCTTATTAATGAGATTTTCTAATCTTAGTATATCTCTCGTTTCAGCCCGCGTCACTTTATTAACACAAGAACTTTGTAAGGTAGCTCCTAACTTACTTTCAATATATGCTAGTATGCTAGATAATAAATGCCATGCACTGCGATCCATGTTTTTATTCAAATACTCCTTGATATTTGATATATATATATTTTATACCATGATGCCATATATCATAATGCATGCAAGTTTGTCACAAATTTCGAGTTGAGTATTAAAATTAATTTTTTTATCTTGACCTCAAATGTTAAGATGGAGGATTATCCTAGTGGAACTCTCATGTCTACTCTAGAGTGAATAAAATGGAGTGGAATCCCTTGGGTTGACAATGAACTGCCAACAAACTTTGAATGGGACTGAAAGGTTTCCAAAGTGAAGTCAAAAGATATCTAACGTTGCTGGGTGCTGCTAATGACTCATGGTAATGGTAAATCTGAACTACCATGTGGTAAGATTCTGTACTCACGACTGGTGGACAGATCTGTTATATGGTGCAATAACCAGCAGGAGCACATACTTTTTGGGGAACCATGGAGCGTCCACCCTCTATAATAACAATAATATGAATGAATGAAAGGTGTTTTATGAAACAAGCATGTTATGAAGTACAAAAACTTTGATGCCATTGAAGTTATGTTTTGCAAAAGCAAGTCCATGTCAATCATGCATACACATCATGTTTATTATTGTGCATGCTTTATAAACTGATGGTAGCTTAGTTGTATAACTTGCTAATATTGAAAAATCTCATCATAGTAGTTCCAACCACCATTCTCACTCAAAATGAAAGTTGTGTTAGGTCAACATGGAGTAGAACATCCTCTCATAGATGAGGTCGAATACAGAGGGTTTGGGAGCTCATGGATATCATATTCAAGTTTTTGAATGTCATCCTGGCTCTAATCGCCGAGTTATGCAAGCGACTTGATGTGTAGTTAAATAACTATGTAGGAGTCTATAATTAAGGAGTTCATACTACAATACTAAGTCTCATTTGAGTAAAGTCATGCTTGTATGGATGATGAACTTATCAACATGTTAATGTTATGAATGATATTTTAGGATTTAGTATATTTTGGTGCAACTTATATTTGAATAAAAACAAAAATCTCGCTACAATTATTATATATTGCTAGAAGTATGTTAGGTGTATTGCATGTTATTTGTTATGAACGAGGGTATGTAACATTGTGTTATATCTCCGATACTTTAAACTCTGTCAAATCCCAAGTGAAGGTTGGAGACGTCACAAAAAAACCTTATGGACTATATTAACAACCATTTCAAAATATATAAACATGATACCATCCAAAGATGGAAGTAGCTTGGTTTACGTCAACACCCCACTCCAAAACATATATAAGGCAACTATTCTAGGCTTAATTAGATGATTGATTTACAAAGCAGCCCAACAAGCCTCACCAAACTTTATTAGGCCCACAATATAGCCTTATGTTAGCATAAAAAATTGAACAGATACTCATTTGTTAATATCTGCCATAAATTGATGCTCCAAAGCATAACCACAAAGTAGGGTGGAATTTCAATATGTGACCACCCAAGGTCAAGAAAAAGTTGCTTCAAGTTCCTGTCTCAACTTAAGAATTTGAAGCGAGAAAAAATAGACATGTGAAGTAATCTCTATGATATTTATTGAGTATTTAATCGTGCCACAAAAATTGATGTTGACTGTAATAAATGTTCAAAATCTACTTTATGTTTTGTTTCACTCTCACAGCTCACTTGAGACCATAATAATAATCAATATTTCTTGTTCTTGTTTGAAAGCTGATCTTGGTGCTGGGAATTGCCTCAACAAAAATAAAAATTTCTAATGGTTTTAAAGGAAAATAATAATGCTACTTCTATTTTAGATGAGGATGATATTGTCTAATTTAGCACCCCATTATGATCTAAAGAGGTAAAAATAGTGTGGTTTTCTACTTTTTAGATCAGGTAAGAACATATGAAACTAGAATTCTGCAAGGGCAAAGACAATACACAACTTCTATTTATATAGATGAGATAATAAACAACACAAAATAATGTATAGATCTAACCCATGTGTAATTGAATAAATGTCAATATGAAAGAAAATATTCGATCTTGTTTGTTTCACTACATTTGGGCATATCATGAAGTCCTAAAGCCAACAATCTATAATTACTCTTCGCTTATAGAATACATAGATCAAACATTCAACTAAGTTCTTAACCCCAAGGGAAATACAAGTTCGTTTGATGCACATTGACACTTTACACCAATTCATTTGAGAAAGCACTTGATCATAAAAAGAGTATAGATGGATTTGAAGAAATTCATGGGTCTAATTCATTTCATAAAACTGGTTCTACAAGAGAAGATTGTTCATTCCTTATAAACATGTCCAAGATCTTGTCCACATGTAATGTGAGATTATTCCTCAACATCCTCTCTCACGTGCAAGCCAGTATTTTTCCTGGTCCTTGTCCCGGGGTAAGTAGTGTGAGCCTTTTTGTTCTGTGACAGGATCTGATATCATGAAGAAATACATGAACCAAACTCATCTAATAAAATCGGTTCTACAAGATAGGATTGCTCATTCCTTATAAACATGCCCAAGACCTTATCCATAGGTAATGTGAGATTATTTCTCAACAAGATTGAATAGAAAATAGAAAAAAAAGTGGAGGGTGCTGAAAGGTGGTCACACAGAGAGAGAAAGAGAGAGAGAGAAGCATCTATGATGTGAAACAGGTAAAATGAAGTATAAACTATAGAGATGGTTGGTACCATTAACCTTTAGGACCCATCTGGATTGAGGATGAGGCTACAGATGATGCCATGATTGATTCAAGTACCTCCCAGACATCTGATCCAAGTTCTGGTCTGTTCTTTCGGTTCCTGTCACAACATGGCAATGCCAATTCAGCCAAGGTCTGAGCAACCACAATTGGCCAATCTCCAGCTGAAGGATCCAAGAGAGCTTTCAAATCTCCAACACCTAAGGCAGACTTCACATCATTTGCTATGGAGATGGCAGGTCGATTAGTCAACAGTTGTAGCAATATGATTCCAAATGAGTAGACATCTGCCTTTATAGTAAGCACTCCTGTTTCAAAGAACTCAGGATCTACATAAGCGATGGTGCCCTTTGGGATAGTTATACGACATAGTGTTGTGTTGTTTAAACATTGATCATGGCATAAGACTCGACAAATTCCAAAGTCGCTAAGCTTTGAAACAAAGTTGGCATCAAGGAGTATATTGGAGGGTTTTAGATCACCATGTACGATGCTATGAGGTTTATTGGAATGGAGATATACAAGGACAGAACACAACTCCGTAGCAATACAGATTCGAGTTTGCCAGGACAATGGAGGACTCTTGTCCCTACATCTGAGTCGATCTTCAAGGCTTCCATTAGGCAGATACTCGTATATAAGTGCAAATTCTTCTGGGCAAGATCCAACTAGCCTCACAAGATTCGGATGCCTCAACTGACTTAATACACGAACCTAATCATACACAGAACAAATTAGAGTAGAATGCAAAACTCCTAGTGCAAATTTGTGTTGCTGAATTTTTATTTTTCAATAGTTTGATCTTTAATTTGAATTGTGTTATTTTTAATGCGTTCCAATACACAAACAACCATACATTGGTACAATATATCTATGAAAAAATTAATTATATGATATTGCAAAGAAAGAAGTCACAAATAATTAAATTAAAAAGTGTATTTTATCCTTACAAAAAATGCAGCATATTCAAATCTTGTTATGCCAAAGGTATGGAAAGCTGATCATGTTTCCTCCAAACTTCCAAATATTAACTTTTCTTGCAAGGATAGCCCATTATTGTCTCCTAACAACTTATGATGCAAACTTTCTAACGCGCAATGAAATTTACATAACCATTTTAAACGATTTAAATGCTTTTAAAAGAATAACATACCTCCATTTGAAACTCTGAGGGGCCTTGCCCGCAACTAGAATGTAAGCTCTGAGGATTTAGCCTCTTTATAGCAACCTCGATTTGACGTAGATAGCCTTTGTATATGTTGCCATATCCTCCTTCTCCAATTTTCAGGGATTCATTGAAGTTTTGAGTTGCTTCCTTAATCTCCAATAGTGAGAACTCAGAGAACCGAGGCATATTCCAACTTGAGCATTGATCTCCTTGTTTATATCTCAGCTCTTCAGCTTCTTTCACTGCGTTATCCCGTTCCATCTGCAACTCTACAATTTGGTTCTTTAATGATGTTTCACGTTCTTGGAAAATCTGGAACTTTTCCACGAGTTGGTCTATCTGATTTTTCATCGTTTCAATTTCTCTCTCTTTCGCTTTCCCTTCCTCAATTTCTCTTCTCAGTATCAACTCTTCTTGGGCCTGTGATGAATTTTAGGCAATTTGCAGCTGATTTTAGAACTTTAGAAGTTATATAGATAGAAGTTTTAAGAATAATTGTAATGATAGCCATGTAGAAGTTTTACATTTTATAGTAACAAGAAAAGAAAATCTTTCACACCCTTTTGATCTACTATGTTTATGTTAGTTATATATCTACCATCCGAGAAGAATTCTACAACCTAGGATAGATAGAAAAATCGGTAGAAGTTGATAACACGATATAATTTGGACGGTTAGATCACAAAGGAGGTTGTACATTGTAAATTTCTGATAGTTTGAGAATACACCATTTCATTTTTTTATGGTTTGTGGTGTAAAATGTAAAATACGATAAGTTGGAGGATATGGAAATTGCATTTCCCTTAAATTTTAAGAAGAAAAGGTTAATCAAATTTTGTAGAACGACCTTGAAAGTGTAAAAGAAAATTTCCAGAAAAGGAAAACAACCAAGATGTGATAAATAACTAATTAAAGCTTAACCTTGCTCATAGCCTCACCGAGCTCTCTTGCTACTTTTTGCTGCAAGAGTGTCAATTTTTCCGCATCTGCCATCACTTGTTGAAGTCTCTCATAATGAGGATTATCTAAATTACTCTTGTCCTGCTAGGATCAATTCAGATGAATGTCCACATGGTTTGTAGAAAAATTCATTCTTTTTATAAAGTTATAAATATTTACTCTTTTTATTATTTTTTTGCACATACCCCAACACTTTGAGCTCCGTTAGAAGATGCAACGTCCACAACAGAAGGTTTGCCTGGTGAGAATGGACTCATGAACTCGAACCCCTCCAATGTTGGAGTACTTGGTTTCAGTACTAATGGACTGAGAGTTAAATCATGGACTGTTTTAGGAGAGTATGTTGAACGACTTGAACCTGAAGGACTCCTTAATGATAACACATCTGATTCATGATCAGAAGTAGTAGTAGTACTATTGTGTTCTGCCTCAGACCTGCTCTTCGGGGATGAAGGCTCTTTGGTGCCACCTCGGAACATAGCACTGAAGACACTCTTTACAATATTTCTATCCTCCCTTATATGATTTTGTGCAACAGATTGTGATCTCAACAAGTTTGAGCATCCAGTTTCTGCCTCATTGCTATTGCTCCCAGAAGGATCTGATTGTGATCTGAAGACCATGAGGCTCGATTCTCCATTTTGATCTATGGGATCTATACGTGGTTTTCTGTATATATGTAGATGGTACTTGAATTAATTAGTAAGTGGACACTGAACATATATATATATATATTTATTTATATAGAAGAATTTTGAGTATATTTTCATGCTGTAGAAGTCACAGTGAAAAAGTATTCCAACCACTTTCAAGCATATTATTTTTACTGTGCCTGAATAAATTTAGGAAAGCATACACACGTACATATATATATGAGTTCTGTATTTTGTATCTAAACAATATGAATGGATACCTTTTACTTTCAAACTAATAAAAATTGTGGCACATCGCCAATTTTCACATGTTTCTCATCCATTTTAAATGTCCCAATTGAATGAAGGGTACCAATATCAATAATTTCTAGGTCAAAGGTCCGTGTAATGCCTCATACTTGCTAGTTTGGGTTCAAATTATAAAATCCTTGCTAATTTGAAGATGAAAAATGTATATTTCCATAGATGATTCCTAATCTGTGAACTAGCAGTACAGCTTGTTGTTTTAATAAAGGGACACGTCATGTGATCAACTTTTAAATTAGAGTTTTAAAAAAATGTGCTTCACATGCTTAAAATAATGCATGGGTTGAAGGAAACTCAAAAGAGTGAAAGTTTCAAGTGTATTCTTCCCAAAAAGTAATCAGAAAATTAGCAATCAAGCTAACCTGGTATGTATGAGGCAGCCCTTGCAAATAAATTGTATGAAACAATCCACAGGTGCTCGTTCGCACACGTATTTTGCCTTTTCAGACTTAAGGTCGATCATTTTTCTGCCATGCATGTCAAGCAATAGATAAGCAATCATTTCCAAGGTGAAAGATATATTCAATAAACTACCTAGCTAACTGAATCTAATATATAGCTGATTTCTTTCCATTTGAAAAGAGTATGCCAAAGACAGAACAAATTAACCAGCATTATTGTCAAATTAACCAGCATCTCTCTCTCTCTCTCGATTTTGCCATATAGCTTTGCTATAGTCAGATTTCACAAGTGTTCCTAGCTATAGGCAGCCTTCAGTGCACCGAGAGAAGTTCCAACGTTTGAAGATGAGCTTCCTACTAAAGGAGTTGACAACATGTCTGAGTGAGTTCTTAGCAAAGATGGTCTATTTACTAGGAGCTGCATGGGTCGAGGGATGATATAGAAAAAGTTGTAGTACCTGTTATAGTGCTTTTCTGCTGCTGCTCCCATAACAAGCCTCTTGATCCCATACTGAGTGATGAGTGTCACAATCCCTTCTTCAATATTTTCCATTTCAGTTTGTCGTATCTCTGCTTTTACCTACATTTAAAAAAAAAAAAACCGCAATGCCACAATATACTTAAAAACTCAAAAATTCTTTTAATTTCCAATCCATTAGTTCGAAAGGTACACATATATTTTGGAAAACTTTTTACTTGTTACTCAAATCAGCCGTACTTTACTGGGCGTGTGGTCATGTAATAATTAGTGATCGATACTTCGCAATTGTAAAGTTCAATATTTCATATCTCTTTCTCTCACACTTTTGAGAGATATCAATGTCAACAATATCATAAACTTGTTATGACAAGAACTAAAAACAATTCAAGTGCCGCTACATGAAAAAAGTTGCTCACCCAGTGAATCTTTTCTACGTAATTTCTTACTTGCTGCATGGAGCTTAATAATTAATTTCCTCTTTCTGTCTTTGTAATTTTCTCTTAGATTACCATTAAAAATCGGTTTACATAGTCTTCAATTCTTTTTTTTTAATAAGATGTTATATATATATATATATTATGCATTATGATATAATTCTTCGTTTTCATGATTTTCAACATATATATGGCAGCTTAGGTCTACATCAATAATAAGGAGCAAAATATAATATTATAAATTGTGTGGTTATACCAAATATTATTCTTTTCATTTCTACTTCAGAAAATCGAAAGCAAAATCTTTTCAAGGAAATTAACCAAACGAAAATAAAATTGAAAAACGTTGTAAATTAATTAAAGGGATATATAGAAGATCAAAGATCTGTACCCCCATTTTCCCACATAGTTCGTCATATTTATGGAGGATCTCGTACATATTTTGCCTATCTCTTTCCTCGTGTTCGGTTACCAACC
Organism: Cyclocarya paliurus; assembly: GCA_029856935.1. Taxonomy (NCBI): domain Eukaryota; kingdom Viridiplantae; phylum Streptophyta; class Magnoliopsida; order Fagales; family Juglandaceae; genus Cyclocarya; species Cyclocarya paliurus. The sequence continues at coordinate 25,136,638 of CM056952.1, forward strand.
TTTCATTCACATATTTTGCTGGAGTTTTTGCAGGACCCACTGCAAAAGCAAGAAGGAAAAACAAAAAACTGTAAAGGCCATTGTTTTTAGCAGTTTTCCATCCTATTACCCATGCTGATAATGAGTTCAGAACCCCAGAAGAAATTACAAACAAATTTGACTGATGAGGTTTTCCCTCCCCAATATTACTAACTAAATTATATGAGTTTAATACAGAATTCTACTCAATTTCAATTTTCCAATTTTCTTTACATACATTTCGGGAATATAAAGCTAGCTAGCTTACAAGGATGGCGGATGAGCTTTGGAGGCGGATGAACGTGAAGAATACAAATCCTCCTTCCTCCAGAGTTGTGAAAAGCCCATAACAGAATGGATTTGCCCTCTTCCTCATCTTTTCCCACTGCTACGCATATCGTATCCTCACTCACCTTTTCCATCAAATCCTGATCTGAAACACCCAAGACCTTGATTCCCCTGCTGCTACTGCTGCTGTTGCTGCTGCTGCTGCTTCTTGCCATATTTTAATTCAGTACGTACGTGCTAATATGAATTAGACGTTGATCCCTTGCGAGGTTGCAGAAGATAATCAATTTCATCAGAGCTTTACACAATCTTGCTCGTTGTAATTTATATGCATCTTTCTTTATTCAAAAGGTTGTACGCCAATTACTAACAGTCATCAGCTCTCTCTTGACTTTCTGAGAGGAAGGAGAATATATATATTTGATAATCTTTGAAAAAAACAAAGTGGAGAAAGTCTTGGTAATTAACTGAGCTAGCTCGCGTTTCATGGTTCTGCCGAGTTTCTGATCATCGGTTTTAGAATATGGCTCTCAACTCACCATGTGAGAGGAATTCAAGCTTATTGGCATTGACCTGGTTTTCAACTCACCATGTGAGAGGAATTCAAGCTTATTGGCATTGACCTGGTTCTCAATTGACCCGAGCGTTCCGCGTACGTATAAGTTGACAAGACTTAATTAAGCAAATATGATATATTTATTATACGTGCTAGCTGTAGAATAAAAGACAATGAATACAAGGTTGTTCGAGCATGAATCATGATCATGATATATTACAGTATATTTTCGTAAGTACTCTATTTTAAATAAATATATAAATTTATTTATATAAAATTTAGAACTCCAATAATAATAAGAATAATAACTTTAATTTAACGCTTTTAATGAAGTGACACTATCATATATAAAATTGTGTAAATGAATGTGAAAATGGAATATTGTGTGTATTAAATTCGGTAATTATTTGATCATGACAACTGTGATTTGAGTTGAATTTGAGGAATTAATTAAAGAAACTAATTCGTCTAGCAAGTACTGGGCCAACAAGATTACTAAAAAAAAAAAAAAAAAGTACTGGGCCCACAAAAAAATAATTTGGAAATTTTCCATGCAGTGACATATATATATATATATATATGTATGTATATATATATTTTTCTATGCATTTATGTATATACAAAAAATCTATTCAATCTTTTATTATTTACACAACTTTTACACATTATATTTTTTTTATTTTTATTTTTTATTAAATATTTAATATATGAATAATGAATAAAAAGAATAAATAAGTTTAAAAAGAATAAATTTAAAAAAAAATTTTAAAAAAATATTAAAATTTAAAAAAAAAATGATGTGTAGAGGTTGGAGAGGTTGTGTAGAATTACATATTTTTGATCTGCAGCTTTCTCGTCCTTCCTAGTTGGCAGACATCTATGGGTGCACCTTTCCCAGATATAGCAGATCATCACCTCTGGGTAGTATTCAGCTTAGCCACACATACAATGGTTGAAAATTTCTACGGCAGCCGCGCGCCCAACAATAATAGATTATCAATAGTTCTAATTATTTCTTGTTGATCAGTAGACCAAGAGGAAAAAGAAATTGCTTTGTAAATTGGAAGGTAGCTGGATTAATTATAAACTCTACTTTTTAATTAATTAGTAGTGTGACACATTAACAAAAACATTTGAAATTAAAGGTTTCTTTCTGAAAGTGGTTTTTTAAAATCTCTTATTATATTTTTAAATAGAAAAATGATAGTATGACTATTAAATATGCATACTAAATGCGCTCATTCATATATTTATATTTCTTATTTTTTTAATCGTTAAAGAAGTGACTATTAGTAAATTTATTTTATTTTTTATTTTTTTCTTAATTAATGGTTAAGGATGTTTAAAGAAAAAAAAATCATTTGTATTAGTGTGCACATTTAGACCTCGTTTAGATTGAGAGTTGATTAGATCAACTCATCTCAGTATTATTCACAAACTTCAACTCACAAATTGTATTACTATTCACAAATTATCTCAACTCATCTCTCAATCAAACAATGCGTTAGTGAGCACATTTGGTAGGCCCTAGCATTGTCCTTTCAAATATATGCTGTGATATATTTCAAAACGCATGTATATGGGTGTATATCATGTATAGGATGCTGCTACTCAGCCAATTGCTTGACTTGGCAGTGACGTGTGGTACTATCATGTTGTATTAAAAAAAAATTGAATGTAAAACTCTTTTTTTCTTTTTTTATTATTATCATCAGTCTTACTTGTTATCATGATGGCAAGCATGATCTGTAGTAGGGCTGAGCTCCGACTCCGACAGAGTCAGAGTAGCCGTTTCCGACAGGAGTCGGCACGAAAATTTTACTCTGACTTTGACTCCAACTCTAAACGGAATCAGAGTTTGACTCCGATCAGAGTTCGGAGCTTCGACTTCCGATCGTAACTCCAATTGGATCTCGGAACTCCGAACTCTAATCGGAGCTCCGACTATTTATTGGGCTAAATGGATGCCCTTTTTCGTCTTTTGGACTCATCAAAGCCCAAGTCCGAATCTGTAAAAAAAATACTAAAAAAATAAAAACATTAATTATCCAATAGTTTAAAAACTAAATAACATATTTGATGTAGCCATAAGTTATAACAATCTCATACAGTCCCATTTATAACAACAGTCTGAATCTGTAAAAAGAAAAAAATACTTAAAAGAAAAAAAAAACTTAAATCAAATTAGTTTAAAAACTAAATAACCATAAGTTATAACAGTCCCTTACAGTCCCATTTATAACAACATTGTGCCAAACTTTAAAGATAACTACATAAATATTAAACACGAATTTCACTCAAATCTCAATGGTCCATTGACTCCATTGGTGATTGGTTATGCCTGAAATGAAAATAGAAAGTTGCAATCAATAAATGAAAAAAAAAACTGATAATAATAAAGTGAACACAGTAAAAGTAGAATTTGATTCTCCATTTGATTCTTACCAAGAAAGGGGGTTTCTCTAAGAAAGGGGGTTCTCCATCCCAACTCTCAAAGGGCGTCCATCTCAAACTCTCAATATTAGGCTTCACAATTAGGTCTATAACATTAAAAATAATTAAATAATCATTTAAAAGCATATAAATTTATAAAGATACCCGATTCAAGCCTATATCTGTCGCCATCAACACCAACAGTATTTAGTCTAATGGGCGTTTCATTGATCCAATTCTGTGTGCAAACGAGGGCCTCCACGGTTGATGGTGACAATGAACTCTGATAAGTATCCAACATGCGACCTCTAGTGCTAAATGTCGACTCTGAGGCAACCGTAGTGATAGAAATGTCTAGCATATCTCAGGCTATATAGGAAATGATTGGATACTTAGTGGAATTAACATTCCACTGAGTTAGTAACTAAAATACATCACTAGGTGCATTGACAACTTCCATAAAAATATCATTCAACTTTAGATGTACACTGCATAATATTCCTCATTATAATGAGTTGATGATACTGTTATATAATACGATGGCGTATAAGCCCAAGTCTGGATGGGTCAGTATCTTCACGGGAAGCTCTCATTCCCATCGGCCTCGAATGTGAGGAGCTACCAGCTGCAGATGATGGTTGAAAACTATTGCTATAGTGATTATATAGGTCATCAATATCACTTTTAAGTATTGTAATAAACTCTGCAGCCTTCACTACCCTAGTGACGAAATTTACCAAAAATTCTAAAATGACCAACTTATATCGGGGGTCAAGGATCACAACCACAAATAGTAATATATTTATTTTCTTAATATTCCCCCAATATTTATCATATTTAGTCTTAATCCTCGTAGCCATAGCAGATAACAATCCTTTAGAGTCAGCACAACTATTTTTCAAGTGGAAGTGAAGCTCCGAGAGCTCGGTGAAATACAAATTTGTAGTCGTACATTTGGAACTAGATATCCGCATGGTTATCTCATAAAAAAGTTGTAAAAATTGAACAAAATACCTCATACTAGTCCAATCATGTGCGTCGGGTGCACCGAGCCCCTGTCCTACTGGCTCCAACAACGCATATCTTAGGCCCCCATCCTCTACCTCTATCTGCTCGAACGCTCTCTTGTACTTCTGTGCCATATCCAACATCATGTATGTAGAGTTCCATCGAGTTGGAACATCCAAGCACAACATACTAGAGTATCCAATCTGAAGATCTTCTGCTATTGTCTTAAACTTGGCAAGCTTTTGGGGGAACCCCTCACATATCGCACAATGTTGCGGATTCGGGTAATAGAAACATCAACCTCTTTTAACCCCTCAACAACTATAAAGTTGATGATATGAGCACAACATCAAACATAAATAAAGTTGTGGTCCTGAATGACATCATCATTCACCGTCGTGTTCCATTTAAACCAATCAATTGCTATTTCATTGACACTTGCATTGTCAACTGTAATACACATCACTTTTCAAATCCCTCAATCCTTTATACAATCATCCATTTTTGCCCCAATGGATGCACCTTTATGATCCACAATTTCTTTGAAGCCAATAATTCTTTTATGTAAATTCCACTCACCGTCAATGTAGTGTGCTGTGATACACATGTAGCAGACGTTCTGTATGGACGTCCATGTATCAATCGTAAATGACACTCTCTGGCCAATGGTAGCAAACATCTTCCTTAGCTCCGCCTTGTCCTTCACATGACTTTTCATACAATCTCGCATCATCGTATACCGTGATGGAATGAGAAAGTGTGACTCCATAAAGTTTAGAAACTTTTGGAAGCCTCTTTTTTCAGCTGTGGTAAAAGACATCTCATCAGTAATTATCATCTCCACAAGCATCTCCCTCAACATCTTCTCATTGTATTGAGGGATGACTAGTTTCTTAGCCTGTGTACTATCAGTGGCCGTAGAAGTTTCGTAACCGAGGTTGGTCTGATCAATGGCTGCCAATCCTTTTGGGATCTTATATCGTTGGCAACCATTAAGATGTGCTATCATCACACTAGTACCTTGCTTCTTCAAAAGACATTTACAAAGTTGACTACAATAATGACATCTTGCTTCCGGGTTTGCAATTTCACTAGGAATTTTGGTGAAATGCTCTCATGTCTACAACCATTTTTTAGAAGCCCATTGTGGTTGATCATGCTCAATGGACATCTCCTCTTCTTCATTGAACATATCCTCATCCTCACTCTCTATATCTATTGGGAGTGGGAGTCGACTACTTGGTGTACTCACACAAGATGTGGCTGCTCTAGATGTGGCTCTAAGGGTGGAAGTACCCGCCGCCACCGGTGTAGGAGATGTAGCATTGGCATCCGTCAAATCTTCTTGTGGATGATCGTCTCCACTAGGTCTATGATCCATATCACAATCAAAGAAGTTGCAAAAATAAATTAGAAGTAAAAAATTAGTTTAAAAAGTAAGTGTTAGAATTTCAATATACTACGCAACACATGAACTACAACTAATCATCTATGCAAAAAGAAACATGCAATACTAAGAATATTGTACTAGATTGGGAGAGTATAGCACTCTGTTTACCGATTTATAGGTTTATTTATTTATTCTACATTTTACAGAGTTTAATTTCTTTAATTAGTATTATAAATGTTCACTTATAAAAAAATATTGGGATTGGTTATATAACAGGAGACTTTTATTTTGAGAGTGGGGATGATTTTCTTTTTCAGAAAAGAAATTAATACCAAGATTAATACAAACTATATATTTAATTAATATTTATATCTAAAAAAAATTCTATATATTTGCATAGATGCTAATTATTTAGTTCGATTTGTTCTGTTTTTGGTTATATTATGACGATGCCTGGGGGAACCCAAAATTCCAACTCTTTGTTCTGTTTTTTATTCAGTTTTTTTTTCTTATATTTTTCATATGATTGAAATTTCCTAATTTCATATAATTATTACTATTATTTTTTTAAGAAAGATGACAGGACCCTGTAATTATAGGCATGCATGCATATATGGTCTTTTAGTAACGAGATGTAGTGCAGACGTTTTTTCCCCGTATGGATCAATATGGCAAGAGATCAAGGCTAGGGGAAGTGGGGAACGGTTTTTTATAAGGAAATCTGATCTAAACTTATAAGTACTTTACCTCCTAATTATTAAAAATTGTTTTGTAAACTAAGGAAAAGATTTGTAATGTCTTAACTCATATGTTATGATATGAATATACCACACTAATTTGTTATGTATGGATGATGAGATTCCATTGATACAGAGCCAATTCCAATAGACTTATTGGAGGGTCCCATTGGCGTGCATCCAGTAGGAATTGAACCTACGAATTCGCCAATTATGAGTTGGGCGCTTTAACCATTCAGCCATGGATGCTCAGAGGGGATCCTCGTACATGGTGAATAACCAAATTCCAATTGAAATGAAATCTTTAGGATAAATCAATGCAATTTAGGAGGACTCAATGAAAGGACATCAATTCAAATCCTGGATTTTCGAATTTAGAGAGATATTAAGAGAGATCAATAATTCTCGCATAGGGAGAAAGAAATATCATGTGAAATGATATTGGTTATTTTAAATTGGTTTGGACCCATTTCCTGCCCAGGAGGTTGTCCCAGCTCCTTAGACCATATTATAAGTCAAGATCTGCATTCGGATATAGGGGTCTGCGGATCATGTGGCCAAGCTAGCTGTTGCGGGAGGAGGCAAACTGTGGGTTTTGTCTACGGCCATCTATGAGCTGGGGGCTGGGGCTATCTGCACTACTCTAGTCTCTCGTATTCTATATGCATGCTGTGCATGTTCTTTTAATCAAATCGGATCACAAATAATGGTCTGTGTAAAGCATGCATACTGGTCTAGCAGTTTACACATTAAACACCAAAATAATGCTGAATGAAAAAGCATGCCCCAATAAAATAAACTAATCCAGCAGTTTACACATTTTATCAAACGCATTGCATGCGTTTGCACAGTCCGTTGCCATTGCACATATTTAATTTTTGCTACATTTCCTTACTACAACACAACTTCACTACAAACTATTTCTAAGCAACCCAACAAAACAGAAAAAAAGAATAAATTAAATTAAATTCCTTGAATTAATATTAGGGCTCGGAATCGGGTACTCTAGTCTTGAGTCTTGGGTCTTACCAGAGGCTGAAGTTGAGCTCGGAATCCGGTTGCACACGATGGAGGCACAACGAGCAACGGCGGGCCGGCAGCAACAGAGAGGCAATGAGGCGGCGATAGGAAGACAAAGAAGGAAGAACTAAGAAGAAAAGGGAGAACTGGAGAAGGAAGAAGAGAAGGGGAGGGGCCGGGGGTCATACATTTTTGGACCCCCCGTATGATGAAACGACACTGTTCCACATTAAGTGGAATGGCATCGTTTAATTTTTTTTGTTTAAATCCAATTGTAAAACGACGTCATTTTACAACTGGACTTAAACAAAAAAAAAAAAAATGGAGTCAGAGTCGGAAGTTGGAGCTCCAATAAGCTCTGATTCCGACTCAGACAGCTTAATCGGAGTAGCTCTGATTCCAACTTTGATTTTTGACAACTCCGACTCCATCGGTGTTAGAATCAGAGCGAAAGCCGGATGGAGTCAGAAATTTCAGAAGTTTGCACAGTCCTAATCTGCAGAATGATTCACTTAGTACAACAAATTACAAACGAATAATAATTTTCTTAATAAACTTCTAAAATGTATCAATCAGTTCATTACCAAATAATAATACCGCCAAAAGTTTCAATCAATCTCACTGGTTTCCAAAATAATAGTTTCATTTTTATTCTATTGTGACAAAAAAATATCATAACCTACAATTAATGGGCCTTGTTTTATAGTCATTGCTATTAATAAAAAAATTGAGTGAGAAATGGATCTGAAAAGAAAATACCTCACAATTAACAAAGAAAAAACAAGTGGTACATTCCTTTTTTCTTTTAAGATGACCTTGTAGTGCCATGTGGCACTGCTAGGTTAAGCTGTCTATCTAAGCAATAAACTTAGGAATAACATTTTCTATCATTTATATTGGCAAGGTGATCTGCATGGGATTGGAGGAGTTTGGCGAATATAATGAATATTGACACTAATAATAATAATAATATATCATGTTCTAAAATATTTAATTTTATTAATTACGACTACCACAGTGAGATTTATAAATATCATCAAGTAAAGCTCCTAAGCTACTAACAGTATAAATAAGCATGTCTGACAGTAAAAGTAACATGTATGCCTGATGAACATGGATTTGTGAAAGCATGACTTAGAAACATCAAAACTTTGAATGTCATGGCATGCTTGCTTGTTAAGACATAAAACACTTATTCTTGTTCTTGCTTGTTACACAGAGGTCTTGTCTTATGGGCTTATCATGATATCTTATCTCGTGGGATTTTCACAATTTCTTATCTCATGAAATTACCATGAAATCTTGATATTGTCTCATGGGGTTACCATCATAGCTTAATCTTATCTCATGAAGATACCACAAAGAGATTTCAGATAAGCTTGTATGCTTAATGACATGACAATCATGACATATGACAAATATTCATGATTGATGCTTACAATGACATGGCATGGCATGGACATATCAAATAAATAGGCCTAAAATAAAACATGGATATATTGCATGATTCTTATAGCCTTACACACATAAAAATACCACAAGTTTGAAGCTAACTTACATAATGTCGCACAATACGTAAGTGCAGCGTAAAAAGAACATAAGCTAAAATTAGATATGTTCTAGGGTAAAAATATCTCACTTAATCCTCATAATATTAAAATTCATCAAAATAGGACCAAATTTGTAAAGTTACCCCTAAACTTATGGGAAATTATAAATCTGGTCCTAAAAAATATTGAATTCGCAAATGGACTCCAAAATTTATCAAAATTTACATCCCTCATGTAAATTTTTTAAAACTAAACCTAACTATGCAAAACTGTAACGTTCGTTCTTGTGGTGAGACTTTAGTAAATAGTTTTTAAGAAAATGAGACGGGATTTACTGACCCCTTTCAAAACTTTTTCTCTTTCCTTCTCTTTTTTTTTTTTGAAAATAGAGAACCTTGTTCCATTAATAAGGTAGGACATACAAATTGACTTAAAAATAAGTTATTACAAGCGTTAGTAGAATCCCAGTACACCTTCGTGACTGGCATGGTCTAGTCCAAATAGAGCATCTCTACAGACCTAGTCTAAGAGATAGCACACCTCTGTACAGTACAGAGGTGATAAAAACTTACAAACCAAAGACTCCATACCCGATTAAACGGGAAATGGAGGAGGAACGCCCACCAATTCCGCCTACGCGGAGGGGGAGGAAACACCATTCGGACCCAGTCCGAATGGGCACTACATTTATGGGGGTTTTTTTTTCTAGACCTAAAGACGGACAAAACAAAAAAAAAATACACTAAACACTGAAAACAGAAACCAGAGCACAAAATATAGGAGAAACCAGTGCACAAAACAATACTGTTAGTACACGGAAAAAGGAAAACACATGTGCTGCCGTCAACCCTTCCTTTTCTTTTTTTTTTTCCTTTTTTCTTCTTCTTCCATCTTCTCCTTCGACCTGTGCTACCGTCAGCCCGAGGGCCCTCACTGCTCGTCCACCTCCGCCCACTGCGCAGACGGTACGAACGATCCACCGCCTCCCCTCCCCTGCTCATCCTTCCACCCTCAGCCACCGCTGCGGATGCCCACAATATGCACCTGCCGATCTCATGCCACCGCCACCGCCACCCCTGCCCATACCCACATTAACCAGGCGTCGTGGATCTGCTCCAGGAGGTACCGATCTACTCATGGATGTTGCCGATCTACTCATGGATGGTGCCAATCTCCATGGATGGTGCCGATCTGCTCATGGATGGTACCGATCTACGCATGGATGCTGCCGATGATGCCTCCCCTGCCTCTAAAGCAACACAAGCTAAACAAAACGTGAAGGATAATCGAAGAGGAAGGAGCAATCAAAGAGTGTTTTCCTTTATTCGAACTGAAGAAACACAAAATTAAACTAATACAGAAAGTAGGTAGAAGATGAGGGTGGGGAGGGAGTGAGGGATGGAGCCGAAGCTCCCACCCCCACCCCCTATAACTGGTTTCGGAGTGTGGAGGTTTTAGTGAGAGGTAAGAGCTTCTCTCACTAAAACAGCCATATCTCATCACCAAGAGCTGTCCCTCTTTCCTTCTCAGGATATAAAAGACTCCATGTTTTAAATTAAAACATACTTTATAAATCCAAGAGAGAGTTTTGCAGCGAAAATCATTAAGTTAAATTAAAAGACTTTTTACAAAAATATGAAACTAACACTCAAATTATAAGTAGGTGGAAAAATATGAAACTATGCAAAACATGAAATTTCAAAGAATTATAATATTTGCAATTTTTCAAAACACAATAGTGTACCCATTTCCCAAGCAAGATACTACACACCCAAAAAATCACATTTTTTATTTTGAAAATAACTATTTGAATAAGGTATGTACCATGATCTCCCTTATGGACCATCCGCATACTCTGGCTCCTTTTATCACATAATAGGCAACGACCCTGCATGTGAGTTTGTAACGAGCGATACCCAGTGCATATGTGATCAATCATCCTCTAGCCTCTACCATCAAATAGGCAAAGGAGTCGTCACGAGAGTGTTCCCGTCTCGCCTGAGCCTGCAATAACCAAAAGGATGTCACTCGGTTTTACACGCTCCCGAGTGACCAAAAGAGCTCCATCGAGATAACGCATTTTTTCGGCTTCATGATTCACATAAAACCCATACAATCATTTTATTAATGCATGCACCATGGTCTCGCCTATGGACCATATGCTCACCCAAGCTGCCTTTGTCACACCATGAGTAACGATCGTGTGTGTGAATTCGTAACAAATGATGGGCAGCTTTGTGCCTAGCGCATACATGACTAGCCATCTAGCCTTCGCTAGTAGAGAGGCAATGGTGTTGACTTGACAGCGTAACCGTCTCGCCAGAGCTTATTGTTACCAGACAACAACTTTAGGGACATTACTTTATTTTACACACTCCCGAATCACTAGAGGAAAGCCATAGAGATAATTCTTCATCTTGACTTTGGGTCATGATACTCTAGCACCCACAAAAAGTCCTTTGACACAAAAACCTACCATTTTACAATTCCAATTTACACATTTCAAGAAGATTAAAGATATGTAACAATTATAATGCAGCCAAAACATGCGACAGTTAATTAGTGAATGACGTAGTGAAAACATAAAATATATATTAGAAAAAATACATTATCTAATAGCAAGAAAATCCCAACATCATAACAACTACATTTTTCATTCCCAATGCTCCACGGGGCCTTCAGCCACCACACAAATTCATAACTTGTTCTACAAGTCAATCCCAACTCTTCACATAATTAATTCGATCACAATTCACTACTAGACTACACAAAATACAGTTTCATTCAAATTGAGAGAGAAACAATGTGTGTGTGTGTGTACGTGTTGCTGCACATATGGATAGAGTTAGAAAATTAGATCTTGGATACAAAAAAAATAAAATGGAAACCCAAGAGGTAGAGGAGCTTATCGTAACTACGTTTGGAAGCGTAGCACGGTGGGTGTAGTGGTTGAAGTTAGGGTTTTGCAATGATAGTAGAAAAGGAGATTGTATAGGGTGAGTGCAGTGATGTTCAAAGCGTGAGTGGAGGTGAAGGATGGGTGGTGGTTGAATGACCCTCGATGGGGTGTTTGTAAGTGGCGGTGGAACCCTAGGAGAGAGAAACTAAAGACCTCAAAGAGAGGGAGGATTGAAGGTTGAGATTGAGAGGGAGAGGAGAGCCTGAGGATGGACAGAAGGGGAAGGGGTTTTGGCCTAGTTGTAGGCGGAGCCACCCTGTCACGGGCAATACAAGGCGAGGCTCAGATTGGTGGGACATGCGGCATCTAGAAGCAGTAAAAGGAGGGTTTTGCCCGACAACACATGGCTATGAGTTGGTGGTTATGCAAGGGGTCACATGTTGTAGAAGAAGAGAGAGAGAATCATGGGGGAAGAGGGGTGCGGCACACGGTAGAAGAAAGAAAGAGAAAAGAGAGAAGAAGAAGAGTTAGGGTTTTAAACTCTTAGAGTTGAAAACAACGCCATATAGGGGTAAGGGTAGGGCTTTTTGTTTAGGGTTTGGGTTTCACACTGGCCAAGCTCATAATAAAAGAAAACTTGTTTAACATCCTCCCCCTTGAAAATAATTTCTTCCTTGAAATTGCTAAGCTTCATTCATTAACAACTTAATTATTCCAACTTACAAGATACAACTCAACACTTGCTTGATACAAATACACAATTACCAATACCCAAACAAGTAATGGTGTTGCTCTCTCATATCTACTTCTATAGGTACTTCCATTATGACTGTAACTAGTTCTTCCAATGGCCCATCACATTTAAAATCCTAGGGCAACTATGCAGTCCAAACACTTCAGTTCCACAAAGACGTCCTACAACACCTATGGATCCGAATGATTATTTGCTTCATACAATAGACTGTGCTATCCACTAATGATGCCTATGCTTCAACTTTCAAACCTTCATTGTATTCAACACTTTGGTGATCTAATAGTCTCCTCTAAGTTAACCATTGATGATCATAAATTTAAATTGCAACACAATCAACCCATAATGAACTACATAGTCTCAGGTTTTAATTTCCTATGTGAACACAAATCACAACTAATTCCTCATGATCATCACAAAATTTACTCTCAACCTTCATATTACTAAGAACCATGCTTTCATTACGCGCTCTGATAATTTTCACCAAATGCCAAAGGCTAAGATCTCTTAAATATAACACTACTGTGTCTAATCCACATAAACACCTACCAAGGCAACTCCTGGTAGATTATATATTATTATACATGAATAATAAGATTTTAAATTTTTTTTATTATATTAATTAGCAATTTAGCATATGATATATAATATAATATATAAAAAATTATATATAATAGAAAATATCATATAAAAAATATTTTTTATATAACATAAAAATAATATACTTATATATATATATATATTGGTCCAGTCTGGTGTTAGAAAAAGCAAAACCAGAACTGGTACTGGATTGAACCAGTTTTACATTGGACTAAACACACTAATCTAGTCCGGTTCCATCTAGTCTACCGGTTTTGTTTCAACCCTACTTATCAAATCATTTCCTAAAGTCAAAAGTTATAGCAATCTTTCCAAGCAAGTCTTTGGGATCTCTTGTAAAGTCCCATGATATGGTATAGGGAGGATATTAGGGGAAGTAGTGGATGGAGATTCCCCTAAAGAGAGCCAGATGAGGGGAGACCTTCATGTCTAGTTCGAAGGAAGGGATATCCCAACCCTACTATCATTATGCCTTTGCAATGTTACTTGGTTCAACTCTATTTGTGATCTTTTTTTGTATGTGGGACTCTATATCTTCTTCGGTAAATAATCAATCATCTTTCATTTTGATAGTGAGTAGTTTCTATAATAATAAGTTAAATCAAGAATAATAATCAAACTTCGGGAGCTTGCCAAGAAGTCTTGGAAAGCAAGCAACCGGTTATGTAGACGCCAATTCTCAATTCTCTCTCTTCTTTCTTTTTTAGTTTAGTGACACCTCATCAAAACAATTTTTCAAGATTGCTAGATCAAGCATGCGATGCGTATAGTTTTAAGCTCAAGAGCGTGTTGTCTCCTCTTCAAAATTTCTACTACTTCCTTGCCTTCCCTTTTTAGAGATCTCGTTTTTCTATTCCCTAATTTTTCTCCATAACTTTGCCACCTTGCTTTCTTCATCATGTTGTTCCATCCTTCAGCGATGTTCAATAGGTATCCAGGCCTCCTAAAAAATCCTTTTAACAAGAATGCTGGTTGAACATTGTAAGACATTTAACCGTCTCTCTCTTGTGAACACTAATCATAAGTGATAAAAGCCCCCAAAATCTTCATTTTTTGTCCATAAAATCTCCTCGCTACTCTAGTAATTGGAAATGTCTTTTTATACATTGGCATAGATGACTGCACCAATGGACCAAGGCCTTCGTCTATCACTTAGATTTCTAGATTAATGGCGTTGAGTATTTGCAATTTAGATCTCATGACTCGACCTGTAGACGAAGGGTTTTTTCTTTTTCTTTTCTTTTTTTTAAAAAAAAAAAGCATGTTGAACCTACAACCTTAGATTCCATAGACTCATTTCATAAATTCTATAAATTCTCAAACCTTAAATCTCTTGGGTGATTAGAAGTTGTTACCTTCATTAGTACGTGACTTTAGTTTCTACTCCAATGAGATCTCCTTAACCATGTCATTTCCCTTCAAGCTTTGATATTTCAAATCCAAGCCTACTATACTAAAAGTTCAATCCTACTATACTAAATATTCATGCCTATCATACTAAAAATTCAAGCCAACTCTGCAAAAAATCCAAGTCTAACTACACGAACTTTTAAGCCTACCATACAAAAAATTGAAGCCTAGAATTCTAGTATAGTAACTAAGTGACTTATGGATTTACCCAAAACCTTAAAAGTTCTAATAACACTTGTGGCTCCCTCTACCCCTGCTTGTATTTTGGCAAAAGTCGTGACGTCAGGATGTTGGCCGCTTCAGTCATACACCTCTGGCATATTGTGACAGCAAGTGTGTGTGCATACATGCAATACAATAGTATGTAGTTAATTCGCATGAAAAAATAATAAGGGCATTCATTAAATCTTGTAGTACCAAAAATTAAAATTATATCACCAAATTAATCTACATAAGCTACAAGTCTTCCAAACTTAGACATAAAATTTTACAATCATCCAAATTAAAACAAGCCAAATAAAAATACTTAAAACCATAAGGGAAAAAGACCACAAATCTTCACTCCTCAGGTGGAGCCAGACCTCGATACTCTTACCCATCCTCTATATCAAAGTACGGTTCTGTAGAGCGAAATTGCAAGCGGAGACACCACAGTGAGATTTCACAAAATCTAAGTAACTAAAACCAAAACTAACACTCAAAATGCAAGCAGGTGGAAAAATATGAAATTTTGCAAAATAGAAAATTTCAAAGAATTATAATATTTACAATTTTCCAAACATTAGAGTGTATCTATTTCTCACACAAGATACATAGTACCTAAAAAATCACATTTGTTTTACAATAACCATTTGATTATGGTATGCACCATGATTTCCCCTGTGAACCATATGTATACTCTGGTTCCCTTCGTCATACCATGGGTAATGACCATGTGTGTGACTTCATAATGATCGATGCCCAGCTTCATGCTCTGTAGTGTGTGACCAGGCATCTTGTAGCCTCTGCAATCAAAGAGGCAATATGGTCAACACGAGTGCGTTATCTTCTAGCTTGAGCCTAACTCAGGGGATGTCACTCAATTTTACATGCTCCCGAATGAGCAGAGGAACTCTACCGAGATAATGCCCTTCGAGGCTTGGGGTCGTGATTCACATCAAATCCATACAATCATGTTATTAATGCATGCATCATGGTCTCCCATATCCACCGAGATAATACCCCATCTTGACTTGGGATTATGATATGCACGCACTGACAAAAAATCCTTTAACACAAAAACCAACCATTTTACAATTCAAATTTACACATAACAAAAGTGAAAATACAGGAATATTAAAGACAAGTAACAATTATAATACAACCAAAACATGCAACATTTAATTACTTAATGACATCACAACAACATAAAATATGTATTAAAAAAAACACATTATCTAGCAACAAGCAAATCCTAACATCACAACTACAGGTTTCATTCCTAACACTTCACAGGGCCCTCGAGCACTGCACAGATTCACAACCGCTACAATTTAATCCCAACACTCCATAGGGCCCTTGGCCGCTTCACAAGTTCATAACCAGTGCTAAAAATGTCAATCCCAACTCTTCACATAATTAATTCGATCACAAGTCACAACTAGATTGTACAAAATATAGTTTCACAATTTTTCCAACGACAATTGTTTTAAAAGCTAGTCCAAGAACCACTTACTACATGGATAAGAAGTTCTAGAGGATCAAAGTGCACGGAGCCCTAATTTTCTAGTCATAGTTGTTCCTCAGGAATTGAGAAAGAGATTGTGTGTGTGTATGTGTGTACAAGTTGTTGTACATATGGACAGTTAGAAAATCAAATACTGGATGAGAGACAAAAGAATAAAGTTACAATTCGATAGGTGCAGGAGCTTACTATAGCAATGTCTGGAGGTGTAGCACGACAGGAGTGGTGGTTGGAGCTAGGGTTTCGCAAAGGCAGGATAAACAGAGACAACACATAGTGAGTGAGAGTGATGATTGGAGTGTGAGTGGAGGTTAAGGATAGGTGGTGCTCGAAAGACCCTTGATGGAGTATTTGTGGATGGCAGATCGCGGTGGAGGTGGAACCTAGAGAGAAACTAAGGACCTCAAAAGGAGGGAGAGAAACAAAAAGAAGAGTGGAGATCAGAGGGTTAGAGGTCGAGATTGAGATCGAGAGGGAAAGGAGAGGCTAAGGATGCACGGAAGGGGATGAGGTGTCTCGGCCTATTTATAGGCTAAGCCACCTTATCATGGACGATACAAGGCAGGGCTGGATTGGTGGGATGTGCGGTAGTCAAAAGTAATAAAGGGAGGGTTAGGCCTGACGACACGTGGCTACGACAGGCTAGGTACACAGGGGGGTGCCCAAGACTCATGATAGTGATTGACGAGGAGATAGAGGGGGATTGTACGGATTAGGGGATAAATTACGGTGGCCAGAGGTGGTAAAGGGGAGACCTAGCATCTCAATGCGTGGCTATGAGTTGGTGGTGGAGTGGGTGGCATGGGTGGCGTTGTAGCACTCATGGGTTGTAAAGAAAAAGAGAGAACCATGGGGGAGAGGGAGGCGCATGGGAGAAGAAAGAAGGATGAGTGAGAGAAGAAGAAAAAGTTAGGGTTTTTAACCCTTAGAGTCTAAAAGGATGCCGTATAAGGGTAAGGGTTAGTGTTTACGATGAATCTATCTAAAGTGAAAACTGCATGTACTATATTCATATCCAACCATTCCAAAAGATATAAACATGGGGATACCATCAAAGTTGTAGGTAGCTTGGTTTACTTCAATCATCCCATTCCAAAAAATATATGGGGTAATTATTTTAACCTTAATTTTATGATTGAGTTACAAGGCAGTCCAACTAGCCTCATGAATCTTTCCACAATACAACCTTATATTAGCATAAGGAAATCCAGTACCAAACACTCATTAATTAATATCTGGTATATTGAAGCTCCAACTTTTTCTTGAGACTATAGTAATGATCATCAATGTATGTTGTTCTTGTTTGAAAGTTGGTCTTGGTGTTGGGAATTGTCTTAAAAACAACAAACTTTTTCTAATTATTTAAAAGGATAGTAAGAATCGTGTGGTTCTCAAGGTGGTTCCACACAAATAATATGTTAAAGGATTGTTTTTGTAACCTAATTTTTTTTCTCCTAAGCAAACTTGTATGGCTGAATATTGATTACTTTTTACTCATCAAGCTTTATTTTCTTTTTTTTTTTCCCTTAAATTAGGTAAGAACATATGGAACTAGACTTCTACAAGGGAATATGCAATACACCAAGTCAATTTATATAGATGAGATAATAAACAACACAAAATAATTGAATGAATATTAATATGGAGAAATTAAAGAATTTATAATTACACTTCTCTTATAGAGTATATAGATCAAACATTCAAGTGAGTTCTTACTCCCAAGGAAAATACAAGTTCCTTTGATAGACGTTGACACTTTTCACAATAATTAATTTGAGAAACACTTGCATGGATCACCAAATAAAGAGTTTGGATTGAATAGAAAGTAGGGAAAAAGTGGTGGAGGATGCTAAAAGATGGCCCTTGAAAGAGAGAAAGAGGCAATTGCAATGTTCTGGAAACAAGAAAAACGAAGTATAAACTATAGAGATGGTTGGTACCATTGACCTTTAGGACCTATCTAGGTTGAGTATGAGGATATAGATGATGCACTGATTGATTCAAGTAGCTCCCAAACATCTGACCCAAGTTCTGGTCAGCTCTTTCAATTCTTGTCACAACATCTCAATGCCAATTCAACCAAGGTATGAGCAACCACAATTGGCCAATCTCCAGCTGAAGGGTCCAAGAGAGATTTCAAATTTCCTACACCTAAGGTAGACTTCACGTCATTTTCCATGGAGATGGAAAATTGATTAGTCAACAACTATAGTAATATGATTCCAAAATAGTAAACATTTGCCTTCATAGTAAGCACTCTTATTTCAAGGAACTTAGGATCTACATAACCAGCAGTGCCCTTTAGCATAGTTATACGGCATAGTGTTGTGTTGTGTTGTGAACGTCGGCAAAACCTATTATTTACCGGCACAAAATTAATAAATTAGTGGTGATTTTATAAATGTCGGAACTACTATATATTTTTGCCGGCATAACAATGTAAATGTCAACAAAACTTCTTATTTATCTGTGCAAAAAATAAGCACTAGCAATATTATATATTTATCGGTGCATAAAAAATTGCCAAAAATATAAACATCGGTAAATTGGGTTTTTGTTGTAGTGATATTGCTATGCATTGAATCCTCTGTTGCATATACTGTGAAATTATTGTTGATGGACTCTGTTTTTAGTTGTTATGATTTTGTTTTGTAGATGGAGACTGGTTGAGTATTTTGGTCACTACTTTGGTGATGAACCCATGTGGTAATTGATTCTATCGACTGACCTTGAAACTGATTGTTGATGGAATTGCGTAATTGTGTTTAGTGTCCTATGCAAAGTGATGAAATTATTGTGTAGTTTGTGATATGGTTGTGCCATGTGAAGTGATGGGAATATTGTTCAATTGGTGATATGGTGTGTGTCGTATGAAGTGATCTGATTATTATGCAACTTGTGATATGGTTGTGAGATGTTTGGAGTGATGTGATGTTGTGTAGAATTGTGACATGTGGTATAGGTGCTTTTTTTATTGTTTGTGTGCTATGGTGCTTTATATCTTTAATGCCATTGTTGTTACATCTTAATGAGGGGAATTTTCCCATCATTCACACTATTGTTTAGTTGGAATAGGTGTTGTAAATTTTCACTATTGCACAGGCGTACAACGTATAAAAAGGGTGCTGAAAATAACCTCCATTGCACTGAGTTACAACATGTGAATGCCTGCTGAAAAATTTTCTGCATTCATTGTTTTCATTATGTAAGGGATAAAATATACCAGGCTCTTAGTATTTTCTAAGCCCAATCTAAAGTGGGAGGTCTCATCACTAAAAGACAAAAGAAAAGAGAGGAATGGGAGACAAGGGAAATGAGGGTGTTAGGAGGAAGGAACGGGAAGGAAAAAGAAGAAAGTGGGGTGAAGAGAGAAGGTCAGATAGGCAAGGGAAAAGCTGCAAATCGTCACCACTCCCTAGGAGCACGAGGAAATAGGGGTCAGATAAAAGGAAATGATCAAACAACTCCAAGGGGACTTTTTTTGGCCAAGCTTCTCCTAAGGGCTTCTTTAGCTTCTTCAACCTCACTACAAGAGCTCTAGCGAGAAGTCCTCTTCCAACGAATAGAGTTCTAATCTTCATTGTACAGAAAGTATGAGAGACCATGAGAGACTGTAAAATAAGCATATTATAGTGGATTCTACTCTCCTCGAATACCTGTGGACATAGGCCCAGTGTCGAACCAAGTAAATCTCTGTGTTTATCTTTCTTTACTTTATCCCAATTTATTTACTGATCTTTGCCATCAATGTACACACGGACACCACGCTACACTAATCAAGGCCTAGAACAACATCAGAGAGTTGGAGATGAATCTTTCTCCCCTTCCAGTCTGTTGTGCCAATTTTAAGCATTAACAGATGGCGCCATTTGTAGGATCTGAGTTATTTTTACACTCGAAGCAGAAAAAAGGGCAACTTCCCGGCACTCTAAATAATCTCAAAAGATTATTATTATTATTATTATTATTTTATAAGTATTCTTGGCCTTTCCACTTTTTCATTTTTTGGTTTTGTTTTATGAAAAGCACTACTGCAAAAAAGGGGCGAGTGACCCTTTCCATGCCAAGGCGATTAAGTGAGTGCTTTCTATGCACCCAATGTATAGGGCCGGGAACCCAAACTAATCGGACACTTGAGCAAGTAAGCACCCACTACTTTAAACACTTTTAAGTATACTGTGTATTTAAGTGCACAGTATAAATATTGTTCACAAGAGTACACTAAACGCATGCTCATTCATAGCGGGCAAACAACATCACATACCAACTCTGCATGGCATGCAAAGGGCCATGTAGAGTTCGGTTTCACCTCGCAGCATGACGGCCTCCCGTTGCAACCCCGCCACAAGCTCGATCAACCTGCTAGCAACCACCAGGTGAGTCATCGGAGGTTCCTATTTCCAACTGCTGGCCCCTGCTATCGAATACCAAATGCGACGCTCCTAACAGTGTATGCCGCCGAACACCCAAGGAGGTCACAACAGCCCGCCGTGAGATTGTTAGACCTATTGGCAACCACCATTAGGATCGTCAGAGTCCTGTATCCCCATCAAGTCCCCAACACCTGTAGCTAGCACGCAGTGGAAAATGGTCACCCTGTGGACCGCTAGCGGTTTTTGGCTCCATCATCTCGACTCGCTTCCACAGGGGCTGTGCATAGTGCGCGCACCTGGAGCATGCCGATGTGCACCGAGAGGCTCACGACAACCTACCATGAGCCCAAGGAGTAAGACCGGTGGCCACCACGTGGTCCGCCAGTGGTTTCTGTCCCCCACCCAGGCAACCTCCGGCGATTGGGCTTGTAGTACGCCATGCAAGGTAGAGCTGGCGTTGGATCAAATTGGAGTCAGAGTAGATCTAGCGACACGTCCAACTCCGACTGAAAAAATAAAAATAAATTAGACTCTAACTCCGTTTTTTTTTAAGTCAGAGAGAAGCCAATGCGAAGTAAGATTGGGAATCAAATTTTTAAATTTTTACTCAATCCTACTTGAAAGTTGTAAAGAAAGTTTGATGCTTAGTATGAAGTTGGCACGACGAGAAATTGGAGAAGAAGTTAGAATACAAGGACATTAAAAAGGAGCATCATGACAATTAATTATGATAATAATAATTAAAATATCATTTCTCTTTACATTGCTTTATTCTTTCATTTAATTAAAAAAAATTCAGATTTTCCATATGTAATGATACTCCTTTTCATTATATATTATAGAGCTTGAGAATATTCGGAAGATATTCTGAGGATCCATACACAAGTTTTATTAATGACAATTAAAATATCAATAGATGATCTTAACAATGACAAATAAAACAATTGAAACGTCATCTTAGGATTTAACAATTATTCCAATTTTTAATTTTTTTGTCTTTATTTATTGCCAATTTGGTGGGTCGCGAGACTCTAATAATATTGTTGGACAAGGTAAAAGGGTTAATTTGTTGCTAACTCAGCCAGTTAAATTAGATTATCTGATTGGAAAAAAAGGATATAATATCATATACAACAGTTAAATCCAAATTATGTGGAATTATCCCTTGAATATATAGACGACTGCAGTCTCCACTTTTTAATTGGGAGAAAAAAGTAAAAAATTAGCATTATTAAATGTAATTTATTTTTCTTTCTAGATGATAGATACATTCAGGGACCTTTTCAAGGTCATAGAAATCCTCACCAGAAGAAAGAGCAGCCTTAGCTAATCAATGGACTGTTGTATTGGACTTTCTAATCACATGACTAACAGACCAGTCTACAAAGGAATTCAAAATCTCCTGGTATCTGCAACCAACAGGCCACCATAACTCCAATCAGGCTGAAGGTCTCTCAGCAGATTGACCACCTGAAGTGCATCTCCTTCAAGCATAGCTCTGTTAATCCCAATCTCCCTACAGAAAATAGCACATCAAAGCATAGGCCTTCCCAGTGAAAGGTCTCTACCTCAAAGATATTTTCTGAGAGTTCCCAATGTTTTGCCTGTACTGTCCCTCAAAATTACTCCTATACCAATCAGGCCAACCCCCTCTTGAACAGCAGCATCCCAGTTAGGTTTAAAGTGCCCAGGAGATTTCAACCAAATCTGCTGTTGTGTGCTACTTCTGCACTTCGGGTCTGAGGCGTTTTGAATCTGATGTGATTTTCCCTTTATAAGATTAAGCACTAAACTCTAATCTTATACTTTTTATGACTTCCTAAAACTAATTTTAACTTCGATTAATTCAATCATTATATATGCTAATATACTATTAAAAATATGCTAGAATGCCGTGTAATTAGCACCAACAAATTGCTACTAAATGTCATAAAAAAATAATTAAAAATCATTTAAAACACTAGAAATCACGTTAAAAAAAAAAAAAATAAATAAAAAAGAGCAAATGCTTGGGATATCCCGATGCACCATCTAAGAGGACGGACATACGTAGTAGTGGCTAAGGGGGCTAAGGGTGATTCAAGTAGCTTCTTGGATCACGCAAACTAATTAGTAGCAATGCCTATGACCTAGATGAGATGGCAATACGTTATACGATTTATGAATTCAACATGATCACGACATGAAATTAGCGGATTTGGATTTTATGTTAAATGGTTCGGGTTAAAATGAGTTGATCCGTTAAGAAACGATTTATAAACGAGTCAATAACGGGTCAACCTGCTTAACACATAAATCAATATGTTTTGATCCGTTTAAAATTTATTTCAAAATTAAAATTTTATTATTGTTAAGTTGTAATATTAGTATTTTTTAGTATGCTTATGTTTTTATTGTTGAGATTGTAATTTTAGACCTATATTCATATTTGTTATTATATGATTTGTAATATTGATTTTATTATATGCTAAAATTTGAAAAATATTGATATATATTTTTTAAGATATTGTAGTTATTAATAAATATAGATTAACTTTTATACGAAATTATGTTAATCAGGATAAATAAATTATGCATTTTAGTTCAACCAATTTATATGAAACAAACTACTTTAAATAAGTCGTGTCATATTAACATATTTCTAATTAATTATTAAACGTCGGGTTAAAATGGGTGACACGACATGACCCGTTATCTAAATGAGTTTGGAAGTTTGACATGTTTAGCTTAATAGGTTGGGTTCGGGTATTTTACCTATATAGTCGAATGTTCATAATTTAAAACGACATGAACACGATCCGAAAACACGATTTGTCACCCCTAGTGCAACCTGCGTGATACGATCTAAGCATCTACCCCTTGGTCAAGTGGCGCTGCCTGGGACAAGGCGACCCGAACCCCACCTCGTATGCCACACGAACAAAGTTGCAGCAATTGGTCACTCTTAGGCTGTTAGTCTCTATTTCTTGGGTGTGACCTAGGCGAGACCAAGACATTAGCACGGTGTGTTTAACTTTTGTTTTTGATTTAGTATTTTAAGTGTTTCTTTAATTTTTGTATGCAACATGTGGTAGCAATTCATTAGTGCTGACATGGTATCTTGACTGATTTTTAAATGTAAATAAATGGAAGGACCTATTTACTCAAACTTAAAAAAGCTCAGTGGATAAAAAGTACTTCAAATTTTGAATTTAGGATTATTATATCCAAAGTGAAAACTACATAGACTATTTTAATATCTAACAATTTCAAAAGATATAAACATGATACCTAGGGTGAAAAAAAAATGGTGCATTGGTAAACTAGACCAGACCGAACAGAATCGATGGTCCTGTCCTTGGGTTCGGTCTAGTCCGATACCGGTTTTATTTTTCTCAAAATCGTTGGAAATTGATCCAATTACGATTTTTCTTTTTCTGACACCAGACTAGATCGCTTCATATATATAAATATATTTTAAAATTTTATATTGTATTAAATATTTTTTTTATATTATATATAATTATATATAAAATAATTTTGTATTATAAGATAAATTACTAATTAATATAATATTAAATTTTAAAATCATATATATTATCACTATATTATTATATACTATAATATATATACTATATCATATATAATATATAATATACTGAAAAAATCGGACTGAAACTAGTAAAATTGGAAGTACCAGTTTAAGGGTGTAACTGGTACGACCTATAAATAACTAGACCGCACCCCCAATCGCAGCCACGACTACCTTTGCTGAGCCCCAACCTATAGCCTATAAATAGGTCGTGCCTCCCTCACTCGAAACTCACCTCCAAGCCTCTCATCCTCCTTCAAGGCTCGTCCTTTCATCTTCTCCTTCCTTCGATTTGCAACTACGTAGTTTTTAGGAAAGATTTTCCCTAGCGTCGCCGTAAGCCACCACTCCCAACCATGTTCTAGTGACCGTTCAACCACCTCCTTGCCTTCCCCTTTCCATTCCAAACCTCCTCCTCCCTTGAAATCACCCAACTTGTGAGCTAAGCCTCACTTTAGTCACTGCTTCGCCATGCTTCGTTGCCAACCACCGCCAACAATTACCTCCTCCACCCTCTATCACGTTAGATCTGCCACCCTATAATTTTCCTAGTTGTAGAACCCCTCTAACCTGTCTAGATCCACCCTTGTCACCATGCACCGCCAATGTCATCGCCCCTTTAGACGCCACAACGGTAAGCCCATTTGCCACTTATCATGTATTTTATTTTTAGGTTGCATACAGTTTTGACTAACCGTTTTTCCCATCTGGCTAGCAACAAGCACACATGCACACTCACAAGATACTTAAATTCATCGCGCTTAACATCCAGAAATTGCCCATCCGCTATTGTAGGTAAATCTCCAGATTGAGCTTCAATTTCTAACATGGAAAATTATCATCTGAATGTTGATGTAGTCTGGCTGTGAATGAGAAGTAGCTAGGGGCCCTGTGGAGCGTTGGGTTATATTAATGTAGTTGGTGATGAATGTCGGCCTAGGGCCTGGTGGAGCTTTGGGAGTCGTGTGTAGTTTGGAAATTGTGAAATTGTTGGGACTGTGAGTCTGTGACAACTGTGATGTCTGTATGATGGCTTGGCTATATTATGTCATGCCATCCAATAACTGCTTGTCATGCATCTACATTTTTATCTTTATTGATTTTGATGATTTGTTAATTGTGCTTTACCTTGTGGTTATGATGTGAAACCGGAAAACCCATGTTTCAGTGTCAACAAATTAAAAGCATATTTTGTGGATGAGTCTGTATCACAACTCCAAGCCGAGATCCTCTGCTGGTGGGGGCTAAAGGATGCCTGGTAACGTACGCAACGAGCGTGAAGCTAGGCATTGGTTTGAAATTCTTAGACCATTTTCCACCAGCTTTTTGTAGCATCATTTGGTTTCTAGACATAACTGTTCATATTTTAAAATAAATTAAATATTAAAATAGTGTATGTGATTTTTCCTTTAGATTAACCACTAAACTCTAATCTTATACTTTTTACTTTCTAAAACTAATTTTAAGTTTGATTAATTTAATCAATATGTTAATATACTATTAAAAATTTGTTATAATGCCATGTAAGCCAGAAATAAATTGCTACTAAATGTTGAAAAAAATAGAAAAAATAAAAAATCATTTAAAAGACTAGAAATCATGTAAAAAAAAAGGAAAAAAAAAGGTAAATGCTTGGAGGACATAGGTAGTAGTGCCTAAGGGTGATTCAAGTCGCTTTGCTTGGATCATGCAAACTAATTAGTAGTAATGCCTATGACCTAGATGGTGTAATCTAGAGGTGGTAATATGTAATACAATCTATAAACTTAACATGAACATAACACAAAATTAGTGCATTTGAGTTTGATGTTAACGGTTTTGAGTCAAAACGGGTTGACCCGTTAAAACATGATTTATAAACAGGTCAATAACGGGTTAACCTGCTTAAGACAAAATCAACCCGGACCCATTCAAAATTTATTCCAAAATTAAAATTTTAATATTGTTAATTTGTACAATTAGTATTTCTCAGTGTGGTTATGTTTTTATTGTTGAGCTTGTAATTTTAGACCTATGCTCATATTTGTTATTGTATGGTTTGTAATATTGGTTTTGTTATATGTTAAAATTTGAAAAATATTAGCATATATTTTTTGAGATATTGTGGTTATTAACTAGTAAACCGGACCGGACTGGTAGTTTGATTCCTCGGTTCGGTCCGGTCCGGTATTGGTTCTATTTTTCTCAAAATTGGTCAAAATCGATCAAATTTCAATTCTTCTTTTTTTAACACCAAACTGGACTGGTTCATATATATAATATATTTTAATTTTTTATAGTTATATATAATATATAATTATATCTAAAATAATTTTGTATTATATGATAAATTACTAATTAATATAATATTAAAATTTAAAATCCTATATAAATAACTATATATTATCACTATATTAGTAAATACTATAATATATATACTATATTACATATATCTACTAATATATAAAGTGCGAATGGCTTAACAACAGTGTTTTCGTCTAACATTTTTTTTCCGTTTTGCCCCTGCTCTTGTTTCTCAATTTCCGTTTTGTCCCTGACTTTTTCCCATTTTGTCCCTGGTTGTATTCGAAAATTACCGTTTTGCCACTCGCCCCTTCCCCGTCCGCTTCCTCTCCCGCAGAGCACCGCCGCACTCCGGCGTGATTAACACCAACCCGTCGATTCTCTTTCCCTCCGGCCGGCGTCCCTCCCCTTCAATTCTCAGCCTCTATCGTGCCGACGTTAACCGCCGCGACGAGCGAATCCAAGCCGAGGCCGACCCATTTCTTCGTCCCTTCCAGTGCGCCGCCGCACACTGGCATGGCCAACACCGCCCGGTCCATTCTCTTCACCTCCGTCCATCGCCCCTCCCCTTCCAATCTCAGCCCCTATCGTGCCGCCGTTAACGGCCGCGAGCCGATCTAAGCAACCGGGCGAATCGGGCATGAACAGTGTTTCGTCCGAAAATATTTTCCTATTTTGCCCCCTTTATAAAAACACTATCAATTCATCTCATTTCGTTTCATTATTATAAAAAAGTATTTTTAATGATATTGTGAAATTTTTTTAATATTTAATCGTCTAAAAAATTGAATAAAAAATAAAAAAAAAATTTTTTTTATCCTTATCGAAAGAAAGATATAGCATTGTTTTTAGGTTTTAGATGTGAAAAATGAGTAACATTACAAATTAGTTGAGCTTTACAATTAGACTATAGTATTTTTTTTCTAAATTGATACCAAGTTTTCATAAAATTTTAATAAAAAATCAAAATCTTAAAAATTAAATTTTAATGTTGTGCAGCATTTTATTTCCTTTAATTTTGAGTTATGTAAATATCGAATTGAACTATTAAATTTTAGTATAAATCTAATTTTTTCCTTTTATTAATAATTTGTGTTTAATGATTTATTAAGAAGTAAACTTAAATATATATATTTTTTTCATTTCTAGATAAATTGAATAGTTTATTAATTAATCTGAAATTAATTACGCTATTTGAGATAGATCTACAGTTTCTAATGTACTATAGTTTGTTTAATTTTTTTTAAATGTAAAGGATAAGACTTTATAAAATATATGATTAAATTATTTAATACTTACCACTATAGTTTTGAATTTTAAAATTAACACATTATATTTTTATTTTAAAAATAACAAATATACAATATACGCATCCAACCATAACTATTAAGAGTAATAATAGTAACTTGCTTGGTATAATTACAAATTTTCATAAGGAAATAAATTATAACTTCTTAATAATTTAAAAATATAATATATCATTATTACTATTTTATTTAGCCAAGGTTGAGAATGTTAAATAAATTCATGTTTTTCGTTGTTATTATTTCTTATAGTGCTTCTGTTTTAATAATATTAAAAAAAGTTATGAAAACTTTTTTAAAGTAAATTAAAATGATTTGCTTTACATTCTTAAACTAAAAACTAAACTGTCTTTGGAATAACGCAATGGTTTAACATTATTTGTAGTGCAGAATAATATAATCTAGAATACATTTTTAATTTTTTCCTTTCCTAATAATTTATATAATGTTGAAATTTTTTTTTTTACATATTTATGAATAAATGTTTCATAATTACTAACAAATTATCTTCTCATAAAAAAGATGAAATTAAAATAATTTTTTTTTCAATAATCTTTCAGTAAAATCTGTAATTTAAAAATGTTTTCTCCCATAACTAAATGAATTCACCCCATCTTTTTTTATATAGAAACTTAACGAAATTATCATTAACATTAATTTTAATTTTCAAACTGTAATAAACATCATTTTTTCGCTTGCAGCCTTGTTTCTACATTTTAAAATTTGTAATAAAATTTTAGTATTAATATTTTTATTATTAATTTAAGCTTTTATTAAAATTTTCTTATTAAACTTTTACGTTATATAACTAAATAAAACACAAATTTATATGGATTTATCATTTCTGTTAAGTTTATAGTAGGTTTACCTCAAGTTATGTAAACCCATGACTTGTTTTAATGTTGTTTAAAAAAATTTCTTCACTTTCTTATTTCTCATTTGCTATCAATTTTTCATTTTTATATATTTGTAACTAAGCACACGTTCAGTACACAATTCCTCATCAATTACTCCTTTTTTTTTCCTATTTTTCTCATAAAATCCGATTCTCTTATGCTTTTGCTCTTTTGCCGATTAGGTGAGTTAAGGTTTTTTTTCTTTTTTAAGGTTGGATATTAAATTTAGATGAGATTAATTGAGATAAAAATTAAAAGTTAAATAAAATATTGTTAGAACATTATTTATTATTATTGTTATTATTATTTTAAAATTTTAAAAAATTGAAATGTTTATTGTATTTTATATAAAAATTTAAAAACTTACTAATAATGACTTACTAAATAACTTACTAATAATTTAAAAATGTTTTCTCCCATAACCATATTACTTATAATAACTTACTAAATCTTTAAGGGAATTAAACTCCATTCCCGACTTTGGCTCCTCAATCGTATCATCATCATCCACTTGGACATTCTGAGATTTCTTGACACTACCATCATCAAGTTCTTGAGGAATTGGAATATCCTTAAGACATTCTTCAATTTTAGGAGATTCACATAACACTTCAGTTTCCCCACCATCAAATCTATTATCCTCTAAACCAATTATTCTGTTTGTAGTAGAGTTTGTATTGTTAGTTAGAATCGGAGGTTCCATGATATGTTGAAATGGGTAACCAGCATTATGCAATAAACACAAAGAGTCTGCAATTAAACTCTTGCAAACAAGCCGACTTAAATTTTTTTTTTTGTATACGTGCAAAGAAGCTAAGTTTTTAAGAATAAATCATGATCAGTTATTATGATTTTCCGTTGTAATTTTAGACTATCTCCACTGTTTATTTATAATTAAAAATTTGAAACATAATAAAATTGATCACAGGGCAAACGTGCAGCGCATGTTGCCACTGACTAGTAATATATAATATACTAAAAAAACCATAACGGAACTAGTAAAATCAAAAGTATCGATTTAGGGATTTAACCGGTGTGGTATCTGTGAGGGCCCGAGTTGAGTGTGTATGTGTGTTTTCATTTGGTAAGCCCAAGTGGTGGTACAATTAAAGGGGACAGCCCGTGTGCATGAGAACCTAAAATTTGGAAGCAAGTCCAAATCAGATGATTGATTTACATGGCAGTCCAACCAGCCTCATGAACCTTTGTTAGGCCCACAATACAACCTTATGTTAGCATAAGGAAATCCACTACCAGACACTCATTAGTTAATATCTGTGGCATAAATTAATTGTAGCTTCGAAGTGTAACCACGAAGTAGGGTGGACTTTCAAGATGTGCCCACACAAGGTTAAGAAAAAGTTGCTTCAAGTTTTTGTCTGAACTTAAGACTCGAGTGAGAAAAAAAAGTAGACATGAAATTATCTCAACGATATCTATTCATGAGCATTCAGTGCTACCACAAAAATTCGATGCTGATCAATAAATGTTGAACATTTACTTCATGTATATCATGTTTCACCCTCACTTGAGACTATATATAGTAATGATCATCAATATTTTCTGTTCTTGTTTGAAAGCTGGTCTTGGTGCTGGGAATTGTCTCAACATGAACAACCAATTTTTTCTAATTATTTAAAAGGACAGTAAGAAGAGGCGTTGGGAACTGGAATTCTGCAAGGGCATATGCAATACACCAAGTCAAAATAATGTTTAGATCTAACCTATGTATAATTGAATGAATATTACTATGAAAAAAATTAAAGAATTTATAATTACACTACTCTTACAGAGTATATAGATCATCAAACATTCAACTGAGTTCTTACTCCCAAGGAAAATACAAGTTTCTTTGATACACGTTGACACTTTTCACAATAATTAATTTGAGAAACACTTGGATCACCAAAAGAGTTTGGATTGAATAGAAAGTAGGGAAAAAAGGTGGAGGATGCTGAAAGATGGTCCTTGAGAGAGAGAAAGAGGCACTCATGATGTTCTGAAAACAAGAGAAATGGAGTATAAACTATAGAGATGGTTAGTACCATTGACCTTTAGGACCCATCTGGCTTATGAGGATGAGGCTACAGATGATGCCTTGATTGATTCAAGTAGCTCCCAAACATCGGACCCAAGTTCTGGTCGGCTCTTTCGGTTCTTGTCACAACACCTTAATGCCAATTCAGCCAAGCTATGAGCAACCACAGTTGGCCAATCTCCAGCTGAAGGGTCCAAGAGAGCTTTCAAATTTCCAACACCTAAGGCAGACTTCACATCATTTGCTATGGAGATGGCAGATCGATTAGTCAACAACTGTAGTAATATGATTCCAAAAGAGTAAACATCTGCCTTCGTAGTAAGCACTCCTGTTTCAAGGAACTCAAGATCTACATAACCGGTGGTGCCCTTTGGGACAGTTATATGACACAGTGTTGTGTTGTCATTTGAACATTGATCATGGCATAACACTCGACAAATTCCGAAGTCACTTAGTTTCGAAACAAAGTTGGCATCAAGGAGTATATTGGAGGGTTTTAGATCGCCATGTACAATGCAATGAGGTTTACTTAGATGTAGATACACAAGGACAGAGCACAACTCTGTAGCAATACGGATTCGAGTTTGCCATGACAATGGAGGACTCTTGTTCTTGCATCTGAGTTGATCTTCAAGGCTTCCATGAGGCAGATACTCATATATGAGTGCAAACTCCTCTGGACAAGATCCAACAAGTCTGACAAGATTCTGATGCCTAAACTGACTTAATACACGAACCTAATCATACACACAACAAATGAGAATAGAAAGCAAAACTTTTGACCTCTCTTTATTCCATTATTCTAGTGCTTGCAAATTTGTGTTGTTGAATCTTTCTTTTTCAATTATTTGGGCTTTGAATTGTATCATTTTTAATGGGTTCCAATCCACAAATAACTGTACATTGGTACTATGTATGACAACATAACATGATATTGGAAAGAAAGAAGTCACAACTGAATTGGCAAAATGTATTATATCCTTAGAAAAAATGCATCATGTTCAAGGGAACTCAAAAATGCAACCCTCCACATTGTCGACAATTTAGAATTCGATGTGCAAGGGAATTTAGTTGAAAATTAATTTGGAAATTAAATCTTGTTATGCCAATAATATGGAAAGTGCATGTTTCATACAAACTTGCAAATATAACTTTTCTTGTAGCGATAGACCATTGTTGTTTGCTAATAACTTAGGCAAACTTTCTAATGCACAATAAAATTTACATAACCATGAGGGGCCTTGTTCAACTAGAATGCTTTTAAAATGCTTTTAAATGAATAACATACCTCCATTTGGAACTCTGAGGGGCCTTGCCCACAACTAGAATGTAAGCTCTTAGGATGTAGCCTCTTTATAGCAACCTCAATTTGACGCAGATAGCCTCTGTATACGTTTCCGTATCCTCCTCCTCCAATTTTCTGGGATTCAGTGAAGTTTTGAGTTGCATCCTTAATCTCCGAGAGTGAGAACTCAAAGAACTGAGGTATATTACAACTAGAACATTCTCCTTGTTTATTTCTCAGCTCTTCAGCTTCTTTCACTGCATTATCCTGTTCCATCTGCAACTCTAAAATTTGATTCTTTAATGATGTTTCATGTTCTTGGAAAATCCAAAACTTTTCCATGAGTTGGTCTATCTGATTTCTCAACGTTTCAATCTCTCTATCTTTCGCTTTCCCTTCCTCAATTTCTCTTCTGAGTATCAACTCTTCTTGGGCCTGTGATGGATTTTAAGCAATTCGAAGCTGATTTTAGAACTTTAGAAGTTGCGTAGGTAGAAGTTTTAAGAATTATTGTGAGTTGTGATGATCGTCTTGTAGAAGTTTTACATTTTATACTAACAAGACGAAATCTTTCGCACCCTTTCGATCTACTGTGTTCATGTCGATTTTCTACCATTTGAGAAGAACTCTAGATCCTAAGATAGATGGAAAAATGGGCAAAAGTTGTTAACATGATATAATTTGGATGGTTAGATCATACTTGAGGTTGTACACTGTGAATTGCTAATAGTTTGAGAGCACAGCGTGACAATTTTTTTTTGGTAGTACTGTTTGTGGTGTAAAATGTAAAATACTATTAGTTGGAGGATAAGAAAATTGTATTTTCCTTAAATTTTGAGAGGATCAAGTTGATCAAGTTTTTTAGAACAAGTTTCAAAATGCAAAAGAAATTTTCAAAAAAGAAAAACAATCAAGACATATATAATAAATAACTATGAAGCTAACTTTACCTTGCCCATAGCCTCACCAAGCTCTCTGGCTACTTTTTGCTGCAAGAATGTCAATTTTTCCGCGTCTACCATCACTTGTTGAAGTTTCTCATAATGAGGATTATCTAAACTCTTGTCCTGCTAGGATCAATTCAGATGAATATCTACACCACATCAGTGATCCATTAAACTATTATAAAATACACAGGAATATATTGATCTTAAAAATACTAAAGAAATTGCTTATCATGATCACCAAAGGCTAACATTGTGCCACTTAATGTTGGCCTAGATCAAGCCACATTGATATATAAGATGGTGCTACCTTGTTTTTTTTTTTTTTTTAATTTATTTATTTCATTTTGAATTCATTGTAGAAAAAATCATTGTTTTTTATAAAGTTATCTTATATTATTATGTTTTAAAAGGATAGCTACTGGGATGTAAATATGACATGGGTTGTAATGCTCTAATAGAAGGCCCAAACTACATGACCTGTACTCTAAATTAATAATTAATCAATGATATAACTGGAGCCCCATTGAAAATTTATAAAGAACAAGAACTTCTCATTTCCAAACAATGTGTGATTCCATATATCATCTACTCTTATTCTTATCTTATGTGCAAGTTTTGTGCAAACCATTTAAAAAAATAGAACCTAACATAAACAATTATTTTTTTAAAAGGTTAGTGCAAGACTTACATAATTAACCTAGATCTGTAAAAATCATTCTGCTATATATAACCACATAAATGATTTTTTATTATGTATTTGCACATACCACAACACTCTGAGCTGCAGTACTAGAAGATGCACCGTTCACAACAGAAGAGGTGCCTGGTGAGAATGCACTCATGAGCTCGAACTCCTCCCATATTGGAGTACTTGGTTTCAGCATTAATGGACTGAGAGTTAAATCAAGCACTCTTGGAGGAGAATATGTCGAGCAACTTAAACCTGTGGGTCTCCTTAATAATAATACATCCGAATCATGATCAGAAGTATTGTTGTGTTTTACCTCCGATCTGCTATTCAGGGATGAAAGCTCTTCGGTGCCTCCTCGGAAAGTAGCATTTTTCAAGACACTATTTACCATACTGCTATCCTCCCATTTTTGATTTTGAGCAACAGATTGTGATCTCAACAAGTTTGAGACTCTAGTTTGAGCCTCATTCGTATTGTTCCCAGAAGGAACTGATTGTGATCTTAACATCATGAGGTTTGATTCTCCATTTTCTGTGTCTGTACGTGGTTTCCTATAAATCGCATACGGTAATTGACTTAGAAAGTGGATCTACAATGAGCATATATATAGAACGATTTTGAGCAGATTTTCATGCTAGCTGTAGAAGTCAAAGTGAAAAAGTATTCCAATTACCACTTTCAAGCATTTTTTTAACTGTCCATGAATAAATTTAGGAAATGATCATGCATATATTATTTTTGGGTTCTGTATTTTGTATCTAAACAATTAGAATGGATACCTTTTACTTTTAAACTATTAAAAATTTATAATGCTTGTGCATCTTCTGTACGTTAATATCCGACTATGAAAGGAAGATTGTGGCACATCACCAATTTTCACATGGGTTGAAGGAAACTCAAAGAGTGAAAGTTTTCAAGTGTATTCTTCCCTAAAAGTAATCAGAAAATTAGCAATCAAGCTAACCTGGTATGTACGAGGCAGCCCTTGCAAATAAATTGTATGAAACAATCCACCGGTGCTCGTTCGCACACGTATTTTGCCTTTTCAGAATTGAGGTCGATCATTTTTCTGCCATGCATATCAAGCAATTAATATTAGATAAGCAATTATCATTTCAAAGGTAAAAGATATATTCAATAAACTACCTAACTGAATCGAATAGATTTCATTCCATTAGAAAAGAGTATCCCAAATCCAGAACAAATTACCAGCATTTTCAATATATGAACTATTAGTTTAAATAGTTGCCTTTTTAGCCAATTTACTAGGTTGTTCATTATTACTAATTAATATCAAATCAAGAATGTGATTTTATTATTATCTTTGATGTGATACCATGAAGGAAAGTTTATAAAAATAGAAGTAAAAAAGAGAACAGGACTAGGTGAATTGAGGAGAGAAACTGATCTGAGCGACGTTATATTTTCATTATTCTCAATTATAATTGAATACAAAGCATAGGTAGGAAATCATCTACCTAAAAATGATATAAGGTAAATATCTTCATCATTATAAAAATCAAATCACTTGATTTGCTAATTAAGAAAATTAAATTCTTTGATTTAATATTAACACTTAATGATTGTTTTATATGTACATGAGCGATGATACCGTCTTGTTTGATGGTCTAGCTAATCATTTTAATTATTTGTGGAGGCAACAGATGGCACATGCATGTTTGGATGTGCACATGGGAGCGGGGGATTTTTTACCAAATTTTAGAGTTTAGATGGAAAGAGAGATAATCAGTGGATTCCACAACAATTACCCGAGTAAATTTTCTGGCCAGCATTAAATATCTTCTATCTCTCTCTCTCCATTTTTCCATATTTATTTATTTATTATTATTATTATTCTTTTGGAGAATAGAACCTTTATTTAAAAATCCTCACTGAGGTAGAGGAATAACCATTTACATCCAATCAAGAATCAAGGACTTATCTACGTAAACAAGGCAATTCCAAACAATCCGTCCGCAAAAGACCACGCAAACGCCCAAAAAATATTTGCTACCATGTTGGCTTCCTTATAGATATGACAAATACTACAATTCAACAGCTGAAACAAAGTTTGAATTTCTTCCCAAGAATCCCACATTTACTAGAAATTGCAAGTACCAGACCCCAGCCAACCCACCACTACTTTAGAGTTCGACTCAACCAACAAATTTCTAATGCCAAGCTGTTGCGCCATTTTCAAACCATCCAATAAAGCACACCTCTCACCAAGCGTGTTAGTTGAGACACCATACAAATGCGCAAAACCTGCCAAGGCATGGCCACGATCATCCCGAATATTGCCCCCACCACCAGCAGGGCCTGGATTTCCATTCGAACCACCATCTACATTAAGCTTGAACCACCCACTCCTTGGCCTTGACCAAGCTACTCCTCTGGGAGGTTTGACAATAATAGGCACAATAGGACAATTAAGCTCCTTCAGTATACTTGCATCTCTGCTAGTCAGTCTTGTAAAGCGTCGAAGTTGAGAAGAAATTTCCAATAATCACAACATGGACCACAGCCCCCCCCCCCCCCCCGCCCCCACAATTTGATGCTACATCTTCCATACGTGTTGCACACCTTGAGTGCCAAAGAGCCCAAGTAATTAAAGGAAAATATAATTTTCATATTATATATAACTTTGCTATAGTGATCAGATAAGTGTTCCTAATAGTACATTTGAAGAGGAGCTTAATTTCTAAAGGAGTACTTGACAACAAGGCTGACTGAGTTCTTACCAAACAATACTGTCATCTGTTAATTA
The DNA here is from genome assembly GCA_029856935.1 of Cyclocarya paliurus. Taxonomy (NCBI): domain Eukaryota; kingdom Viridiplantae; phylum Streptophyta; class Magnoliopsida; order Fagales; family Juglandaceae; genus Cyclocarya; species Cyclocarya paliurus. The sequence goes on from CM056952.1 coordinate 25,173,176, forward strand.
CTAGGAATTTAGGTCTAGACTGGTGTTTAAACCATGTACATGTCCAACACACATTGTTCAAGAACACAACGTCTTGAGTCATTTTACATGAGAAAATCACATTTTCCCTAGATATAGCATGTCTCACAAGAACCTAGAAAACTCAGAATAACTAGTTTAATTCACAAAATCAAAGGATTATATATATATATATATATATATATAATATATCTCGCAAACTTGCTGAAATTTTGGCTAGATTGGTAGACTCTAATGTCTATCTCACAGTACTATCTAGCTAGCGAGATTTCAATGAATGTATATACACTACAACAAAAATTAGTTTTTGTGACGGTTTGAAAATTGTGACAGTGCCCAAACCGTCGCAAAAAAGTATTTTCTCTGAGGGTTTGAGGAAACCGTCACTGAAGGCACCTGGGAAATTATATTACGTTCGAACGTATACATATTAACGTTAGAACATTCCCTAGACATTCGAACGTGGGGGTTATTTACGTGCGAACATGAAAATTTTTGGCGCCAACTTTAGAATGTTATTGATTCTAACGTGCGAATGTTAATTGATTTAATATTAAAGTAAGATATTTCAAATTAAAAAATATTGAAAATTGAAATGCATTGATTTAATATTAAAGTTGTATAAGCTAACATTACAAAAGATTGAGAATTGAAATTCAAAAACAGTAGATATATTAAATAATATTGTTCATTACATATAATAAAAATAAAGTACAAAATACTTATAAGTCGTTTGTTACATATTTAATAAAATCATCAGTCAATGCATTGACTTTTGTGTTTAGGATATCTATCCGATGGAGAACATCGGCGACAAAATCTCCAACATTCTATTCTACTGATCCGATCTTTCGGTCGATGTGTGCAGTAATGTCTAAGACCATCACATCAACTCAAGCAGGCTGCACATCTCCCATAGATGTACCTATCGATGGCTAACTAATACTTCCAACATCGAGCGCAGACTGGGTCGGAGGAACAAGATCTGGTACATGGCCAAACTAACGTTGAGCATGCCCTTTCTCCTATCCAATGCTCCGACGGTGTGTGGTAATGTCGATGGGGCTCAACTGGGCTATCGTCCACTCCTCCACCTTGGGTTGCACACTCCGAACCAATAATAGTTTGGTAATGATAACTCCATATGGGAAATTGTCTGTGGAGACGACGCTAGCCTCGTAACAGATCCTCTCAAAAATACGAAGTACTAAGTCAATGGGGTCTTCACATGGCACTTGTATAAGGAACTGTGCGCGTCTCCGGCTAAATGTGGCCTTATGTCCCACAGGATCCACATTTTTTACAACAATAAGATGCAACATGCAGAAAAGTTGTACCTAGCTAAACGAGTTCTTCCTATCGGTCTCGGTCAGTCTCAATGAGGATGTAGAAATCTTCATCTCGCCGACCATCCTCCTCATTAGTATCCCCAGCCTCTGACTGGTCAACTGAGCTAGTAGATGATGCAGAAGTGCCTACATCTGCATCTACTCGGGATCCATCCTCCTCAACTACACGACCGATCCCCAAAAGCTTAGCAATGATATCGGCCAAGACCTCGAACTGAACACCTCATACTGTCACGATGTGAGAGGATGCATCCTTAGGCATGGAATACATCTGCATATAAAACTCCTGAACCATTGTGAGGTATATGATATCCCTCAATGTGCAGATACTCATCCAACCTCTGGTAATGAGCACGTCTCGAACGTTCTTCTGCTCCCATATGAGTTTGTGAAAGTGGTTGATCATGACTTCGTGTTTAGACATCACTGCTCGAGTGCTAATTCGAGATGTGTCCTCGCTTGTTCCTTCCCTTCCCCTTTTTTTAGTAGTCAGAAGATAAGCCACATCTTAAAAGAAAAAAAAATTGAGTAATATTAATATTATGATGCATATTATGTCTGTAATCTAAATTATTTATGGTATATGTTTGAATATCAAATATAACGTTCGAAGGATAAGTTGATACATACGAACGTTTTGGTAATGACGTTCGCACGTTAGATTTATCTATTATAAGCATTCCAATGTAATATTACAAACATACAAATGTGACGGCTCAAATACACGTGCAAATGTATAATGCATATCACATTCGCAAGTAAGGAAGCTGTTGAACGTATTTAATAATACATGCGAAAGTACATAACTAATGGTTTGAACGTATATTTGGTTTATGGCAACTTAAAGGTTTTACATTCGTACGAATTACAAATAACGTTCACACGTATTTGCTGCTCAAGAACTTGAATGATCATACGTGTGAACGTTACAAATGTTCATTTGCATGTAAAATTTACATTCGCATGAATACTAAAAACATTTGCATGTACTGTATAACATTCGCACATTAGAAGCTAACATTCAAACGTTACGATACAGAAATGGGTGAGTCGACTCAACCATTCCCAAAACACCTCAAACACAATGAAATTGGCCAAAAGCCACCGTAAAAATAAAGTATAAACTTCAAGAAAGCTCTACAGTGGCCATTTGGCCATTGACAATCCGTGGTGGCTGAAAAATGAAGATGAAGGTTCAGCCACCAATAGGTTTTGGGAACCACCGAAACCTCCATTAAACATAAAAAAAAATATACCAAAAAGTTAAAAAAGGATGCCTACCTCTTTTCTGATGCATATAAGTTATACTAGTACATAGTGTACTAGTATAATATATATACTATATATACTAGTCTAGTGTTGTTAATTAGTTTAATAAAATATAATTAACACCTAATTTTATGTACTAATATATTATAAGCTAATAATATATGTTATACTATATAATACTAATGTACTAATATATAAGTTATACTAGTACATAATGCACTAGTATAGTATATATGCTATATTTACTAGTCTAGTATTGTTAATTAGTTTAATAAAGTATAATTAACAACTAATGTTATGTACTAACAAATGACATTGACTACTATGGTGTCATACATAACATTATTGGATGAAAATACCTAGGTGGGAATGTGACATATGTTTTCAAATGTGATTGGTGGGATATAGGCGGTGGTTGAGTTTTGATACATAGAAATAGTCACTTTATGAGTGTTAATACTGCATGTAAATGGTACGAAGATGATCCATTCGTATTGGCTTGTCAAGCTACCCAAGTCTATTATTTGGTTAATCCAATGAAAGAGGTAGATGAAGATAGTGGAGAGATAACTTAGCAAGTCATACAAAAATTTGGGCCTCGGAATATATATGATGCAGGAATGGTAGCAGATCACAATCATAGTGGAGACGAATATGACACTTCGATTATAGAGACCTACCAGGAAGATGGAGAGGGTATTAATTTATTTGTTGACCTAGGTGCAGTTGAACTAATCCCCTTATGTAGAGATGACGTCTCACCTGTACAACTCGACCCATCCATATTAAATGATTATTCAGTTCATGAAGTAAGTGAAGAAGAAGAAGAAGAAGTGTCTGAAGAAGAAGAAGAAGAGTCCAAAGAGGAAGTCGATGAAGAAGACGAAGAAGAAGATGATGATCACGAAGATGCTGTTGAAGTGGATTCTGAAAAAAGCATGGAGAATACATCTGGAGATGAAGAATAAAAGTATTAAATATTTTATTTACATAGGTGACAGCACAAATACATTTTGTTTTATAAATTATTCTATACTAATTTTGTTGAAAATATTAATCATTTTCAAGGATGCTACCAAAACGACAACGAAGAAATGTGTCTCCTTCCCGAAGTCCCGAACCCGTTCACGACTCCACAACTGATGACTCCGCTCCTGAACAAGTTAATACACAAGAGACAGACAGCCAGTTGACACCGACCAGTAAGGAAATTTTGTTGATAATTAATTATATTTCAACACTTTAGGGACTGTATTTAATAGTTCTAAAAATATTAGTTGATGCATTGTCGTTTCGCAGGCGTGGCTACACATGTGACCTTGCTATGGAAAGAAATAGAAGGTACAGAAAAATCAAGGTCAACATTCATGATAACTTCACTGGAGGAGTGGATGATAGTGCAGCATCGCTTTTCTCCTATGTCGGTACACTAGTCCGAACTTTTGCCCCATTTTATATGCGATCATGGAGAGATGTTCCGAATAAGGTGAAGGATCACATTCAGGATCGTATACTGGTGAGTTTAAATTTTTTATTTAAGATGTTTAGATTTCATATTTTTGACGTAATTCACTTCTTAGGATGAATTAGATCTCAATTTTGGTCGTAGTGAGAATGTACGAACTGTGAACGAGTTGATGGCTACATTGTTTTGGCGTCACAAGGGACGATGCCATGACCACTTTAAGAAATTCAAGACGTTAGAAGAGGTTGTTCAGTCCCCTTTTCAAAAAATGAAGTTAGACGATTGGAGGAAGTGTTGTGATCTTTTCGCAAGTCCAGATTATCAAGTATTATAGATTTATTCCATTTAAGTTATTTGACAATATAATTGGTTTTCATATATGATATTTAACATTGTTAATTACCCCTGCAACACTCAAGTTCTATCAATGTATAGAATAGAATGGCTTTCACAATCCACCATCGCGTAGGCTCAAGGTCATTCCAACGTCTTGCTGATAAAATGGTAATTGATAACTTATTAATTCTTACTCATTTTTATCATATTCTTTTATTTAAATACTAATATTATTTCTTAAAATTACTAATATGGCTTTGTTAGAAACGTGATAATTCTGAGAATTTCTCTCTCATTCATGTCTACGCTGCTACTCACACTAATGAGCATAGTGAGTGAGTTGATCCTGTCGCTAAAGATAATTATGTAAGTGACGTTATTTTCTGTGAATAAATTATGAAACATGTGAGTTCATATTATGTTTGATTCCTTATTTCTTTTAATATGTTACTTATTGTGTCTTTTTTTTTGTAATTGTAGGAAAAAATGATTGAGATCCAATCAGCCTCTAAGGAATCATCTCCTAGTGACATAGACATATTCACACAAATGCTTGAGACCAAATCAAGTTTGGTAAGAGGTTTGGGACATTCTTTCAAGCATGTTGGTTCATCCTTCAAGACCTTGACTTCGGAAGTTAACAATCCTATTAAAGATCTAGATATAGCACGCCAAGAAATTAAGCAAATGAAGTCGAGACAGTAGGAGTTGGAGTCTTTCTTATCGCGACAGTCTGATTTAGAAACTCGTTTGCAGAAGCAACAAAGAGATTGCAATGAGAGAATACACATTGAAGTCCAAGAGCAAATACAGAGGGAGATGACGGTCCAGATAGAACATGTTATGTTAATTTAGCAAGATTGTAGTAGACAAGGAAAGAAGAAGAAATGATCAATATATCATTATTAGAAACTTTTATTGTCTATTATTACAACTCTATAAGACATTATTAGTTGTTATATTTGTGGTGTAATATGAAATAATTTGTATGCTTTTTTAATATTATTAAATTACTATTTCTGATCATATCTTTCGCATGTAAACAATAAACATTTGAACATGGCTTCATGTTCGAATCAACATTCGAACAAAATACCAATGAATTCGAACAAAAACATTCGAACATTAGTCACTACGTTCGCACGATTTAACGCACAAACAATCTAAACGTTCGAATGATTATAATAGATACATGCAAACGACAAACTAACATCCGAATGTTACAAATTTTACGTTCGAACTCTTCTTCTTTAACATCCAAATGCTACATTCAAACGTATCCGAGTTAACGTTCAAATGTAAATATCATTCGTGCAAAGCACAAACATTGAACGTCAATTCTGTTATATGTGAATGTTAATTACTCAGGTTAACATTCGAACGTCGATTTATACGTGCGAATGTTACTTTTTGTGATGGTTATTAACTATCACAAAAAATTATCATATTCGAACGTTACATCTCACAGAAAACTTCCAACCATCACAAAAGAATTTTTTTTTTAGGGTTGCACAGTAAACCGTCACAGAAAACATTCTGTGATGCCTTTTAGGTGACAATCTCAAATCGTCACAAAAATATTTTTGTGACAATTTGTGTATTTTTGATACGGTTTCGTCCGTCACAAAATCCAAATTTTGTTATAGAATAATTCCACAATTGTTTTTTTAATTTCAAGTCTAAACTAGACTCTACCCAACATCTATGATTTACATGTCAATTGGATTGCATTCTGACATTGAATATGCATGCCGACATAATATTTTTTTTTTAATTTAGGTAATATTTTAATTTGTTGTTTTTTAGGCCGGTTAGTACTGGCGGCCGGTTGTTCTTCTTTACAGCTTGTCTCATCATTATATGAAATTCTTGTAAATTAAAACAAAATAAGCCGAAGTAAATAAATCGCAATTGTACGTTGGCCACTAGCTAACTCGATCTGCCGTCACCATTATATATCTACAGTACTGCGTACATACACATAGAACAAGAACGTGAACATGAGAAGGGATCGATGACATTGAAAAAGTTGTACCTGTTATAGCGATTTTCTGCTGCTGCTCCCATAACAAGCCTCTTGATCCCATGCTGAGTGATGAAGGCCACAATCCCTTCTTCAATACTTTCCATTTCAGTTGGTCGTATCTCTGCTTGTACCTACATTTTAAAACAACCGCAATGGCAAAATATATTTGAAAACTCAACATTTCTTTTAAGAGCCCTGCTTATCTGCCGCCTGCTTTTGACCGCTGCCGCAGTGTAAATTGTACTTTTTTATTTTTTATTTCAAATATTTTTTAAATAAATTTAAATTTTAAAAAAATATATATATATAAATAGACTAATAGTCATTTTCTTAATCATTAAGAAAAAAAATTTTAAAAAATTTAAATACAGGAGTGGTTAAAATGAGGGAATAAATTAAAGAGACACAGTAGTATTATTCTTCTTTTAATTTCTAATCCAATATCTCCAAGGGAATACTACTTTGGGTAAGCTTGTGAAGCCTAGCTAACTTGGAAGTTTTGAGCAATTATAAATGTGGTTTCTTATATTCTATTACCTTGAAACCATTATATTATTTAAAGGTAACAACTAACAAGGAAATCCGGCCATCTTTCACTCGCGAGATATAAAACTTAAATTGTTGCCTTTATATTTGTGAAAAAATTCTGATTTGTTACTGATATATCAATTCTTCATGTTGAGTCTAGTGGCCGCGTGTGCATGGCGTAAAGTCCATTTCATATCTCTTTTTCTCACAGTACTTATATATAGGAGAGATCATGATCAATCTCGGAATGTTAAAACTTTTTATGGAAAGAACTAAAGACAATCCAGGTGCCGCTAGCTACATGATGAATGAAGCTCATGTTTCTCACCTAGTGCATCTATTTTCTACGTTTCTTGCATGTTTGAGGCGTTTAATTTCCTCTTTGTTTTAATTTAAGCCATATATGGAGCAAAATAAAATATTATAACTTGTGTTGTCATACCAAATATAACTCTTTAATTTCACATCTACTTTAGAAAATAGAAAGCAAAATATTTTCAAGGAAATTAACCAAACGAAAATCAAATCTGAAAAACGCTGTCAATTAAAGAGACATGATATAGAAGATCAAAGATTTGTACCCCCATTTTTCCACATATTTGCTCATATTTTGGAGGATCTCGTACATATTTTGCCTATCTCTTTCCTCATTTTCGGTTACCCATATTTCATTCACATATTTTGCTGGAGTTTTTATAAGACCCACTGCAAAAGCAAGAAACAAAAACAAAAAACTGTAAATTAAGGCCATTTTTTTAGCAGTTTTCCATCCTCTTACCCAGATAATGAGTTCAGAATCCCAGAAACAATGTACAAACAAATTTGACTGAAGAGGTTCCCTAGCTAGTAGCTTACAATGATGGCGGATGAGCTTTCGAGGAGGATGAACGTGAAGAATACAAATCCTAGTATTTGCCATAACAGAATGGATTTGCCATCTTCCTCATCTTTTCCCAATGCTACGCATATCGTATCCTCACTCACCTTTTCCATCAAGTCCTGATCTAAAGTACCCATGACCTTCCCCCTGCTGCTTGCCATATTTTAGTACAGAACGTACGTACTAATATGAATTAGAAGCCGTTGATCCTTTGCAATATTAATATAGAAGTAGTCAATTTCATCAGAACTAATTTACACAACCTCGTTGGTTATATTTATGCACCTTTCTTTTATACGATGAGATAGGTCTATTATTAAAAAATTAATTTTTTTATATGGACATCACTATTTACTTACTTTTTTTAAAGAGATTGCGTGACGCTTATGCACTTCACGACTGCAAATATCAATTTTTTTTTTTTTTTTTTTTTATAATCTTTCGAAAAATTGTGGAGAAAGTCTGTAAGAGCACGCGCTTCATGGTAGTTCTGCGAAGCTTCTGATCATCGGTTTTGACTATGGTTCTCATCGTGTGGAAAGACGACAAGCTCGATCGCTTTCCTCAAAACTGTATAATTAACATATTTATTAAGAATAAGGACATCTTAATTATTAATTAATATGTTCTTAATTAAGATTAAGAACTTATTAATTAATAATTAACATATTAATCATACAAACTCGCTTTCCTCAAAACTTCATTAAAAAAATAAGAACATCTAGGAGCATGGCAGGAAATAACATATTAATTTGAGTAATATGTTATTTCCGGCCACCAGGTCCGGCCAAATATTTTTTTCTTTTTATTGGGGTTTCCCCCCTCATGTTGATCTTTATCATTAATTCAATTTTTATTTTGCTCCTTAATCATGGAGTACTTCATGTAGTTAATCTAGGGATCAAGCATGATGATATACATAATCTTTTTTATATATACTCTGTTTTAAATAATTAAATTTACTTATAATGTAAACTTTAGAACTCCAATAATCATAATAAAAACTTTAATTCAATGCTTTAAACTTCAATTTAACAATTTAAATGAATTAACTCGTCTAGTACTCGGCCTACAAGAAAATAATTTGGAAATCTTCCAGGGACATATATTTGGAAATAATTTCAAATTTGATCTGCAGTTTCTTGTACTTTCTAAGGTCTCATTACGCAGTTCGAATAAGATAAAATGAGACGTTTTGTTGAAAGTTGAACAAAATATAGTTAATATATTATTTTTATTTTGGGATTTGAAAAAAGTTGAATTGTTGATTATATTTTGTGTGAAAATTTGAAAAAATTGTAATGATTATATAAGATGAGATGAGATAGTTTAATTTTATGTAACCAAACCAGCCCTAGCCACAGATACAATAATGGTTTTGTCGTTGAGTACGTACGTTGTGAGTGTATGAAGAATTCCTATGAGATTTTAGGTCAAAGTGTTTTTGGACAAATTTAATTTCGTTTAAAAAGTTTACTTTTAAGGACGAGATTCTTCGTTTGGCTCAAAGTTTTAGTAATCCAATTATCGTTCGAATAAGAAACTTGACATTAAAACGGAAGAATTTGGGAAGAAAATATAACGTCCCCAAATAGATTTACTGTTCAAACTGATAGTTCGAACTAATATAAATTTCCATTTGAACGTATAATAGTAGTTGGAATGGACATTTTGGCAGGAGAATTGCATATATTTTGAGCGCGAAATATTGAACTTTGCTGGAATCGAAATCTTGTCGTTCAACCGCAAATAATGTTGTTCGAACTCACAGATTCTATTCAAACTTATAGCATTTTAGTTTCATTAAATATAAAAGTAGATCATGTGTAAACATTTTTACATGATGCCCATTGTGTAAAACCATTAGAAAAGCTATATTAAAATATATAACATGTCACAAAAAGCTATATTTTTACGTAATTAATTTACATGCCCAAAGTCCTAACAATCAGTTCTATCTATTTCAAACGAGCATCTACCATGCTTATATGTCTATCAATGAGCATCATTATCCGAATTGGGAACTTTCTTATTCGAACAATTTGAATTACCGTTTGTAGAAGTTTGTTTTCCATCTTTATTTTTGTTCTTCAGTTGTGTGATGGCCTATGTAGAGCCCAGTTTTAATTTTTTCTTACTGTGAGCTGCCCATTTGGAGACCTATTTCTAAAACAACAAAGAATAATACAAGGCCCAGCTCCAATGCTCTATGTGATACCGTTTTAATTTTTCTGCACCACTAACGGGGTAAAAAACCCTAAATTTTTCTCCTCTTCTTCCACCCTTCTCTCCCATGCTCCACACCACCCTAGCCTCCCTCTCTTTCTCTTTTCTCCCCTGCACCTGTGACCCTGCAGCGCCACCCTCAGTTGTCACCACCTCACCTCCACATGTTGACGTTGCTCCCTTCTTCTCGGATTTTTGTTCCCTTCCTTTTCGATTTTTTTTTTATCTTTCTCTACTAAGGTTTCCCTTGCCGCCAACCACTGTGGGGTCCTCCCTTTCTGATCCTTTATTTTCATTGGATTTATCCCTATCTCATTCCTCATTATAACGCCTCTGTCTCAGCCCAGATCCACCACTGGACATGGTGCTAGCGACTGCCTCCTCCACCGTGCTCCTCGGCTCTGAATGCTTCCATAGTAAGCCCATTTACCTCTCCCTTTGCCATTTTAATTTCTAGCTTACGACCATATCCAAGTTTTGAAATCTGTCCATCTATGCAGTGACACGTGCGTGCACACATGTACTGATTTTCTCTCAATCTGAGAGGACCCACCATGAGCGCTGTGATCATCCGGAAAATCTCCCTTTCAAGCAGTAAGTGGTTCTCCAACTAAATTTAAAATGCTCTTAGTTGGAAAATTTGTGAATTTATGTTGTTTAGTCTGGTTGGGAATTGTGGATCTACTACGGTCGAGGGCCCCGTGAAGCGTTGGGAACAAAATTTAAAGATGCTGTGATGTTGTGCTTTGACTTGTCGTGAAATTGTTTGTTTTGTCTAAATTCATAATTAATGTTGTTATTATATCATTCATTTATTAACTATTATATGTCTACATTATAACTATTACTTGCCATTAATATTTTCATAATGGTGCTCTGTTGTTGTATATATTATGTGGCTTTTGCTGTCAAACGGGTTTTTTGTGGGATGCGTGTGTATCACAACCCCAAGCCTAGATGAGATATTATCTCGGTGGAGCTCCTCAAGTCACTCGGGAGTGCATTAAATTGAGTGACATCCCTAACTTGTAGCCGAGAGATAACAGGTTCAAGCGAATCAATAACGCTCTTGGGTTGACTCTATTGCCTCTCTGCTGGTGGAGGCTAGAGGATGCATGGTCACGTACGAGCCGGGCACGGAGCTAGGTATCACTCGTTACGAAGTCACATGCACGATCGTTATCTGTGATGTGGCGATGAGAGCTAGAGTACGCGGATGGTTTATAGGAGAGACCATGGTGCATACCTTAATCAAACTGATTTTCAGTTGTGTGGGGTCTTGTGTGAGAAATGTGTATATTTGGTATTTGGAAAATTACAATGTTATCATCCTCTTAAATTTCTTTTTTTTTTTTTTGATAGGAAATAGATATCATTCATTAATATCAGAAGGAAGTTACATCTGTGACTCCACATTACAAGTCAAACTAAAAACTGTTGAAGGCTCCCCGTACGCAAATCTGTGCGATGGCATTGTCTAACTTCAGTAACTCTCAAAAGAGAGTATCACAACCCAACCATCCCATCCTCCAAACGAGGAGAGGTAACCCAAACAACCCCATCCTCCAAAAGGAGAGGGGTATCCAACCATCCAGCTATATGGACATAAGTCCAATAGCCTATTTCATCTTTATTAAAACTAAACACCACCCAACCAAAAAACACCAGACAGGCCCGCTCACTGGAAGCATCCGCTGCACGAAACAAGACAGAATGAGCACCCAGCACTTGCACGGACCACACCCGTACAACCACCAGCAGTAACTTCGCCCTCCTAGCTCTACCAACACAAGCCCCAGATTGCAGCCCACCAACAGAAAAACGCCACCAAAAACCAACAACAAGAAATAACAACAAAAAAACAGATCCCAACAAACAGAACAAGCAAACAAACAACATTAAAATCGAAAAAAACAAAAGACAACACTTGGGTGGCGCGTGAGAGACACGCGCCACGCTGGGAAAGAGTCAATCGGCCGATCATGCGGTACTGGAGGCACGGGGTTCTGAGCTGCCGCGCACGGCATCAACATAAGAGATGAAACGCGCCGCTCGAGAGCGCCACGCATTTCCTGTAAAACCGCGCGTCTGTGCAACGCGCCGCTCCTAGTGGTTCTCACTCCGAGGCAACAGGAAGATCGGCGGGAGGAGCTTCGCCCAGTGTAGTGCATGTCTAATGATGATCGCCGGAGAAGCTCGAACCGGCTCCTCCCCTTATTCGGCCGAAACTGTAAAAAAACTCATAAAAACCCCACCGGAGACAAAGGGCCGGCGAGGAGGAGGAGGGGAGGAAGAGGAAGAAGGAGCTGAAGCTCCCCTTCCCCTCAGCAGGATTCCGAAGATAGGGTTTTAGAGAGAGAGGGTTTGGTTTCTGGGGTTTTAGAGAGAGAAAAAATCCTTCAAGTCATCCTCTTAAATTTCTACTTGGTATAATTTTCATATTTGTCCAATTGTTTCTATGTTGATTGTTAGTTTTGGTTTTACTTACTTTGATTTTACAAAATCTCACTATGGTGTCCCCACCTACGATTCCCTCCCGTAGAACTATAGACTTTAATGCATAGGGAGATTACAAGCATGGAGGTCTGGCTCTATCCGGAGAGTGAAGAATAGGGTTCTTCCCCATTTTGTAATAAGAGTTATTAATAGTTGATTTTTTTTTTTAATTTTATTGGATGATTGTAATATTCTTTCATAGGAGTTTGGAGGAGTTGTGGCTTTTGGGTAATTGCTTGGTGGCGTAGTTTTAATTTCTAGTACTGTTAGAGTTATTGACTATCCTTTTTAAATTTTTCATTGCGAATTAACTGCACAATATTATGTTGCATGTATGCACATACTTTCTTTCACAATATGCTAGGAGTGTATGACCTGAGCGGCCAACATCCCAATGGTAAATACATATGCTAGGGGCCGAGGGCACCACACTGTTCGAACGGTAACTGCATACCTTCGAACCATATACGGTCTCAACATTCAAATGGAAATCAATCTTATTCGAATGGGAATGTCTTCAATATTTGAACGACCTCTTGTCCCCTTCAAAGGTTTCTCAACCCATTCGAACGTGATTAAAGTGTTTTAATACCAACCTCACATCATAACTGTTCGAACATTATTCTATGTTCGAATCAAAGTTGTTCATTCCAATGCTTTTTAGGGATGAAATGCTTTTGTCTTTTTTTTTTTTTTTTTTTTTACGTTCAAATTGATTTTGAATGGGTCAAGCAAACGTTTTTGGGATGATATGTTTTTCTCGTCCCAAAATATCTTTCACAACAGACTATTTGGGACAAAGTTTTTTCTTCTTAACTTCTCTTTTGGGACGAAAACTTGTATTCTAAAAGATTGTTTCTGTTGTAGTGATATTGTGTGTGTTTATATAAATATTTAGGAAAATGCTAACTTTATGAGACAAAAACGTACATCTCATTACGTGTTGACATGGTGGTGACACCTGCCATCGCCACATCATTGGTGACGTAGTGTTGTGAGAGAGAGAGAGATGGGATCAAGAGAGTCCGTTGCTTTTATCAAACTATGAAGTTGGCATGACGAGGGATGGAGAAGTACTTCTGAGAATTTAAGGAATGACATTAAAATGGAGAATCATGACAATTAAGGATAATAATATTAATAATTAAAATATCATTTCTCTTTGCATTAATTTATTCTTTTATTTAATTAAAAAATTGAGATTTTCCATATATAATGGTCCTTTGCAGACCTGCCACGCAGTTTATATATTATAGAGCTTGAGAATATTCGGAAGATATTCCGATGATCCCTACACAAGTTTTATGAATGACAATTAAAATATCAATAGATGATCTTATCAATGCCAATTAAAATAATTGAAAGGTCATCTAAGCTTGATTTAAATGTCAAAATTAATCAAAATTTTAATTTTTTGTGTCTTTATTTATTGCCAAATTCGTCGATCATGAGACTCTAATGTGTTTGGATAGTGAGTTAAGATCATGAGATGAGTTGTAATTATGCAAAAATCTTATTTTTATTTACAAACATGATTATACGTGCAATTATGGAATGTACAAGACACGACATCAATAAACAACAACCAACAAATCTCAACATAAACCAATCACACAAACAACTCCATCCTCCAATCTAACCGACCCTCTTACTCCTCGGACTCAGTCCTGCACAACAAACCAAAACACAGTAAATATGAATTAGTACAAAAATACATTTAAATCTCAAAAATTATTTAGAAAAATACTTACAGTGCTATAATATAATTTTCAAAAGATACACCCCGTATTTTAGTGTATTTTAATTAATTTAAATATTGGTTCTTTTTTTTAAAATTAAGAAAGTTTTGATATATTATTTTATAATATTTTTAAGTTGTGAAAATTATTTTTAATGTGTTTTCTTAATATTAATTACTGATTTGCATTTAGATTGATCTTTAATTTAAATTAGTTTGTTTATGGGTTTTAAAATTATTGTTGGTTTATTTGAGCTTTACACTGCATTTGAATTATTTAATTTAATTTATTGTTTTAAAATCATTTTCGTTGGATCATTTTTGTGACTCAAGTTATGAGGATTGGATCTCATTTCTTTTTCTCATCTTTTCTTTTTCTCATCTTTTTCTTTTCTCTTTCTATTTCTTTCTCCTTATTTCTCCTCCTTCCCGCGCGAGCCTCCTCTCTCATTCTCTCCTTCGGCTGAACCTCCTTCTCTCAGTCGGCACTGTTGCATGCCGCTGTAGTCGACACCGCCCCTCTCCCTCTCTTCCCCTCCGGCCGGCGATCACCCACCATCAATTTCAGGTCGCCTCGTGCCGCCGTCGACCCGCATGCACAACCTAAAGCTTCGACGTTCCTTGTGTTGCTACGCCGCCATCGAGCTACCTCCGGCCACCATTTCTTCACCACATCTTCCTCGACCTCCCAACTACCTAATGGACCCAACCCCAGTTCCGATCCGTCACCGGTGAAGCCCAATTATCTTCATCTCTGATTTGACCATTTTTTACCTTAAACCGCCACCTACGCCGTCACCCACGGCCAACCACCACTTCCATTAGTTTCACCGATCTCTCTAAGCCCTACGCTTGTAATATCAAGTTTTCATTTGACCCCGTTCAGAATCTCCTATTTTTGACCCACGGCCACAGTGCATTTTGCACTATTCAGTTGCTATTTTACCGCTTCTAGCTCATCCGTGATCTTTTAAAAATTATAATATAGCGCTGTAAGTATTTTTCCAAATAACTTTTGAGATTTAAATGTATTTTTGCACTAACACTCATTTATTGTAAACTGGTTAGTTATGCCAGACTGAGTCCAAGGAGTAAGGGGCGGTTGGATTGGAGGATGGAGTTGTTTGTGTGATTGGTTGCATTGTGATTGGTTGATTGTTGGATATTGATGTTGTGTCATGTACATTGCATATTTGCATGCATGTTCATATTTGTAAATGAAAACTGGGTTTTCGCATAATTGCATTTATGTTCATGTGTTTATTTGAAAACTAGATTTTCATGTGAGAAAAAGGAAAAGAGACTATAGGGATGGTGGTAAGCAGGGATGGTGGTATAGTCCCGCCTGCGATTCCTGCCTACAGTGCTCTGATGAGTACTTTTTGTGTGGAAAGGAACTGTAGGGATGGTGGTAGAGTACCGCTTGTGATTCCCGCCTACGGTGCACGCAGTAGGGATGGTGGTAGAGTTTCACCTGTAATTCTCGCCTACAATGCATTCGGTAGGGATTGTGGTAAGCAGGAATTGTGGTAGAGTCCCGCCTATAATATCCGATAGATATTTTTGTGTAAATCATTTTCTGGAAAAATGACAGATTATATTTTTGGGCCAAATTGAATTTTGGCGTATGTTGGAAAATATTCATTTTCGGGAAAAATGATGTTTTGAGGCTAAGGCATATTTCATCATATGCATGCATGTTGGTTGCATTAATGCACTTTTATCTCGTGGTTATTTGGATTATTACTTATCTACGATACCGTTTTATGGTATCGTAGATTTTGGTGCAGATGAAGATGTGAAGCTTGAGAGATCGGTTCCCTGGAGGAGGTGAGATGTGGTTACTTTTGATTTGGATTATGAGAATTGTTTCCCTTTTATCTATGTATCTAGTTGTATTATATTTTTAATAAATAACTGTATAACTTTTTAACGGATATTTATCTTGGATATTTGTATTAAATAATTCTGGTACTTAGTTGATTTCTCTAATTTAACCGCTACGACTTTTAGGTGCTCTTGTTGCACGCTGTACACACTTGAACATTTAGCATTGGGATGCATGATCCATGTTATCATCATCCCGATGTCACAATTCTCACATTTTCATACGTGGGAGTCGGGGCATCACAACGGAGGTGCTCAAAGTGACAACACAGCAACGAAATAATACAAAATGAACTATGGCGTGCGCCTCAAAGAACCCAATTTTGAACAGGGACAAACTAAGACTTGAAATTATTAGGGAAGGGCTTAGGGATGTCGATGAAGCCAATGGTAGTGGTGGTTGGCCATGGGTGGCGGCGTGAGTGGCGGTTTAAGGTCAAAATGCACAAATAAAAAATATAGATGAAAGTGCTTCACCGGTGGCGGATTGGGGCTGAGGATGGGTGGTTTAGGTTGCTGGGAGGTCGAGGGTGGTGTGGTGAAAAGTTGGTGGCCGGAGGTGGCGCGACAGTGGTGCTAGAACTCAATGGGTGCCACGGCTTGAGGCTGTGTGTGGGGACAAATGGCGGCGCGGGAGGGGCTGAGAATGGAGGGGTGAGGTCGCCGACTGGTGGGAAAGAGATTGGGAAGGGCGGTGCTGGTCACGGCGGTGTGCGGCGTTGGAAGGAACAAAAGAAAACGACGGGAAGAGGGAGAGAGGGAGAGCTCGCGCGGCTGGGAGGAGAAATGAGGAAAAAAGAAAAGAAAAAAAAGAAAAAAAGGGGGAAAAAGAGGAAAGAGAAAATAAAAGAGAAAAAGAAAAATGACTGGAAAGAAATAAGGTCCAATTCTCACAACTTGGATCACAAAATTGATCCAACGAAAATGATTTCAAAACAATAAGTTTAAGAAAATAATTCAAACGCAGTGAATAGCTTAAATAAAATAATAATAAAATCCATCAACAATAATAATTTTAAAACCCATAAACAAACTAATTTAAATTAAAGATCAATTTAAATGTAATACAATAATTAATATTAAGAAAACATATCAAAAATAATTTTCACAACTTTCTCCCTCTCTTTCTCTTTTCTCCTCTACACCTGTGACCCTACAACACAACCCTCACCCACTAGCACCTCCCCTCCACGTGTTGATGCTGCTCCTTTCTCCTTTACTACAGCTTGACCACCATTTGTCTCCCCTAGTAGAAGCCGAACATGAAACCCCACCAAGAATGGCTTCTCTTGGCCGTGCGACCACCTTTCTGCACACCAATCTCACTTGCACACACTTAGATTAACCACCAACACCTCCACCATGGCCTACACATCATCTGGTTTCGCCAATTGCAGTTGAAGGATACTTTTTCGGGATCGAGCCTCCACCACCTCCAGCACAAACTCAATCTCTCCTCTCCCTTTTGATCTCTACCTCCATACAGAGATTTAACACTCCCTCTCATATTTCCTTTCACTTCATTCTTTCTCTCCTAAGGTTTTCGTCACTGCCAACCACCGAAGGCTCCTCTCTTTTCGATCCTCTATTTTCACCAAATTTATCCTTGTCTCGTTCCTCACTATAAAGTCTCTGTCTCAACCCAGATCTGTGAGTGTACACGATGCTAGCCGCTGCCTACTCAGCCATATATGCTCCTCCCTCGCTGCAATAGTAGGCCCCTCTACCTCTCGCTTTGCCATTTTACTTTCTGGATTACGACCAAATCCAAGTTTTGAAATTTGTCCATCTGTGCAGTGACACGTGCATGCACACAAGCAATGATTTTCTCTCAATTTGTGAGGAACCACTACAACCCCCGGTTTGGGACTGAGAGCTGTGATCGTTCAGAAAATTTTCCGTTTGTGTTGTAAACTTGTAAGTGGTTTTCGAACTAAATTTAAAATATTCGTAGTTGCAAAATTTGTGAATTTGTGCTGTGCAGATTGGTTGGAAATTGTGGATCTTCAGTTTGAGTGCCCTGTGAAGCGTTGGGAACAAAATATGAAGCTAATGTAATGTTATGGTTTGATTTGTCATGAAATTGTTTGTTTTGTATAAATTCATAATTAATGTTGTTATTATTTCATTCATTTATTAATTGTTGCATGTCTGCATTATAACTGTCCTGCCATTAATATTTTCATAATTGTGCTCTGTTGTTGTATGTGTTGAAATATGAAAACTTTGTGACTTTTGCTATCAAATGGTATTTTGTGGGTGTGTGCATATCACGCCCTAAGCCAATATGGGGTATTATCTATGTGGAACTTATTTAGTCACTCCAGAGCGCATTGAGTGATGTACCTTGGGTTGTTGTCGGACGACAACGAGCTCAGGCAAGACAGTAACACTCTCGGGTTGACTTCATTGCTTCTCTGATGGTGCTGGCTAGAGCATACCTTAATCAAATGGATACTTGGAAAACTAAAACATGATTTTTGAGTGTGCGGGGTCTTGTGTGAGAAATTTGTATATCTGGTATTTGAAAAATTCCAAAGTTATCATCCTCTTATATGGTCTCAACATTCGAATTACAAAAATCAATCTTATTTGAACAGAAATGTCTTCAATATTTGAACGAACTCCCATTTCCTTTGAACATTTCTCAACCCATTCGCACATGAATAAAGTGTTCTGATCTCATATTGTAACCATTCAAACACTATTCTATGTTCAAATGAAAGTTGGCTATTCGAATGGTCTTTAGGGACAAAATGCTTTCGACTCAAAATATAATTTTTGGGACGAAATGTTTTTCTCAACCCAATATGTCTTTCAGGACAGACTATTTGGGACGAAGTTTTTTCATCCCAAATTCTTTGTTGCGACGAAAATTTTCATACCAAAAGACTGTTTCTATTGTCGTGATTGTCCCATTGTGTTTATATAAATATTTATGACAATGCTAACCTAGCGAGACAAAAACAAAGATCCCGTTACATGATGATGTGATGGTGACACCTACGACTGCCACATCATTGGTGATGTGGTGTTGAGAGCAATGTTTTTATTTTTGTTCTGTTTCAGCGGGAATGGCCAAAATTTATCATACCAAAATAATAACCGGCATGGCATAGGTGAATATTTCGTTTAAGATTAAATCAAGGTTGTTCCGGCCGGAATGCTCATTCCGGTCCAAAATACTATACCAGAAAAATATTATCCTTTTTGACTTCTTTTTTTGTGCAATAGTCTCAGAACCGACGAAACATTAACGCCAGCAGTGTCAGAAAGATTGAGCCTTTTGCATGATTTTCTCTCGGCCTGTTGTGGAAATGAAGAAAAAGGCAATGACCCACAAACACCTACGATGCACTTTTTGTGCTAGCGATTAATTCTTGTTTTTATACAAAGCAGTTCCTTGTTCTTTATATGGAGGAAGTGAGAAATGAACACAGGGTTCCTAGACTAAACGTAAAATCCTAGAATTTTTCTTTATAGTCAATGTGAAAATCTGAAAAATAATTTTCTTATTAGTTTTTAAAAAAGGTTGTCGAATGAGATGCTAATTGCTAAGTATCATTCTCTGAAGAGGTAGTGTTATATTGCCATTTCAATAAATAAAAGTCAATCTCATCAATACTACTGTTTCTGATGAGATGACTGTTCCATTTTTATCCCTCAACTAGCCATATTGCTGATCACTGATTAGAAAAGATAAGATTAGCTTATTATATTGATCAAAGCCTTATATAAATCCCAAGGCCCCAAGACCAATATAAGGTGGGGAGCAATAATCTATAATATTATAATTACTATCTTTCTTTATCTTCCTAATAATAAGAAAATGGCTCGAAAGTTGCAAAGAAAGTCCGTTACTGCTTTGATCAAACTATGAAGTTGGCATGACGAGGGATCGATCGGAAGTTCTGAGAATACAAGGAATGACAATTAATGATGATAATAATAATTAAAATATCATTTCTCTTTGCATTAATGTATTCTTTCCTTTGCAGAACTACCACACAGTTTATATATTATAGAGCTTGAGAATATTCGGAAGATATTCCGAGGATCCCAACACAATTAGTTTTATCAATGACAATTAAAATAATTGAAACGTCAGTTTAGCATCATTTAAATGTCAAAATTATTCCAATTTTTAATTTTTTGTTTCTCTATTTTTTGCCAATTTGGTGGGTCATGAGACTCTAATAATATTGTTGGATAAGGTAAAAGGGTCAATTTGTTGCTAGCTCACCCAATTAAATTCGATTATCTGATTGAAAAAAAAGGGATATAATATCATTAGAGTTAAATCCAAATTATTTAGAATTATCCTTGAATATATAGACGACTGCAGGCTCCCCTTTTTAATTTGGTGAAAAAAATAAAAAAATTAGTATTATCAATGTAATTTATTATTCTTTTTAAATGAAAGATAAATAAATTATGGTTATTATTAAACCATTGAAGCTAGCTACGTAACAGATTATCATTGCCTTCTGCGTAAAGAAATTATGAAATAAGAAGAAAAATTCAAAGATGAGTATTCATGCTGACTTTGTGCCATGTGGAAATGCCACGTAGGCACGTACAAAACTACGCGTTTGTCCCATTTTCCTAGCTATTATCATTCTTTTGAGTTCTTTTTTCCAGGATGGCTTTGAGGTTCTTTGACCATTTTCAATGGATATTAAAATTCTTTTTTTTTTTTTTTTCCACCGTCTTTTTGTAGGGTGTTCTGATTTCTGGACATAACTGTTCATATTTTAAAATAAGTTAAATATTAAAATAGTGTATGTGATTTTCTCTTTAGACTAACCACTAAACTCTAATCTTAAACTTTTTACTTCATAAAACTAATTTTAACTTTGAATTAGTCAATCATTATGTTAATATACTATTAAAAATATGTTAGAATGCCGTGTAAGCACCAACAAATTGCTACCAAATGTCGTAAAAAAATAATTTAAAATACTAGAAATCATGTAAAAATTAAGAGCAAATGATAAGGGGTATCCCGATGCCCCCATCTGAGAGGACATACATAGGTAGTAGTGCCTATGGGTGATTCAAGTCGCTCTGCTTAAGATCACGGAAACTAGTTAGTAGCAATGCCTAGGTGACCTAGACGGTGCAACCTGCGTCATCCGACCTAAGCATGATCTGCCCCTTGATCACCTAGGTGGCGCTGCCTGGGACGAGGCTTCGGTCGACCGGAACCCCACCTCCTATGCCACACCGACCAAGTTGCAGCAATTATGGGCACTTTCAGGCAGTTAGGCTCTATTTCTTGGGTGTGACTCAGGGCAGACAAAGACATTAGCATGGTGTGTTTAACTTTTGTTTTTGATTTAGCATTTTATCCTGTTTGGATTGAGAGATGAGTTGAGATAATTTGTAAATAGTAGTAAGATTTGTGAATTAAAAAAATAATAATAAATAGTACGTAGTGAGATGAATTGAAATAATCTCAACTCATCTCCAAATTCAAACCGTCTATTTTTTCTTTCATTTTGTCCACACAGCACTTGGTAGCAATTCATTAGTGCTGACGTGGTATCTTGACTGATTTTTAATCAAACATAGAAAGCTCATAGGATAAAAAGATCAAATTTTGAATTTATGATTATTATGTACAAAGTGAAAACTATATTAGACTATTTTTGTATTTAGCAATTTCAAAAGATATAAACAAAATACCACCCAAGTTGTAGCTAGAATAGTTTACTTTAACTACTATTTAAAATATTTTATCTCATCTTTTTTAAAAAATCTATCCAAACTCAAGGTTTTTCAACTCTCTTACAATAAGCCTTTTAACTCCCTAGGCCCGCCGGACCATCCCTCAACAAAAATATCCTTAAAAAACGAACGTCTCTCAGATTTCTTTATCTACACGTGTGGTCACCTGTGGTCACCTTGGACTATCATTTTTGGTCCATGGATGAGGGCAAAATCCCCAAATCTGCAAAGACCAGAAAATCCCAACCAGAAAGCCGCACAACACCAAGAAACTCCCTCCTCCCTCCGTCAACCACAACCGCAGAGCCACTAATACTTAGTTACCTTCCTCTCCACCCTGTGGCTGAGGAGGTGCCTGGTATCAGAATCCCTGAAGATTGGTGCTCCATCTTGCAAGGGTAAAGAAAAGTAAAAAAAAAAAATCATACATTTATTTATACTCTTAAACATTTTTTTTTTAAAAATGAAAAAATTTACAAATTGATTTAAAAATACTTTCTTAACAATTATGTAAAAATAATATCATAAAAACAATAAAACATCAATCGGTGCATCCTCGGTGGATGCAGCATTTTCAGCCCAGATATACATGCAATTAATGGTGCCTCACACACGCTGCGTATGTGCTAATATTACATATCATTACAATTAATAATTAGGGGAGAAACAAAATTAATGAAATGGTTTTTTTATTTATTTACAGTTAACATATAATATACCACTCCTTTACAACTATCTTATTATAATTTTATTTGAAATGAGTTGTACTTTTATAAAATTAAAATTCATTTTTCCTTGACAGGTATATCATTGTTATGTATGTAGTAAAATATCTGCATTTCGCTCTCATGATCATAAGGTCCCATGGGCCATGACTATAAAATGGACGTTATGACAAGCTCTGCAAAAAAACAGTTGAGCGTTCGTGACAATGGCCATGTAAATTTTTTTTTTCTTTTTCGAAAATAACCTCAGCAACTTTCCATTTGTAAATTTGTATCACCAATCAGACGTTCATTATGAAATCTGGGACCTCTTCTATCCAAACTTGTTCTTCCTCTATTTCTAAAGCTTTTTTTGCTAAAGTATGAGCTACCCTGTTCTATTTTCTATTAGCAAATTGTATAAACCAATTTGTCTTATTTCTGAAATGAAACTTGACATCTTCAATGATAGAACTAAAATCAAATACAGCTTCATCTTCGCTGTGTACAACCTCAATCACTCCCTTTGCATCACCCTCGAAAATGGCATTTCGAATATTGAGGTCTGAGCACAATTCCACTACTTTCCTCAAGGAAAAACTTTCTACAACTGCTGCATTCACCACATTAGTCTTATGACCACACACAACCACCAATGTCTCTCCTTCTTCATCCTTTGTCATGATCCCAATCCCCATTCTCTTCCTTTTTACATCTAGAGAGGCATCCCAATTAACCTTAACAAAATCCCTAGCTGGTTTATCCCAATCCCCATTCTCTTCCTTTTTACATCTCTCACATTGGTCATTTTTTAAATTATCATAAACGGTAAGTAAAATGAAAAAATAAACAAGGTAGCAAACACTAAAAATAAAAACCATACATTAACATCCCAAATATATAATGTTCGATACAACATAAAAAAGTAAAATAATAACTAAAACGATCTATTTGCTAAGTAGATCAAAATCATCTTGTAACATTTTAATGCATCCATCTAGATCCCTAAGCTTCTCCACGATGGGCTCAATGAACTCTACAAACAGAGCTCGTACCTGATCCAAAGTAGTCCCAACAGGCTATCTCTCAACATCGATAGTAATACTAGAAGCTAGATCGGTCAACAAGCCACTAGGTTGTTCTACTGCAGTCTTCCACAAGTGTCACTTGCTCTTGCTGAATGTTATCTTATTAAGAGGCCCCATCTATGACGACCTCTGCTCAGTAACAGACCCTATAACCCCCGATCGGAGTAAGAGGTTAGATATCTACAGTGCAAAGGGTAGACTACCTCCACTGGAATAGCATGACTCCGATTGAATGCGGAGGAAGAAATACAAAGCCAAATCAATCAACTCCCCCCATGCTATCCGCAACAAAAATCTAGCTTGTATTTTTTCGGATCGATGTTATACCCAACAATCAAATTAAACATTTTGAGAAATGCTATACAGTCGGCCTGTCGAATCACCTAGCTCTTATCATATGGAGGAGCCGAAGGGTCTTGCACTAGCTGATGGATCTGATCCTCTATGAGACCATCATCAGGTAGATCCTCGTCCTCATTATCATCCGAACTAGCATTCAGCTCTACATTTGGCACTAGCGATGAGGATGCGGGCGGTGTCTCTGAATCAGATGGTGTAGCCGCAACTCCTGGTGTAGCCATCGCAGCCACTGCAAGCCAAGCACGGAAGATCAAGGAACATAGTAATAATGCGGGGAGAGAAAGTAATAGTCACTTCCTAGACTACTAAGGTGTAGCACAAAGCATCAGCATCATGCTCTCCCATGGCACGGTAAAACTCACCAACCATCTCCGAATATGCAGTCCCCTTCTACTGACAGATCGGTGTCCATCTCCGGTCGGTGATGATGGACTGTATGCTCCGTCGCTCCCATACAAGATCCTAGAAGTCAATTAGAATGATCTCCCGCTCAACAAGTATAGGCCTTGTCTCCCGAGCATGAGTTGCTCCACTGCTTTAGCAAGTCTGATCTCTCCAATGTTTTCTTCCATTGGTTGGCATTAGTATATTGTTTAAATACAAGGAAAGTAAGAATATAATTAAATAATTGTGTAATTATATTATTGAAGAATTATATTATATTGAACTGAATTGAAATAACTCGTTCGAACAAAACATATTCTGTTCGAACTAACCATATGTAATGTAACTTCATAGTTCGAACTAGAAAAGTCTCTATTCGAACGGAATGCTCTATTTATTCGAACAGGAAATATGTATTCATTTGAATGAAATTAATTTTTTTGAGCAGAAATATATCTGTCTAGCAACTGAGCATTCAAACGGATTAGAATCCGTTTGAACAAGAACACGCCAAACAACCATGGCTGAGTCAACTCAGCCCCAAAGGAAAAAATGCAATCTAGTGAGGATCCTTGGTTTTAATTGGTAGAAATGATTAAGGATTGAAGCACCATCATTTCTACTGATTATTTTGGTGTTAGTTCTACGGTAAACACCGAAATAGGGGATTTTCAATTTGAAATCCATACCCCCCCCCCCCCCAAAACACAACCCATTTGAACAAAAAACAAAATAATAGATGTAGAGACTTGACCCATACCTCTTAGAAGTTCAAATGTGGGCCTGCGAATGAGTGGCAGATTTCGTGGCAGATCTGTGAAGGGGTGATCTAAGCTCTCGAGTACGGTTGTTCAAACTGGGAACGTAAATGGCAATCTATTCAAACTGGGTATATGGTGTCTGTGACATCTCGCTTAAACAGTAAAGAACTATGTTCGAACGATTATTATACTAATAAATGTTGTTCGAACCGATAGGAAATCAGTGCAAACAATGATTATACTAATATATTTTTAATTATATTACTAATAATAATTATATTAAAATTAGTATTATAATACTTATATTTAATATACTATACACTTATAATATATTTAGTATAATACTTAGTATTACTTATAAGTAACTTATAAGTATATTCTATAGTGATACTATTATTTATAACATACTATTATTAAATATACTTATGTTATAAATAAGAGTATCACTATAGAATATACTTATAAGTTACTTATATTTAATATACGTATATTACTAATTATAGATACTAGTTACCATTATAAGTTATGATAACTATACAAGTTAATATAATATATTACTATATAGTAATAAGTACTATATATAGTATTAGTATTATATAACTACTATAGTATAAGTATTAAATATGGTTACATACTATAGCTATTATAAGTTATGATAACTATTCTCATATACGTTATATAATATTATAACACTAACTATAGTTACTAGTTACTATTATAAGTTATGATAACTATACAAATTTACGAGTTACTGTTATAAGTTACTATATATTAATAAGTACAATACATAGTATAAGTATTATATAGCTACTATTGTAACGCCCAGTTCCAGCCAAACCGCTTTACAAAATTTTTGTGACCACTAGTTATCTTTCAGCTAGTGGAGACACTCTATAATTGTTTTTAAGTTCTTATTTTAATTCTAGAATTTCCACTTTCGATTGTTTAGCATACACGACATGCACTACATAATTCTTTCCTCCACTATTTTCACGCACAACACCCTAATGCGCTAACTTTTTCATTTGAGTGCAACCCACATTCATGACTCTTTCCTCTAACCCTATGTGCTGGTCTTTTACGTGCACCCCACATGCCGTCCATTCCTTCCTTTCCACTTTCCACTACCCAGATGTTTTTCTCTTTCGTGAAACAATTTGTTAATTGATCGTTAAGGACTTTATGCATTAATCTAAAGTTTTTAGCTTGAATGCTTTGTATAAATTAATGGATCATACGACATTGATCTACACCTTCCCTTACTCTGTTCTTCATGTAGCACCACCACCGTGAAACCTAGCAAGAGACACCATGCCGCTGCCGTGCTAGAGGGCCAACAACCACCTTTCGAGCCTCCTCCACTTTCGGTTCCTCCCTTAAAACAGAGTCCCACATATGCTAACTTTGCACCATGAAATAACAAGCAAACCAAGTCTGCACCTCCCCAAATAGCCATGCTTTCCACGTCTTTTCCCTCAACCACCACACAAAGCCAAATAGAAGCCAACCGCCACTCCATTGCCACCCCACACCCTGCACCTCTGTAGTGAACAACCCATGCCGTCCCAGCTCCACCGCATGGGTCTTGCACCACAATCGCCAAGCCACCATTGCTTGTCCAAGTGGCCCCAGTTTTTACTCCTCAAAATAGAAGAATATTACCCCCCACCCACTGAGTTCCACTAAGCACCGTTGCCCTCATCCAAACTCTAGCCTAGTTGCACCGCGACCTCAGCCTTGCACCACCAGCAAAAGCTCGTGTTTTAAGACACCAAAACAGAGCAATAAAGCCACTTTTTTCTCCTGTATCAGTTAAGCAACTCATGACACATTGGTGAAACTTTACGTCCTCGCTAGCTCCTCCACATCGTCACCTACACAAAAAGGGCCGCCGAGCACCTCAAAACACCCCAGACCGATGCCTCTTTTTTGTCTCGCGGTAAGTTTACGTTCTCTCCCACATTGAGCTGTCTCCCCGTCTCTCTCTCTCTCTCTCTCTCTCTCTCTCTCTCACTTAGCCCTTTCGAACAGTTTTGACTGGTTCCCTAAAAGTCATTTTGATTTTCGTCTCAAAAAAACTTTTGAGACAGGCTTTTCGAGACAAAATAGAGGAAATTTTTTCGTCTAAAAATATTTTGGGATGAAAATTGGGTTTTTTTAGACAAAATTTTGTCTTAAGAAACCCAATTTCTTGTAGTGCACCTAAGATGAGTTTAGACATGTTGGATGTTAAGATGTGTTTAAATGCATTTATGGGAAGCTTTAAAAGGTTGTGAGTCTCGCGTGTAAAGAGGTGTTGAGTTAAAAAAAGCTATGGGTTCTACGTGTAAAGAGATTTTGAGTTGAGATGAGTTTAATAATTTGAGAGTTGGATGTTTGGATGTTAGACTCAGCTTAAAATTAGACTGAACTGGACTTCCAAACAGAGCGTTGATTTTCACAACTCTCTCAACTCAACTCAACTCATCTTATCTCATCTAAGCATTACAAATTTTCACATAAAATATAATAAATAATTCAACTTTTTCAAATCTCAAAATAAAAATAATATTTAAAAAATTTATTCTAACAATATTTTGTTCAGCTTTTAACTTTAATCTCAATCCATCTTATCTCATCTGCGAAAATAAACGAGATGGGAGTTTCATTCGGTCATTTCCAGACATTCCCATCTTCCACACATTTTAAATATATATATATATATTATATTATAGCTAGCTTTAAATTCGGAGGTTTGGGAAACAAGTTATAGCCGTGCAATTTTAAATTCTAGTGAGGTTAGTACTACTACTAGAAAGGTACAGAAATGGATGGATAGAAAAGAAATAATGTGGAAACAAAGATCGGGGGCACTTTGGCTTGTTGAAGGAGACCAGAATACAAAATTCTTCCATGTCAAAGCTTGTCAAAGGAAGAAGAAGAATTATATATACAAACTGATGGATGGGGGGGGGGGGCAGCTGGATGGAAGGAGAACATTGTGATCAGTTGATCATTAACCATTTTCTACCTAGTTTACATCTGCAGGTTCTCGAGAGCCAGAAGGCATCCTTGCCATGATGAAGAAGAAGGTCTCTAATGACATGAATGAGGGACTTACTAAAGAATACACAGCTACTGAAGTCATCCAAGCTATGAAATAGATGCACCCTACTAAAGCTCCTGGACCTGATGGCATGCCACCTTTATTCTACCAGAAATTCTGGTATGAAATTGGAAATTCTGTCACTTTTGCTATGTTAAAAGCCCTGAACTCTGGTGATTTCCAACAATCTATTAACCACACATACATCACCTTGGTGCCTAAGAAGAAATGCCCTCAAAAAGTTAATGATTTTAGATCAATTAACTTATGTAATGTGATATATAAGCTAATATCTAAAGTTGTTGCTAATAGACTCAAAGGTATCCTGCGTGCTGTCATTTCAAATTCCCAATTAGCTTTCTCACCTGGAAGACTAATCACAGACAATGTGCTTGTAGCCTATGAGGTGCTCCATTTCTTAAGAAGGAAAAAGAAAGGTAAGAAAGGTTTTATGTCCTTTAAGCTAGATATGAGTAAAACTTATGATTAGGTCAAATGGAGCTTCCTTGAAGCTATAATGGAAAAAATGGAGTTTCATGAAAAAATGATTCAGCTTGTGATGAAGTGTGTTAGGACCACCTTAGTCTCTGTGTTACTCAATGGTTCACCAACTGGTTTTATAGTTCCTTCAAGAGGATTGAGGCAGGGAGATCTCATTTCTTCTTACTTGTTCCTCTTATGCACAGAATGATTAGTTAGCCTCTTGAAAGAAGTTGAGATTTCTAGAGCTGTTCCTGGTATCCAAATTTGTAGAGGGGCCCCTAAGCTGAATCATCTCCTCTTTGCAGATTTGGCTATGACTACTAATCTTCAAATCTTGCTGAGACAGTATGAAGAGGCTTCAGGACAGCAGTTGAACAAGGAGAAAACCTCAATGGTTTTCAGTGCAAATGTAGACTTGGAGCAGAGACAGACCATTATGCAACTATGGAGCTCATCCCAACTGCAATAATATGAAAAATATCTAGGACTGCCATTTTTATTAGGCAGGTCAAAAACCACTGCTTTTGCTGATATAAAACACATAGTTTGGCTGAAATTATAAGGATGGAAAGGTAATATGTTTTCCCAAGGAGGAAGTGAGATCCTTCTCAAGGCTATTGCATTGGCAATTCCATCTTATGCCATGAGTTGTTTCAAGTTTCTTGCCAAATTTTGTTCTGAGATTGCAAGTATGATTGCTCAATATTGGTGGGGTCAAAAGAAGTAGGAAAGAAGGGTACATTGGATAAGTTGGAAGAAAATGTGTCAATCAAAATTAAGACTATTCATCTGGCCCAGTCCGGAACTCGGACAACCAGGTTTTGGTTACAGTTACGGTCCGGATCTGGGTATAAAACTCGGGTTCCATATTAAAAACCCGGGTACGAGGTTTGTATAAAACAGAAAATAATCGTCTGATTCCACTCCCTAGGCCCCAACCATGATCTCTCTCTCTCTCACTCTCTCACATGAAACCCTAGCTGCCACCGTGTCTCTCTTTCATTCTTCACTCCCCACCAGTGATCACGATCTGTCTTGCCGTCAGTCTTTCAACAAAGATTTTCCTGATTTGCACGATGCTCTGTCTAGGTTTGCTGCGTAAAAGGTGATCTTGTGATTACTCATCCTATTCATTTTCTTTTCTGAGTTGCTGAAACCCGCTTTCTCTCTCTTGCTCTACATCGAAACCCTAGCCTCCTCTGCTGATCAAAGCATCGTCTTCATCCTCATGCCTCGTCTTCATCCTTGGGTATGTTTTATTCTCTATTTGTTTTGTTCTCTCTTTGTTGATTTTGAGTTTGTTTTGATGAGAATGTTTGAATGTTCGAGGAGTATTTTTATAGGTTAGATCCTCGTGCCGTCGTCTTTATCCATGCGTATGTTTTCTTCTCTCTATATGTTTTGTTCTCTGTTTGTTGATTTTGAGTTTGTTTTGTTGATTTTGACGAAGGTCTTGTGAGATTCAATGCTTTCTCTTTAGCTTTGTTTTTAGAAGATTTGTTGTTGTCGGTGAAAATTTTGAAGTTGAATTTAATAGATACGAAGTAGCTACTCCATATATATTATAAACATGATTATTTGGTTGTGATGGGTTTTAGACTTTGGGGTGAAAGTGATGGATTAATGTTTTCTTAGATCTCCTCTTTTTTCTTTAACATGGGTCATTTTTCACTACTAATCTGCCCCGATCTTAAGTTTCTTTAGCGAAAGATCTAGGAAGAAGCAAGAGGAGCAAATGCTGCACATCTAGGTATGGAACTCTCTCGTTTGTGTGTTTGTGTCTTGGTATGGGTTGTTTTCTTGAGAGCCAAAAAGAATCTAAAATTATACTTTATCTTCATAAAATTTTCTGCTGGAATCTATCCTTAGCATTGCCACAATTTTCTTTTATATGTATCTATCTTGTAGAGAAAGAGATAGAAGATAACCCAGCTAGGATGAAGCAATTTGTGTTAGGCAAGCTTGGAAAAGTTCCTGATGAAATGTCAGCAAAGGCTTCTTTGGGGAGCTTCTTTGGTGTGAGATTAAATCACTGATGGGAAGACTATGCTGTTGATTTTGTAACTCATTTCTTGTAATTTTGTGTTTGGTAATGTAATTTATAAATACCAGTAGTGTAATATGTAGTGGATTGCATTGTACTGCATGCATAGATGAATATTGGATTTTTTTTTTGTTTTACATGCATTTAGTATTTTTAGAACACAAATATTATGTGTTTCATGAACTTGGCTTCTTAGAAAAGAAAATTTTAATAAAATAAAAGCTTTTACAAAAAAAAAGAAAATCCGGGTCGAACTTGGAACCCGGAATTCCAGTTTTCAAAAACTCGGATCTATCCGGACTTCAAACCCGGTCTGACCCAGACCGGGTTTGAAACCCGGGTCTTGGTCTGAGTATACCCAGGTTCCCAAGTTGGAACCCAGATGAACACCCTTGATCAAAATCTATTTGTGGGATGGGATTTAAGGATCGTGAGACTTTTAATATGGCTATGTTGGCAAAACAAACTTGGAGACTATTGTAGAACAAAGAGAGCCTCTTCCATAAGGTATATGCTACTAGATACTTCCTAGATGGCAACCTGTTGGAAGCTACTTTAGGTGGCAACCCCTCCTATGCTTGGAGAGGAGTATGGGAGGCTAAGAACCTGCTTGTGAAAAGTTATCATTGGAATGTGGGAAATGGAAGATCAATTCACATCCCGAAGGATGCTTGGATCCTTGGGATTCAAATTCTGGAGCAGGTATTGAGTGTTGAATGCAAAAACTTGAGGGAGGAGCTAGCCAGTCAACTTGAAAATCAGGTGGCTACCTTAATTGATCCTATTACCAACTGGTGGGATGTGTCAAAAGTGAAAGCCCTATTCAATCCCAGGATTGCAGAAACAGTTCCTAAACTGACACCCAGCTTCTCAGGTAATTTGGACACATGGATGAGGGAGCATGAAAAATCATGCAATTTCTCTGTTAAAAGTGCTTACAGGTTCTTTACAACCTGCTCAATGACTAATGGTGGGGAACCATCGAATGGTGCTCTCATGAAGAAATTCTGGAATGCTCTTTGGAGCTTGAAAATCCCTCATAAGGTCAAAGTTTTTGCTTGGAGAGCATGCAAGGAAATTCTACCCTCCAAGGCCAACCTTATTCATAGAAAGTTGGATATAAGTGGACAATGCTCTTTCTGTCAACACTAAATGGAAGACTTAAACCATGCTTTGCTGTTATGCCCTCACATTCATGAGATGTAGGTTAAAAAGTTTGTTGTATTACAACACAGCTTCCACTTCAGTTCATTCATCTCCACTGCAATGAAAATTTTCTTGAAAGGCTCAGTTGATGAACTAACAAATTTCTTCCTTATGGCTTGGGGCTTTTGGTTTAGAAGGAATAAGATGGTTCATGAATAGATCTCCCTGCCAACACAACAATTCATTGGATTTGCTCTCTCAAAGAAGCTAAGGACAGATATGGTACTACATCAGAGGGGCCTTTCTGGTTCAAAAAAGCTGCAGTATAGGTGGTCTCCACCTCCTCAGGATTCCCTCAAACTCAATATAGATGGGGCCTTCTTTTTTGAGTTGAACAAAGTTGGTTTGGGGGCTATTTTAAGGAATCATGTTGGAGAGATGTTGATTGCATCATCTAGAGCAGAATCAATGTGTTTGGAACCAAAGCAAGTTGAAGCAATGGCTTTACAAGAAGGATTGCAGCTTTGCTTAAATATTGATATTTCTAAATTGATTTTTGAAAGCGACTATTTGTTCTTAGTGGAGGAAGTCAACAAAGTGGATGAATCAAATGCTCCTATCAAAACATTGGTGGCTGATATTAAAAACCCGATGCTAAGATTCCCTCATTGCACACTACAACATAGTAGCAGATCAACAAATGAGTCTTCTCATCGACTTGCTAGACACGCATGGTCTATTGAAGATATGAATATTTGGTGGAATAGTGTTCCTCCTTTCATTGAAAATGTAATTTTCATTGATCAACACTATTGTACACTTGCCTAAGGTTTTTATACCTTATTGAAATGAAGTTTTTTTCCTATCAAATATATATATTTATAGCGGGTGATTTTTAAAGGGAGTCCAATGTTTTAAACCCTTGAAATATTTTAAATATCCGAGAAATATTTTAAATGTGGTACTCTTGGTATTATTAGACCAAGCCTAATTTTAAAGTAAGCTTTTTTATATTGCGAAGCTCAGAAAATAATATACTATTAGTTCCTTAAGAGTATTATTTAATATTCATTAATTCATTTTATGTTAAAAGCTCTACTTATTTAGATGAAGTTATTTATCTTAAAAACGTTTAGCAAAACTTCATGATTTATTTAATGATGAAAAATTAGTATTTTTATAAGTTAAAGTTGACTTTAAATGTATGATATGGTATTTATATTTTAACTATCTATTTTAAGTTAGTTCATTTCCAAGTTTAATCCTCAATATTTGATCTAGATTAGAGATCCTAGATATAGGGCTAGGATTAAATACCCAAAAGGGAAACCCTATCCCCCATTCCTATCTTTCCCTCCCTCTCCTCCCTCCCTTCAATAGCCCCCCTCCCCCTCAAACCCAATTCTCTCCTTCAGTAGCCTAGCCCTTACTGCCATCGCATCCCACGCCGCCAGCCACCAATAGCCTCCCCTCACACCGGCGACCACCCCACTAGACCTAGCCCACGACATCTCTCTCCACCGGCAACCCTTCCCTCCACCGAACCCAGTCACCCCTCTCCCCAATCTAGCTTCCCTGACACATGCACCCTCTCCCTATCTCATAGGTTTCCTCCGCATGACCTAGATCCACCGTAGGACCACCGTACTACCACCTCGATGGTACCACAAGCTCCACCGACACCTCCTAAGCCCCTCCATGCCCAACCTAAGACATTTCCCTCTCTCCCTTTCTCCAATTGTAACCCACGGCCTTAGCCGATTACCACCATACGCCACCTTCAGCCACAATGAAACCGCCACCATGAGCCACCCAGGTCCATGCCAACCCAACCCAACACCTAATACCTCAGATCCATGCCTCCAACCGCCTCCCATAGCCCAAACAACCACTGTACATGGCTAGCCACCACTATACAAGGCCTTAACCACCACTGCTTAGCCACCCCCATGCCCCGACCACCTCGCACATCCTAGATCTAGTTGCCAAAATACTAGATCCGGTCCCTGAGATAGCTCGTTCCACGGTCATGACAGTAACCACGACGGAGCAGCCACCGTCCAAGTTAGTTGCTTCTGATGCCACTGGGCCGTGCCGGACGGCTAGTAACACAACTGGTTATCCCGACGTATGGTATAACTTTCTCTCTCTCCCTTTCCCTCGTTAGTTTATTGTGAAATTGGTTGTGGACTGTGCTATGGTATTTGTGGAGTTCGCTATGTAGTGAGATGATATGAAGTGTGTGTCGTGGTTGTGAAAGTAAAGTGATGGACATAGTTGTGAAGTGTGTTGTATCGTATTGTGGACTGTGTTGTGTCGTAATGTCAATTGTGCTGTGTGAAGTGTAATGTGAAGTGATGGGTTGTGATGTAGTGTGGAGTTGTTGTGAAGTGTTGGGAACTGTGAAACAGTTTCCTGGAGTAGTTGTGATGTGATCATGTGGTCGAAGTGACGGGTGTCACTGTGGTGTAATAGTGACGTAGAGGAAGAATGACGGGATGTCACGAAGTGACTAGAGTAAGTGACAAGTCGTGCTTGTGACTAGTGAGAAGTTGGTGCAGTAATGGGATACCATGTGATGTGACGAGATCTTGATGTAGCTTAGAAGTAGTTTCAAGCTACGTGATGTGATGGGAGGTGTAGTCGTGAATGTGGTTATGTAGTGTTAAGTATTGGGTTGAACTAGGTTGTTGGACAGGTAGCATGAAGAGTCATGCTAGTCGAGTTTAAGAGAAAGTTGGTATTGGAATATGGAGCTTATTGACACAAGTGGGTGTTGAATGGAATATATGTTGCTCGTAGGTGATAAAAAGGGCAGGGCACATGTGTAATGTGGTTGGACACATGTGTCGAACAGATTTACCATATATAATGGATAATTTGTCTTAAGTATGAGTACATGATGTTTAAGCCTCAAGGTTGGTTAACGTTGAGTGGTATGCATGGATGAGAATGAGGATGAAGTATGGGTTAGGATACATGAAAGAAGGGATATGTGTATCGACTAGGACTGGGATGCATGACTTGGTTGATTCAAGTTATGCATCAGGATGGATAGTTTAGTAGGAAGAGAATGGTGGAGGCGACTATGTGTCTTAGCCTTTAAGGTGAATCAAGGAGGTTCACCTTGAAGGATAAGAACGTCAAGTAGGAAGCATGTGAGGAAGTGTTAGTGTGCCTTAACTTTAAGGTGAATCATGGAGATCCACTTTAAAGGACAAGCACATGGAGTAGAGTGATGTGTCAGGAAAAGGTGACCTCAAGAGGGTCCCAGAAAGAAGAAACGTGATAAAGGAAAACATAGAGATGGGGATAGAAGGAAGAGTGTGTTTAAGTGAGGAAAGTCTAAGTGAAGTGTAGTCTGTATTTTCTAGTTTAGTTGCTTATGCACTAGATAGAGAATGACATCAAGATTATGTGTGTGCATGTAAGTTGTCATCTGACACGCACATAAATAGACTGTATGGAATGAGTATGGCATGGAGTACAGGTAAGTAATATGTTAATACTCTTTTAGAATTTTTAAAATGATATGAAATGAAAATGAAATCTTTCTCTTTATGATGCTCATGAAATGATGCGTTATGAAAGTATGATGAGTATAAGTGTTTAAAGGTATATATATATGTATGGCCTTTCTTGGCAGCCCCTATTTGTGCACCCAAAGTAATAGTTGTATGCAGGTGAATGGATGTTATATGTAACGTAGTGTGTATTGTATGTATTTTTCATGAAACAAAATGTTGAGGTTTATGCCTTATGCTTTTAAATGGTGTTTTAAAAAGATGCCATGAACTGAGTTTTAAATGATGCCTTGAAAGATGGTGTTTAGACTTATGTGTTTAAATGATGTTTATGAAATGAATGGATTGATAAATGAAAAGAAATGAAAAATAAAGGATTGAAAGGAAATGACTGAAAGGAAAGGAATGTTCTAATGTATGAAAATACATAACGACCATGACTGAATGAATGGGTACCAAAGAACTGGGCAGATTGCAATGCCGGGTAAGTAGTATTGGCGGTGCACTCAATGCTACCCCCTAACTGAAATAGATTCCCAACCTGTGGCCACAGGCGAAATCCAGGTCCAAAAGAAGACCGCTAACCCTAACACATGGGGCGTAACAGTGTACACCAGTGAAAGGAAAGTGATAAGACTAAATGAATGTGTGCATGTATGCTTTAGTTTCCTTATGAATGAAAAGACGAGGTGTGGGAAATGTTTTATGAAAGAAAAACCTTTTTAAAGAAAAACTCCACCTTGTAATATTTTAAATGAATGCATGTCTTATGTATAGTATGTATTGAATGATGAATGCGTGAATGCAAACCTATGTTCGTATATTTTAACTGTATGAAGTATTGCTTACTGAGTATTCGACTCATTTTAGTTTTTATGAATGTCCATTTCCTTCTCAGGGACAACATGAAAATGAAGCGTCAGGACAGACATGGTCCAAGGGAAGAGTGATTGAAGCCTAGACAAGCTTTATGTAACGTAAAAAAAGATAATTTTGTTAAAGGCCTTTTATTTAACTTAATAATTTCCGCTGCAAAACCCTTTTTTATATTTATAGAGTAGGTTTTAGTTTTAAACTTAGAACCTTTCATATCTTAGGAAAGAAAGAAAAAAGTTTTAAAAGGATCAATAATTCATGTCTCCTTTTCTTAAAAATTATGTTCTAAAAGTCTCACCACAATGACGGGGATTACATGGTGGTATCAAAGCAAAAACTAAGTGCATGGTGGTACAAGCTAAGTTAGGACCAAGTTGAGGATGCGATGGTGACTTCGAACGTTTTTAGCGAGGATTGCAGTATGGAAGGTACAAGTGCTATACAACCAATGAGATTAAAGAATTGAAGACTACATGAGTATGTCAGCGGAGGATTACTAAGGCGCGAGGATGCAAGGTACTACACAAGGACTGATTGGAGCTATGAAGATGGATGGAAGCATGAAGACGATGGGGGGGAACCAACATCAACGGGTTCGTATCAAGTATAAGCAAATTCCGAGCATAGA
Organism: Cyclocarya paliurus; assembly: GCA_029856935.1. Lineage (NCBI taxonomy): Eukaryota > Viridiplantae > Streptophyta > Magnoliopsida > Fagales > Juglandaceae > Cyclocarya > Cyclocarya paliurus. Next base: position 25,210,207 of record CM056952.1, read on the forward strand.
ATTTTTAAAAGGAGTGGAGAATGTAACAACCCGCTCCTTTTTCTCTCGATTGGTCATGAGTCTTTTCTATGCATTTTAAATATTGGAGCTGTGTTTCTAAATATAGCGGGTGATTTTTAAAGCGATCTCAGTATTTTAAACCTCTCGAAATATTTTAAATAGGGTATTTTCAGTATTATTGGACCAAGCATAATATTAAAGTAAGCCTTTATATATTACGAAACCCCGAAAATAATTTAGTTTTAGAAAATCATTTTATTTAAATGATTTTAGTTCCTTAAGAGTATCATTTAATATTCATTATTTCATTTTATGTTAAAAGCTCTACTTATTTAGATGAAGTTATTTATCTTAAAAATGTTTAGCAAAACTTTATCATTTATTTAATGATAAAATATTAGTATTTTATAAATTAAAGTTGATTTTAAATGTATCATATGGTATTTATATTTTAATTATCTATTTTATGTTAGTTCATTTCCAATTTTAATCCTTACCGTTGGATCTAGGTTAGAGATCCTAGATGTAGGGCTAGGATTAAATACCCAAAAGGAAAACTCTATCCACAATTCCTCTCTTTCGCTCTCTCTCTCCTCCCTCCCTTCAGCAGCCCTGCTCCCCTTCAAACCCGATTCTCTCCTTCAGCAGCCCTACCCTTACTGCCATCGCAGCCCACACCGCCAACCACCTGCAACCTCCCCTCATGTCGACCATCGCACTGGACCCAGCCTATGACATCTATCTCCTCCACCCAAAATGTCTTTCCCTCTCTCACGGGCTCACTCTCCTTAGCCTAGCGCTACTACCGCTGCTAGCTACGCCACTGTACCACCACCATCTCACCAGCAACCCTTCCCTCCACTGAACCCAGCCACCCCTCTCCCAGATCTAGCTTCCCTCACGCACGCACCCTCACCCTATCTCAAGGGTTTCCTCCGCACAGCCTAGATCCGTCGTAGGACCACCGTACCACAACCTCGATAGTACCACCAGCACCTCTTAAGCCCCTCCATGCCTAACCTAAGACCTTTCCCTCTCTCCCTTTCTCTAGATATAACTCATGACCTCAGCCTCTTGCCACCATATGCTGCCTTCAGCCACCACAAAATTGCCACCTCTAGCCAATCCAAGTCCACGCCAACCCAACCTAACCCAATGCCTAATACCTTAGATCCATGCCTCCAACCGCCTCCCACAGCCCAAACAGCCACTGTACATGGCTAGTCGCCATTGTACGGCCTTCGCCACCATTGCTCAGCCACCCCCATGCCTCGACCACCTCGCACAACCTAGATCTATTCGTCAAAATGCTAGATTTGATCCTTGAGATAGCCAATTCCACGATCACGGCAGTGACCACAACGGAGCAGCCATCGTCCAAGCTAGTGGCTTCTGATGCCAATCTAAGCCTTTTGACATACATTTTTCATCATAATCTCCCAATTCATGGTGAATGGTTGTGCTCACTGGATGCTCACAGCCATGTCACATAATCATAGAACACATCACTATCATGTGCATGACAAGCAATACCATTAGGGAGAGAAATCTCATCGTCAACTACAAATGATTAAACCACAAGTCTCAAATGTTGTTTAACGACCATTTCTCTCCATGTGCAATCTCATATTTAGTAAATTTTTAAAAAACATGTGCCTACCAAGAGACTCTACTTGTATATATAAAAAGCCTTTACACAACCATGAAGTTAGAGGCTCATCACACATCTCATTTAAGGTCAAACTAACAATATAAGTCTTATATTCTATTCAGGAAGTCGAACTGTGACTTTTAGGAATCCACAAGATGACTATAAATATCATTCAACAAATTTAATTTGCGACTTCAAGATTTGAAATTGAATAATATTTTAACAATAGCATGTGAGATAACCAACCTTTCTTTTTCATTAAGGATAAAACGATTAGGGTATTTGCACCTAAATATAATCACAATAGTCTAGTTAGTACTTGTAATGATGTACCTAAATCACATCACAAATTCACTCAATCAAATAAGCCATATTTACCCCTATAATGATATTACAACCTCTAACTCCCATGAGCAAACCATAATAGAAACACCAAATTGTATGAGCATCTCAATTCAAAAAATAGATTTTTTTGTACTCACCATCTCATTAATTGTCTATGGATTTTGAACAAAAGCTCCTAAAACTATTTTTATTGTAAACAGCCTCACAAAACATAAAGTCTGAGCTACTTTTCACAAAACCATGTGCACTACCTTGTATTATGGAAAACAACTTATTAGGCAATAATTAATAATCTAAAACAACCAAATCGTCATCTCTCTTAGGAAGACACTTTTCTAGGATTGTCGACAATGTTCAAAGAATCCATTTTATTTAATAGGTCGTTAATAATAACTTCTAGCTATATTAGGTATATTTTTCCAAACATCTTTTGAGATTTAAATATATTTTTGTACTAACTCATTTTACTGTGTTCTGGTTGGTTGTTCTGGACTGAGTCCGAGGAGTAAGGGAGTTGGATGAATTAGAGGATGGAGTTATTTCTGTGATTGGTTATGTTGGGATTTGTTTGGTTGTTGGATATTGATGTTGGTTTGGTACATTGCATGTGCACGCATGATCATGTTTGTAAATTAAAACTGGATTTTCGGGTAATCGCATTCATGTTCATGTAGATATTTGAAGGTTTTCATGTGTGAAAAGGATTTTGGGTGCGTGTGTATTACGACCCCAAACTGAGATGGGGCATTATCTCGGTGGAGCTCCTCTGGTCACTCGGAAGTGGAATATACTGAGTGACATCCCCTGAGTTGTCGCCGAATGACAACGGGATCAGACGGGATGGTAAAGTTCTCGTGCCGACTCCGTGGCTCCTCTGCTGGCGGGGGTTAGAGGATGCTTGGCTATGAACGCATTGGGTGCGGAACTAGGCATCGCTCATTATAAAGCCAGGGTATGTGGATGATCCCTAGGGGAGATCATGGTACCTACGGATAAAATGGATAATGGGCTATTTTCTGAAAAAATTGCGTGTATTGGATAATGGATTTTGTGTGAGTCATTTTTTGGAAAAATGATGGATTAATGGTTTGGACCATTTTCAGGGAAAATGGTGGAAAATATTTTGATGGAAATTTTTTGGGCCAAAATGAGATTTTGGCGTGTTGGAAAAATATTCATTTTTTGAAAAAATGATATTTTTGGATTTCATGCATAGTACATCATATGCATGCATGGTTGGTTGCATTAAATATGTTTTTATCTCAGGATTGGTTGGATTATAACTTACCTGCAGTACCATTTAATGATATCGTAGATTTTGATGTTGGTGATGCAGATGTTGAGCCTGAGAATTTGGCTCCGCCGGAGGGGTGATCTGGGATCACTCGTATTTATGTTTTTTAGCTCTTGTATTTGGATATTTGTATTAAACAAAATTCTGGTACTAGTTAACTTCTTTATATTATTTGCTGCTTATTTTTATTGTACATCATTGCTTGTACACACACTTGGCACTTATCGTTGGGATGTGTGACCTATGTTATCATCATCCCGACGTCACGATTCTCGAGATTTTTCGTACGTAGAAGTCGGGGCGTCACAATATGAAAACCCTAGAGATAAGAGATGAAGAGACGTGCAAGCATGGGCTACAGGATTGGTGCGAAGTGGGGGCTAGGGATTTTAAAAAAAAGTACAAAACTATCTGAATGTGGTGATGGGCAACTCAACCTAACCAAAATTTGGAAAATAGATCTCCCCACAAATACGGAGCTGCAAAATACATACATATATATATATATATATATATATCTAAATATATATATAAATAAATAAATCATAGGTTGGATTGTTGAAAATAAATTGGATCCGTACAAATGGTACTCGAAAACTCAACTAGTCTTTTCATACATATAAACTTTCAAAGAAGAAAAATTTGAAAGCGGGCTTGGCTTGGACTAGGTGTTACACAAAGTAATTCGCACCTAAATATCACAAAAACAAACCATGTATGTGACGCCCTGACTCCCACGTACAAAAAGTCTCGGGAGTCGTGACGTCAGGACGATGATAACACGGTCACGCATCCCAACGACAAGTGCCAAGTGTGTGCAATAAATGAATAGTGCACAATAAAATACGCAGCGGATAATAAATAAGTCAATTAGTACCAAAATTTTAGTTTAATACAAATAACCAGATACAAAGTGTTTTAAAACATAAAACCAAATGTCCCATAAAATAATACAAGTCTGAAAATAAAGCATAGCACGAGTGATCCCAGATCACTCCTCCGGCCGAACCAAATCCTCAAACTCGGCATTTGCATCAACATCAACATAATCTGCAGTACCATTAAATGGTACTGCAGGCAAGTTATAACCCAACCAATTCTGAGATAAAAACACATTACAGCAACTAACCATGTATGCATATGATGCAATATGCATAAAATCCAACACACGCCAAAAATCTCATGATTTAGCCCAAAATATTTCCATCAAAACATTTCCATCATTTTTCCAGAAAATGGCTCAAAAGATAATCCATCATTTTCCCAGAAAATGACACACAAAATCCAACTCAAGCTATTTTCCCAGAAAACAAGTATTTTCCATTTATCCATTAATCCATATGCACCATGGTCTCCCCTATGGACCATCCGTACGTCCTGGCTGCATAATGAGCGATGCCCAGTTCCGTACCCAGTGTGTTCGAGGCCAGGTCCTCCTCTAACCCCCCACTAGCAGAAGGGCCACGGAGTCGGCACGTAACACATCCGATCCCATTGTCGCTCAGGGACAACCCAGGGGACATCACTCAGTATATTCCGCTCCTAAGTGACCAGAGGAGCTCCACCGAGATAATGCCCCATATCGGCTTAGGGTCATAATACACACGCACCCAAAAGTCCAATCCACATGAAAACCCATTTTTCAAAATATCCACATGATCATGAATACAATTACACGAAAACTCAGTTTTCAATTTACAAACATAAACATGCGTGCAATATGCAATGTACCAAACCACAACAACAGTATCCAATAACCAAATCCAAATCACAATATAACCAATATCCAACAACAACCGAATCATAATAACCAACACAACAAATACTCCGTCCTCAATCCATCCACCCCCAAACTCCTCGAACTCAGTGTGGAACCAACCAGAACACAGTGAAATCAGTTAGTGCAAAAATATATTTAAATCTCGAAAGATTGTTTAGGAAATACTTACAGCGCTATAAAATATTTTTCGGAGGATCACAGGGGAGCTGGAAGTGACAAAATAGTAACTCCACAGTGTAAAAACACTGTGGCCGAAATACACAGTATACCCAAATTTACACCGGGTCAAACGAAGACTTGGAATTGATAGGGTAGGGCCTATGAGGTCGGTGAAGCTAATGGTGGTACCCTTTGGCCGTGAGTGGCGGCGGAAAGGGGCGGTTTAAGGCCAAAAATAGCAAAACGGAGATGTGTTTAGTTCGGCTTCACCGGTGACGGATCGAAATTGGGTGGGTTAGGATGGCAAGGGGCCGGTGATGAAGTGCTGAAGAAATGGTGGCCAATGGTGGCCGGACGGCGGCGGTCGGACGAAGAGAAGCTCGCGGCTTTGCACGGCTTGCGGCGGCTAATGACAGCGTTAGCCGGCCTGAAAATGGAGGGACAGACTCACCGGCAGCTGAGGAGTTGACCGGTGCCAGCGGTGTGAGTCACGGACAGCCGGCGGCAGTGCTGGGTACTGAAGAGCTGAACGGCGTGGGGAGAGGAGAGAGAGGGTCGGGCGAAGAGAGAGGTTACGTGGGAAAAAGAAAACTGGAAGAAAAGGAGAAAGAGAAAAAGAAAGAGGAAAGGAAAAGAAATAAGATACAACCCTCACATCTTGGGTCACAAGAATGATCCAACGAAAAAGATTTTAAAACTACTAGCTAAATAAAATAATCCAAACGCAATTAAATGCTTAATTATAACAATAATAATTTTAAAACCTAAAAACAAACCAATTTAAATTAAAGATCACTTTAAAAGCAAAACAGTAAATAATATTAAGAAAACACATAAAAATTAATTTTCACAACTTAAAATATTATAAAATAATATTTAAAAACTTCCATAATTTTGAAACAAGAGAATCAATTTTTAAATAAATTAAATTAATCCTTTATTAAAAATATACTAAAATACGGGGTGTTACATTTTGCTCCCCTTAAATAAAATTTCGTCCTCGAAATTTGTAAAGTCAAATATTAATGCAAAGGCAGTTATTAGATAGAACTCAGAACATGCCTGAAAAAGACGTACCAACAACAACTTCTAAACAAGTATGAGTCATGTTCTCCCAAGTCTACACTTATTGGCAATTCCATCATACTCACACTAATCTCCCCATGGCACATCTCGTCTCTTACTCCTAGAGCGGCCATGTAATCCAAGGTCTCCATATCCACAAAGGTTAATACAACACTCAAGGATTTCCAATGATTAAAAGCTTCATTTAGTAATCTGTACTAACCTCAATCGACTTCTACGGTATAACTTCCAAACTTTCATTTTATACTACACTTTGGTAACCTAATGGCCACTTCCAAAGTTAACCATCAATAACAAAATTGCACATCTAAATGATTAATCTTCAATTACACGTATCTTCTCAAAATTTCAAATCACCACTAATTTCTCAAAATCAACACAAAATTTTAAACTCCTAATTACAACCAAAATATCACGCTCTTGCTGTGCACTCTGATAATCACCACATATATAAAATTTATGTCCTCATAAAATAACACCATTGAGTACAAGGTAGCTCCATACCTACTAACCAAGAAACTGTTATCACAATTGGTAGAAAATACCCTCTTCCAAAATCAATATTAATCAACCTTAGCATCCCACACCTCAAAATACACCCACTCATCTTAAGATAAGAACTTACTTTAAAAGGCTCAAATCCATTCCAGCCAACCAGTAAGAGCACCTATAAACTTCTACCTGACAACCTAAACCCGAAAGTTTATCAATTAAATTCTAAATAGCATCTAATCTAGCAGTGACTAAACTCACTATGAACCACCAATGATTTCACCAAAATATTATAGAAACCTACTTGGTAACTCGCCCACCTACTTCTACTCCAATAAGCTAGTACTAGCACGACTAGCTCCTTCAATAGCACATCACTTTTAAACCTCAAGACAAGTCATACTGCTCGAATCTTCAATCCACCAAAAACTACTGCACAACATCCAAGGATCCTAATGCTTTATTAACTCCCATACTTGATTATGTTATCCACCGTTGATGCCTAAGGTTCAAGTTCCAAGATTTATCATACACCATGCATGGCAACCCATTAATCTCTCTTCAAGTTAAATAACAATGTCCTTAACTCACTCAACTTGACGCTCCATTTCCAGAGGAAAGTATAGTCTCAAAAATTTAAATTCCTATGTGACCTCAAGTCACAATTAATTCCTGAAAGTAATCACAACAATTATTGCCAATCATCATTTCATTGAGTAACCTGCTTCGATTGTACACTTCAATCAACTCCTCAAAAACTCAAAGCCAAGGTCTCTTGAACCTAATATTGTCATGTCATCTCCTCTTCAACACCTACCAAAGCCACTTCTTTCAACAAAAAAGCGATTAGGACATGTACTCTCCGAAATCCATACACACCACTAGTACGCATTGATCTCATGCACCCTTAGCTGAAATAAAAAATCCTCCAAACGTGCAAGTGGTTCATCATTATCCTTTCCATCATCTAGACCTATATCCTCGAAAAAAACAACAAGAATCTTTTCCTAGGTCCACACCATCTATTATTCTTAAATTTGATACGGATCAATCCTAAAACTTGCCACTTAAAACCTCAAACTAATAACAATCATTTTCGGAACTAGATCGACATCTTCAATCCCTAGAAAATACATGAACTAGATCATTACTTTTAATCCCCAAAGAAATACTCTCATTAAAAATTCCCATATTAGTAACTCAACTCTTATCAATCCTATTTCAATGGTTATAAACTAATCAATCTTCTAAATAGATCAAGCTAGCGTACCAAGTCTACAAAACTAAGAAGTTGAATCTTATTATAAATCAGTCATTCAAATCTGCAATTCTAAAATCTCAAACTAGATAAGTTGAATCTCAAACTGAAATTCTCAATATCGATAACCTTAAATCTAAAATACCCACCTTATAAAGCTTGCAAAATTCTAAAACCGCAAATGATACCAAAGAGCTTAGCCGAGTTGACAAAATCTAAAACTTCTAATTTAATTAGTCCTTCAACTGCTTGTTGAACCTACCACCTTCAATTCCATAAACTTATTTCCTAAGAACTATAGGCCCCCAAACCTTAGATAACTTCTCATAAATCTATCGTTGAGGTTCGTTGAACTTACAACCTCCTACTCCATAGACTCAACACATAATTCTACGGAACTTAAGACCTCAAGTATCCTAAGCAAACTAAAGTTATTTCCATCTCAGTTGTGACTTGAGTTTTTACTCCATAGAGTTCACCTAGACCATGTCATTCCCTTCGAGTCTTGATATAATAAAACAAACCAATCGTTAAAAGTTCAGGCCTACTACACTAAATGTTCAAACCTATCAATAACATTTACGGTCGTACCATTTTCCTGCCATAGCGTAACCCTTAACCCACTTAAGTCTCCGGACAAAAATTTCAAATAAGAGCAAAAGCGACACCAAAATAAAATAGAATAATACAACACAATACCAAGAAATAAAATATAATAAAACCAAGTATAACAACATAAAATAAATTAAAAAAATTAAAGTAACATACCTCAAACAAAATAAAACCAAAACAAAAAAAAAATCTCACAAATAAATAAAATTTCATAAATAAAATAACATACGACAAAATGAATAAAACAATGAAGAAGTACACCATAAGTAATTAAAATAAATAAAATAGCCGACCATAAAATAAAACAATTAAAATAAACTAAGATAATAAAATAAATAAGCAAAAAAAGTAGTATACAATAAAACAAATAAGAACAACATACTTTAAACAAAACAATTTCAAATCACAACTTTTAAAAAAATTTCTGGTACTCCACCTAAGGGACATGTGGCTTTACCCAGTGCCGAACTGCTCTGATACCAACTATGACGCCCCGACTCCCACGTACAAAAAGTCTCGAGAGTCGTGATGTTAGGATGATGACAACACGGTCACGCATTCCAACGACAAGTGCCAAGTGTGTGCAACAAATGAACAGTACACAATAAAATACGCAACGGATAATAAATAAATCAACTAGTACCAGAATTTTAGTTTAATATAAATAACTAGATACAAAGTGTTTTAAAACATAAAACCAAATGTTCCATAAAATAATACAAGTCTGAAAATAAAGCATAGCATGAGTGATCCCAGATCACTCCTCCGGCGGAGCCAAATCCTCAGGCTCGGCATCTGCATCAACATTAACATAATCTGCAGTACCATTAAATGGTACCACAGGTAAGTTATAACCCAACCAATCCTGAGATAAAAATACATTACAGCAACTAACCATAAATGCATATGATGCAATATGCATGAAATTCAACACACACTAAAAATCCCATTTGGCCCAAAATATTTCCATCAAAACATTTCCGCCATTTTTTCAGAAAATGGCCCAAAACATAATCCATCATTTTTCTAAAAAATGACACACAAAATCCAACTCACGCTATTTTTTCAGGAAACAGGCATTTTCTATTTATCCATTAATCCATATGCACCATAGTCTCCCCTATGGACCATCCGCACGTCCTGGCTGCATAACAAGCGATGCCCAGTTCTGCACCCAGTGCGTTCGTGGCCAGGTCATCCTCTAGCCCCCGCCAGTAGAAGGGTCATGGAGTCGGCACGTAACACATCTGATCCCGTTGTCGCCCAGCGACAACCCAGGGGACGTCACTCAGTATATTCCGCTCCTGAGTGACCAGAGGAGCTCTATCGAGATAATGCCCCATCTCGGCTTGGGGTCGTGATTCACACGCACCCAAAAGTCCAATCCACAAGAAAATCCAGTTTTCAAAATATCCACATGATCATGAATGCAATTACACGAAAATCCAGTTTTCAATTTACAAACATGAACATGCGTGCAATATATAATGTACCAAACCACAACAACAGTATCCAATAACCAAATCCAAATCACAATATAACCAATATCCAACAACAACCCAATCACAATAACCAACACAACAAATACTCCGTCCTCAATACATCCATCCCTGAACTCCTCGGACTCAGTCCGGAACCAACCAGAACACAGTAAAATCAGTTAGTGTAAAAATATATTTAAATATCAAAAGATTGTTTAGAAAATACTTACAGCGCCATAAAATATTTTTCGGAGGATCACGGAGGAGCTGGAAGTGCCAAAATAGCAAGTCCACAGTGTAAAAACATTGTGGCTGAAATAGACAGTATATCCAAATTTACACGGGGTCAAATGAAGACTTGGAATTCATAGGGTAAGGTCTATGGAGGTCAGTGAACCTAATGGTGGTAGCCTTTGGCCGTGAGTGTCGGCGGAAAGGGGCGGTTTAAGGCCAAAAATAGTAAAAAGGAGATGCGTTTAGTTTGGCTTCACTGGTGACGGTTCGGAGTCGAAATTGGGTGGGTTAGGATGGCAAGGGGCCGGTGATGAAGTGCTGAAGAAATGGTGGCCAATGGTGGCCGGACGGCGGCGGTCGGACGAAGAGAAGCTCACGGCTTCGCACGGCTTGCGGCTACTAACGGCGGCGTTAGCCGGCCTGAAAATGAGGGGACAAACTCGCTAGCAGCTGAGGAGTTGACCGGTGCCGGCGGTGTGAGTCACGAACGGCTGGCAGCAATGCTGGGTGCTGGGGAGAGGAGAGGAGAGCGAGGGTCGAGCGAAGAGAGAGGCTACGCGGGAAAAAGAAAACCGAAAGAAAAGAAGAAAAAGAAAAGAAAGAGAAAAAGAAAGAGGAAAGAAAAAGAAATGAGATCCAACCCTCACATCTTGGGTCACAAGAATGATCCAACGAAAAAGATTTTAAAACTATTAACTAAATAAAATAATCCAAACGCAGTGACATGCTTAATTAAAATAATAATAATTTTAAAACCAAAAAACAAACCAATTTAAATTAAAGATCATTTTAAAAGCAAAACAGTAAATAATATTAAGAAAAGACATAAAAATTAATTTTCACAACTTAAAATATTATAAAATAATATTTAAAAACTCCCATAATTTTAAAACAAGAGAATAAATCTTTAAATAAATTAAATTAATCTTTTATTAAAAATACACTAAAATACGGGGTGTTACAATGTAGTTCTCATACGAGGATCAACTATTTATCTCCTTCCATAAAAGTCCAAACAAATGTGAGATGGATTTGTACCTCTATCAACTCCACTTTTTCTTTGTAAATCAGATCAACAACCCCAGGTTAGATCTATAAGTAAAGTGAATCTATGAATCTAAAAATCTATGTTAGAATTCCTATTATATGAATTCAATACCTCTAGCGAAGCATATATTAGAAATATTCTCTTCAAGTCTCTCAGTGCAATGTCATAGTGTGGAATACATGACTAGTTATAGCTATGACACCGTCTGCCGCAACAGTAGGTGCAAAGGTGCAACACCAATGTCAATGCAACATAGTCCTTGGTTGGTGTTATGTTGTGCACAACTGGTTGGGTGCACTATGCCATGGCAGTTGAACACCTAATGGGGTTGCGCAACGCCATCTTTTTTTTTTTATATATAGGAAATAGACATCATTTCATTCCATGAAGGAAGTAAGTTAAAGCTGTGACTTAAGATACGAGCCAAACTACACATCTATTGTAAGCTTCCCCACATACAAATTTCTTTGCGATGGACATTGTCATTACTTTTAGAAACTCTCAATTGAAAGTATCATTCTCTGTATAAAATAAAGATAAACCATCCACCACCTCCAAATGAGGAAAGGGTATCCAACCTTTATCCTCCTACGGAGGAGAAGGAGAAACCACCTCCATTCTTCTGCTATGGACATAAAGTCCAATAACCTTTTTATTTTTATCTTTTTCATAAACAAAGAATAAAATTACAGACACTAAAAAAACATTGTAGAAAAGTGAAAAACACTGACAAAGAGTGTTGTAGTGGAGTGTGAAGGACATGCGCCGCTCTGGGAATAGGCTGGTCAGTTGATCTAGAAGATGTCGGAGTTGCTGGACCTAGAGCTGCTGTGCGTGGCATCAACAGAAGAAATCTCATGGTGGCGTGTGGGCACCACGCGAGCCCTTTGACCCACGAGTGGGTGCAACGCGCCGCTCTTTTTGGTGCCCAATTTGGTCGTTTGCAAGAACAAAGGGTGAAGAATCCCCTGGTAGGGTGCATGTATGAGTTTGGCTACCGGAAATCCTCAGATCGGCTTTTCTCCTTTATTTGGCCTAAAAAAACAAAGAAAAAATACACAAAAAAGGAGGGAATACACTAGAATAAAGGACAAGAAGGAGGGAGGGAGCGGAGCGGAGCCCTGTGGCTGGTTTTGATTTGGGTGCATTTTTAGAGAGAAGCTCCATTCTCTCTCTAAAAGAAGAGCGAAGAAAAGAAAAAGGGGGGGGGGGGGGATTATACGAGGTTGCGCAACGCCATCTTTAGTGTAACACTGGTGCGCACAACACAATGCATGGGAAGCACATTAACACCGGTAACTGTCGCACCTTATAGCTTGCTTGGTCTATTCAACCAGTCTGCTCCAAGCCATATATGGGCCGGGGCAACTAGTCTAGGCTATTAGATAATTGATTTACAAAGTAGACCAACGAGCTCACAAAATAATTAATTAGGCCCACAATACGGCCTTCTTTTAACATAAAGAAACCCACTAGGCACTCATTACTGGTAAAGATCTCATATACATTGAACTCCGAAGTTTAACCAGGAAGTAGGGCTAACTTTCAAGATGTGCTTACACGAGGCTGAGAAAAGCTCGCTTGAAGTAATTTGAACTTCAAAAAAAGATCAAGACATATGAAGTAATTTATACAATATCTATTAAGCATTAATGCTGCTAAAAATTTTAACACTGCTGTAAAAAATGTCGCAAAATTCACTTCATGTGTATATTTCACTCCCACTTAAGACGTTGGGATGATCAATATGCAAGACTGGTCGTGGTATTTGGAAATTGTCTGAGCAGCCAACTTTTTCTAATTTTTTTCAAAGGACGGTAATTATATGATCAGGGTGATTTATATATGTTATATATAAATAGTGCGGTTTTCAAGGTGGTTCCACCCAGCTTGTAATAGGTTGAGGGGATTGTCTTTATAATCTAAAATTATTTTGTAAGAAAACTATGGCTGAATAAGATCATTATTTGCTACTGGCGATGATTAAGCTTGTATTTTTATTTCTGTTCTTTTAGATTAGGTACTAATAATTTATGAAACTGGAGTAGTACTTCTGCATGCAAGGGCCGGCATGTACGCAATTTACACAACTTCGACTTCATCCAAAACTAACTATAATTGATTACATAGCCGATCAAAGAAGAAACTAATAGCATCATAACAGCACTTCAATGCATACCAAAGGCATGAAAAATACATTGAAATATGTAACAAATGATGCCACCGAAGTGTCAACCTCAAACAAATGAGAGAGTGCTTGTGATAGGCAGCACCAAAGCAACCACAAAGAGAGACAATTTACATGACCTGGGTACCCACGTACAGATCCCAACAACAATACACACTCAAACCATAGGCCACAAACTAATGTAAAAAGGAAAAAAGAAAAAGAGAAGAAAAGGTCCCCACAAATTAAAGAAAATGGAACAAAAAAGGTGGAGAGTGCTTAAAGATGGTCCTTGAGAAAGGAAGAGGCAAATGTGATCTTCAGGAAATGCTACTGGTGAAATATGGACTGCAGAGTAGTTGGATGGTAATATTGAGCTGTAGGATACAGCTAGGCCGACGAGGAGGAGGCTAAAAATGAAGCTCTCAATGGTTCAAGTACCTTCAACACAACCTCAATTTTTGGCCGGCTCTCTCGGTTCATGTCACAACATTTCAATGCCCATTCTGCCAAGACTTCAGCAATATACATTGGCCAACCTCTAGCCAATATAGCTCCCAAATTTCCGTCACGTAAGGCAGACTTCACCTCCAATGCTAGCTTTACAGAGGATGGGGATCGATTAGTCAACAGCTCTAGCAATATGATCCCAAACGAATAAACATCTACCTTCCTTGTAAGCTCTCCTGTTGTTAAAAGAACAGGATCTATGTAACCCTTGGAGCCCTTAATTGGTTTAGTTATACGACACACTACTGTTGTGTTGCTGTTTGAACAATGTTCATGGCATAACACCCGACTGATTCCAAAGTCGCTAAGTTTAGAAACAAAGTTGGCACCAAGGAGGATATTAGAGGGTTTTAGATCACCATGCACGATGATGTGAGGTTCACGGGAATGAAGATATGTAAGGACGGAGCATAACTCTACAATGATGCAAAATCGGGTTTTCCATGACAATGGAGGAGTACCGTCCCTACATTTGAGTCGATCGAGAAGGCTCCCTTGAGGTAAATACTCATAGATTAGTGCAAACTCTTCTTGACAATATCCTATGAGTTTTACAAGATTTGGATGTCTGAGCTGTCTCAACGCACGAACCTGAGACACAAAGAACCAATGAGAATAGAATGCAAAACTTTTGATCCATATGTTCCATTCTTCGAGTGAGAATTTGTGTTCTGTCATTCTTTTTTGCTTTTTTATTTTTTTATTATATTATTTTTTTATTTTTTATTTTATTGGTTTCTTTGATATTGCTTCGAAAATAGTCATAGCTAAATCTCCAAATTGCATTATAAGATACCTCTGTCTGGACTAAATTAAATGATTCATCAAGTGACTTCAAAAGAATGACAAACCTCTGCATGGAACTCTGAGATGCCTTGATCGTTCCTTGATTGTAGCGTCTTTATAGCAACGTCAGTTTGAAGCATACGACCTCTGTAAACTTTCCCATATCCACCTTCTCCAATTTTCAGGGACTTGTCAAAGTTTTGAGTGGCTTCTTTAATCTGAGAGTGTGAGAACTCATGTAACTGAAGCTTATCATGCATGTTCCCATTTAAGTACTCTCCTACTTTTTTTCTCAGCTTTTCAACTTCTGTCATTGCATTATCACGCTCCTCCTGCAGCTTTGCAATTTGATTCTTTAATGATGTTTGATCATCTTGGACATTCTGGAGTTCTTTCCTGACTTGGTTTATCTGATTCTTCATCTTTTCAAATTCTCTAGTCTTATTAACTTCCGCTGTCCCATTCTCTCTCCTGTGTATCAACTCTTCTTGGGCCTGTTCTTGGAATATGGCAATTTGTAAATGATTTTGGAACTTTATAAGTTACAATATTGGTAGAAGTCACAAGCATATATCTATGGCAGCAACAAGAAATAGTTCAACCCATTTTATCTTCTATATTTATGTTTGTTAAGAATATAATATAAGTAATTCTCTTCTCATCAACTTAAGCTTTTGAGCTAAGTTGTAATTTCACATGGTATCAGAAAAATGATCTTGGGTTTGAACCCTAACTCTACTCTATCCCATTTAAATAGATATTTCATGTGTTGAGCTCACTCGTTGAAGGGAAGTCTAGACCAGAAGTGATGGGAAATGTTAAAAAAAAATAATGCAAATAATTACCAGTTTGGATACACAAACCTTCTTATTTCATCTCATCTCATCATTATAACTTTTTCAAATTATCATACAAAAATATAATAAACAATTCAAGTTTTTCAAATCACAAAATAAAAATAATACTAAAAAATATATTCTAACAATATTTTATTCAACTTTTATTCAAGACATCTCATCTGAACTGTCTATCCAAACCCAATCTAAATCTTGCTCTTCTCACCAGCTTAAATTTATAGGATAAGTGCTGACTTCATAATATTCGTTATCATAAATTTACGAAATATGATCTAGATTCTAAGATGAAAAAATATAATAATAAAAATAGGTCCGGTAACATCTATAATATAATTAATCTAGATGGTCAGATTGTGTAAAGGTTGTACGTAAGTTTATGACTTTGAGAATATGTGTAGTTTTTTATAGTTTGTGGGAAAGATATAAAATATCATTAGTCGGATGGTGAAAATTGTATTTTCCATAAATTTTGAGGAGAACAGATCAGAAAAACAAATTTTTTGTACGGGCTAGCTTGGACGTGTAGAGGAAAATCTCTCGAAAATTAGGGAAAATGATGAAGACGAACTAAATCAAAACAATCAAAAAGGGATTACGATTTTGAATCCAGATTTTTTATTTGAAGAATCGAGCCATCATATGTCATCAGATCATCAAAACAATCAAAATTAGTCTCACAGTGTCCGTAACATCCTATATTTTAATGTATTTTTAATGAAGGATTACTTTAATTAATTTAAAAATTGATTCTCTTGTTTTAAAATTATGAGGGTTTTATTATATTATTTTATAATATTTTAAGTTGTGAAAATGATTCATTTTATGTGTTTTCTTGATATTAATTACTGTTTTGTATTTAAATTGATCTTTAATTTAAATTAGTTTGTTTTTGGATTTTAAAACTATTATTGTTTCAATTAAGTATTTTACTGCGTTTGAATTATTTTCTTTAGTTTTAGCTTTAAAATCATTTTCGTTGGATTATTTTTGGACCCCAATTATGAGGATTGAACCTCATTTCTTTCCCTCTATTTTTCTCTTCCTTCTTTTCTTTTCTTTCTTCTTTTTCTCTTATTTCTCCTTCGGTTTCCTCCTGCGTAGCCCCTCTCTCTCCCCGTGCGATTTCGGCCTCTCCTCCCAGCCACCACCGCGCGCCGCCGTGGTCAGCATCGCCCTGCCCAAAAGGTTCCCCAGGCGCCAGCGACCCTATCCCTCCAACCTCAGCCTCCCCCGCACAGCCGTGAACCTCCACTCCCCATTTAAAGTCGCACGGCGTTTTGAGCTCCAGCGCCGCCGTCTAGCCACCGTCTTTTCCCCACTTCTTCTTCTACCACCTAACAACCCAATGGACCTAACCCTAGCTCCGATCCGTCACCGGTGAAGCCGCATTGTTCACATCTCCGATTTGCACTTTTCGAATCTTAAACCGCCCCCTTTCGCCGCCACCCATGGCCAAAGGCCCTACCCTATCAATTTCGAGTCATGGTTTGACTTCATTCAAAAGTGAGTTTTTGAGACCCGCGTCTAGTGTATTTTTACACTGTGGAGTTGCTGTTTTTGAGCTTCTGATTCATCATTGATCCTCCGAAAATTATTATATAGTGCTGTAAGTATTTTCCTAAATATCTTTTGAGATTTAAATATATTTTTGCACTAACTAATTTTATTGTGTTTTGGTTGGTTATTTCGGACTGAGTTTGAGGAATACAGGGGTCGGATGGATTTGAGGATGGAGTATCTGTGTGATTGGTTATATTGTGATTTGGTTGGTTGTTGGATACTGATGTTGGTTTGGTACATTGCATGTGCACGCATGATCATGTTTGTAAATTGAAAATTGAGTTTTCGTGTAATTGCATTCATG
This sequence comes from Cyclocarya paliurus, assembly GCA_029856935.1. Classification (NCBI taxonomy): domain Eukaryota; kingdom Viridiplantae; phylum Streptophyta; class Magnoliopsida; order Fagales; family Juglandaceae; genus Cyclocarya; species Cyclocarya paliurus. The sequence goes on from CM056952.1 coordinate 25,227,831, forward strand.
TTCATGTGGATATTTGAAAACTAGGTTTTCATGTGGAATGGATTTTTGGGTGCATGTGTATCATGACCCCAAGTCGAGATGGGGCATTATCTCAGTAAAGCTCATTTGGTCACTCGGGAACGGAATATACTGAGTGACTTCCCCTGAGTTGTCGCCGGGCGACAACAGGATCAGACGAGTTACGTGCCGACTCCGTGGCCACGAATGCTAGAGGATGCTTGGCCACGAACGCACTAGGTGCAGAATTGGGCATCACTCGTTATGCAACCAGGACGTGCGGATGGTCCTTAGGGGAGACCATGGTGCATATAGATATGGATAAATGGATAAATGGCTATTTTCTGGGAAAATGACGTGTGTTGGATAGATCATGGTTTTGGGCCAAATGGGATTTTGGCGTGCGTTGGAAAAATATCTATTTTCGAGGAAAATGATATTTTTTGGATTTCATGCATAGTACATCATATGCATGCATGGTTGGTTGCATTAAATGTATTTTTATCTCAAGACTGGTTGGATTACAACTTACTTGTCGTACCATTTAATGGTACTGCAAATTTTATTGATGATGATGCAGATGTCGAGCTTGAGGATTTGGCTCCGTCAGAGGAGTAATCTGGGATCACTCATGTTATGTTCTTTTTCAGCTTTTCTATTATTTTGGGACATTTGATTTATGCTTTTAAATGCTTTGTATTTGGATATTTGTATTAAACAAATTCTGGTACTAGTTGACTTATTTATTATCCGCTGCTTATTTTTATTGTGCACTATTTGTTTGTTGCACACACTTGGCACTTGTCGTTGGGATGCGTGACCCATGTTGTTATCATCCTGACGTCAAGATTCTCAAGATTTTTTCGTGCGTGGGAGTCGGGTCATCACAGTTGGTATCAGAGCGGTTCGGCTCTGGATAAAGCCACATATCCCATAGGTGAAGTACCATAAAGTTTTTTAAAAGTTGTGATTTGAAAATTATTTTGGTTTAAAGTATGTTATTTTAATGGTTTTAATTTATTGTATGTTGTTATAGTTTTTTGGTTTATTCTATTTTATTTTATGTTATTTTATTCTATTTTATTTTATTTTATTTGGGTGTTGCTTTTGCTCTTATTTGAAATTTTGTCCGGAGACTTAAGTAGGGTTGAGGGTTACGTTTTGGCAGGAAAATGGTTAGATCAAGAAGGCTGACTGATGTGCCCGAAGATGGGGTGACGGAAATTATGCCATAGCCAAGGCATTGAACAGAATGACGGAACTTCTCCAACACAATTACCAGCCGCCACAAGGAGATTTGAATAGAGTGGTTCAAGTTAGGAGTACCTATGAGCGCTTTCTAGTGCATAGGACACCTACTTTTACTGGTGAAGAGGAGCCATTGGGGGCTAGAAGGTGGATAGAAGACTTGGAAAGGAGGTTTGAAGTTTGTGGTTGTACTGAAGCTCAACAAGTCTTGCATGCAATTTATATGCTACAAGGTAATGCAACTGATTGGTTGAGGACCAAGCGTAAGTTGTTGGTGATGGAGTCGGGATCCTTTGCTGCTGTGTCTTGGCAGCAGTTCAAGAAAGAGTTTGATGATCGTTTCTTTCTTGTTTCGGTAAGACGGCAAAAGACATGGGAATTTGGTAATTTGGTGCAAGGGAATATGTCTGTGGAAGAGTGTGCTCATAAATTTATGGAGCTTGGGCGATTTGCTACTCACTTGATTTCCACTAAGGAGATGCGAGTTGAGCATTTCCAGGAGGGTCTGCGACCTAAGATACGCAGACAAGTGGCTTGCCATCAGATTCTAAATTTCCAGCAGTTGGTTGATATGGCCATCATAGCAGAGTATGAGAATAGTTTTGTAGTGGGCTCTCCTCCAGGTCAGAAAAGGCTTAGTTTTGCTAGTGAAGGCAGCAGTTCTGGGTCGCCACAAAAATTTGTGCAAAGGATTAGGGCCCTTTCACAAGCAGCCTCTGGGGTGCGTATTGGGGGCCGAGCCCCAGTTTGTAGTAGATGTAATAGACCTCACAAGGGTGAGTACCATCAGAGTGGGACCACCCATTGTTATAGATGTGGCCAGTCAAGGCACTTTGCTCGCGAGTGTCCTAATCAAGCACAAGTAAGTCGTGGAGGTCGTCGTGGTGGAAGGAATAATCAGAAGCAAGTAGTGCAAGCTCGAATGTATGCTGTGACAATAGGGGACATCGACTATGAGACACCAGAGACCCAGGATGCCGGGGTGAGTACTGGTATGTGTTTAATGTACTCTTTAGATTTGATGTTTGGTGTGAGTTGTTGTTTCTTTTGGATTTCATTGGTGGGTGTGTTTGTCTCAAGTAGAGTTCGTCTATATGATTTTTATGCATGTACTTTGTTTGACTCTGGAGCTTCTCAGTCTTTTGTGTCTACCACTTTTGCACGGATGTGCAACTTAGTCATGGAGCTCTTATCAAAATCTTTGGTTGTGACTCTTCCCAATGGCGAGATGGTGTGGTGTTCTAAAGTCGCGAAGGGCTGTACTTTGGACTTTGGTGGAAGGACACTTAAGGCGGATCTAATTGTATTCAAGTTGCTTGGGTTCAATATTATTCTTGGGATGGACTGGTTGTACCGGTATTCGGTGTGTATTAATTGTAGAAGTCGGGTTATTGGTTTTCAGCTTCCAGAAGGAGATTGTTTGGAATATGTGGGAAGTAAGTTGAAGGCGAAATAGACAGTTATATCTGCAGTGTAAGCTAAGAGAGATATAGCATGTGGAGTTGATGCATTTTTGTTCAAGTAGTGTCTACGCCATCCAAGAAGAAGTCTCTAATAGATATACCAGTTGTAGAAGAATTTCCTGATGTGTTTGTAGATGATTTACCTGGGTTGCCTCTAGTTCGTGAGTTGGAGTTTGTTATTGATTTGGAACCTAGAGCCGCTCCTGTGCACAAGGCTCCCTATCGTATGGCACCGGCTAAGTTGAAAGAGTTGAAGATGCAGTTGCAAGAATTGATCGATAAGGGTTTTATTCAGCCTAGTACTTCACCATGGGGAGCGCTTGTGTTGTTTGTTAAGAAGAAATATAGTACTCTCAGAATGTGTATCGATTACCGGGAGCTTAATAAAGTGACCATCAAGAATAAGTACCTGCTTCCTCGGATAGATGATTTATTTGATCAGTTTCAAAGAGCATCTATTTTCTCAAAGATTGATTTGAGATCGAGGTACTATCAGTTGAGAATAAGAGATAAAGATATACACAAGACTGCTTTTAGGTCGCGGTATGGGCATTATGAGTTTAAGGTGATGCCTTTTGGGTTGACTAATGCTCCTGCAGCCTTTATGGATTTGATGAACCGGGTATTTCGACCTTATCTGGATTCTTTTGTGGTGGTATTTATTGATGATATTATGATTTATTCTCGAGACTTGGAAGAGCATGCTTATCACCTTCGCCTAGTGCTTGGGAAATTAAGAGAATATCAGTTGTATACAAAGCTAAGTAAATGCGAATTTTGGTTGGAAGAAGTCAAGTTTCTTGGACATGTGATTTCCCGAGATGGAGTGGTTGTAGATCCTAGCAAAGTGGAAGTTGTTTTGTCATGGCCACGTCCTTCAACAGTGCGTGAGATTCGGAGTTTCTTGGGACTTGCCGGGTATTATCGGAGATTTGTGGAAGGATTTTCTTGATTATCCGTACCTCTCACTGCATTGACTAGGAAGAATACTGAATTTGTTTGGTCAGATAGATGCGAGAGGAGTTTCCAAGAATTGAAGAAGAGATTGACAACAACTCCTGTTTTGGCACTTCCTGAGCCACATAAGCCGTTTGTGGTGTTTAGTGATGCATCCAAGTTTGGGTTAGGATGTGTTTTTATGCAGGAGGGACAGTTGTTGCTTATGCATCTCGTGAATTGAAAGTTCATGAGACGAATTATCCTACTCATGATTTGGAATTGACAGCTGTGGTTTTTGCTCTTAAGATCTGGCTACATTATCTGTATGGAGAAGTCTGTGAAGTCTTCACCGACCATAAGAGTTTGAAGCATCTTTTTTCTCAGAAGAATTTCAATATGAGACAGAGGCGATGGTTAGAGTTGATTAGCGACTATTAATGTGAGATCAAGTATCATCCAGGGAAGGCGAATCTAGTCTCTGATGCTTTGAGTAGGAAGTCTCAGTTGGTAGATGAGGCAGGGTCGTCAGGTTTGGACTCTTTCCTTTGTGGGATGAGGAGACTTCTTATTGAGAGTTCGCAGCAGGAAGAATTGTTATCTTCAATTTTAGATGTTCGAGTGGTTGATTTTAAAGAATTGAAAACTCTCTAGAGAAGGGATCCAAAGTTGTTGGATATTAGGAAGAGAGTCAGGAAGTCTAGAGGACCTTTGCATTATAGTTTGGATAAAGATGGTGTTCTGCGGTTTTGGGATCGAAGAGTGATTCCCAGAGATTTAGAATTTAAAGAGAGAATCTTGGCAGAAACTCATACGGCTCCTTATTCAGTTCATTCTATAAGTACGAAGATGTATCGGGATTTAAAGAGAAATTTTTGGTGGGAAGGCATGAAGATGGATATTGCCATGTACATTGAGAAATGTGACACGTGCTGTCAAGTCAAAGTTGAACATTAGAGACCTGCTAGTAAACTTCAATCTCTCCCTATTCCTGAGCAGAAGTGGGATGGCATTTCTATAGATTTTGTAGTAGGTCTTCCGAGAACTCCTAGTGGAAAGAACTCAGTTTGGGTGATTGTTGATCGGTTGACCAAGAGTGCCCATTTCTTGCCTGTCAATAATACCGACTCTTTGGGTAAGCTGACTCGGTTGTATGTTAAGGAAATAGTGTGTTTGCACGGAGTACCCAAGAGCATTGTATAGGATCGAGACCCGCAATTCACATCTCATTTTTGGAAGAGCTTGCAGCAATTTTAGGCACTAAGTTGAAGTTCAGTACTGCTTATCACCCTCAAACTGACGGTCAATCTGAACGTACTATTTAGACTCTTGAGGATATGTTGCGGGCATGTGTCATGGATTTTCAGGGGAGTTGGGAAAATCAGTTGCCGTTAATAGAATTTACTTATAATAACAGTTTTCATTCCTCCATTCAGATGGCCCCATATAAAGCTTTGTATGGAAGGAAGTGCATATCACCTTTGTGTTGGGATGAAGTGGGTGAGAGTAGATTAATTGGGCCAGAGTAGATTCAAGAGATGAAAGATCAAGTTCGGGTTATAAGGGATAAAATGGCGGAAGCGCAAAGTCGTCATAAGAGTTATGCTGACACGAGAAGAAGAGATTTATCCTTTGAGGAAGGTGATTGGCTTTATCTTAAAGTCTCTCCTATAAAAGGCGTTAAGCGCTTTGGTAAGAAGGGAAAGCTTAGCCCGAGGTATGTTGGTCCTTTTCAGATTGTGGAGAATGTTGGGTTTGTTCCTTATAAAGTTGCCTTGCCGGATTATTTTGGGGATGTGCATGATGTGCTCCATGTGTCATCATTGAAGAAGAGTTTTGGGCAACAAGAATGGCGTTTTGTGGGCCCGGAATGCATTCAACTTCAACCTAACCTTATCTATGAAGTTGTTCCGATGCAGATTGTGGATTGGAAAGTGCAAAAATTAAGGTCCAGGACAATACCTTTGGTGAAGGTGTCATGGGGTGATCCGTTGGCTCAAGATTTCTCTTGGGAGCGAGAAGTTGACATGAGGGAGCTATATCTGTATTTGTTTGGTTAACCCTGCCGGAATGTTTCTTAAGTCTGCTCTTAGTTGAATCTTATGCCTGTCTTAGTTTTAATGTTTGACCTTGCCAATTTCGAGGACGAAAGTTTATTTAAGGGGGGGAGGATGTAAAATCTCGTATTTTAGTGTATTTTTAATAAAGGATTATTTTAATTAATTTAAAAATTGATTCTCTTGTTTTAAAATTATAGGGGTTTTATTATATTATTTTATAATATTTGAAGTTGTGAAAATTATTTATTTTATATGTTTTCTTGATATTAATTAGTGTTTTGCATTTAAATTGATCTTTAATTTAAATTAGTTTATTTTTGGGTTTTAAAATTATTATTTTTTAATTAAGTCTTTCACTGCGTTTGAATTATTTTATTTAGTTTTCAGTTTTAAAATCATTTTCGTTGGATCATTTTTGGACCCCAGTTATGAGGATTGGACCTCATTTCTTTCCCTCTATTTTTCTCTTCCTTCTTTTCTTTTCTTTCTTCTTTTTCCCTTATTTCTCCTTCAGTTTCCTCCCGCGCAGCCCCTCTCTCTCCTCGTGCGATTTCGGCCTCTCCTCCCAGCCACCACTGCGCGCCACCGCAGTCAGCACCGCCCGACCCAAAAGCTTCCCCAAGCGCCGGCGACCCTACCCCTCCAACCTCAGCCTCCCCCGCGCCACCGTGCACCTCCACTCCCTGTTTAAAGCTGCACAGCATTTTGAGCTCCAGCGCCGCCGTCCGGCCACCTCCGGTCACCATCTTTTCACCACTTCTTCTTCTACCTCCAAGCAACCCAATGGACCCAACCCCAGCTCCAATCCATCACCAGTGAAGCCTCATTGTTCACATCTCCGATTTACACTTTTCAAACCTTAAACCGCCCCCTTTTGCCGCCATTTAAGGTCAAAGGCCACCACCATTAGCTTCACCGACCTCCCTAGGCCCTACCCTATCAATTTCGAGTCTTGGTTCGACTTCGTTCAAAAGTGAGTTTTTGAGACCTATGACCAATGTATTTTTATAGTATGGAGTTGCTGTTTTGGAGTTTCTGGTTCATCATTGATCCTCCAAAAATTATTATATAGCGCTATAAATATTTTTTCAAACATCTTTTGAGATTTAAATATAGTTTTGCACTAACTCATTTTATTGTGTTCTGGTTGGTTATTCCGGACTAAGTCCGAGGAGTACGGGGTTCGGATGGATTTGAGGACGGACTATTTGTGTGATTGGTTATATTGTGATTTGGTTGGTTGTTGGATACTGATGTTCGTTTGGTATATTGCATATGCACTCATGATCATGTTCGTAAATTGAAAACTGGATTTTCGTGTAATAGCATTCATGTTCATGTGGATATTTGAAAATTGGGTTTTCATGTGGAATGGATTTTTGGGTGCGTGTGTATCATGACCCCAAGCCGAGATGGGGGGCATTATCTCGGTGGAGTTCCTCTAGTCACTCGGGAGTGGAATATATTGAGTGACGTCCCCTGGGTTGTCGCCGGGCGACAACGGAATAGGACGAATTACGTGCCGACTCCGTGGCCCTTCTGCTGACGAGGGTTAGAGGATGCTTGGCCACGAACGCACTAGGTACGGAACTGGGCATCGCTCGTTATGCAGCCAGGACGTGCAGATTGTCCCTAGGGGAGACCATGGTGCATATGGATATGGATAAATGGATTAATGGATAAATGGCTATTTTCTGGGAAAATGGCGTGTGTTGGATAATGGTTTTCGTGTGAGTCATTTTCTGGAAAAATGATGAATCATGGTTTTGGGCCAAATGGGATTTTGGCGTGCGCTGGAAAAATATCTATTTTCGGGGAAAATGATATTTTTTGGATTTCATGCATAGTACATCATATGCATGCATGGTTGGTTGCATTAAATGTATTTTTATCTCAGAATTGGTTGGGTTACAACTTACTTGTCGTACCATTTAATGGTACTGCAAATTTTATTGATGATGATGCAGATGCCGAGTTTGAGGATTTGGCTCCGTCGGAGGAGTGATCTGAGATCACTCGTGTTATGTTCTTTTTCAGCTTTTATATTATTTTGGGACATTTGGTTTATGCTTTTAAATGCTTTGTATTTGGATATTTGTATTAAACAAATTCTGGTACTAGTTGACTTATTTATTATCCGCTGCTTATTTTTATTGTGTACTGTTTGTTTGTTACACACACTTGGCACTTGTCGTTGGGATGCGTGACTCATGTTGTTATCATCCTGACGTCACGATTCCTAAGATTGTTTTGTGCGTGGGAGTCGGGACGTTACAGTGTATACGTGTTTGGGAAAACGTCCCTTGATTTCCCTATTAGAAAATTTTAATATTTCAGTTTGAAACATTTTGACAGTAAAATCCCTCCGTAAATATATACCAACTCTCATTAGATCTATTAACAATGCAGCCACCATGTGGCATTAATAGCATGTCTCAACTAATTAGAGTCTAACGCATGTCATAAAATGTCAAGCCAACTATTTTACTAAAATTATACATATGCAGTCAACCGGATTGGGAGTCATTCGGAGTGGCGCATTGCATCCACGTGCGGTTTAAAGGGAATACGTGGCGCACTTGTGCCACCGCGAATCAACTTTTATCGATGCCATGCGCGGCAACTCAAGGCCCAGTGACTCTGGCACAGTCTTGACAGACTGAAAGGCTCCTTCCCAAAGTGGCGCTTGTCATTCACGCACCACCACTATTTCCTTTTTCTGCTTTTTCCGATTATGTTTGTTGGTGTTTGTTTGTTGTTTCCTATTTCTATATTTTCGACTTTATATTGGTGTGTTTTGTTGGCATTTATTTGTTGGTTTTTGTTTGTAGGAAAAATAAGTGAAATAGGCTATTGGACTTATGTCCATAACAGTGTTAGTTCCGCCCTCCTCTAGTTAGGAGGATGGGAGTGCATGGTGTTCACTTCTCCTCCTTTGGAGAATGAAGTTTGAATGCGGGTTGTTTTTACCTCTATTTTATACAGAGATCGATACTCTATTTTGAGAGTTTTTTGAAGTTTAGACAATGCCCGTCGCAAAGATATTTGTGTACGAGAAATCTTACAATAGGAGTTAGTTTGGCTTGTAACTTGAGTCACAAATGTAACTTCCTTATAGAATGAAATGATGTCTATTTCCTTAAAAAAAAAAAACTTATACATATGCCAAATGTCTAAGAGAAGACTAAGCTCAGATTGATTTTATATATATAGGATTAAGCAATATATATATATATATAAATATTTTGAATGGAGGGTTAATTAACTTTAATTGGCACATACCGTAAAACTTAGGTCTCCAGTACTAGAAGATCCGATCACGTAATTCATAGGAGGGTACCCCTCCAAGAAGCAGCTTCTTGGAGTAGTGTATATTGAGCTGCAATCCGAACTGGAAGGAGTACTCGGCCTTAATAATGCTGCATCCAATTCAATACGAGAACTACCTGCTGGCTCTTCATTTCTAATGTCCTTCCTAGTATTGTTACCAGATCAAGGAAGTACATGATCAGATGGAGATTTTCTACATTTCGATGGTACTTGAATTGATTTACATGCATGCATGCATTCAGTAAAGGTACATTAATATTCGAACGATTAATTTCAAGCATTCCTCCCCAATATTAATGCAATACATCAGTACTATATATATGTTGCTAACCTGGTGTGGATTAGGTTGTCCATGCAAATAAATTGTATGAAACAGGAAACAGGTGCTTCTTTGCAAACATATTTTGCTTTTCTAGACCTGAGGTGGCCCTTCATTCTGCTGCAATGTCAATCAATAATAGTACAGTAACAATCATTCCAAAGGGTCTAGTGAATATGCAAATTTTGTTCCATAATATTTTTAATTTGAATATTAAATACAAAAAATATGCCGACATATATAATATTTTTAATTTCATTAACAATTTCTTTATTGATTTGCTAGTTTAAGATTTCCGGAGGGCGCACGGTGGATAGATCCACATTCATGTACAAGAAAATGGACACAAAGCATGATACTGATCAAAAAGTTCTCAGGGAATTTGTACCTGTTGTAGTGCTTTTCTGCTGCAGCTCCCATAACGAGCCATTTTATTTTATGTTGAGTGATGAATTCTACAATCCCTTCTTCGATTATTTCCGCTTCAATTTCTATAAAATTTGCATCTACCTGGATTTAAAAAATCACAAAGCCAAAATTATAGGTCTGAAAATTCAGCAATATAATCTTCTCAGCTTGGCACGACATTTCGATCTCGACAGTACTATTTGTAAATTAACAATGCCAAAATTAATGGAGGTTTTGGACTATAACCTAAATCTGGGTTCTTATATCCTATATATTCTCGACACCGTTATATTATTTTCGACACCTTTGGTTGAAATTTGCGTTGGAACAGAATATAATTTGTTCGAACGGATGTATACTGTTCGAACGTTGTTGTAATTGTATGAACACATTTGTCTTTGTTTAAACATATTTTTACCATTTGAATGGGTTTGGTACCACTCGAATAGATATAATAAACCATTCAAATGAATGATCACTTTTAGGGATGATTGATTTCGTCCCTAAATATTAGTGTTTGAAAGAAAAAATTTTGTTCGAACGGTATTTTCAACTTGGGTTGTTTTCGGATTAATTTTTTCCATGAAAGTGACTTTTAGGTATGTAAAAAATTTCGTTCCAAAATAATTTCATCCCTAAAAATAGAATTCGTTGTAGTGCTGACACATAGGAAATATATAAATATATATATTTATATTACATGTGAACAATTGATGCTTATTTTTAGAAAACAACTTTAAACTTGTAACTCACAAGGACTTATTGATCATCATGTCAACACTACAACATAAATATTTTTTGAGAAGTGCTATACACCATCCTTTTGTTATCATGATCCATTCACTAATATTCTCTAATATTGTGGAATTAAATGATTGAAAAATTATTTTATCATTATTACCTATAATCAACTATTCATTAGATTCCACATAATGGGGTGATGAGCAAATGGGAATTAAAGAATGGTGGATAGAATTTTTCACACTTTTTTTTTTAAATAACTTTTTTGGAATGAAAAATATTGTCCCAAAATGTTAAGCTTGATATAGCAAGAACTAAAAATCTACACTTCTTACATAATCATCGTGAGTAAGAACTGATCTTTTCCTGCAAATACTTTTCTAATGGAGCTTTCCAATTATTTTCTCAATCATTAGTACGTTAACGCGCGTACTTAACCAGTTTATGCACAAATAAAATCTTGTTATTTTAATAAAATATTGCATATGCAATTTGATATAGTCAACTTTTTCATTTCAATGATAATCAGAGCTGGTCCACCCAACACAAAATTATACGGCCATTTTAATTTATAGGGAGGAGCAAGAATGCAGGAGAGTGAGTTGTAATTAGTGAAAGAAGGTCATCAGGGGATAAAGGGATGATCGAGTTGAGCAATGGTTGAGTAACTTGAGAGACCGAATCAATATCATGACATGGCCTATTCTTAGCATTCGGAGGATATATTAATTTAAAATATTGCCATATTATGGACTAATTTTAGGACATAATATTTTGCCATTAATTCTTGATTGTATTTCATTATTTACCACAGGCCTATTATCGTACATTGAATAGACACACATGAATATACAGTTTTCTACATGGTATAAAAGCATACCTAACACACCAGTATCTCTCATAAAGTGTTTGTGTCCGTGCTCCATCTTTTTGTTAGCAGCGGTGTTCCTTCACTTACCTATTACATAGCACATCGCATCCATTTTTACAATCTTTTAACACTTGACTGGTACAGTTTTTACACACTAATTATATCCCCTTTTCCAATTTTTTCCTCATATCAGACCACCAATCGACTGCATGAGTTTTAGTTTGCGTTTCAGTACAAACGTCAATACATTTTAGTTGCCCACATACAACCCCTATTTTGGCACGTCTGACCATGCGCACCACATGTGCCACGCGCCAATCTCCTAGGATCTCCACCCACCTAGTCGAGTCCACCTTTGGCCCAACCCATGTCCATTAAGTATCTCTCCATTTTCCCCCTTATCCTCTCCATTATTATTGAAAGCCCATTCACCCTCTTTAAACCCACACCACTTAGGCCCACCCAACCCAACCCCCAAACCCATGCCACCTTATATGTCCAGTCAGTAGCCACGTCATCCGTTAACTACCGATTGCTGACTTTGACCATTGATCTAGGGAAAAAAACTCTCAAAATGTCATTTTCTTCCAACATTGATGATATTGTCTATCCCATTGATAGATCCAATTATAATATGTGGACTCAAAACATGAGAATGTTTTCAGTGTGGCCAAATATTGTAGCGTTATGTCTCGAGATATATTGTTGCCCCCAAGGAAGGAGTCTATGCAAGTGACCTTGAAGATTGGCATAGTGTGCACTACAAGATCCTTTCTTGGTTTATCAATACTTTGTTCCTTCAATTCACAATTTGCTCCCAAAACTTGAAAATGCTAACATGAGATTTTCTTTCGAAGCGATATAATTGTAATGATAATGCTTCATTGCAGTTTTAGCTAGAGACTAATCTTTATCAGATGTGACAAGAATCAACTTAGTCTATTGTTGATTTTTGTTCTCAAGTTAATAGTCTATGGGAACAACTATGTGTGGCAAATCCTTAGTTGAAATGCTTTAAAGATATTGAACTATTTGCAATATATTATGATTGCCGCAAGTATATGCATTTCATGATGGCTCTTCATGAGGATCCTAAGCCTACTCCAGCATCTCTCCTTCTTTGCACATTGCTTCCCCCTGGAACAGTTGTTGAACTCATTTCTAAGAAAAATAGGACGCTTCATTATGAAGCTACAAACCTTTGCTTCTGTTGTCACTATTGTCATTTCACCTACTCCAAAGCTAGTTTTGGGAGTTTGTCTTGACGTTCCAATTTGTAGTCCTCTTCTAAGACTATCTTTTACAAATATCGCAAACATCCAGGTCACATAGTTATAGAATGTCATAAATTACAGCACAATTCTCACAAGTTGCCGTAGTAGCTTCAGCTGCTTCTATGTCTGAATCTTCTTCTGAACAGTCCACTACTCTCACTACTACTAATGTTTGGGACTTAATCCATCTGGTTTTATCTCGATCTTCTACTACCTTGTTCTCCCTAGATGGTAGAAGTTGTATCATGACCAGAGGAGACCCATCAGGATAGACCAATGGATAAGATTAGTTGAAGAGGAGCCGAACCTAGAGCGAAGATTAGATTTAATTTTGATGTTCATAGCACTAGTTCTTCATACTTTAAAGCATATGAAAGAGTTGATCTAACTATTTAGACTTGGTTCAAGTATTTTGTATTGAGGATATGCTATCTTTAAGTTTGAACTTACAATGGTTATTAATACTATTGTGATGTTTAGTTCATTCTGGCATGAGTTTTATTTTAGTCATCCTTGTTCTGCTCTGATTATTGCATACTAGGATGTATTGCATATTAACTATCATGAATGAGGTATGTAATCATGTGTTGCATGTCTCGACCCTCTAAGTCTCTGTTACATCCCGAGTGGGGGTTTTGGGGCATCAGAGATGGTAGCATGCTTCGTGATGCGATACTATACCAACAGCTTGTTGGCAGTCTCATATACCTCATTTGGTCAGCCAATTCATGAGTGCACCTCGCTTTACTCACTTTGCAGTTGTTCTCCGTAGTTTGCATTATTATCAAGGGTACTTTGTTCCATGCTCTACACTTCTCCTCACATTCATCACTTCATCTTCGGGCTTACTCTAATGTTGATTGGGCTGGTGATCCCATTGATCATTGCTCTATCACATATTACTATTTCCTACTTGGCACTTTTGTGATTTCTTGGCGTAGTAAGAAGCGATCTCTTGCCTCTTGTCTCTCGTTCAACACTAAGACTAAGTATCATGTACTAGCAGACACTACATCTGAACTTTTATGGTTACGATAGCTTTTGATAGACATTAGTGCTCTCCAATTGACTAGCTCTCATTGGATAGGTCGCAATGACATGTTTCATTAGTGTACTAAACGAATTGAAATCTATTTTCACTTTGTACGTCATCATCTTTACCAGGGCTCCTTTCACTTAGATTATGTCTCCTTAGAACATAATCTTACTGACATATTCCTTATTTTGTTATTACTTTTCAACTACTTTTTACTATTATTCATTACTTTTTACTACTATTTAATATTTTATTATTACTTTTTCACTACTATTCACAAACATTCACAAACACTTTCACTATACAAACATACTCTATGTCTCCTCAGAACATAATCTTACTGACATATTCATGAAATCACATCCACCTAGTCGTCTGGATGATCTTGTTTTCTGAACTCCAATTGACTTTGCCACCTCGAGTTTAAGGGGGGATGAGAGTATATCTAGGAATATTTCCAAGTATATCTTGAAATATTTCTATGATTTGGTGTATATTAGAATATTTCCAGGCATATTTTAAAATATTCTTAGCACAAAATATTTTGCCATTAAGCCTTGATGTATTTGTATTTGTGTGTTGATTATATTTTGTTTATTTACCACATACCTATTCAACTATAAATAAGCCCTTCCTGTACACTGAACACACAAATTGGAATATATATACAATTTTCTTCAAGTACTAATATAATGAGGTCATAACAAATATTAATATTATATATGATTTTTACTTTAGAAAACAAACACTTTTCAAGAAACATAAACAAAAATAAATGTCAAAAAAGTAATATATATATTAAAGATCATCAGACAGATCGAATTTAAAAGGATTCGTACCTTCATTTCTTTACAGATTTGATCATAATCATGAAGGATCTTGTGCATATTTAGCCTCTCTCTTTCCTTGCATTTTCTTACCAATCTATCATTCACATGCTTTGCTGGAATTTTTGTAGGACCCACTGCAAAAGCAAGGAGGGGAAAAAACTTGCAATTGAAATTCCCACGTTAAATACAAACTCTACATGTTAGAAAAATCGAAAGTACTCAGCTAAAAATTATATATATATATATGTATATAGAAACATATACTAGTAAAGATTCTAAGTGCAAGGCACGTATGCCCAGTTAAAGATGACGTAATCAAGTAGTATGTCTGTTAGACTGATCTTGCTTGGTGATCCGACAAAAGTTATTTTCTTTCAATGCTCGAAATTTTTGAACAGTGTGTCCGTTGAACTCAAATTGCTCTTTGATTTTGAGTAAGGATTATTTCTTGCGATGCTAGAACCTTTCAAGCAATGTGTCAGTCAAACTTGCCTTGACAAGCAATGGTTAAATTCTTGCATAGCTCGATATTACCGACTGGTGTTCCCGTCAAAGTACTAGACTTGCTTGGTGGGTTCCAAGTAAGGGTTATTTTTTTGCGATACTCGAAATTACTCAATGTGTTCGTTGGACTGAACTTGCCAAGTGATTCAAGCAAGGTTTATTTTTTTTCGATGCTCGAGATTTTCGAGCAATGTGTCGGTCGGGCTGGCCTTACTCGGTGATCCTGAGCAAGGACTAGATTCTTGCACAATGCATAGTTGGACTGTGCAAGAAGCTGTTTGCTTCAAGATATTCCTTTTGTATATACTATTTGGATTCTTGCATGTGTGTCTAATAGCTCCATTTTTTTTTTCTCACTGCATGTTATATATAAATATATATATATATATATATATATATATATATGTCTCTCAGTTAAATAGAATATTAACTATTAAAATCATGTAATTCTCTATGTCAACCAAAATTCACTATTCACATAACTATAGGCGCGTTTATTACTAGAATATATTATATATATTATATTTGAGTCGACTTGATCATGTTGTAAATGCCATTTGTTTTGAAAGTCTCCATCCTATTCCCAGATTATGAATTCAGAATTACCCTAGCAAGAATTTGCATAACAAACTTGACTGATGATGTTTTTTTCTCCCCGAAATCACTATCTAAATAATTATACTAGTTTAACTCTACTCACGTACTGCATTAATTTTCCACGCAAGTTTTGTTTTTTTTCATTGAGTACCGCAAGTCAATTCGGATATGTAGAACTCCCCGTAAAAGTTTCAAACCAGTGAATTCTCTAACTGAAGTACGTCCACAAAGTGCAATCAATTAATTTTAAGAAACCATAAATCACAGATTATTAATCAACAGAACTGCTCATCGTACATTAATATTCACGAAGACTTGAGGTAGATTTAGATATGAGATCATGTGATAGAATTGTGAAAATATTTCATAAAAATAAATTCACAAATTGACGTAATTTAATATAATATATTATATTAAAAATAATTTTACAATCCACTAAATCAATTAAATTACTTCAATTGGTTTATTTTTATGAAATTCTTAGACGATTTTTTCTTGAGTATTTATTGTTGTGTGTCATTACCGTGTGTCAGTAGTGTTTTTATTTGCGTTCATTATGATATGCACGCCTCCATATAATATATATATACATATATATTTATACGCATAAAATTATTTATTTTTGATCAGTTATTTTTAATGAAATAATTTGTTTTGTTAAAATAAGTATATTTTCGTAATAAATAATTTTTCTCGTTACAAATAATTGATCACAAGCATCCGTTTTTCTAATAGTAATATTATATAAATGATCAGCATATATGTGTGTGTATAATCAATCAGACTTACGAGGATGGTCGATCAGCTTTGGAGGCGTATGAACGTGAATGAGGCAAATCCTCCTTCCTTTAGAGTTACGGACAGCCCATTTCAGAATGGATTTTCCCTCTTCCACATCTTTTCCCACTGCTACGCACATCGTATCCTGATCACCCATTTGTCCCATCGAATCCTCTAAACCCAAATGGTCCCTGCTGGTAATTGCCATAGTTCGATATTCCGGAAACCTAGCTAGAAAGCTACCATCTCAACAAGTCAAGGCAGCCAAGACAAGAAGATAAGCGAGCTATGTATATATACACACACACACATATATATATATATATATATATATATATATATATATATATATATATATTTATATATATATGTGCTGAAAATGATCAGCTGATCTCACTTTTTGACGTGAGAGCTCGCTTACATGGTTCTGCAAAGTTTCTGATTGGCTTAATTTGTATTCATTTCAGCGAAAGGGATTGCTTGGCCGTTGGCGTGTAAAGTACTGGACAACACGGCAAATTATTTGATATGTATATACATCTTTATCATTAATCTAATCTTTATATACTTTGCTCATTAATCATGTGAGAACCTCCAAAGGGAGATGTTAATGTCCACTATATATATATACATACATACATATATACTATATGCAGATCATAAATCTGCATAGCTGTATGCAGTATTAGTACTACGCAATGCATTAAAAACTGAATAACATGACAATTGTGGTTTGGGTTGAATTTGAGAAATGAATTAAAGCAATTACATTCGTCTAGTACTAGGCCTAGCAGAATTTAATTTGGAATTAAATTTTCCAGGGACATATATGATATATATTTGATCTGCAGCTTCCTTGCCCTGTCTAATTGGAAGACATGGGTGTACCTCTCCCCCAATGATCACTTGTGGGTACGTAGTATTCTTAGCCACATACATTAATGGTTTTGTCGTCGAGTGATCAGTGTATGATCAAGAATTCCAACAAAAGTAGTGAAATTAAAGGTTTTCTTTTTGTCTTGTGACGCGTGTGTATATATATATATATATATATTTCATTGTTTGTGACATACGTATGTATGTAGATATATATCTTTTATGAGAGCGGAAGTGGTGGCAATATCGGAGCGTTTACACCCTCCAATGACCGGACGACATGTTACTATTATAAGGAGATTAGAAATAAAACCGGCCTCACCTCAGTAATCCCATACAATCCCCCAGGCGGTTGTGCGCTCTCTTTCTCATCTCTCTCCTTCTCCCCTCGTTATTGAAAATGAAAGTAAAAAAATAAAATGGGTTTAAAAAAAGTTCAACAGAGCATGCATGTTCCTAGCTGCTATGCTCATTGTCCTGATCAGGACAATGAATTTGTTGGGTGGTATAATTTATTTATTAGACTTTCATTTTAAAGATGTTTAAAGTTGCATCTTTCTTCCATATTTTCTATTTCTTATTGATTCAAAGCTTGAGGTATCATTTTTAAGTTATGAAGATGGGGATTTGTTGTTGTAAAGTTTGCAGCAAGCGGAAGTTCTTGGCCTCGGACAACAACCTTTGGTCCAACCTCTTTCAGAAGAGATGGGGAGAGGACTGTGTTATATGCCCCTATCGGCTCAAAATAATAGAAAGATGTGTACGAGCTGGTTCAAGATCGTTATCATGTTCTATGCATCAAGACCTCATTCGGCTTGAGAGAGAGAGAGGGGAGAAAGAGAGCGCGTTATTACAAGAAAATTATTTATTTACGATCAGTTATTTTTAATCAAAATTAATCTATTTTAGTTATAAATAATCCTTTTCGTCACAAAAAAATAATCAAAAATATTTATTTTTCTTATAGCTAGCGCATATGATCAAGTGGATTGTATTGGATTACTGAGATGAGACCCGTTCTATATATTATAATCTCCTTCGAATGGTGACGTGTCATCTGGCTATTGGACGGTGTAAACTCCATCTTAACACCACAACAGTTGGAGTTATTCTCATATTTCATTTCATTGCTCTATGTACAGTAATCTACATATTTTTAATAAAAAAATGGCATTTCATTGTCATGATCGAGATCCCAATTAACAATAAAAATGTGACCATCTTTCTTTATTTCCTAATAAAAAAATGTCTCGAAAGTCGAAAGTTGCAAAGAAAGTCCGATGCTTTGATCAAACTATATATGAATTTGGCATTACGAGGGATCGGAGTTCTGAGAATACAAGGAATGACATTGAAAAGGATCATCATGACAATTAATGATGGTAATCATAATATAGATATAATCATGTATTGTGTAAATATTATACGCTTATTTTAAAAAAGAGTAGGGTTTAATATTAAAAAATTAATTTTTTTTTTATATAAATCTCATATTTATTCAGTTTTTTTTAAAAATGAATGTGTGGTACTTGCATACTTTAAGACGATAAATATCTTTTTTTTACATTAATTTATTCATTCATTTAATTAAAAAAAAATTGAGATTTCCATATATAATATTGGTCCATTGCAGAACTGCCACGCAGTTTATTTATTATAGAGCTTGAGAATATTCGGAAGATATTCCGAGGATCCCTACACAATTAGTTTTATCAATGACAATTAAAATATCAATAGATGATCTAGTCCATGACAATTAAAATAATTGAAACTTCATCTTAGCATGATTTAAATGTCAAAGTTTTAAAAAAGAAGAATCTTTGGGGAAACAAACATCATGAATCAAATGGCTCACAATTATTGATCTCAACACACAATTCTTCTATGCTTCTACTATTGTTAGGAGAAGAAGAAATAACATTGATTGTCTCAAAATTAGAAATGGTCAGTGGACTATAGATCATCAGGTCATTAATTCAAAGTTTCTAGAACATTTTCAAAAAAATTTTGAAACTTCAAATCCCAACTTTGATGATGAATTCAATGAGCTTTCCCCCACAAAAATAATGACATACACTGATAATACTTTTCTCTGCAAAATTCCTAATGAAGTAGAGATATGGGAAGTTGTTAAGCAAACACCTCCCACAAAGGCTCTAGGCCCTGATGGGTTCACGAGACTTTTTTACAAGACTTACTGGCAAGTGATTAAAAAGGACCTAATGGCTGCCATTCAAAGTTTCTTCATTGGTGAAAATCTTTTAATGGAATTGAACCATACAAACATCCCTCTCATTCCTAAAAAGGATAATCCCAATGAAGTTCATCATTTTAGACCTATCAGCCTCTCAAATGTTTGCTATAAATTCATTGCAAAAATTTTAGCAAACAGACTCAAATTTTTTTTGCCAAATATTATATCCCCATTCCAATCAGCTTTTGTTCCTGGTAGGCTGATACAGGAAAACATCATTTTGACTCAATAGATTTTTCACCATTTAGAAAAAAGGAGGGGAAATTCTGGTTAGATGGCCATAAAGATTGATATGGAAAAAAGCTTTTGATTACATGGAATGACTTTTCATTATTGCTATTTTCAAAAATCTTGGGTTTTGTCAAAAATGGATTAACTAGATTCATGAGTGTTTAACCACCATTACATACTCAATTCTTATAAATGGTTCTTCAAAAGGTTTTTTCAAACTTTTAAAGGGACTAAAACAAAGAGATCTCCTCTCCCCCTTTCTTTTCATAATTGGAACTAAAATTCTAACCAGATTAATACATCGTGAAGAAGTAAAAAAAGAGATTAAAGGCATCAAACTTTCAAGTAGATGCCCAACTCCTTGATACTTACTCTTTGCAAATGATTTAATTCAGTTTGGCTCTTACTCAATGCAAACTGCTCAAGCTTTCAACAATTGCCTAGATACTTACAACTCTTGGTCTGGGCAATGTGTTAATAAAACAAAATCTTCCATCCGCTTCAGTAGGAATACCTCTAATTTTGTGAAGATTGACATAAAGAAACTTTTTGGCCTAAGAATCACCACCTGCAATCTCAAATACCTAGGATTACCTTTGCATATTGGGAGAAATATATATATATATATATATATATATATATAATTTTTTTTTTTTACTGAGGTAATTGTGAATGTTCAGAATAAATTACAAGGTAGGAAGTCTAAAATACTTTCACAAGCTAGAAAAACTACTCTCATAAGAGCAATAGCAAACTCAATTCTTGCTTATGTGTCCACTATCCTTATTCCCTCTTCTATCACAAGATCTTTAGATTCCACTCTTCGAAAATTCTGGTGGGGGATTAATTCTCAAAATACACACCAAAAGCTTGGGACAAAATTTGTACACCAAAATCAATGGGTGGATTATGTAACACCCCGTATTTTAGTATATTTTTATTGAAAGATTATTTTAATTAATTAAAAAATTAGTACTCTTGTTTTAAAATTAGGGGAGTTTTAGAATATTATTTTATAATATTTTAAGTTGTGAAAATTATTTTTAATGTGTTTTCTTATTATTATTTACTGTTTTGCATTTAAAGCGATCTTTAATTTAAATTGGCTTTTTTATGGGTTTTAAATTTATTGTTGTTTTAATTAAGTATTTCACTGCGTTTGAATTATTTTATTTAGCTTGCGGTTTTAAAATCTTTTTCGTTGGATCATTTTTGGGACTCCAGTTATGAGGATTAGACCTCATTTCTTTCTCTCTATTTTCTTTTCCTCTTTCCTTTTTCTTTTCTTTTTCTTTTCTTTCTTCTGTTTTGGCTTATTCCCGCTCGACCTCTCTCTCTCTCGTTTATCTTTCTCTCTCCCCGTGCATTCGGCCTCTTCCTCCCAGCCGCCACCACCCGCCGCTGTGAACCTCACCACCTAGCCCAGTCGACTCCCCACCGACCGGCGACCATCCCCCTCAAATCTCAGGCCGGCTAACGCCGTCGTTTGCCCACACCTCCCATTCGAAGCCGTGGCGTTCTTTGCGTCGCTGTGCCACCATCCGGCCACCATTTCTTCACCACATCTTCCCCTACCTCCCAACAACCCAATGGACCCAATCCCGACCTCGATCCGTCAACGGTGAAGCCGCATTAACCTCATCTCCGTTTTACACTTTTCGGCCTTAAACTGCCCCTTTCCGCCGCCACCCACGGCCTAAGGCCACCACCATTAGCTTTACCGACCTCCCTAGGCCCTACTCTATCAATTTCAAGTCTTGGTTTGACTTCGTTCAAAAGTGGATTTTTGAGACCCACGGCCAGTGTATTTTTACACTGTTCGGTTGCTGTTTTGGAGCTTCTAGTTCATCATTAATCCTCCGAAAAATATATTATAGCGCTGTAAGTATTTTTTCAAACAAATTTTGAGATTTAAATATATTTTTGCACTAACCCATTTTATTGTGTTCTAGTTGATTGTTTCGGACTGAATCCGAGGAGTACAGGGGTGGATGGATTTGAGGACAGAGTATTTGTGTGTTGATTATATTGTGATTTGGTTGGTTGTTGGATATTGAGGTTATGTTTGGTTCATTGCATATTGCACGCATGTTCATGTTTATAAATTGAAAACTGAGTTTTCGTATAATTGCATTCATGATCATGTGGATATTTTGAAAACTGGGTTTTCATGTGTGGAATGGATTTTTGGGTGCGTGTGTATCACGACCCCAAGTTGAGATGGGGCATTATCTCGGTGGAGCTCCTCTGGTCACTCGGGGTCGGAATATACTGAATGATGTCCCCTGGGTTGTCGCTGGGCGACAACGAGATAGGATGACTTACGTGCCGACTCCGTGGCCCTTCTGCTGGCGGGATTCAGAAGATGCCTGGCCACGAACACACTGGGTGTGGAACTGGATATCGCTTGTTATGCAGCCAGGACGTACAGATGGTCCCTAGGGGAGACCATGGTGCATATGGATTAATAGAAAATTACTGTTTTCTGGGAAAATAGCGTGTGTTGGATATGGATTTTGTGTGAGTCATTTTCTGAAAAAATGATGGATATTTATTTCGGGCCATTTTTTGGGAAAATGGTGAAAATTTTTATTGAAAATATTTTGGGCAAAATGGGATTTTAACATGTGTTGGAAAAATATCTATTTTCGGGAAAAATGATATTTTTGGATTTCAGTCATATTGCATAATATGCATACATGTTGGTAGCATTAATGTGTTTTTATCTCAGGATTGGTTGGATTATAACTTACCTGTGGTACCATTTAATGGTACTGTAGATTTTGTTGATGATGATGCAGATGTCGAGCCTGAGGATTTGGGACATTTGGTTTATGTTTTTAAAACGCTTTATATTTGAATATTTCTATTAAACTAAAATTCTGGTACTAGTTGACTTATTTATTATCCGCTGCGTATCTTTTTATTGTGCACTGTTCAGTTGTTAACACTTGGCACTGGTCGTTGGGATGCGTGACTGTGTTGTCATCATCCTGACGACACGATTCCTGTGTTGTTTTGCACGTGGGAGTCGGGGCGTCACAGGTGGTATCAGAGCAGTTCGGCTCTGGGTAAAGTCACATGTCCCTTAGGTGAAGTACCAGAAAGTTTTTTTAAAGTTGTGATTTAAAATTATTTTGGTTTGAAGTATGTTATTCATAATGGTTTTAATTTATTATTTGTTGTTGTATTTTATTGGTTTTATTCTATTCTATTTTATTTTATGTGGTATTATTTTATTTTATTTGGGTGTTGCTTTTGCTCTTATTTAAATTTATGTCTGGAGACTTAAGTGGAGTTAAGGGTTATGCTTTGACAGGAAAATGGTTAGACCAAGGAGGCCGACTGATGTGCCCGAGGATGAGTTACCACGGGGTGACGAAAATTATGTCATAACCAGGGCATTGAATAGATTGACGGAATTTCTCCAACACAATTACCAGCCGCCCCAAGGGGATTTGAATAGAGCAGTTCAAGCTGGCTGCACCTATGAGCGCTTTGCATAGGACACTTACTTTTACTGGTGAAGAGGAGCCACTGCGGGCTAGAAGGTAGATAGAGGACTTGGAAAGGACATTTGAAATTTGTGGTTGTACTAAAGCTCAACAAGTCTTGTCTGCAAGGTATATGCTACAAGGTAATGCAGCTGATTGGTGGAGGACCAAGCATGAATTATTGGTGATGGAGTTGGGATCCTTTGCTGCTGTGTCTTGGCAGCAGTTCAAGAAAGAGTTTGATGATCGTTTCTTTCCTGTTTCTGTAAGATGGCAAAAAGCACAAGAATTTGGCAATTTGGTGTAAGGAAATATGTCTGTGGAAGAGTATGCCCGTGAATTTATGGAGCTTGGGAGATTTGCTACTCACTTGATTTCTATTGAGGAGATGCGAGCTGAGCGTTTCCAGGAGGGTCTGCGACCTGAGATAAGCAGACAAGTGGCTTGTCATCAGATTCTAAATTTCCAACAGTTGGTTGACATGGCCACCATTGCAGAGTATGAAAATAGTTTTGTAGTGGGCTCTCCTCCAGGTCAGAAAAGGCGGAGTTTTGCTGGTGAAGGTAGCAGTTCTGGGTCGCCACAAAAGTTTGTGCAAAGGATTGGGGCTTGTTCACAAGTAGCCTCTAGGGTGCGTATTGGGGGCCGAGCCCCAGTTTGCAGTAGGTGTAATAGAGCTCATGAGGGTGAATGCCGTCAGAGTGTAATAGAGCTCATGATCAAGAAATTCTCCTTCCACAAATCTTTGTTACTAAACTCAGAAAGTCATACCTTGAACATTCAAGAGCATGGACTGAAACCTCAATAACCTAAGAAAAATCCAACAACATTCCACCCAGAGGATTTCATATACTGTCTTTTGATGTAACAGTTAGAAAAGAAAGCAGTACTCTTGCTGCAATTTGTAGATCTGATTTAGGCAAAGTAGTGATGGTGAAAACAAATTTCATTCATCGCAACAATCCGAATATAGGGGAGGCGGCAACAACTTTGATGATCATACAAGAAACTAACAAGTTACAATTCAAGAACTTCATAGTTCAAGGAGACTCAAATCTGGTGGTTCAAGCAATTAACAATAAAACACAAGCCTCAGATTGGACTAGGCAAAACATCATTAGCGATATGAAACATCTTCTTGGCAACTTCGAATTATGGAAAGTTGAAAAATACATCGAGATAAAAATCAATGCACGCATAATCTGGCGCAATGGACAACTTCAACGCAGGCTTATGGAAATCTCCCTCTTATTTTAATTCCTCCTTCTATATTAGACTTTCATAGTGGGAAAGACCCACCTTAGAGTAGAAGTTTTCTATAAATAAAGACCCACCTCTGGCATGACATTTTGTTTCTGTTTTTATTTCTATTCCATTCAGACCTAACCACGGGTGTAAACTGTGGAAGCAACGTAGTTTTCTACATGTAATTTCCTGTGTGCACACTCAGGGCTCCGAGAATAATAAAGGGAAGATTCACATTCTGTTTTTACTCAGTCGGCCGCCGGGGTTTACACAACCCTACCACAGGGGCTAAACATGGTCTCTGTTCTGATATGATAAGATAAGATGTGATGTTTCATTTTATTCTATGTTAGAAGAATTTTGAATAAGAATATTTTTGAACTTTCGTTCTGATATTTTTTATAACATATTCTGACTTTGCATTTTGAAAATAAAAAGTGTTTTGTTCTACATTCTTAATTCTGTAAATGCTCATGTTTGCATACTAGTATATGTTCTTTCTTTACTGAGTTGTTGATAACTTACCATTTATCTCCAAAATGTTTTTAGATAATCTTGATAGTTCTACTAGAGAGCAAGAGTATGCAGCGTTAGAGAGGTCGATGTTAGTAGAGGAATAAGTGCCCGAGGGTACAAGTACTTATTTGAGAGTCATAGTTAGTAGATCGATTATTGTCAGTTGTTTTGATATGTTGAGTTAAGGATATTTCTGAGTCTTTGGTGAGTTTTTAATTTATTTTATCGAGGATTTTCTTTAGTATCCCTATGAAGGAACATGAATATTTGTGTTGAATATTTTATGAAGTTTCTGGATTATATATAATTGTGCTATTGGAGACAATATTCGGTATTAGGAGCTAACTCTTTGAACCTCCGAGAATGAGGCATTACAACATTCCTGTCTTTCATTCAATTCATGACATACATCATACGAAACTACACTACATGCATCATCTCTCGAATTAACATGTATAACAAATCACTCAACTACTGGCTAAATAATTAAAAGCAATTAACTCAATTATATATACTCAAAAGGAATGATAAAATTATGATCACATAGAAATAAGATTCAGAATTGTCATGGAGAGGCTACACCGTAGCCTTAGAATTAGATATTAGCTTATAATAGAATCAAAACAAACCATAATAACTCTCAAATTCATAATGAAAATTGTACAAAGAGAAGATGAAAGAGTTAAGAATGAAACTGAATGTAGATCGAGAATTTCGACAACTGCCAATTCAAGAATTTCCACGCTTCAAATTCCTCTCCAATTGTGAAAAACTCCTTTTCACAAGGCTCTAGTCATCTTCTAAATTTCTCTATCTTTTTCTTCCTTCCTCAAAACCCTTTTTCCTCTATTTCCCAAAACAAAATTCTCAATTCAACAGGTTTTTCGACCTTTGACTTGACGCTCTCATTTCTCTATTTGAGATTTTTTTGTTTTTTTTTTTTGAGAAAGTCTTCAACATGAAAGTTGTAGGCGGTTTTCTCCTAGCTTTCCGTTGATGCCAAGATTGTCATTATTAGAGTTCTCTAGCAAAAGTTATGCTCCAAATACTGATGGGGATTTCCAGAAATTCGAGAATGGAATGTTTCTTATTCTCTTGATGACTCCTTCAATTTTCATAAGTCCTTCAATTTATTTATTCCTAAATATAAATAAATAAATAAATAAAAACTCTAATAATTAAGAAAATTAAACACAAATTAGCATAAAATTAAGAGATAAAAAGTATGACAAAACTTGTATAGAAATTAAGCATCATCTCTCTCTCTCTCTCTCTCGGTGTGGTAGTCGCCCCTATGATTTTTGCACAGCTCCTATGCCTCTCATGATGTACCAGCTTTTGAGAAGAAGATCATTTGAGCATCGATATGCATCCAAAAAATCCTCTTGATGCACGGAGGTAAGTAGTACTCGATATTGGGCTCCAGAATGTCACTGTTGGGATTGTAAAATTTGTTGTGTTGATGCATCACACTTTTTACATGTTTTAGAGTTGTTGATGATTTGATTGAAATACTTTCGCTTGCTATCCATTGAATTCTCTATTGCATGTACTGTGATATTACTGTTGATGGACTCTGTGTTTAGGTGACGCCCCGACTCCCACCTACTAAAAATCTCAGGAATTGTGACATCAGGATGATGACAACACGGGTCACGCATCCCAACGACAAGTGCCAAGTGTGTGTACAAGAAACAGTGTACAATAAAAATAAGCAGTCGATAATATAAATAAGTCAACTAGTACCAGAATTTGTTTAATACAAATATCCAAATACGAAGCATTTTTAAAACAAAACCAATGTCCCAAAATAATACAAGAGCTGAAAAATATAAACAAAAGTGATTCCAGATCACTCCTCCAGCGGAGTCAAATCTTCAGACTCGGCATCTGCATCATCAATATCAAAATCTGCGATACCAATAAATGGTACCGCAGGTAAGTTATACTCCAACCAATCCTGAGATAAAAATACATTAATGCAACCAACCATGCATGCATATGATGCAATATGCATGAAATCCAAAAATATCATTTTTCACGAAAATGAATATTTTTCCAACTCACGCCAAAATCTCATTTTCACCCAAAAATATTTCCATCAAAATATTTTCACCATTTTCCCTGAAAATGGCCAAAAACATTTATCCATCATTTTCCCAGAAAATGACTCACAAAAAATCCATTATCCATACACGCCATTTTCTCAGAAAATAGCCATTGTCCATTAATCCATATCCGGATTTGTATGCACCATGATCTCCCCTAGGGACCATCCGCACACCCTGGCCTCATAACGAGCGATGTTCAGTTCCACACTCAATGCATTTGTGGCCATGCATCCTTTAGCCCCTGCTAGCGAAAGGGCCACGGAGTCGGCACGTAACTCGTCCGATTCCGTTGTGGCCCGGCGACAACCCATGGGACGTCACTCAGTATATTTCACTCCCGAGTGATCAGAGGAGCTCCACCGAGATAATACATTATCTCGGCTTAGGGTCGTGATACACATGCACCCAAAAATCCATTCCACACATGAAAATCCAGTTTTCATTTACAAACATGATCATGCATGCAAATGCAATGTACCAAACCAACATCAATATCCAACAACCAACCAAATTATAATATAACCAATCACACAACTAACTCCGTCCTCAATCCATCCGATCCCCGTACTCCTCGGACTCAGTCTGGAATAACCAACCAGAACACAGTAAAATGAGTTAGTACAAAAATATATTTAAATCTCAAAAGATGTTTGGAAAAATACTTACAGCACTATATTGTAATTTTCAGAGGATCAACGATGAACTAGAAACGCCAAAACAACAACTCCATAGTGTAAAATACACTGTGGCCGTGGGTCTCAAAAACTCACTTTTGAACGGGGTCAAATCAAGATTTGAAATTGATAGGGTAGGGCCTAGTGAGATTGGTGAAGCTAGTGGTGGTGGCCTTTGACTGTGGGTGGCGGTGAAAGGGGCAGTTTAAGGCCAAAAATGCACAAATCGGAGATGTTGACAATGGGGCTTCACCAGGTGACTGATCGGAGCTGGGGTTGGGTCCTTTGGGTTGATAGGAGGTAAAGGAAGAAGTGGTGAAAAGATGGTAGCCGGAGGTGGCCGAACGGCGGCGCTAGAACACACAAGGCCGCGCGGCTTCAAGTCGTGCATGGAGGCTCACAGCGGCACGAGGCGATCTGAGATTGGTAGGGTATGGTCACCGA
Source organism: Cyclocarya paliurus (assembly GCA_029856935.1). Taxonomy (NCBI): domain Eukaryota; kingdom Viridiplantae; phylum Streptophyta; class Magnoliopsida; order Fagales; family Juglandaceae; genus Cyclocarya; species Cyclocarya paliurus. The sequence goes on from CM056952.1 coordinate 25,256,070, forward strand.
CGACTAGGGAGGCATTTGGGCGGGGCGGTGTGCGGCGGCACCGACTGGAAGAGAGAGGTTTGGCCGAAGGAGAGGAAAGAGAGAGACGGTCGCACGGGAAGGAGAGGATCCAAAGGGAAAAAGGAGAAAAAGAAAGAAGAAAAAGAGAAAAAGAAAAAGGAATAGAAAAAGAAGAGATCCAATCTTTTTATCTTGTGGTCTCGAAACTGATCCAATGAAAAAGATTTCAAAACAGTAAATTAAATAAAATAATTTAAACACAGTGACTAAGTAAAATAAAATAATAAAATTCAACACTACAATAATTTTAAAACCCATAAATAAAATCTTTAAATTAAAGAACAATTTAAATAATAAACAATAATTAATAACGAGAAGACACATTAAAATAATTTCACAATTTAAAAAATCATAAAATAAGCCAATGAGAAATCCAATAATTTTAAAAATATAAAAACTAATATTTAAATGAATTAAAATACTCTTTCAATAAAAATATACTAAAATACGGGGTGTTATAGTTTAGGTGTTATGATTTTGTTTTACAGATGGAGACTGATTGAGTGTTTTAGTAATTGCTTTGGTGATGAAACTATGTGGTAAGTGATTCTATGGACTGGCCTTGAAAATGACTATTGATGGAATTGCTTAGTTGTGTTCAATGTCCTATGCAAAGTGATGGAATTATTGTGCAGTTTGTGATGTGACTGCATGCCGTGTGAAGTGATGGAAATATTGTACAATTGGTGATTTGGTGTGTGTCATGTGATATGGTTGTGAGAAGTTTGAAGTGAAGTGATGTGAAGATTTGTGACATGCGGTATAGGTGCTCTTTTTGTTGTTTGCGTGCGGTGGTGCTTTGTATGTTAAACGCCATTGTAGTTACATCTTAATGAGGGGAGCTTTCCCTCATTCACACTGTTGTTCAGTTTTAAAGGCGGGTTGGAAATTTTCACTATTGCACAGGCATACAACTTATGAAAGGGTGCTGGAAATAACCTTCCTTGCACTGAGTTTCAAGATGTGAATGCTTGCTGGAGAATTTCCCACATTCACTGTTTTCATCATATAATTATTTATTGAATGTTTATCATTAGCATATCTCAAATTTATACTTGTTTGCCGAATCTCTTACTATTGAATTGTGACTTATGCATGGAAATTGAAATCTATAAATTTGTTCGATTTGTGTAAATGAACCTTTTCTGGGTGCGTGCATTTATCAACCCTAAGCCAAAGTGGGACATTATCTAAGTAGAGCTTCTCTGGTCACTCGGAAGAGTTTGAAACTGATTGACATCTCCTACGTTGTCATTGGGCAACAACAGGCTCAAGCGAGATGGTAACTCTCTCGGGTCAACATTGTTGCCACTTTGCTGGTCGAGGCTTGAGGATGGTTGGCCACAAACAAACCAAGTGCAAAATTGTGCATCGCTTGTTATCAAGTCACACGCATGATCGTTGCTCATGGTGGGGTGAAGGGAGGCATAGTGTGTAGATGGTCCATACAAGGGAGACTATCGTGTGCACATTAATAAAATGAATGTTTGGATTTTTTGTGGGGTGTGTGAGCATCATGACCCCAAGCTAAGATGGGGGCATTATCTCGTTGAAGCTCTTTTGGTCATCCAGGGGCTTGTAAACTGAATGTCATCCCCTACATTGTTGCTAAGCGACAAAAGGCTCAAGCGAGACGATAACACTCTCGGGTCGATGTTGTTGCCTCTCTGTAATGGAGGCTAGAAGATACTTGCCACAAATGTGCCTACACGGAACTGGGCATCGCTTTTTAGGAAGTCAAATGCATTGTAACACCCCTTATTTTAGTCTATTTTAATTAATTTAAATATTGGTTCTCTTGTTTTAAAATTATATGAGTTTTGATATATTATTTTATGATATTTTTAAGTTGTGAAAATTATTTTGATATGCTGTCTTATTATTAATTACGGTTTTGTATTTAAATTGATCTTTAATTTCAATTAGTTTGTTTTTGAGTTTTTAAATTATTATTGTTTTATTTAAGCTTTTGCGTTTGAATTATTTTATTTTATTTACTGTTTTGAAATTCTTTTCGCTGGATCATTTTTGGGACTGAAGTTGTAAAGATTGGACCTCATTTCTTCCCTTCATTTTTCTTTTCCCCTTTTCCTTTTCCCTCTTTTTCTTTTCTTCCTTTTATTTTTCCCCCATTTCTCATTCTCTCCCATGCGGGAAGCCCCTCTCTCTTTCTCTCCTTCGGCTGATTCTCCCTTTCCCAGTTGGCACCGCCCCTTGCCACCGTGTTCGACACCGCCCACCCCAGCCTCTTCCCCTCCGGCCGGCGACCACACCCTTCCAATCTCAACCTCTCTCGTGCCGCCATTGACCCTCATGCACGAGTTGAAGCCACGGCGTTCCTTTCGTCCCTGCGCCGCCGTCGTGCCACCTCTGGCCACCATTTCTTCACCACGTCTTCCTCGACCTCCTAGCAACCCAAAGCACCTATCCTTAGTCTCGATCTGCCACCGATGAAGCTCCACTATCTACATCTCCGATTTGAGCCTTTTGGCCTTAAACTACCTCCCTCACCACCACCCACGGCCAAATGCCACCACCACAAGCTTCATTGACATCTCTAAGCCCTACTCTAGCAATCTCAAGTCTTCGTTTGACCTCGTTCAAAATTCACTATTTTTTACCCACGGCCACAGTGCATTTTGCACTACTCAGTTGATGTTTTGCTGCTTCTAGCACCTCCGTGATTCTTCAAAAATTATAATATAGCACTGTAAGTAGTTTCCCAAATAAAATTTGAGATTTAAATATATTTTTGCACTAACTCATATTTTTTGTGTTTTATTTGGTTGTGCCGGACTGAGTCTTAGGAGTAAGGGGGTCCGATGGATTGGAGGATGGAGTTGTTTGTGTAATTGGTTTATATTGGGACTTGTTGGTTGTTGGATAATCGTGTCGTGTTTGGTACATTGCATATTTACATGCATGTTCATGTTTGTAAATGAAAACTGGGTTTTCTGGTAATTGCATTCATGTTCATGTGGATATTTGAAAACTGAGTTTTCATGTGTGGAAATGATTTTTGGGTGCATGTGTATCATGACCCTAAGCCGAGATGGGGCATTATCTCGGTAGAGCTCCTCTGGTCACTCGGGTGTGGAATATACTGAGTGACGTCCCCTGGGTTGTTACCGGGCGACAACAGGATCGGACGGAATGGTAAAGCTCTTGTGCCGACTCCGTGGCTCTTCTGCTGGCGGGGGCTAGAGGATGCTTGGCCACAAACGCACTGGATGTGAAATTGGACATCGCTCGTTATGAAACTAGGGTTTGCGGATGGTCCCTAAGGGAGATCATGGTGCATACGGATAAAATAGACAATGGGTTATTTTCTGAAAAAATGACGTGTGTTGGAAAAAAGATTTTGTGTGAGTCATTTTCTGAGAAAATGATGGATTTTTGTTTTGGGCTATTTTCATGAAAAGTGGTAGGAAATGTTTTGGGCCAAAATGAGATTTTGGCGTATGTTGGAAAATATTCATTTTCGAAAAAAATGATATTTTTGGGTTTAATGTATATTACATCATATGCATGCATGGTTGGTCGCATTAATGTGTTTTTATCTCGGGGTTGTTTAGATTATAACTTACCTGCGGTACCATTTAATAGTATCGCAGATTTTGATGTTGATGATGCAGATGCTGAGCCTGAGCCTGAGCCTGAGCCTGAGGATTTGGCTCTGCCGGAGGAGTGATCTGGGATCACTCGTATTTGTATTTTTTCAACCCTTGTATTATTTTTATGGGACATTGGTATTGCTTTTAAACGCTTTTGCTTTTGGATATTTGTATTAAACAATTCAGGTACTTTGACTTATTTATATTATCTGTTGCGTTTTTGTTGTGCACTTTTTGTGTGTTGCACACACTTGAGCACTTATTGTTGGGATGCATGACCCGTGTTGTCATCATTCTGATGCCGTGATTCTCGTGTTTCTGTACGTGGGAGTCAGGGCGTCATATGCATGGTCCTTACCAGTGGTGTGGTGGAGTGAGCCAGAGTATGTAGGTTGTGATTCATTTAGGAGAGACCATGGTGCATAGCTAAATAAAATTGCATGATTATTTTCAAAAGAAAACGAGATATTTTGGTGTGTAATGACTTGCATGAATTTTTTGGTGAATACTTTAGTGGTTAATTTCCAATGTCAAATATTATATTTTCCCTGCATTTTATTCTATTTGCATAATTTTTTTCCACTTTCTTGCATTTTTTTAGCTTTAGATTTAGTTAAACTTATTGAGATTTTGCAAAATCTCACCATGTTGGTCACACAAGCGGTTCCACTCCTCGAAATCATAAATAATGTAGAAGATGGGTATGGTGATGAGTATAAGTATGGAGGTCTAGCTCGACCAAAAGAGTGAAGATTGGGATTATTCCCCCTTTGTAATTAAGTATTGTTTTCAACACTTTGTAATTAGTTCGGATGAATGTATTACTTCTCTATGGATAATTTATAGTGATGTAATTTAATTACATTTTGGTACTGTTATTTGGATTTAATGACCTACTTTTTTTTATCTCCATTGTGAATATAACTGAACCCGCTACAAGAAAAAGAGGCTTTTGTGACCAATTTATTGCAACCAATAGACTGTTTGCAACCAAAATACAGACTGTTTGCAACCAATTCAGTCTGTTGGTTGCAATAAATTGGTCACAAAAGCCCATTTTTCTTGTAGCGTATACATACGTACGTTATCTATTTGCATGTGTGCATACACTACAAATTAAACTATAAATAACTAAAAAGTCCGATTTATTCAAAATTAAAAGTAATTCAGATGATAAAAAGTTGAAATTTTGAAACTAGGGTTATTCTATCCAAAGTGAAAACATTAAAATAGACTATTTTAGTATCTAACAATTTCGAAAGATATATACATGCATCATGTGATACCATCCAAATTGTAGGTAGGTTGGTTTACTTCGAACAACCAACTCCAAGACCTATACGGGGCAACTATTTTAGGCTTAATTAGATGAGTGATTTACAAAGTGGTCCAACGAGCCTCGCAAGACTTAATTAGTCCCACAATACGGAGTATTCGCACGAGGTTGCAAGTTGGGAATTTCAAGTTGGAATGAAATAGACGGATCTCTATAATATTAGTATTTAATGCAACTTTAAAAACTTAGGTTTCACACTTTATATATGTTGAGGGGCGGGGTTGTTTTCATAATCCTTTTTTTTTTTTTTTCACCAAACTTGTATGGCTTAATATTGATTATTTGTGACTCGATCGTCAAGGTTTTATTTTTATTTTTTAGAATAGGTAAGAACATATATGAAACTAGACTTGATCTGGAAGGCCATGCACAAGGCAAACTCAAAAACTCAAATTACATATTAATAGTGCTGCAATACACAACTTCAACTTCATCCAATACTAGCAATATATAGTTGATTACATAGCCCATCATAGAAGAAACTAATAGCAGCACTTCCAAATACAGGAAAAGCATCACAAATACATTGAAAGGGGTAAAAGTCTGCAAACGAAAGTGCAACAAATCGAAGCATGCAAGATGTAACAAATGATACCACCAAACTGTCCAACCCCAAACAAATGAAAAACTGCTACGATGGTATTAATATGGAGCTTCAGGGCATGACAACTAGGATGAGCTAGGAGGAGGCAACATATGAAGCCCTCAATGATTCAAGCATCGTCAACACATGATCTGACTCAAGTTTTGGTCGACTGTTTCGGTTCTTGTCGCAACACCTCAATGCCAATTCTGCCAAGTCTTTAGCAAGAGGAATTGGCCAATCTCCGGCTGATGAATCCAAGAGAGTTTCAAAATTTCTGGTACCTAATGCAGATTTCACATAAAATGCTACAGATGATGGGCACTGATTTGTCAACAACTCTAATAATATGATTCCAAATGAGTAAACATCTGCCTTCATAGTAAGCTCTCCTGTTTCAAAAAAATGAGGATCTATGTAATCTGAGGTTCCCTTTGGGCGAGTAATACGACACAGTGTTGTGTCGTTGTTTGGACATTGATCATGGCATAACACGCGGCAAATTCCAAAGTCGCTAAGTTTAGAAACGAAGTTGGCACCAAGGAGTATATTTGAGGGTTTTAAATCACCGTGCACAATGCTGTGTGGTTTGCGGGAATGAAGATACACAAGGACAGAGCACAGCTCTACAATGATGCAAATTCGAGTTTGCCATGACAATGGAGGAGTGTTGTCCCTACGTCTAAGTCGGTCGAGAAGGCTCCCGTTAGGCAAATACTCATATATGAGTGCAAATTCTTCTCGGCAACATCCTATGAGTCTTATAATATTTGGATGGCTCACTTGACTCAACACATGAACCTGCATGCAGATACACAAAGAATCAATGAGAATGGAAGCACATATCTAGGTGATTTCGAACGATTGGAGCAAAAGACCATCATAAATAGAGGTTGAATGCACAAAAAAATGCGTACCAATATACATCAACGGAAGTAGTACTCGTGCAGTGGTTGAATGAATTAATTCTTAATTTCTTTCTTAATAACTTACGTATATATATATATAATGCATGCACCAAACTAGAAAAGCAAATTACAATCATGAGCAACGTCCATTGGTATCATATCAATATAAATTAAATATTGATTCTAGTGACTTCAAAAGATTAACAAACCTCCGCTTGAAACTCTGAGATGCCTTGCCCGCAAGTAGAATGTAGCCTCTTTATAGCCACATCAGTTTGAAGGATATGACCTCTATAAACTTCCCCAAAGCCACCCTTACCAATTGGCAGGGGAAAGTCTTTAATGGCTTCTTCGATCTCAGAGGGTGAGAACTCAAAGAACTGAAGCATGTTTCCACTTGAGTTCTCTCCTTGTGTATTTCTTAGCTCTTCAGTTTCTTTCATTGCATTATCACGCTCCACCTGCAACTTTGCAATTTTTTTCTCTAACGATACTTGATTTTCTTGGAAAGTCTGGAATTGTTCCATCACTTGGTCTATCTGATTCTTCATCTTTTCAAGTTCTTTCTCTTTCACTTTCGCTTCCTCAATCTCTCTTGATCTGCATATCAACTCTTCTTGGGCCTGTTGATTGGATTAATATATATAGGCAATTCACACATGATTTTAGAACTTTAGAAGTTAAATATATAGGTAGAAGTTATAAGCATTATGCTCAATAAGATGAACATCAATCTATGCCAGCTAGCAGAAAGAAATCTTTTTGCACCCTTTATAATTTCTGTATTCAATTTTTTATTTTGTAATTTTGTTGGCTTATCTCAAAAAAGCTTTGCGTTTTTAATCTTATTTTTATTATATGTGTCATGGTGGGATTCTGATAATTTGTTGACATATGACATTAATGTCATGTGTCATGTGGATCTAAAATATGGGAGTTGGACCCAAGAATTAAATTATAAATCATAAAATCTCTGAATTAAAATGTTAAAATCGAATAAGTAAAAGGTTGACCTGGCCCATAGCTTCTTTAAACTGACTTGCTACTTTCTGCTGAAAGAGTGTCAATTTCTCCGCCTCTAACATTACTTGTTGAAGCTTCCCATAATGAGAATTATCAAAACTTCCGTCCTGCTAATATCAATTCAAATGAATATATATTCACATGCTTGCAATACATAAGGTCAATTCAAAGAGTTTTGTCAATTGAATATTCACTTGGCAGTGGTACTAGTATAAAGATGCCAAGTGGCAATATCTCTATGCCATGCATAGCCATCCCAATTATAAAAATTAAAGAATGTTATTTCTGCACATACCGCATTAACATAGCTCTGAGCTCCAACATTAGAATTAGATGCAAACTTCGTAGGATCAGATGTGCTGGTTGAACAACCCAAATTTGGAGATAATGCACCAAACCCAAACACTTGATCCATTAATGTTGGAGACGTTTGCTGAGGTAATTGATGACTAAGTGTGAAATCATGAACTCCTCTTGGAGAGTATATTGATGAGGAAGCACTCCTTGATAATGCATCTAATTCAATACTAATACAACTGCCTTCTGCGTCAGACCTACGTGTAGTACTCTTGGGTGATGAAAGCTCTTGATCAGTGCCTCCTTGGAAAGCATTATTGTTCAAGACACTAGTACTACTTCCAATATTATTAATACCGTCCCAATTGTAATCTTGTGCAACAGACCTTGATCTCATGCAGTTTGATCCTCCAATTTCAAGGTCATTTGATCTATTGTTCCCCACAGGCACAGATCTTGATCTCGGAACCAGGACGCTTGACTCATGTGATCTACTACTTGTCGTGTCTGCAAATGGTTTTCTACATGATTTCGATATATGGTACTTGTATTAGTAACTGAATAATTAAGGTGTATTGAAGAGTTTGAGTTTATTTATATCCATGAAGTACTAGAGCTCATGCACCGTCATCAAGATTAAAGTGACAGGCTAGGAGAATTATTGGCCGGATGTCCCTAGCTAAAGATTGATATAGGGCACAGTACTCCGAACTTATCACGACATTACAATTGTTTGTGCAAGCAAGTTTAGAGCACTACGTGTCGCTACTCCGAGACTACTTAGCTAATAATCACTAAAAAGCGATCATAGTAAAAAAAAAAAACAATATTCCAACCATTTCAAGCATTTTCCCCCTAAATGTCCACCAAGAGTTTTTGGAAGAAATATATTTTTCACTGAAATTGTATTTTCTATCTAAACTATAGAAACTAATAGATTCCACCCAAACTATCAACATTGTGTCATGTCGTACCTTTTTCATCCATTTTCAGTACTAATTCCTAGTTTGAAGTTAAAGATGTATTAATTTTGTCCTAAAGTTTTTCAAGGATGATATCTATGTATATATGTATGTACATATATAGTATATGCTATGTATTAATGAAAAAATATGTGAACTTGTTACACATGTGCATTACACCTAATTAATGAGAAATTTTAAACTTTAATAGACATTTTACATGATCCAAAGCTACAAATCATATATTGAAATCCAAGTAAAAATAATAATACTACCCCTATTTAATATTGACCGTTAAGATCAATAAAAATGTAAAACTAGCACATGATGTGGCATATTAATCTTGACCATCATATGTTTAAATAGAATGTATATGTTTTCAATTTTCAGAAGTTTTCGAGCACAATATATATATAATCATTATGGGTAATTTAAAATGCTTACTAACTAGATCAGGATGAAATGTATTTCCTCCAAAATGTAATTAGCTAAACAATCAAGCTAATTACCTGGTGTGGATGAGGCATCCCTTGCAGATAAATTGTATTAAACAAGACACAGGTGCATTTTCGCGCACGTATTTTGCTTTTTTAGATCTGAGGTCCTTCATATTTCTGCAATCTCAAGCAATATATAGTAAAGCAATCATGCATTGTAAAGATGAAGTTAAGATTGTAATTAACTTAATTAATTCCTACTAAATAGTGAGCGTTAAAAAATGCTATTCCCTTGGAAAAGAATATATATATCAAAGTCATAAAAATTGCTAGTCAAAATATAAATAGTTGTGGTCAATTCATGATTTTATTTCTTAATTAACTTATTATTAGTTTAAATAGTTTTCTAGTAGTCGGCCATTTACTAGGTTGTTCATTCGGACTAATTATTGTATATGTACATAGTAGAGATATAAATCATAGTACTTGTGGGCATCATATAACTCCTGTGTTACTAGCAAGGAAGTTGGTGCTGCTTTAAAACCTTATATATAGACAAATGGAACTTTTCAGAGAAACACTAGAGGACTGTGGATTGAGTGATATGGGCCATGTTGGCTCTAAGTTTACTTGGTGTAGTGGTAGAGAAGCCAGTGCTTTCACAAAGGAAAACCGAGATAGAGTGGTTGGCAATCGTGCTTGGAGTAAGTGGCGGAACCAGCCATTTATTTAGGAGGGTAACATTTTTTACCGTGTGACACGTTTATGTAAAATAAACAGAAATTAAAAAATCATACAAATATTACTACATGTAAAATAGGATCTCAATAATTTGCTACATATACGTAAAACTAAGATTCTAAAAGTACAACTTAATATATGTTTCATATTTCTGACGATAATATTTCATAAAATAATATACATCCATTATTATTTATGTTATGAAATATTTAGAATTTAATTTTTTCATAAAAACTATCAAGTGATCTTTTAGAAGACCATCTTTTATTCTAGTATGTAAGCTAGTTTATTAAGTTTAATGTAAAATTTAGATATTTTCGTGTCACATTAAACATATAATGTTATAATTGAGATCTTAAATATTTTTTTTTATTGCTTAATAAAGTCTAGAAGATAAAACCTCTCAACTATTTTTCATATAGATTATCAGCCTTAAATAATTTTCTTGTATTAATTTTAATTTGGACTCCATACTTTTAAGAAGCCTATTATTGTATAACAAAAATATTTGGAATCTATGTTAATAAGTTTATTATTTTTCGTATTAATTTTAATTTAATTTTGGTGAGACCACATCCTTGAAAATAGATATTATATAGAAATTATACAAAATTTAAGAACTATAAGAAAAAAAATTGGAGAGAGACATTTCGAGGTATATTGAAATTCTAGAAAATTTTAAAAGGTATATGGGAATTATAAATTTTTTGGGGGTCCATTTTCTATATTTATAAATTTATATTGAATAAAATCTTAAAATCTTAGGGCTATTTTGAATTTTCCATAAATTGTGGGGGGGCATGGCCCCCCTCAACTTAAACGTGGTTCCGCCATTGCTTGGAGTTCTCTTCATAATAATACTAAGCTCTCTATCCTCCCTATTCAGTGTTCTGACCACAATCCCTTGCTTACCTACTGCTCCAACCCTCTCAACCTCTTCAAGCACAGGAAGAGAACCTTCAGGTATGAGGCCTCCTGGTCTAAGAAGGTAGAGTGTTCTGGCATCATTAGACATGCTTGGTCTGGCACACCTAGTTTCCCTAGCAGCACTGTTTTCGTTAAGAAGGGATTGGTTAGGTGCCAACAACACTTAATTAAATGGAGCAAGTCCCTTATTTGGGATTCTAGAAAAGCTATTGCTAAGAAGAGGGAGAAAAGTAAAGAGTTGCAAGGTCTGAACAAAGGGGACTTTTAAGAGGAGATTAAAGGATTGCAAAGTGAGGTGAATGATCTTTTGGAAGATGAGGATCTCAACTGGTGCCAAAGGGCTAAACAAAGACGGTGACAGGAACACTAAATTCTACCACTCTTGCGCAGACCAAATGAAGAATACCAACTCTATTCTAAGTGTCTCTAATGAAGAAGGGCTTTTGCTTCACATCCTAGTGCAGTTAGTGATTTGTTTCAGGCTTACTATATGGGGCTCTTCTCTACCTCTTAACCTCAAGGAATTAGAGAAAGTCTGTGAAGGAAGTTATCACTGCTGAGATGAATGCCTAGTTACTCTCTGAGTTCACAACTGAAGAGATCAAATTGGCAGTCTTTGAAATAAATCCTCTCAGCTTTCCAGGGCCTGATGGATTCCCAGCTATCTTTTATCAAGACCATTGGGACACAGTTGGTAATGATCTAGTTACTGCAGTGAAGGATTTTCTTTGGTCCAAGTCAGGAATATAAGCACTAAATGAGACCTATAGTACCCTCATTCCACAAAAACAGAACCCTAAACAAGTTACTAAATTTTTTCCCATAAGCCTATGAAATGTGTCTTATAAGGTTATTGCTAAAATCCTAGCAAACAAGCTGAAAGGGTTCCTACCAGTGATAATCTCTCATACTCAAAGTACTTTCATTTCTGGTAGACTCATCTCAGATAATGTCATTGTCGCATATGAGGCTCTACACACCATGACGACTAGAATGCAAGGGAGGAAGGATGGCTATATGGCTCTTAAACTTGATATAAGCAAGGCTTATGATCAAGTTGAATGGGACTTCTTGGAAGCTGTCATGCAGCAAATGAGGCTTGATAGTAGATGGGTCTCTCTAATCAGGCATTGCATTTCCTCAGTTAGCTATGATATTCTCATCAATGGTGTTCCTCAAAAAAAGTTATATCCCTCTAGAGGAATTAGACAAGGGGATCCCCTCTCCCCTTATCTCTTCCTTCTATGTGTAGAAGCCCTTAGCTCAATACTCAATCATGTTGAATCTCTTGGTCTCATTTCAGGCATTCCTATGGCTTGAGGCACACTTAGTATTAATCATTTATTTTTTACAGATAACAACCTCTTTTTCTACAAAGCCAACTCATTGGAATAGAGCAGGCTACACAAGTTTCTTGAAACCTATGAGTAGGCCTCTGGTCAAAGGTTAAATAGAGACAAAACTTCCATCTTTTTCAGTAGCAACACCAGACCTGAAGTGAAAAAGATTCTCTTGGCTACCACTAGAGTACGGGCCTTTAATTCCTTGAGACCTTTTTGGGTCTACCTTCCTATGTGAGTAGACAGAAGGCCAAGGCTTTCAACTCTATCTTTGAAAAAGATTAGAAGGAAGGTGAGCAATTGGAAACTGAAATTCCTGTCTCAGGTAGGGAAAGAGATTCTCCTAAAGTTAGTAATCCAAGCTATCCCCACCTATAGTATGGGCCTGTTCAAAATCCCTAAATCCTTGATTAAAGAAATAACCAGAGTCATCCAAAGCTTCTGATGGGGTCTTCAAGATGATATATCTAAAATTCACTGGCTCAGGTGGTAGCAACTAGGAAAGGCCAAGAGTGTTAGGGGATTGGGGTTTAGGGATCTTGAAAAATTCAACTTGGCTTTATTTACCAAACAAGGGTGGAGACTAATTCAGTATCCCTTATCTCTAGCAGCAAATGTCCTGAAAGCAAAAGACTATCGCATCACCAATATGATTTTCTAAATGCCAAGGTTGTAGCCAATGGCTCTTTCCTTTGGAAAAGCTTCTTGGTAGCAAAACAGCTTTTGAGTGAGGGCCTAATCTAGAAAGTAGCTAACGGGGAGGCGGTCAAGATTTGAAAGCATAAATGGATACCAAAGGCCTCATCATTCAGGATTCAATCTCCTGTGAGGCTGCTAGATGAGGAGTCTTTGGTAAAGGATCTTATAGAAGTTGAGGCTTAGCAATGGATTCAATCCTTACTAAAAGAGCTTTTTTTTTACTCTAAAGTTGAAACGATTAGCAGGATGCCCCTTAGCCTAATCAATAACTCAAACAAGCTCACATGGAGATGCACCTCTGATGGTAAGTTCACTGTAAAGAGTGCTTATCACCTACAAATGGACCTTATGAACAGCACCAAGCACCAATCCTCGAGTAATTCTCCTATTGTTGATCTATGGTCCAAACTCAAGAAACTAAAGGTCCCTAATGCAGTCAAGGTCTTCCTATGGAAAGCTAGCCACGAGGATCTTCCAACCAATTTAAATTTGTTCAAGAGGAAAGTTTTAGAATCAGCTAACTGCTCCATCTGCTGCTTATACTCTTTGGAACTGCAAGGCAGCCCAGGATGTGTGGGGCTTTTACTCAAGGAAATTACAAAAGAGTCCTACTGTGTTTCCCTCATTTCTAGATCTCCTCATGCATATTCTCTCAACCCTGATGTGGGAGGACCAAGAAATCTTTGCTATGACAGCTCACCATCTATGGAAAAGGAGGAAGTGCTTTGTCTTTGATGTTTACCTCTCCAGGAACACGGATATCTCAAGGCCTCCAACTTCTCTCTGAATTCCAGGCTGCTAATCAGGTTACAAGACCTCTACCAAGGGATGACGGTACCTCAACTTAGAAATGGATAGCTCCTCTCATGAATTTTATAAGGTCAGTTGTAAGGTTGGAATTGGGGTTGTGATAAGGGACTATGAAGGCAAAGTGGCAGCTACTCTTAGCTCTATCCATGATCTCTTCCCTGATCCTCAGCTTGGTGAAACTTTTGCTCTACTCAAGGCTGTGTTGTTGTGCACTAAATTGGGCCTAACTAAAGTGATGCTCGAAGAGGATGCTCAACTTATGGTCACTGTTGTCAAGAGCCTTCAAGAGAATTGGTCCTCTGTAGGTTTGCTCATCAGAGATATCAAAGTTATTCCAGGAAAAGTGCCTAATTGGTCTATTATGTTTGTACCTAGAAATTTAAACATTGTGGCTCATGTTTTAGCCCGAAATGCTTTACTCCTCACTGAAGAGGTTATTCTAATAGAGGATTCCCCTCCTTGTATTCTTCATTTGATTCCATGATTAATGAGATCAGCTCTGTTGTTTAAAAAAAAAAAGCAAGGAAGTGATCATGATCGGGATATGTCCTTGATCGCTAGACCCTCGTGATATAGACGAAAGAACCTACTAGGCCAGTCGAGTCGAAATCAACTAGAGTCTAGCGAGGCTCATCTGAAATTGTAACTTTTATAACTTTTATTGCCAATTTCAAACTAAACTACTCAAACTCTACCAAACTTTATAAAAATTCAAGATTTTGACTAAGGTTTGACAAAATATGTGCAACATAATAATTTTTACATTAGCAGACTCCTATTTTAATTAACAAAAATATAGGACTATCTCAATATATAACAAATAGAGACCTCTTGATCTTTAGTGGTCTCATCGATGTAAATCATGAAGAACTAAAATATAATGTTGATCTTATGCAAGTTGTACCTGTTGTAGTGCTTTTGTGCTGCTGCTCCCATAACGAGCCTTTTGATCCCATTCTCAGTAATGAGTTTTACAATCCCTTCTTCAATAATTTCCATTTCATCTTTGAGTATCACTGCTTGAACCTATATTTAAAAAATAGGCTCAATGCCACAATATATCTACAAACTCAGCAATCTAATTTTCCCACTATACCTAAATTTGATTTCTTAAATCCTATTATATATCTTGACACCATTATAGATGTTATTTATGTTTGACAAGAAAAACTGCCATTTACAATACTCAAGATAGATTAATGTGAATTTGTGCTTAGTTTTGGAAAACTTTAAACTTGCTATTAACTTCTTCGTGTTAACTTAATTTAGTGGATGTGTACTCTAATTGAAGAAGTTTGTGTTTGAGATTTTTTTTTTTTACAGGAAATAAACATCATTTCATTCATAAGAAAGTTATATCTGTGATTCAAATTACAAGCCAAACTAATTTCTGTTATAAGCTTCGCTTACACAAATATCTTTGCGACGACATGTTCTGAACTTCAAAAACTCTCAAAAGAGAGTATCAATCTCTGTATAAAATAGAGGTAGAACAACTAGCATCCAAACTCCATCCTCCAAAGGAGGAGAAGTAAACACCACACCCATTCTCCTAATTGGAGGAGGGAGGAACCAACACTGCTATGAACATAAGTCCAATAGCCTATTTCACTTTATTTTCCTACAAATAAAAACCAACAAACAAACACCAACAAAACACACCAACATAAAGTCAAAAATACAGAAATCGAAAAACATCAAACAACACCAACAAACAGAATTAGTTAAAACAAATGGGAAAGCAATGGTGGCATGTGCATGACATGCGCCACTCTGAGAAGGAGCCATTCGGTCGGTCAAGACATTGTCAGAGTCACTAGCCATTGAGCTGCCTTGCATGGCGTCGACAGAAGATGAATCATGGTGGATCGAGTGTGCCACACGTTTCCTTTAAACCACGCGTCGGTGTAACGCGCCGCTCCGAAAGGAGCCCAATCCGGTCAATTGTAAGTTTGTGTTTGAGATTTAGAGGTCCACTTATATGTCTATCCCTCTCTTACTTTATAGCTCATAAAATTTGAATAGATACTTTAGGTGATATTGTTAGAGAAAAAAGATAAAATCAAATTGAGATTGATTTGATTATTATGGGATCTTGTCAGGATATTTAATTCTGTAATTATTGGAGATTATTTTATTGTATCTCCATGTAGTTTTTTTATAAATAGGAACATACGCTATGTATTAAGTTCATTCAGAATAATAATAGTAGATTTGATCCAATATATACCAAGATCTATACATGGAATTGCAGGAAGACTAGGGGACAGATCTGATATGTAAGGTGACAGCTGATAATTGAATCGTATCATGTACACATGGTCTATTCATGATCTTAGATAAGTGAAGATCATATATAATAAGTTCAACCAATTAATTATAAATATAACTCATGATTTCTAATATAGAAGGCAAACTCTTTTCACTGATAAAACAAAAAACAAAAAAAAAAAAAAACACAAAAAACAAAAGAAAGAAAGAAAGCAAACTCTTTTAAAGGAAAAAAACAATAATGTAAAAAAATTATAAAAGGGACAGATCGAGGATGGATTTGTATTTTGTACCCCCATGCTGCGACATAATAGCTTGTATTTATGGAGGATCTCATCCATACTCAGCTTCTCTCTGTTCCTGCATTCGCTTACCAATCTATCATTCACATATTTTGCTAGAGTTTTTGAAGGACCCACTGAAAAATCAAGATAAAAAAAATCAACCGATCAAATTCCCACACTAATTAATACATACCATATATATATATGCAGCTAGATCATGATCAGTTGTAACGGCCGATCATTCAATCATATTCTTTCCTATAATTACCGGGTCATCATGTGTTGCATCAAAAACTGAGAAATGTTTAGTCAACACATAAATTTTACTCGAGATGGTTGACACACTGACACTGACGTGACTTTTAAATTATGTAAAGTAGATCTAACGTAACGTATATATTATATTAAATTATGTCAACGCATAAATTTATTTTTTTGTATAAAATTTCTATGTGAACCAAACATAATGATTCCTCTAATTAATTAAAGTTTGCAAATAAATCTGACTGAATTTCTTCCCCAAAATATTGCGAACTTATACGATGGATGAGATTAATTCGATCCACTGATCAACTCATGTGTACAATTCTTCAAGAAAAATTCTCCAAGTTTCTTTAATTTCAACGTGTATAACAAGTCCATTTGGAATCTATTTTCCTTTTCAGAACCATTAGATCAACTCCCCATTAAAGTTCCGAAAGGCAAATAATCTAAAAGAAGTCAAAGGTGCAATTTTAAGAAACCATAAAATACATGAATAATAATCAACACTCGTACGTACGTACGTACATACCTTCAGCAATACATACATACACACATACACATGTACAAACATATATATATATATATATATGGAAACTTACGAGGATGTGGGATCCGATTTGGAGGCTGATGAACGAAAAGGATACAAATCCTCATTCCTCCAGAGTGATGTATAGCCCATAAGAGAAGAGATATTCCCTCTTTCTCTTGTTTTCCCACAGCTACGCATATCGTATCCTCACTCATCATCACCTCTTCCATCCAATCCTGATCTCTTATAAAGCCTTCTCCCTATCTGTTTCCACAAAACCTCAACAAAAACTCTATTCCAAACACCATTATTAGAAGTTCGATCCCTTTAATTCTGAGGAGAATATAAACATGATGTCATGTATATATATAGAGATAAGAATATTCTCTCAACCAAAAGCATAAAAAAAGTGGAGAATATATGCATATATGTAAAATAATCTTTCTGGGAAGTTTCTGATCGGTTTTGTATAGTTGTGTGAGAAGAGCATGCTTGGCATTGAGCCAGGGATTCCGCGTAGCTGACAAAACTAATTACTTAAAGATACATGGGTAAACAACGTCGCTTTCGTTAATTAAAACTAGTATTTGTAATTAATTTCCATCAACTCTGTGCTAGTTTTGTGTGCACTGAATTAATTAGTTGCGCACGGAAGGGACGTAGATCCAGCCAGCCCAGATATACAGTCATATCATTATAACAATTAATAATTAGGGGAGAAACAAAATTAATGAAATTTTTTTTTTCTTTACAATTAACATACTACTCCTTTACAACTATCTAATTATTATAATTTTATAGAAAATGAGTTGTACTTTTATAAAATTAAAATGAGTCATAATATTATAGTACTCGAAAAAATCATTATATCTAATCACTCACTCTCTCTCTATATATATATATAGATAGATAGATAGACAGACAGGTATGTCATTGTTATGTATATGGTAAAATATCTGCATTTCACTCTCATGATGAGGTCCCTTGACTATAAAATGGAAGTTATGACAAGCTCTGCAAAAAAACAGTCGAGCGTTCGTGACAATGGACATGTAATTTTTATTGACCAGGTACGTGCGTGTGATACAATATATATATATATATATATATATATATATATATATATATATATATATATATAAACGCTTGTAATTTTTAAGCGGAGTTGTTTAAATTAAAATCATTTTTCATGGAATATTGAGCAAGTGATGAAAATTAATATCAAGGTCTTTCAGCTTTCGGATAGGAAGTTGCAAATTAGATAAATCTGTAAAGATATATTATTATTTCTTGTCACAAAACAGCTTGTTATAAATTATCTGAAAATTAATATTGTTAATTAGTAAAGAACTTCAATGTTATTATTGATTATTTTTGTCCAATGCTAATAAAGCACATTGGACGAATACCATCATCAAGTCCAGACGTAAACTGTGACTAGTTAGTAATAATTAATAATATTAATAATAATTTATTATTCCTTTTAGTTAACATAAATTAAGAGAGTTTCATTCGGTCCTTTTCAGACCTTCCCGTCTCCCACGCAATTAAGAGAGTTTCATTCGCCACCGTCTGCAGCTAGCCGACATTTGACCTCGAGACCACCGTGCCGCCTATCCCAGATAAGCCTCTCCACCCATCCTCACCCCTCTCTCGACCACCCTCTCTCTCTCTCTCTCTCTTTCTCACTATAACAAAAATGACATTTTGGAAAGATTTTATTTTGGGACGCAAAAAAAATCATCTCAAAAAGTGAGTTTTAGGGATGAAATTTTTTTTTTTGTCCCAAAAAGACGTTTTCCGATCGAACGATGTATGATTCCTTCGAACGTTATATTTAGCGACGAAATATGGCATCCCTAAAAATAGAAATGTTCGAACAGTAACTTTTTACGTAATTTTATCGTTCGAACGTCTAATTTGAGAGTTCGAACGTCTAATTATAGCGTTCGAACGTAAATTTGGCGCGACTAGTTAGATTATTATACCGGAAAATTGATTTACCGTTCGAACGTAACTTTTTACTCTTCGAACGGTAAGCAGATATTTTTTTTGTTTGAAAGAGAATTATATTTATATTAACTATATTAACTAGTAATTATAATAAATTTATTGATTAAATAATAGGAATAATATAAATTAATAATTAGTTCAGGAAATATAAAATAAGACTATTTCATAAATAAATAGTGAATTTACAAAATACTAAATATTGTCCATTCTAAAAACAAAAGAAAAAATAAATAAAAGATAGAAAATACTAAGACTCCAACTCTTTGCACAGTTCCTCGACTACAGCTAAACATTCCTCTATCTGTGTCAGTCGAGGACTAATAATGACCTGAGTCGCAGATATGGCATCAACCCTTGTACGAAACTCAGAGATGCTACCAATAATCTCAGTACGAAAATCAGACATAGCAGAACGGACCTCAATACGCACTGCATCGATCAGCGCTGATGTCTGTCTGCTGATCGCTGCATGCACGATCTCAGCCTTGTCCTCACCGCGTGTAGCACTATGTACTGATGCCTCGGCCTGTGGTCCATGATCTCCTAGCTGTGCATCTCTCTGAGGATCAACCGGGTCTGGATGTTGTCCACGAAGACGCAGTCTCGAGTGTCCTGTGCTGCGTGAGAGGGTAGTGTTGTTGATCGGTCCTATCAGCTACCGTTTACGCTCAGCAACATCAGACACAACACCGGCAAATAATAGATATCGGGTGATCAGGATCCCGAATGGCAGTATATCTGTAGAAATGTATCGGGACTCTGATCGAATCCTATCGAATATATACCCCACCAGGTCAATAGGAATGCCACGAGCGACCCATATCATAAATTTCGTCCGATCAATGCCAACCTTTGTTTTGTGCTGCCGAGGGTCGATGTTGTTGGCGATTATCAAATTCAGGATCTTGGAGATAGATCTGCCTGCTTGATGCTCTTCGCCCCGTCATACGGGGGAGCATCTGGACCAACAACTAAATCTCTCACCTCATGATCAGCAATGATATCGAGCTCATCTGCGGGATGGAGCGATGCCTTCTCCTCAGCTGTCTCTCCCTCAACTGAAGGATCAGACTCTCTAGGCTGCATATTCGGATATGCATCTGGCAGCCTAGGAATACGAAGATGCTCGGATAGTCGGTCCCGTGAAAATACAATCGGAACCCCTCGGACAGAGATGCTATATGCCCCTCCATCATCTGGGCTGGCAGTATCGAGCTCTCTATAGAACTCAGAAACGATATCTATGTAGGCGACAGTCTCCAATGAGTCCCCTAGACTATCTAAGATAGGTCCCCAACCACGATTGCTGAAAACTGATGGCAAGGAATGACCCTCTCAGATAAGACTCTGGAAGTCAGACAGCTTCACCGGTCGCTCAAGTGAAACAGTCCTCTCCCTAGCAGGAGTACTGCTACTAATCTCTGTCTGACTGCGTCGTTTACGTCCCGCCCTAGAAGAAGACATGATAATGAACCTGAAATTTACAATTAATTAATAGCTTATCAATAATTTATCCGTTCGAACTTGAAACTTTAGGCCGGAAATTTCCCGCTCATTGTTTGACGTTCGAACGGATAGTAAATATCCGTTCAAACGTGAAACTTTAGGAGGGAATTTGTCCCGCTTCATGGTTTCCTGTTCGAACGGTTATTAAATAATCGTTCGAACTGGTAACTTTATTCAAATATTTGCAACAGATCTCAGAAATCAGATCAATCTCTCCCTCCTGCCACTCTCACTCCCTCACAAACAAAGTTGCGCCATTGATCTCCCTCAATCCAGTCCCAACTATTCTCAAATTAAAACTACTATTTCTATTACTTTCTGTGGAATTCCTTCTCAGTACACGTAATTTTCATCTCATTATCGGTATGTTTTTTAGAATATTTTTGCTTTCAATAATTTCCTTACTTTGTTGACATATAATTGTTGGAATTCTTTGATATTGTTATTTTTGTTATTATACCAATGTTGTTTATATTACTGTGTTGTTATTACTATGTTGAAATTTTTTAAAATATTGTTCATCCGTTTTTCATCGTCGGAGAAGAATGAAAATCTGGAACGAACATGTTCGAATGTCTAAGTCTTTACGTTCGAACGGTTTATGTTTTACATTCGAACGGTATCTACTATCGAACATGTTATGTTTGATGCATATTCACAAACAATCCAAAACACAATCAAATTTAGAAAGATATAATACAGACTATTGATTTATATATTAAGTCATAGAAATATATTATACATAATTAATCAAACTTAGAAACATTAAAATTAAAATAACTGCAACTAACTTAGAATTGAAATTAAAACTTAGAAATATATTATACATAAGTCATAGAATGGTATCCATCACCTTAGCATTGCCACCACCACTATTATTTAGGAATAAATCCAACCGCAACTAACTCTTCAAATAAAGCATTAATTCTTGCATTTTCCTCAGGATTGAGTAGTGAACTTCCAGAGTTCCCAAAAAAACTCTCCGTCATCTCATTGATACTCCTTGACTGAAACTCACTTTGGACATCTTGAGTTGGATTTGTATTGACAGAAGGATATGATAGACAACTTGGTTCTGTCTCCTTCATTAAAGTTGCTAGTTGAGTTTGTAGATTTACAACCTGTAGAAAACAAAGTAGAATGTCATTTATTAATTAGGAGACAGAGCATATTAGGATTTTAATCATTATATATGCATAAGAGAACCTGCTGCTGAAGAGCAAAAATTTCTGAAAAAATGCCACTGATAGGATCTTGAAGCCTAGCTTGTACTTCATATATAAGTGTGGTAAACTCTTCATAACGCTTATTGACCGGGATGCGAGCAAGAAGCCTCGCTGCATTACCTGCTCCGAAAACCTTATGAACGGCGCCAAATTGAATATATCCGACTGGACCATTGAAATAAGGAGAAAAAATACATAAATCACGTTCACATTTCCTTCTAAGAAATTTGCATGCTTCACAAGGAGAACCTTGGACCTTGGGCATCCTGTACAATTGGGAGTGATTGGTGCTCAGAGAGCATTTGGGGTTTAATGTATGTAGATGGATGAGAAGCATAATTGGTGGAAAACACACCATAAAACCCGGGTAGAAATTTTGCTTCGAGCCCACCAAAAGTTTTCATAAAAGATACCATCCGTTCGAGACAAATGTTTGTTGAATGGACAACATCCGTAAATTATGGAAATATACATCCGTAAATTCTGGATCATATGGAATCTGCTTTTAACTTATTGTCCTTGTGCACATTTCTCACAAACATTGCTTGTTTGCTGAACTCACATTTCTCACAAACACCACCGAGCTCTCAACTCACATTTCTCTTCAACTCACATTTCTCACAAACTCACATTTCTCAAATGGCTGGCCATCGTCCTTCTAATATTTTACCTAATTTGAATCGAGCACCATATTTTCCACAAACATTAATCTTTACTCCAGACGCTATCAATGCCATGATAGCGACAGATAACTATTTCTTAAACAAAAGCGATGCAGAGGTCTTGGATAGCGAGAGTAATGACATCTCAATATGCAGCTATTGTTACTACCATGAGCCGAAAGTTACTCCTCAGGGTAAGTGAGATAGAGATGCTTAAAAAATAAGTAAGTGAATTGGAGAGTAAGCTTGCAAATAAACGAAAAAAGAAACAGATATTAAAATGAAAAAATAAGAAGTTAAAGCTGTTTGTGGACTTGTATGCGAAAAATTTGGAACCAAAAGTAGTAGAGCTGGAGAGAATACGAAAACAAATAAATGAACCAAAAGTAGCGGAGCTGGAGGAAAATGCAGGGAATGACCTCAACCCTGAGGAAAATGCTTAATATGCGTCTTGGCGAATTTGTTAATTGGCCTTATGTATGGACTATATGTTTTATTTTATGTGTTGTTGCAAATTTCTTAGTTTGATTTATGTTTTGATTTTTGTATGGACCATAGCTTAGTTTGATTTATGTTTTGATATCTGTATGGACCATATATATGTTAGTTTGATTTATATTTTGATATCTGTATGGACCATAGCTTCGTTTGATTTATGTTTTGATATATGTATGGACCATATGTTAGTTTGAGATATGTGGTGATATATGTATGGACTATATGTTGATGCATGTGATTGTTTGCAATAGGATATTATACATGGATAAGAGTTGGATCCGAGTTAGAGATCGGTTGGATGAGGATTACAATGTATATGCCCAAGGAGTTAAGAAATTTTTGGAGTTTGCATCCTGTACAATTGGGAGTGATGGTCGTATTAGATGTCCATGCCGACTTTGCAAGAATTTACGTTCTCATAAGATAGAGTTGGTGAAAGAGCATTTGTTTGTTAAAGGTATTGACCAAGGTTATACTGATTGGGTCTTACATAGAGAACCGTTTCCCACATCATTCGAAAACATCGATGAAGATGTACATATAGAGATTGTTGGTGACGATCCGTGCCATAACACGGATCCATCAGAAAACATGGAGCAAATGTTGGGCGACATTAGTATGGGAATGTTTATGGATGAAAGTGGAACAGATCCATATAATTCAAATGATCCACCACATAGCAAATTTACCTGCTTATGGAATGATTCACAACGTGAGTTATATCCAGGGCGTAGAAGGCACAGTAAATTGTCATTTACAGTTAGATTGCTTCATATAAAATCCATGTGCCGAATATCTATTAAGGCGGTCAATATGTTGTTGGAGCTATTTGGAGAGGCACTTCCATCAGATAATATTTTACCTCGCAACTTCTACGAAGCAAAACATTTGAAAAAAGGACTCGGATTTGATTACAATCTAATACATGCATGTCGTAACACCCTGCTCCTTCCTTCCTTCTTCTGACGTAAGCCATTACGTCAGATGCGATAGACAGCCCGCTCCTCCCCTCTAGTGTCTAAGAGCCCCGTTACGCGTGCCAGATCCCGTTGGCTTGTTTTTAAAGATACCATGTAATTTCTAAAAGTTATCTTGTGTTTTAAAGTAATGTGTATTTTACATGGAAGATTCCTATTACTATTTAAATAGAAAATATTTTAAATAACTCAATTATAATATCTTTAAAGAGCTCCAAAAATATTATAATTGTAGGGAATCATTTTATATAAATGATTCCAATTATTTAAAATATTAGGTGATTTAAATAATGATGGAATCTCTATTTTTTTAATAGTGTACTCTTTTAAATATTTTAAGTAAGACTTCATCATTTTTATAAATGATGAAGGAATATTAATTTAAATAATATTCTATCTTAATTCCTCTCAGTGCTTTTAAATAAGTTAGCTTTTACGCATTTTCAAATCAGTATTTAAGGGTCCTCGTAGACCATTTTTATAGACCCCTAGATGTCGGGTTTTAGGATAAAACCCCAGCCCCTCTCTCTTTTTCCTCACTTTTCCCTCCCCTCTCTCTCTCCTCTCTCGGCTTGCAGCGTACGCGGCCCCTCTCTCTATTTCTCGATCTCCTCCACAGCCTAGCCCGGCGCCGGCGTGCCTCACCGACCACACCACCGGCCTCCCCTCCCTCCGGCGAGTCCCCCTGCACCGGTATCACCCCCGCACGCTCTCTCCTCCTCCTCCCTTGGTGGTGCAAGCCCAAACGGGCTTAGAAGCCACAGCGCCGCCGTGCGCCGTTCTCCGGCGCCACCACTCCCTCGACAGCCACCCCTGCCACCGACCGGTCCCCTCTAGCGGCCTCAGCCCCTCCCATGCAGCCACCTTCCTCCACCATGCACGAGCACAGCAAACCCATGCACGGGTTCACTGTGCGGCCTCCTAGTGCCGTCGTGCGGCCATCTCGGCCACCACCACGAGACTCCTCAGGTCTCCCCCTTCCTCCTCCCATGAACCCATGGCCAAAAGGCCTCTCTTCCACCTCCCGGTGTCCCCCTCTCCACCGCACCGGTTTGGCCCGATCCGCCGCCACTGACGGCGAGTGGCCACCCTAGCCGGCATCCTCAAACCACCATGAACCCAACCACACCACCCACGGCCCCGATCTGCCACCCACGACTCCACACTCTCTCTCACTCTCCCACGGCATTTCTCCCCCTCACAATGCACGGTCAGCCCTCTTCCACCACCACGGACCACCGTACCGACCACCACCGAGCCTCCACGGCTCCACTAGCAACCTCCCCTAGCCTAGCCCAAACTTAAACCACCACTTTACGTGGTGGGTAATCACTATACATGATGGACAGTCACTGCACGTGACTGACCGCCACTGTACACGGCAAGATCCGCCATGATACGCTCATTGCCATCATCATCAAGGTCACCGTAGACCCTTCCAAGACCACACCTAGCTATCCAAACACTTAAACAGTCACTGTACGCGGTGTAGCCACCCCGTACGTTCCTCCGGCGTGTTCGCTATGACGGTCATCGAGCGACGCACGGGTTATCCCGTCGATGGTATAATTCTCTATCCCTTGCTATTTATGTTAGATGTTAGCTAGTTGACTAGGTTGTGGACTGTGCTACTAGTATTATAGGACTGTTGTGTAGTATGATGGTGATGTGATGGGCTGTGATGTGAAGTGCTGGACGTAGTTGGGAAGTGTGGGGTGTAGTATTGGGGACTGTGCTATTGGTGTTGTAGTCAGTGCTGTGTAGTGTTGTGGACTGTGCTGTGATATGTGGTTGTAGTGCACGTGCGGTAGTAGTGACGTGGCGTAGTTCTGTGAGCGGAGTACACAAAGAGTGTATGGAGTACATGTGGGATGTACTCCATGTGGTGGAGATGTTGCACCATATGGCGTATGTGCCATAGTGGTGACGTGGCCTGGTTCTGTGAGTGGAGTATACGCGGGATATACTCTATGTGGTGAGATGGTACACCGTATGGCATGTATGCCATAGCGGTGACGTAGCGGAGTGTTGTAAATGGAGTACACGTGGGATGTACTCCATGTGGTAAGGCGATGCACCGTATGGCGTGTATGCCATAGCGGTAATGCGGTGTAGTGTTGTGAGTAGAGTATACGCGGAGTATACTCTATGTGGTAAGTGCTGCACCATGTGGCGTGTGTGCCATAGTGGTGATGTGGCATAGTATTGGGAAGGGAATATGCATGGAGTGTACTCCCTAATGTGCAGCGATACACCGTATGGTGTGTTGCAAGAATGAGGATGGTTGCGTAGTTGTTAGGGGAAGAACTTGGTGTATGGTGTCAGAAACTGTGGAGCAGTGTCCCGAAATGGCTGCGAAGTATGGCTGTAGTCCAAGGCGACGGTGTTGCCATTTGATTGGTTTATGACCGGAAATAAGTGCGAAGTGGCTAAGAAGTATCAGAGCAGTGCAGCGGAAGCATGATTGGGCAACGTTGTGAAGTGACGTGGTCCGTCATGGAGTTACGCTGTGATGACTTAAGATGTATGTAAGGTGATGTGACAAGGTCACAGTGTAGCTTGGGAATAGTCTCGAGCTATATGGCGTGACGTAAAGTACGGTTATAAACAGAGTCCCATCGTGTCAACAGTTGGGATAAACTGTCATGAGGGCCGGGTAGCACGAAGAGTCGTACTAGCCGGGTATGAGAAGGTTGGTAACGGAGTATGCCTTTCGCCATACGAGTCCGGGACCAATGTATTAAATGATGGTCTTAAGAGATAAAAGGGTAAAGTACGTGTGTTGTCTGTTAGACACATATGCCAGACGGATTCACCATATATAATGGGTAATCTGTCTTATGTATGATGACATGGTAATTAAGCCTCAGAGTGGCTCGGAGCCGTGTGACATGAATCGATGGTCATGAGAAGGAGAGTGAGCTAAAATACATGAGGGTAATGATGAAGGTACTGTCTAAGAATGAGATGCGTGGCTTAGTAAGTCTAAGTCATGCGTCGGAATGTGGTTAACAAGAAGAACAGGATAAAGGTCCTAGTGTCTTAATCCTGAGATGAACATGAGTTCATCCTAGTGAGTAAGCACTCGAAGTAGAACGTCAAGGTTGAAGGAAGTAGAGACCGTAATAGGTCTCTAAGGGTTGTATTATAGTAAGAAACGTGAAAGAGCGCGGGATAGAAGGAGAGTATTCTCTAAGTAAAGCATAACTCTATTTATAGTCAGTTGCTTATGCACTAGATAGAAAATAACGTTAAGGTTATGTATGCATGTAGGTTTCCATCTGACACACGCATGAATGGACTGTACGGTATGAATGGACTGTATAGTATGAAAGTAGCATGGAGTCCAGGTAAGTGTTACGTTCATACTCTTCTTGAGTTTTCTAAAGATATAAAGAAGAAAAAGAAATGTTTTTTCCTACGAAAACGAAGAAAAAGCAATGGTCTCCTTTTCAAGGGCAGACGTTTTACGAAAAAAAGAACGAAAAGTAACGTATTTAAAGTATATGTACAGCCTCCTTTGGCAGCCCCTTGTTTACGCACCCAAAAGTATTAACTGTATGCATATGAATGGATGACTATACGTGATATTTATTGTATGTATTTTCAAAGAAAAGACGATGAAAGAAAAGATATTTTTCGGGCTCTCGCCCCAAAAGAATGTTTTCTCACAAAAAGACTTTTTCCCACGAAAAGATGTTTTTCCATGAAAGCACGAATGAAATGAAAAGAAAGGAAAGGCATGCTCATGCACATGAAATGAATGAAAGCTGCGGTTCTCTAGAGCCGCCATGAATGAATGAATGTAAGAAAGAATGAAAGAAAGGCATGAGCATGCATAAATGTATGAAAATACGTAACGGCCACATGAAATGAATGAACGGTGTACCCAAAATGAATGAATGGGCAGATTGCAATGCCGGGCGGTAGTATCTGGTAGTGCTCCCAGTGCTGCATCCCTGACGGAAAGGGATTCCAACCCGTGGCCACGGGCGAATCCATTGGCCCAAAAGGCCGCTAACCCCAGCACACGGGGCGTAACAGTGTGCACTGGCCTATGAAAGTGATAAGAAAAGAATGTACGAATGCATTGCACTCTTCAAGAAATGAAGGCAATAACGGGGGAAAGTTTTACTAAAAGAAAAACACATTTTAAATATGAAAATCCCCGTCTACTGACGTTTACGAAAAGAAAAAGTAATGTAAGAATGCACGGCATTCTTTAAGAAATGGAGGCACTGACAGGGGAAACGTTTTAAGAAAATAAAACCAGTTTTTAAAGAAGAAAAACTTCGTCAGTGATATTTCCAAACGAAAGCATGTATGCATGTATGTATAGTATGTATGGAATGATGAATGCATGATTGAAAACCTATGTTTTTATATTTTAACGGTATGAAGTAATGCTTACTGAGTATTCGACTCATTTTAGTTTTTATGTGTGCCCCTCCCCCCACAGGAACTGAATGAGCAGTACACTTAGGAGGGACACGGCCAAAAGGAGAAGGGCACGGAAGTCTAGGCATGATGGTTTTAAATGTAAGAAAGGCCTTTTTATTTTAAAGATTTATATTTTCCACTGTTTTAAACCCCAAGCCTCTTTTATTGTAAAAGCATATTTTATTTTATAACGTAGAGTCTTGCACCCTGGGAAGGACTGTAAAAGATGTTTTAAATCGGACAGTAATTCCCTTCGTATTTTCTAAAATATTTTGTAAAAATACCCACCACGAGGATGGGCGTTACACATGTATTAATGATTGTGTATTATTTTGGCGAGAGAATGAGCAGTTAAACAAGTGTCCTATTTGCCATGAATCTAGATGGACAACTGAGAAGCAATATGTGCCGCGGAAGATTGTACGTCATTTTTCATTGATACCTAGATTACAACGGTTATTTATGTCACATTCAACGGCTGTGGATATGACATGGCACTCATCATCTAGAGTCAAGAATCATAATGTCATGTCACATCCTGCAGACTCTCAAGTTTGGAAGGAATTTGACAGCAAACACCCATGGTTTGCTGAAGAATCTCGTAATGTTCGACTTGGGTTAGCAACAGATGGATTTAATCCGTTTGGGAACATGAGTACTAGTCATAGTACTTGGCCAGTTGTACTTATGCCGTACAATTTACCACCATGGAAGTGTATGAAAGATCCATATTTCATGATGAGTTTGCTCATTCCAAGTCTGAGATCACTTGGAAATGATATAGACATACACTTATAGCCACTGATAGCAGAATTGAAAGATTTGTAGGAGAATGGAGTATTAACATTTGATTCATCAACAGGCAAGTCATTTAAGATGCATGCTGTGGTGTTATGGACAATAAATGATTTTCATGCTTATGGAAACTTGTCAGGTTGGAGCACTAAGGGGAAATTGGCATGTCCGACTTGTAACAAATATACCCAATTTGAATGGCTTACGTATCGGAAGAAACTATGCTTTATGGGTCATCGTCGATTTTTACCTGGTGACCATAAATGGCGTAGAGAAACTTCTTGTCTGGCGACGATGTTATCGCACAGTTTGCGAATGTCGGAAGTAATGATTTTGGTAAAAAACAACGGAAGAGAAAACGAAGTGCATTAGAGTTGAATTGGACAAAGAAAAGTATCTTTTTTGAACTACCCTACTGGTCAACATTAAAATTGCGACATATTCTCGATGTTATGCATATTGAAAAAAATATATGCGAATCCGTGTTAGGAACGTTGATGTCAATTGAAGGTAAAACAAAAGATAATATAAACTCACGGAAAGATCTAAAGCGGTTGGGAATTAGACTGCAAATGCACTTGCAACAAAATGGCTTGTCTGTTTACATGCCAATTGGATGGTATACATTGTCAAGGAATGAAAGACCTACATTTTGTGAGTGGTTGTAGAAAATTAAATTACCAGATGAGTATGCCTCAAATCTAACAAGGTGTGTGCGAACGAATGATTAGAAAATTACTGGATTAAAAAGTCATGATTGTCATGTCTTTTTACAACGTATATTGCCTGTTGGTATCTGTAGGTTTTTTACTAGAGATGTGCGGGTTGCATTAATTGAGTTGGGTGCCTTTTTTTAAAGATTTATATGCGAGAACGTTGAACCTAGAAGTTTTGGATCGTATGGAACGAGAAATTGCACTAATATTGTGTAAGTTGGAGAGTATTTACCCACCTTCATTTTTTGACATCATGGTTCACTTAACCGTTCATTTGCCACGTGAAGCTCGACTTGCAGGACCAGTCCAATATAGGTGGATGTATCCTATTGAACGATTTCTTGGAAAGTTGAAACGCACTGTGGGTAACAAAGTCCGTCCAAAAGGATCAATTGCAGAAACATATATTGATGATGAGTGGCATACATTCTGTTCCAAATACTTCCACGGGGTTGACACAAAGTTGATCAGCCAAAAAGAAATTTTGATGTTGACCAAGCAAGATAACGGAATGGATTTTCTGTATTTTCCCAACAAGTACGTCCACTTGGTGCTCAGGGTGGTTATGATTTGTGTGAACGGAAATTCGAGAAAGCTCAATGGTACGTGCTAAATAATTGTCCAGAGATAGAGAGCCACTTGAAGTAAGTTTATATTAATTGTTAATTAATTATTGAATTTACTTATTAAACATTTATATAAACATACTTATTGTTGCTAATTTTTTATTTGGGAGTAAATGCTATAGACTTGAGACATGAACAGAAGTTCCCGAAATGGTTCAAACAACGGGTAATGACATTAATATAGATGTAATTTTATTACTTATTAAAATATTACTATTGTTAGTGATTGAATGTTTATACTTTATTTAATATGTAGGTTGTACAAATGCATGCAAGTAATCGGAACGATATATCAGACAAACTATATGCACTAGCGCGTGGTCCCTCGAGACGTGCTGCTCGATATTCTGCATGTATTTCTCGAGGAAGTAGGTATCACACAATTGATCGAGAACTTTATAGGAAAACACAAAATAGTGGTGTCCTTGTTGAAGGGAGTCATGATGGATACAATATTGATTTCTATGGAGTTATCGTACATATAATCGGATTGAGATATGTGGGGGAGCTTGTGGTTTATATGTTTAAGTGTGATTGGTGGGATTTAAGCAATCCTTGAAGAGGAAAATTTCAGGATGAATATTTTCTGAGTATTAATACATCAAAAAAATGGTATGAAGATGATCCTCTCATTTTGGCTTCCCAAGCATCTCAAGTATTCTATTTAGATGATCCACAGTTAGGAAATCAATGGCAAGTAGTACAAAAATTTTCTCCTAGAAATATTTATAACGTTATCCCTGAGGCGAAGGGACAAAATGAAGAAGAAGATGATCCCTCTACTCAAGAAGCATACCAAGAGAATCAACCTACCTTTAACTTATTTGTAGATTTGAGCCAGTATGAGATGATCCCATTACATAGGGAAGATATTGAGGCTGATATAGTTGAGGTGACAATTGATCAAAGTGTTGAGTCATCTGAAGTATCTACAAATGATGAGACCGAATCTATAGATGAAACTGATACAAATGATTGACCAGTTTGTGTTCACATTATACAGTATCTCGCAATTATGCCACCAAAGAGGAAGGAAGTTCACATCCCATCTCCACCTGTTTCTAGCTCTCCATCTGACTTGCCATTAGAGACTGACTCTACGGAACAAGGTAAATAGCTACTACTCATTTTTTCAATTAAGATATATGCTAATTGATATGGAGTAAATAACTAATATTATTTTTAGAGATAACAGTACAATCTCGTCATGGACAAGGCACTACTAGAGGTGTGGCGTTGGAGAAATATCGTAAAGTAGGTAAGATTAAGGTTAACATTCTTGATAAACATACCGGAGGTGAGGGACAACAAAGAGCTTGGCTTGCATCGCATGTGGGTGCTCTTACACAGACTTATGCACCTTTGGCTACGAGTTCATGGCATAAAGTCCCCAAAGAGACGAAAGAGTTTATAAAAAAGCGTTGTTTGTTACGTAATATATCAATATTAAATTTATATTGATATTATTTAATATTCTAAATAATAATGTCTTTGTATATATACTCTTTTAAGGATGACTTTGAACTAAATTATGGTCGAAAAGAGGAGCTTACGACTGTTGAAGAGTTGATGTGTAATGCATTCCGCAAGTATAAGGCGAGGTTTCATAAACATTACAAGAAGTACGAGAACAAGGAAGAAGCACGTGAGCATCCTTTTCAGGATGTCCGACTTGAAGAATGGAAAAAACTTTGTGACATGTTTGATGATCCATCATATAAGGTAAAGTAAATTAATTATTTATGTATCATATTTACAATTTTCACTTACTAACTTTTACAATTTCTATGCAGGAGCGAAGTTCTATAAATTGGTAATGTATTTTTTTATTTTTTTATTGTATAGAGTTTGTTTTTAATATTAATTTTATATCTTAACAATGTCTTTTGTAGGAAGCATCAGACACCAATTATGATCTAACAAAATTATATGCTGCACCACATACTAATAGTAATGGAGAGTCGACTCATCCCGATGCTCGTGAAAATTATGTAAGTATTATAATTTCTTTTAATTAAACATATTTAAATTATTGTGTCAATATTAAACGCATATGTTGTGTGTAGGATAAAATGCTTGCCATACGTGCTGAAGCTGCTTCAGATCATAATTCATCAACAAGTGATGTTGAAATTTTTACACAAGTTCTAAGGCAACGTTTAGGATATTTGAGGGGTTTGGGTCGCTATATAAAGCCTTCAAGCTCTTCATCAACGTCAAGCACTACTGCTATTGCGTTAGAAAATGTAAATTCTACGATTCAAGAATTGCTTACAAAACAGCATGAGTTAGAGGCTCAATTGACAAAACAAGCAGAGATGGAGATTACAAAACAGCATGAGCTAGAGGCTTAATTCACAAAACAAGCAGAGATGGAGACGCACATGAAACAACAAGAAGATGAAAAAAGAGAGATGAAGTTTCAAATGCAGATACTTATGCAACAATTCAGGCTTCCAAACAATTAATTTTCATTAGAAGTTGTTTTGAATATTGAACAATTATATATCATGTACTGAGAATTTTATTAGTATTTTATTGAACAATTTGTAATATATTTTTAAAATATAAATATCTATTTGGTTTTAAATTAGTATTGGTTGTCCATGAAAATAATAACCGTTCGAACACTCATCATCCGTTCGAACGTATACAAATCGGACATAACCGTTCAAACATCATACCTTATCGTTCGAACTGGAAAATGTTGCGCTCCGTTCGAACATTAATTATCCGTTCGAACGTTCTTTACTCTGCATTGTTCGAACAGTCGCATATGTTCGAACGGTATTTTATAAGTTCGAACGGTTTTTCCAAGACGAATTTAATTCGTCCTAAAAAAAATATCCGTTCGAACGATTCCTAACGGTCCAGCTTAATTTCGTCCCAAAATATCTTTTTGGACAGTTTTATAGGGACGACCACGCGACACTTTTTTTTCGTTCCAAAAAATATTCTGGGATGAAATACCAATATTTTGGGATGAAATTTTTCATTCCAAAAAACATAATTTGTTGTAGTGTCTGTGTCGGTGCGGAGGCTGCCCCTATCCTTTCTACACAGCTTCTATGCCTCTCATGATGTACCAACTTAGGAAAAGAAGATTGGAGCACCGATATGCATCCAAACAATCCTCTTCATGCACGGATGTGGCTCCCTTAATCCTCACGTGTGATTTGATAAAAGTCGTGACACCAAGATGATAAACACATGGATTATACACCCCATCGCCATGTACAAACATACAAAATGTGAAAAGTATAAATATCACAACGAAAAAATATAAGACAGTCAAAAGCTTAAAAACCATACAACCTGAAACAAAGTCCTCCAAGAGGTTATACAATCATCCTGGTGAAAAATATAAATAAAGCGGTAACAAGTCCCACTACAAATATGGATAAGAAATAGAAATCAACAAGCCAATCACTCCTCTGGCAGAGCCGGTCCCTCCGGTTCTAATTCCTCCTCTGCATCAAAGTCTACGGTACAGTGAGATTTTACAATCTCAGTAAGTAATCAACATGCAACAACCAAGAGTTTAAAACATGAAGTTAACAACCAACAAAGTAAGACAACCATACACACAAAAGACCACAATATCCATTTCTTCTACCCTTTCTAAAAAATAACACATTTAAACAGAACACTCATGCCTAAAACTCCTTTGGCCCAAAACACAACCATTTAATATGCATACACCACGGGTAACAATCGTGCATGTGACTTCATAACGAGAGATGTCCAGCTACACGCGTAATCTCATCCTCCATCCAGCCCATGGCCTAATTCCCAACAACAACTACGATTATCAACGCAACACTTCATGGGCCCAAACCCCTTCTCAACACAACTAGACTGCAAATAGAGTTAGTGATAAATTCACATCTTAAACTCAAAGGTCACACTGGAGAGTTACTTACGACGTGAACAAGCAAATCTAGAAGATCGAGTGCATACCGGCCTACGAGGTCCCGCATTTGGACAAGTGCACGTGTTGCTACGCAGACGGACACCAAACCATTAGTAAATACACAAAATGTAAACAGAAGCTAAAAAGCAACTCGTGGCAGATTTGGCTCAGCGAGTTGAAGCAAAAAGTGGTGGAGCAGCAACGGTGCAAGGTGGCAGCAGTAGATTTGGGCAAGACAGAGGGCTTTTAGTGGGTTTTTTTTTTTCACGAAGAGGATATCAAATCTAGGTTGCTAGTGGGCAGAGGAGAGGGTTTCTACAGTGTGGTGCAGCGGGCCACAATGAGACTACTGTTGAGAAGGTCTATCACTCATGGGTTTGGTGGAACCGACAAAAAGGGATGACGGGAAAAGAAAGATGGGTGCTCGAGGGTGATAGCGGCCTTTAGAAAGCAGCTGGGGCAGCAGTACACAACAAAAGACACTCCTGCAAGCTTCGAGAAGCATAACTGTTGGAACCATAGGGGCAAAAGAGAAGATACGAAGTGAAGAACTGATCTGAGATGGAAGTCTATGAAACTGATGAAGCATTTGAACTCAAAATGGCATCATCGCATAAGGGGTTCAATGCACAGTTTGGGCTGCTTAAGGGAAACACACTGTTTAAATAAAGGAAATAGTTGGGTCGGTTTTTTATTTAAGTCTTGTCTATAATACGCAGCATTTTAGTGTTTATAAACACTGAAATGATGTGTTTCATTGCTGTCTTTTATTTAAAGTGAACGGTGGTCATTTTATCTTATTTACTAGAGTTTGTTATGAGATGGGTATTTGGCATAGGAACGCAATAGAGTAAGGGTCTTTGATCATTTTGGGAATCTATTTGTTGTAATGGAGGAAGGAATTGCCTCGAACAAATTCCAACGTGATTAGTTAATGCATTTTAGTATTTCCTCCATCTTCTTCCTTGTGTTCATTCATCCACAATACGATCGTAAATATAAAGTTTTATATCCAGGTCTCTAACAAGTGGTATCACTTAAGCACCGATCTTGCCTAAAAACCTTATGCAAATTACAACCCAGAAAAGCATTATACATCCAAATAGATTCTACAAACTTAGAAAATCCATACACCATCGACCAACTCCTACAACCCAGAAAATCCATACACCACCAACCTGCTTCTTCACCCAATATCCTAGTTCCCAAACACACACCCATACACAATCCATTTCATTTCCATCCCCCACATTCAGCTACAGAAAACCATCCAAACAAGGCCATGGCTGATGCTACAAGATCCAAACACATGCAACAACCGATTGATGGCTTGGAGGAGAGCCATCTAGAAGCCCAAAAATGCTTCAATACCATTGATGAGAGACTAGACCAGCTCACGGAAATGGTTTGCACCTTGGTAGCTCATCAAGGAAAAATGGCAAGGGACCTGCAAAACTAGCAAGATAATGAGCAGTTGCAGCAAAGAGGACCAAATGTAATAGGTATTTGCATAGAGTTCCCTCATTTCAAAGCCTCACAATACTTTGAATTCCACCAAACTACCCCTACCCAAAAGTTGTTGTTAGCTTCTTATCACATGGAGGGGGAAGCCTTGATATGATACAAAGGGGCCTTAAATACTGCCCAGTTTATGAATTGGGAGACCTTGGTACGTGCTATGTTGGCTTGTTTTGGACCAACAACATATGACAACCCTATGGAAACCTTAAAAAGGTTGAAACAAACCACAGCTGTGATAGCCTATAAAGCTAGCTTTGAAGCCCTTTCGAATAGGGTGAGGAGACTACCTAACCACCATAAGCTAAGTTGCTTCCTCAGTGGGTTGAAGGATGAAATATTGTTGCCCATTTGCATGTTTAACCCTTATAGCTTGATTGCAATATTTAGATTAGCCCGAATTCAAAAGAGTCTCTTGCTAGCACTAAGAACCTAGTGAAATTCTAGAGGGAGGAGGCCCCATTCTACTCGGGCAGCAACATTAATTCCTACACACAGTTTGGTGAGGGTGCAAATTGTAACCAGGAAAACAGCCAACCCATTAAAAAAATATTTTCACTACGATGGATGAGAAGTGAAACCCCACTCACGTATGCAAGAGCCCAAAATTTTATTTCCTACAAGGGTTCGAGGAGCTGGATAATATGCAAGAAGGGGAAGAAGTAGCTGTTTGCTGATGTGGTTACTGATTTGAACTCGAAATAGAATGGGGTCATGGTGGAACCTGAGATTTCCTTGAATGCGATCACGGGGACTCCTAGTTCAAAAGCTGTGCGACTTGTTGGGTGGATTGGGAGTGCACAAGTGGTGCTATTGGTGGACTCTAGGTCTACACAGTTTTTTGGACTTGCCCTGGCTGCGAAGTTGAATGTCAATGAGGGTAAGAAGATTGCTATCAAAGTTGCAAATGGGCAAATGGTGCAAGGTTTAGGCCACTACAGCAAGGTTAAAACAAAAATACAAGGTATTCAATTCAACCCTTCTTATTATATTTTGCCTCTTGGTGGTTGTGAAGTGGTCCTTGGGGTAGACTGGTTAGAAACCCTTGGATTAATTTTGAGGAGTTTTGTTGAATTAAGTATGAAGTTTGAGCACTCAGGTAAAAAGGTGGAGCTGTTGGGGCTGAAGTTAAATGACCTTATAGTTGAAAAAGGTGGAAAGGCCAGCTTGCTTCGATGCATAAAGGGAATGGGTTATTTTTACAACTGTTACTTGAGGAAAATACTGAGAAAACCATGGATGGGGGAGAAGATATCTAGCAATTAATTGCTAAATTTGCCCAAGTATTTGAAGTACCATGAGGGTTGCCACCCTCAAGGCCCCGAGACCATAGAATTCCCTTCAAAGATGGAACTCAACCCATGACTGCTAGACCTTACCATTACCCCCATAACCAAAAATCTAAGATAGACAAGATTGTGGTTGAGTTGTTAAATTAGGGGTGATAAGTCCTAGCACTAGCCCTTTCTCTTCTCCCATGCTTCTAGTTTGTAAGGTGGATAGGAGTTGGCGGATGTACGTTGGCTATAGGGTCCTTAACCAAAAGACCAGAAAGGACACGTTTCCCATACCCATTATCGATGAGCTATTGCATTAATTATACGGGTCGGTTGTGTTTTCAAAATTGGACTTGAGGTTCGAATACCACCAAATCAGGGTGGTACCGGAGGACGTGGCAAAAACAGCTTTTTGGACTCACGAATGGCACTATGAATTCCTCGTGATGCCCTTTGGGTTGACTAATGCCCCATAAGCTTTTCGAAGGTTGATGGATAATGTTTTCAGGCCCTATTTGAGGCGGTTTGTACTAGTGTTTTTTGACGGTATCTTAATATACATCAAGTGTTGGGCAGATCATGCGGAGCATTTGGTGGTAGTATTGGAAGTGTTGAAGAAAAATCAGCTATAAGCCAAACTATTGAAGTGCCAATTTGGGGTTACCGAGGTGAATTATTTAGGGCACATGATCAATGAAAAATGGGTGATGGCTGATTCCCGTAAAGGAGCTGCCATGTTAGATTAGCCTATACTAGTGAATGTTAAATCCTTGTAGGGCTTTTTGGGTTCGACGGTGTACTACCACAAGTTCATCAATGGAACGATTGATACCCCGTTAATAGATTTATTAAAAAACATGCCTTTGTGTGGAATGATGAGGCAATGAAGGCCTTTAATGAGCTAAAAGTGGCTATGACACAACCCCTGGTCCTTAGACTTCTTGATTTTTCAAAACCCTTTACGATTGAGTGTGATACAAGGGGGAGGGGAATGGGGTCAGTTTTATTGCAAGCTGGGCAGCACCTTACTTATATGAGCAAGGCATTGAAGGGTAAGGAACTCCTCCTTTCCACTTATGCATAGGAGCTCCTAGCCTTGGTGATGGCTGTGAGGAAATGGAGGCCTTGTTTCTTAGGGCAATCATTTGTAGTAAAAACTTATCAGTAGGTCCGAAAATTCCTGTTGGAGTAGCGAGTGGGGACCGTAGCACAACAAAAATGTGTAAGTTAATGGGGTATGACTTTGCAATTGTGTACAAGTAAGGAGAGGAAAAGGTTGTGGCAGATGCCTTGTCGAGAAAGGAAGAAAGGGATAAGTTGGAAGAGGGAGCCTTATCCATGATATCATTTCTGACACCCGATTGGGTAGAGAAGCTCAAGGCAAGTTATGAAGGGTCAAATGAGCTAAGGGAGGTCCTCAATAATCTCAGGGAAGGCACGGTTCCTGTTAAAAGCTATAAATTTCAGTAGGGGTTGATATTAAAAAAAAGGGAGAATTTTCCGTGCAGCAGATTCTGCCTTCAAAACTAAAGTGTTGCAGCATATTCATGATCATCCCCTAGGAGGGCATTCGGGGTATTTGAAGACTTACCAACATGCTAAAAGAGATTTTTATTAGAATGGGATGAAGAAGGACATAAAAAGATGGGTACAGGAATGTGAAATCTATCAAGCAGTGAAGTACGAGACAACACCACCTGTAGGTTTGCTACAACCTCTACCAATCCCTCATCAAGCTTGGATAGA
Source organism: Cyclocarya paliurus (assembly GCA_029856935.1). Taxonomy (NCBI): domain Eukaryota; kingdom Viridiplantae; phylum Streptophyta; class Magnoliopsida; order Fagales; family Juglandaceae; genus Cyclocarya; species Cyclocarya paliurus. The sequence goes on from CM056952.1 coordinate 25,295,068, forward strand.
TATTTCTATGGATTTCATAGAAGGGTTGCCCATGTCGAGTGGGTTTACTATGATCCTAGTTTTGGTGGATAGGTTCACCAAGCTTGGACACTTTATACCCCTATCTCATCCTTATCCAGCAACTACTGTGGCTAATTTGTTTATGATTCATGTATTTAAACTGCATGGGTTACCCCGTACTATTGTTACTGACCAAGATCCAGTGTTTGTGAGTTCCTTTGGGCAAGCCTTCTTTTCATTGCAAGGGTTAATTTTGAATTACAGCTTTGTAGATAGAAGCCTTAAACAAATGTCTTGAACCCTACCTAAGATGTTATGCTGGAGTTAAGCCTCAAAGATGGACACAATGGCTGCCCATTAGAGAATGGTGATATAACACCACCAAAATGACGACGTTTCAAGCACTATACAACTACCCACCACCACAACTATTATCCTATATTCCCGGGACCTCCTCAAACCAAACAGTAAACCAAACCTTACAAAACCAAGACCAAATCCTAAAGCTATTGAAAGAAAATCTCGAAAGTGCAAGAAAAACAATGAAAACACATGCAGATAAGCACAAAACAGAGAGACAATTTGATGAAGGAGATTGGGTGTACCTGCAGTTGCAACCGTATCGCCAAAAGTCAGTGGCCCATCGCTGCAATATGAAACTTTCTCCCCTATATTATGGGTTGTTCCAGATGGAGAAAAGGGGGGGGGGGGGTGGCGTACTGCCTAAAGTTGCCAACATCCTCTCAATTCACCCCACTTTCCGCGTATCCTGTCTAAAAAAGAAAGTGGGGAGCTCAATCTAGCCACTGGTGACTTTACCACCGGCTGACATGAATGGGAAAGTTCGGCTTAAGCTCGAATCCATTGTAGATTGGTGACTAAAAAGGGAAGGAAATCGAGGGATCACTAAGGTTTTTGTGAAATGGAAGGGAATGATGGAAGAGGAGAATACGTGGGAGAAGCTTTGGAAGCTTCAGTAGCTCTATCTTCACCTTGTGGACAAGGTGCTGTAAAGAAATGTGGAGTTTTTGGAACCCTAAGGGCGAAGGAGAAGACACGAAGTGGAGAACTGATCTAATATGCGAAACTAATGAAGCATCTGAACTCAAAATGGAATCATCTCATAAGAGTTCAACGCACCATTTGGGATGCTTAGAGGAAAAGCACTGTTTAAATAAAGGAAATAGTTGGGTCGGTTTTATATTTAAGTCCTATCTTTAATACGTAGCATTTTAGTGTTTATAAAAACTAAAACGATGTGTTTTCGTTGTTGTCTTTTATTTTAAGTTAATAGTGGTCATTTTATCTTATTTGCTAGAGTTTTTTACGGGATAGGTATTTGGCATAGGAATGCAGTGGAGTAAGGGTCTTTGATTATTTTGGGAATCTATTTGTTGTAATGGAGGAAGGAATTGCCTCGAACCAATTCCAACGTGATTAGTTAATGCATTTCAGTATTTCCTCCTAGTTCATCCACAATACAGTAGTAAATATATAGTTTTATATCCAAGTCTCTAACAAGAACAAAGGATGGGGTTTCCCTAGACCTTAGCTTTCAGATGGAGAGAAGGGATTTTTTTTTTTTGTGGTCATTTGAGGGATGGAGAACTAGGCCTATTTATAGGCTGAGTGAGGGTTCTCGATAGTCACAATTGTCACTGCAATTGGGGGTAGTGGACGGTGTGGGGTATATGAGAGATCCACTTGTGGCACGCGACCAGTGGCTTCCAACAGAGGTGAGCCATTACCATGGCTAAAACCATCATGGGCTGCAAAGAGGAGGGAGGGGGGGGGGAGAAAAATAGGTCGCAGGCCTCGTGGGTTAGAGGTGTTGGGCGGTGGTGGAGGGGCTTGCAGTGGTGGATGAGTGGTGCCAAGCGGATAGTAGAGAGGGGCGGCGACACAAGGACTCAGCTTGGAGGAGAAAGAAAAGAATGAAGAAGAAGAAGAAGAAAAGAAAGAGAGGAGAAAAGAGAAGGGTGCAGCACTGGGGGAAAAGACCAGAAGAAGAAAACTAGGATTTTCATCCATACCCCAAAACGACACCGTTTTGGGAAGGTAAAACAAATTCTCCCACAAGTAGCCAAAATGATGCCGTTTGAGGAGGAGGGGGGGCTAGGCTCCCTCATGCACACGGGCTGGGCCCGATTTCCACAACCCTACTATGCCTAAAAGCTCACAACACAACACACAAACCCCATTTCCTAACCCACTACACCGAAAGGCCCAAACCAACAAAGAATAACAAAAATCAAATAATCAATAATACTAATAAATAAATAAAAACACACAAATTTCGGGATCTCACAATGGAGGTAAGTGGTACTTAGTACTTGGCTCCAGAATGTTGTTGTTGGGATTGCAAATTTTTTTTTGTGTTGATGGATCATACTTTTTACATGTTTCAGAGTTGCTGATGATTTGATTGAAATACTTTTGCTTGCTATCCATAGAATTCTCTGTTGCATATATTGTGATATTATTGTTGATGGGATGTAGGTGTTACGATTTTGTTTTGTGAATGGAGACTGATTGAGTTTTTGGTCACTGCTTTGGTGATGAACTCGTGTGGTAAGTAATTCTATGGACCGGCCCTGAAAATGACATTTGATAGAATTGCATAATTGTGTTCAGTGTCCTATTTGAAGTGATGGAATTATTGTGCAATTTGTAATGTGGTTGGGTGCTATGTGAAGTGATGGGAATATTATTGCGCCCTCGACCCCCTCTGGGCTCTGGCAAGAGCCGGGATGTTGGCTGCTTGGGTCAAACACCCCTTGCATAACAAGAAAACATAGTGTGTGCTCGCATGCTCGATAAATATGTATAGTTAATTCACAACGGAAAAAAAGGACAATGAATTAATTTTAACATTACCAAAAAGTTCAAATTACAACTCCAAGAAAATAATCCATAGGCCACCACTCTCCCAACCCTCGACATAAATTTATATAGTCATCCAACTAATTAAAAGGAAACACCAAACAACGCTACATAAGGGAAAATGTGTAACGACCCCGCCCCGCGAGGGGCGGAATCCGCTACGTACATACCTATTCTTAGCATATTTTTCTTTCCATTTTCCTTCCTATCTTTTCCCTCACCGACAGGGAAGACACTAAGCGTCTGCCTCTCTCTCTCTGCAGTAATGCTTTGCTCCCCAGCCTTTTCATCATTTCCTGGACGTTTAAAACATTAAAACAAAAGTGAATCTAATACTCAGTAAGTAGTACACCATGCAGTGAACATACTAGGCATCTATCCTTTTCCTTTTGAAAACATGCATACATAAGCATTTGCATTTCATTCCATGCATAAACATTCTTAGAAATAATTAGGCTTTCATACATAAACATTCTTTCATGCTTTTCATCTTTCATGCATAACCATTCTTTTCATGCCTTTCATGCTTTACATCTTTTCATGCATAACATGCTTTTCATGCATTACATATTTTCACTTTCATAGGCCATTGTACACTGTTACGCCCCGCGTGCTAGGGTTAGCGGCCCTATGGCCAATGGATTCGCCTGTGGCCACAGGTTGGAATCTCATTCCGTCAGGGTGCAGCACTAGTGCACTATCAGATACTACTATCCGGCATTGCAATCTGCCCATTCATTCATTGGGCACCCATTTCCTTTCTTGTGGCCGTTAAGTATTTTCATTCATTGAAACTTTCATTTCCTTTCATTCCTTTCATACTTTCATTCATTTCAGTCATTTTCATTTAACAGTTCATTCATAGGAAAGGAACGTCACTTAAAAACATGAGCTTAAACATCATTTAAAGTTTTCACATCATCTTAAGGCATGAGTTTAAACATCATTTAAAGGCATGAGCTTAAATATCATTAAAAGCATGGCTTAAACATCACTTAAAAGCATAGGATTAAACATCACTTAAAAGCATAGGTTTAAACATCACTTAAAAGCATAAGCTTAAACCATCAATTAAAAGCATGAGTTGAACATCGTTGAAAAGCACGAGCATAAACCTAATTTAAAAGCATGAGCTTAAACGTCATTTAAAAACATGGCTTAAACATAATCTTTCAAGACATCCTTTAAAGCGTCAGTTCTCAGGGGCATTTTAAAACGTAAGTTCTCAGGGACATTTAAAGCATCAGTTCATAGGGACATTTTAAAACATTTAAAGCATCACTTGAAGCATAAAACATGAGATGTTCCTTTCCTTTCCTTTCCTTTGCATTTTAAACCTTTTTATCATCGTTTTTAGTTCAATGCACATGCATTTTCATGAACAGGATATATTTTCATGCTATATTACATATAGGAATAATCATAAGTTTCTTGAGAGAGCATGCATGAAAATCTCATGACTTAGAATCCACATGCATTTATTACTTTATACATGTACACATAATTATAATCGATAAGGTACTTAATAGGGGCTACTGAGAAAGGGCTGTATATACTATATTCATTTACTTAGAGAAACATTTGCAATGAGAGAGATATTCTTTCATAAAGAGAGCATGGTGTAAGAAGTATGGTCATAGCTACTTACCTCTATGCTCCTCGATACTTCCATCATCAATATTCCTATTCCAATCAATAACATAAGCGTGTTAATACTTACTTATACAATATCCTTTAGCCCTCCCTTTAAAAGAGAAAGCCACGATACTTCAATCTAACGTCCATTCTATGCTTAGCATTATCCAAATGAATACTCCTCACCTCAACTTATAAGAGAAATAACTGAAGTATTAAGACATGCTAGCTGTCCATGGAAAGGCTATTTTAAAACTTACATGAAAGGTAGTTAAGAATTCATAGGCTTCAAGCAAGGTTTCTTTGGTTCAAGCTCACTTTGGGTTATGGACATTAGGAGATAAAAATCTGGAATTCTCGACAATAAGCTTTAAAATAGATTTAGGCATCTCAAGTGGGTTAAACAAGCTTAGGGAACATGCCCTTTAATCAACTTGTGGTCCCTCATTAGAAAAAGGTTAGCTCATCAATATTTTGGACTCTTGGATTAGGTAGAATTTAACCAAATGAGGGACTCTATTTTTACATCAAGACATGGCATGACATAGGCTTAGGAATATTTGGACAGCTTTGCATATCTCAATACATTATGCACAATTAATCTCTTATATCTAAACTAATTAAACTATAACCTATTCACATAAGCAATATATTAATTAGTTTAGATAAAACCTCCCATTAAAATTAAAGTAGCATAAAATATAGCAAGGTTACCCATTAAGAAATTTTAAAACCTTTCAACACTTAAGCTTATGCTTTACTTACTTAATACCATTTAAAGCAAGATATAAATTACAAGACCCAAGCAAGACCTCTTAAACCAAAACTCTAGCATCTTAAAAATAGATTATCAACCAAATCTCAACACAAGGCACATGATACTAACATATACGATTTAAATTCACTTTAAATCATCACCTATGATTAAACCAATTTTAATATCAACATACCATTTTCGAATATAGAAAAATACATAGCAAAACAACTATAATAACATTCGGTTTGGGCCAAAAATAGGGCATACATACTTATTTGCAATATAGGAAATTACATACATCAAAACACAAGCTTAAACAACTCAATAGGCTTCCAAAATCACATTAAAAGTAAATAAGTCAAATTAGAATTTTTACCTCAAGCTCTTAGTTTCTTTCAAGAGGCAAGATAGAGGATCAAAAGGTGATGAACCCGTGTTGATGAAGAACAAGAGATAACACTATTTTAAACCCCAAAACTAAAACATCAAAATGATCAAAGGAAAACCTACTTGATTAAACTATGGCTAGGTTTTGAAATACACAAGGGAGAGGGTTGAGGATGCTCTTACCTTACTATGTAATCATAAGCTTGAAAATGATGCGAGGAATTGGTTTCTTGAATGAGCAAAAGAGAGGAGATGAAGAGAAAGTGTGTTAGCTTGCTTGGAAAGGGAGTGAAAATTTATTTCCTTTCTTGGATGTGGCCGACGGGTATGGGGCGGATAAAGGGAAAATGATTTTATTTTCTTCTCCTTTATATTGCCTTAATTGATGGGTGTAAGCAAAAGAGGAAAAACGAATTAAAAACTTCTCATGGAAGCTTACGGTTTACAAAGAGAAAAGTGGTCAATTGGTCTTAGTCAAGGCTTATCCTACAAGCTAGGGAATGGATGGTGGAGATTTATCTACCTCAAGAATGCTTTTCACCTACCAATCCAATGGTAGAGATTAATTGGGTCATTTTCTAAATAAATAAAAATTAAAGGGGTTAAGAAAAAAAAAAATTATTTCAAAGTCTTCAAAATAATATTCTTGATTTATTTTAATAAATCATACTTTTTTAAAAAATAAAACATACTCATCTTAGTTTAAAAAAAAAAAAGACATACTCATCTTAAAATAAATTAATTGAAAGTAGTAATAACAATCATTTTTATCTCAAAATATTTAACTTGAGAATTAATAGAATGACGTAAGGACCTACGTAGTAGGATTTGGATATTACAAAAGGTACCCAAGTGTTCACTCCTCAAGCAAAACCAATCCTCTAAGCTCATAACCGTCCTCTATATCAAAATCTATGGTTTCACTTTGCAAAACTACAAGTGGGGACACCACAATGTGATTTCACAATCTTAGAAATTAAAGCCAATAGAATGACATTCAAAAATACAAACATGAAAAAAGTGGACATATCATAGCATTTAGAAAAAAACCAATGAGATTTACCAACAAAACCAATATCCTTCTCAACAATTTACAAACAAGCCACGCATGCCAAAAATCCACATTTCAATTTTTAAAGGATCCATTTAATTACACATGCACCATGGTCTCCCTTTTGGACTATCCGCACACGCTGGCTCCCTTCGTCACACTATAGGTAACAATCGTGCATATGACTTCGTAACAAGTGATGCCCAACTCTGTGCCGAGTGCGTACATGACCGGGCATCCTCTAACCTTTGCCAACAGAGAGGCCAAAAAGTCGGCACAAGAGTGTTACCTTTTTCATCCGAGCTCATTGTCGCCCGGCTACAACCCAAGGGACGTCACTTAGTTTTACACGCTCTTGAGTGACCATAAGAGCTTTACCAAAATAATGTCCCATCTCAACTTGTGATCATGATCTGCACCCACCCACAAAGCACATTTTTAATGAATAACACTAAGAACATAGTTTCATAGCATAACCAAAGAACATAGCACAATTAATAAATTAATCATAGCACAAACATGGATCAGAGCATAGTTAATACAATAAAGGTAAATAACAATTGTGAATAATGTAGATGCCTGAACTGATAGATATTGGATGAAATGGCAATAATACATCAACCAATGCCCAAACAACACACAGATTAACAAGTTACAACTACATGTGATTCCCATTGCTTGACCTGACCCTCGTCCAACAATTTCAACACTAACTACAATATTATATCCCAACACTCCATAAGGCCCCCTGCCACTTCTCATTCACAACCAGACTGCAACAAACATAGTTTAACAATTATTTAGCATGGGTATTTTAGGGGTTAGCATGAGGTTTTACATACAACACATAAGGCAATCTTGGATAATTGAGTTCGTCATCTAAGGTATCCAGTGAGTGTGCGTGCGTGTTGTGTGGCGGCGGGCAGCAGGGGCGGTGCACCATGACAGAGGCAAATCTCGGTAGATTAGTGGGGATCCATGGCTAAGGAAAGAATTAAGGGTGATCAGACTGACGAAAAGGAGGGTGGTGGTGGGCGGTAGAACACATTGAATAGTGGCAGATCTGGGCAAAACATTAGAATGTATAGTTGGAAAAGTAGTGGGTGGACATCTTTATGAAAATAGAGGGTGGGGAAGGGGAACTTGTGGTGGTTGACAGTGGTGGTTGGCGGCAATTTGAAATCCTAGGAGATTTGGTTTAGATATTCTGGAAGATCTGAAAGGCGAGAGGTCGACTAGGAATAGGAAAGGGTGGGGGATGCTCGGACAACCTGCGCTTAGCAACAAAGGGTGGTGATTCACGACGGGGGCGTGTTAACTACTGGATAGAGATTGAGAGATAAAGGGAGGGAGAGATCTACGAGAAGGAGGGCAAGCGAGAGGGTTAAGAGCAAAATGCACGGCAAGGAGTGGTGATGAAATTGGCTATGACAAACAACACGACGAGAGAGATAGTGAGCTATAGAGAGAGAGAGTGTGTGAGTGAGTGAGTGAGAGAGAGAGAGAGAGAGAGAGAGAGAGAGAGAGAGAGAGAGAGAGTTAGTTAGTGGCAGAGACAAGGAAGGTAAGGGCAATGAACCCAGAAGCTGAGAGGTAGGAGCCATCTTGGCCGACATTGGATGGAGTGCTACAATGTTGTAGGTAGCAAGAACATGGGTTTTCAAACCCAAAATGGATATTGGTTTCCTATAAGAAAGGGTGGACGATGGAGGGGTGGGAGAAGTCAAGAGAGAGAGAGAGGGATCCACCGCAACCAACGTTGAACCACATGGTGAGATAGTTATGGTAGGTGATGGCGGCACAATGACACCAAATTGGCTACCAAGAGAAAGGCAGAGAAAATAAGAGAATGAGGGTGATATGGAAAGAGAGAGTGATACGAAGGAGATGACCTAACGGCAGGTTCGTAGGACGTTGCTGGCAACTGAGGTGCAGAGCTTGAGCTGTGGTTGTGCATAAGGAGAGAAAACAGAGAGAACTCGAAGGAGAGGGTGTGTGGCGCTGGATGGAGAAGAAGGGAGAAGAGAAAAAATTAAGGTTTCCTTCCCTTAGGCTAAAACGACGTAGTTTAGGGGGAAGGGGCTAGGTACACTTGCATGGGCTGGGTTGACTCCACACACACACCAACGGGCTGACCTATCTCTCACACCCACACACAATAAAATCAACTTAAGCAACATGGGGCTTCAGCTTACTAAAGAAAACACATATAGACTTCGGCTTCACATCCTTCCAGCCTTAAAAAGGATTTTGTCTTGGAAATTTGCTTAGCTAACTATTGCTACTTCCAAATGGCTCATCAAGTTAATACTCTTTGCCTTTACTTCCATAAGTTATACTATTAGTACAACTAGTTCTTCCAATAGAACATAAAGTTTAAAACCTCAAGGTTAACCATGCAGTTCAAAATCTCAAATCGACAGGAAACTATTCTACAATGCCCATATTTCTTAATGCTTTATTACCTCATAAATTAGGTTATCCTATCCATTGTCAATGCCTAAGTTTCAACTTCCAAGCCTTTATTTTACACCACGCTTTGGTGAGTTATCAGTCCCTTCTCAAGTTAACCATCAATGTCCATCATTCCCCAACCAAACGTTCAATCTCCAAACGAAAGTATAGCCTCAAATTTTAAATTCCTCTGTGACCTCAAGTCACAACTGATTCCTGAAGATAACCAACAAAATTACTACCAACCATCATTTCATTGAGTATCATGCTTCATCTGCGTGCTCTAATCATCTCACCATAAAGCCTAAGGCCAAGATCTCTTGAATTTAACACTATTGTATCGAATCCACTTTGACACCTACCAAAGAAAATCCTTCCAAACTTAAAAGAGACAAAGACCTCTTCTATACAAAATTCATACACACTCACATATATATTATGAGTCGACCGTTTGCATCCTTATTCAAAACCAATACTCCTCGATAATGCACACATTATCAACTCAACATACTACTACCAATCGACCTACACCCTCTGAATGACAGAAGCAAATATCGTTGTATCAATGGATCAAGGTTAATGCTTTAAAAGAGTCTACCAAGAAAATTTATTTCTAACAGTTTGCTTGAAGTGATAGAAGAACTTAGAAATTCATACACTAAGTCAAGCCCATGCTGCGAATAAGGCTAAGCCATCAAAATAAACCAATAAAAAGTCAAACGTGATGTGGTGAAAGTCGGGATTTACTCGAAGGCTTCCAATCTATGAAAGCAAATCGAACTAATGATTGAGGCCACAATTAGTCACAAAAAGGTTTGTCCCACCAAGTGTGACGCCCCAACTCCCACGTACAAACAGCACATGAATCGTGACGTCAAGATGATGACAACACGGGTCACACATCCCAACGACAAGTGTTAAAGTGTGTGCAACATGCAAAAGTGCATAACAAAACACAGCGGATAAATAATTAAATCAGTCTACTAAATACCAGAATTTTTATATACAAAATAACCAAAATAAATATCCGTTTAAAAAGTTATACAGTTATCCAAAAATACAGTAAAAAGCCAAATACATACACGAGAGATAAATAATTTCCATAATCCAAAACAATAATAACCACATGTCACCTCCACCAAGGAGCCGATCTCACAAGCTCCACAACCTCACCTGCACCAAAGTCTACGGTACCATAAAGTGGTACTGCAGGTAAGTAATAATCCAAACAATCTCCAAGATCAAAATACATTAATGCTACCAACCATGCATCCATATGATGTACTATGCACCAGATCCAAAATATCATTTTTCTCCAAAAAATGAATATTTTTCAATGCACACCAAAATCCCATTTTGGCCCAAAAACATAATCCGTCATTTTTCCATAAAATGATTTACACAAAAATATTTGTCGGACACTGTAGGCGAGAATCACAAGCGGGACTCTACCACCATCCCTGCTTACCACCATCCCTACCAGTGCACCGTAGGCAGGAATTGCAGGCGGGACAACACCACCATCCCTGCTTACCACCATCCCTACGCATATACTGTAGGCGGGAATCACAAGCGAGACAACACCACCATCCCTACTTATCACCATCCCTACAGTTCCTTTCCACACAACACAAAAACCCATTAGAGCACTGTAGGCGGGAATAACAGGCGAGACTTTACCACCATCCCTACCGCGTGCACCGTAGGCGGGAATCGTAGGCGGGACTACACCACCATCCCTGCTTACCACCATCCCTACGCGTACACCGTAGGCGGGAATCGCAGGCGGGACTATACCACCATCCCTACAGTCTCTTTTTTTCTTTTTCCTATAAAAATCCAGTTTTCCAATGAACACATGAACATGAATGCAATTATACGAAAACCCAGTTTTCAATTTACAAACATGAACATGCGTATACATGCAATGTACCAGACACAACAACAATATCCAATAACCAACCAATAACTAAACACAACTCCAACCTCCAACAATCAACCAAATCACAATAACCAATTTCCAACACCCAACCAAATCACAATATAACCAATCACAGTAATATTAAAATGAGTTAGTGCAAAAATATATTAAAATCTTAAAAGATGTTTGGAGAAATACTTACAGCACTATATAATAATTTTTGGAGGATCATAGAAGAGCTGGAAGCGCCAAAATAGTAATTCCACAGTGTAAAAACACTGTGGCCGAAATACACAGTATACCCAAATTTAGACGGGGTCAAACGAAGATTTGGAATTGATAGGGTAGGGCCTATGGAAAGTGGTGAAGCTAATGGAATCAATGGTTGGCCGTGGGTGGTGGCCGAAACGGTGGTGGAAGGCCAAAAAGGGGCAAATCGGAGTTGTGTTCGTGGAGGTGGCTCCGGCGACGGATTGGGGCCGAAAATGGATGGTTAAGGACGGCAAGGGACTGGTGATGAAGTGGTGAATAAATGGTGGCTAATGGTGGCCGGACGGGGGCGCAGCGACGCACGGACTGCCGCGGGTTCGAACGAGCCGTGGAAGCTAACGGCGGCGTTAGCCGCCCTGGGATTTGGAGGGAATGGTCGCCCGTCGATGGGCAGTCGGTTCGGCCGGGAGGTGACAACCACGGCGGCCGGTGGCGGCGGTTGGGAGAAAGGAACCGAAACACGGGGGGAGAGAGAAAGAGAAACGGGAGAGAGGGGCTACGCGCGGGAAGAAGAAAACCGGAGGAAAGAAAGAAAAAGGAAAAAAAGAAAAAAAGAAAAGAAAAAAAGAAAAAGAAAGGAAAAGAAATAAAATCCAACCCTCACATATTGGGGTCACAAAAGTGATCCAACGAAAAAAGATTTTAAAATTACTAACTAAATAAAATAATTCAAACGCAGTGAAATGCTTTATTAAAACAATAATAATTTTAAAATCTAAAAATAAACTAATCAATTTAAATTAAAGATCACTTTAAATGTAAACCGGTAAATAACATTAAGAAAACACCATAAAAATTAATTTTCACAACTTAAAATATTATAAAATAATATTTAAAAAATCTCAAAATTTTAAAACAAGATAACCAATTTTTAAATTAATTAAAATAATCCTTCATTAAAAATACACTGAAATACGGAGTGTTACACCAAGTGACTAAGGAATTAATTTTATTTGCAATGGAATTGAGAAAGCTGCATTAAGGTAGTTGGGTACATGATTGGTCCTTACGTCAAAATCTTACCACATATATTATATAAAAACACAAAGGAAGGGAAAAAAAAAAACATTCCAACAATTCACCGAAATAGATCCAAAACTCTTGTCAAAGTACTAAGTCACCAAAAGATTTCATCAAGTTGCACAAGGAGGTTGAGTTCACGAAATTAGGCTGATAAAGTGAATTGACAAAAACATTTTTTTTCAAAGTCCAACTCTAAAAAAAGTTATTTTCCTTCATATCAATTTCCAAAATAATTCAAGCATGACAACTTAGACTTGTGCAAAGAATTTCATAAATGTACCGCATTAAAAACAAGGAAAGTCATGACATAAGGACCATTGTGCAAAGAATTCATGGGAGGACCTTTTCGAGAATGTAACAAGAATGAGTGAGTGTAGGGAGGTCTAAGTATTTGGGAAGAGTCAAGATGATAACACTTGAGAGCGAATTCTGCGGGTGACCGCACTTAAAGCATTCACGGCAGAGAAGGTTTGAATTATTCTATCAAATCCTACATAGGTCAACATATATACTACCGATCAGTTCTAAGGCAATGGTATCCTCACACCCAAACTTTATCCAAGAGGTACCTATCTAATCAAAGTACATGCGTCCCATCTAAGTTAAGCAATGTACTCTAAAAGGTTCGAAACAATCTTGACCGACCAATAAAGAGCACCTATAAGTTCTACCCAACTACAAATACTAATCTACTCAAGACCATAGTTCTAACTAGGATTCATCCTAGTGGTACTAAATATCATTCGCCATTGAGGTCCACCCAATCCTATTCTCAAACTACCTTGATCACATTCTATACGTCACAAAAACTACCATTTCCAACACTGTGATGGACCTATATCCTTAGAATTGACAAAAAATCATTTCCTAAATTTGCACCATCTACAATGCTTAAATTTGATAAGAATCATTTCCTAAAATCAGCCAACCTTATAATGTCAAACCCAATAATAATAATTTTTCGAACTTGCCCAATAATAATAATTTTCCGAACTTACTCACTTTCCATATCTTCATAAAGTACAATAATTTTTGAAAATATGCATAATCAATACCGTCAAACCTCATAGAGAAATTCGCTTCTTGTAAATATCCACATCAATAACTTAAACTTGATCAAAACTCACGTTCTAATGGTTGCAGACTAATTAACTTCAAAATTGATCAAGCTTGCACACCAAGTCTGCAGACCTGAAAACTCAAATCTCACTACAAATCATTCCTTAAAGTCCTCAATTGTAAAACCTTAAATCATATAAGAATCATTTTCTAAATTCTGCAAGATTGATGACCTTAGATCTAATAAAAATCGTCTCTTAAAGATTCTAGATTCTAAAACCCCAAATGCTATCAAATTGTTTCTCAGAGTTGGAAAACTCTAAAACCTCCAATTTAATTAACTCCTCAAATTCTTGTTGAACCTACCACCTTGGATTCCATAAATGCATTTCATAAATTCTACAAAATCTCAAATCTTAGATCTCTTGTGATGTTACCGTCATCAGTTCATGACTTCATTCTTTGTTCTGATGAGTACAACTAGACCTTGTCGTTTCCCCTTCAAGCTTAAAAATTCAAATACAAGCCTAAATGCAAAAAGTTCAAGCCTACTATACAAAAGGTTCATGCCTATCATACCAAAAATTCCAGCCAACTTTGCTAAAAAAATAAACAAGTCGAACAACACAAATCTTCAAGCCTATCATAGTAGGATTAAAGCTTAGAATTCTGGTAATTTACCTAAGTGACTTATGGATTTATCCAGAGCCGTAAAGGCTCTAATACCACCTGTGGCACCCTCAACCCCTACTTGGGCTCTAGCAGGAGTCGCAATGCCGGGATGTTGGCCGCTTGGGTCAAATACCTCTCGCATAGTGAAAACATAACGGTGCTCACATGCTCAATAAATGTGTACTTCAAATGAAAAAAATACAAATTAATTAATTTTAAAAGTATCAGAAAATTCAAATTAGAACTACAACAAAATAATCCATAAGCCACGAATCTCCCAATCCTCGAGATAAAATTTACACAATCATCCGACTAATTAAAAGGAAAAGGCCAAACAACGCTACATAAGGAGGATGGTCACCAAGTCTTCACTCCTCAAGCAAAATCGATCCTCCAAGCTCATAACCATCCTCTGCATCAAAATCTATGATTCCACAAAGCGGAATCGCAAGGTGGGGACACCACAATCAGATTTCACAATCTCAACAAGTAAAGCCAACAGAATGACATTAAAAAATACGAATATGAAAAAAGTGGACATATCACAACATTTGGAAAAAAAAAATGAGATTTACCAAAATTCCACAAAGCCAATATCCTTCTCAACAATTTATAGACAACCACGCATGCCAAAAATCCACATTTCCATTTTTAAAGCATGCATTTAATTACGCATGCACCATGGTCTTTCCTTTAGACCATCCACACACCCTGGCTAACTTCGTCCCACCAAGAGTAATGACCGTGCATGTGACTTCGTAATAAGCGATGCCCAGCTCCGCACTCGACGCATACGTGACCAAGCATCTTCTAGCCTCTTCTAGTAGAAAGGCCATGAAGTCAACACAAGAGCATTACTGTCTTGTCCGAGCCCGTTGTCACCCAGCAACAACACAGCGAATGTCACTAAGTTTTACACGCTCCCAAGTGACTAAAAGAGGCCCACCGAGATAATGCCTCATCTCAGCTTGGGGTTGCGATCTGTACCCACCCACAAAACATGTTTCTAATGAGTAACACTAAGAACAAAGTTTCCCAGTTTCACAAAACAACTAAAGAACACAGCACAATTAATAGCTTAATCACAACACAAACATGGATCAAAGCAGATTTAATAGAATAAAGGTAAATAACAATTGTGAATAATGTATATGAGTGAACCGACAGATATTGGATGACATGGCAATAATACATCAACCAATGGCCGAACAAGACACAGATTCACAAATTCACAAGTCGTAACTACATGCGATTCCCAACGCTTTACTTGGCCCTCATCCAACAATTCTAACACCAATTACAATATTATATCTCAACGCTCCACAAAGCCCCCAACCACTTCTCATTTACAACTTGACTGCAAGAAACACAGTTGAATAATTATTCAGCATTAGTGTTTCAGGCGTTAGCTTAAGGTTTTACATACAACGTAGAAGGCAATCTTGCATGATCGAGCACCTTCGCTAAGAGGCAGAGGATGGCAATTCACTACGACAGGGTCTTAACTGTAGGACAGAGATCAAGAAGACAGAGGGAGGGAGAGTTCTATGGGAAAGAAGGTGAGATCAAGAGGGTTAAGAGGGAAACAGCACAGCAAGGAGCGGCGGCGACATAAGTTACGACAGACGGCTCGATGAGAGAGAGAGAGAGAGAAACAAAGATAGAGGTAGTGAGCGACAGAGACAAGGAATGTGAGGAAGGAGCCGCCTTGGCTAACATCATTGGCATGGTATAGTAGGGTAGGCCAAAATGGATATTGGTTTCTATATGAGAGAAGGTGGTCGACGGAGGGGTGGGAGAAGTTAAGAGAGAGAGGGATTCATTGCTACTGACATCAAACCACATGGTGAGGCAACAACGGCAGGCGATGGTGGCACAACGCCACCCGATGTGCTACTGAGAGAAAGGCAAAGAAAATAGGAGAACGAGGGTGATATAGAGAAAGATACGAAGGAGACGACGGCAGCTTCTTACGATGTTGTTGACAACCAAGGTGCAGGGCTTGAGTTGCAGTGGTGCACAAGGAGAGAGAACTCGAAGGGGGTGTGCGATGCTGGAGGGAGAAGAAGGGAGAAAAGAAAAACTTTCAGGGTTTTCTTCGCTTAGGCTAAAACGATGTAGTTTAGGGGGAAGAAGCTAGGTTCACTTGCAAGGGCTGGGTTGGCTCACACACATACACACACCCATAGGCTGAGCCCGTCTCTCATACTCATACACAATAAAATCAACTTAGACAACATGCTGAGGTTCATATTACTAAAGAAAACACATATAGACTTGGGCTTCACAAATATTGTGCAATTGGTGATGTGGTGTGTAATGTGAAGTGATGTAATTGTTGTGTAGCTTTGATATGGTTGTAAGATGTTTGAAGTGATGTGATGTTGTGTAGATTTGTGACATGGTATAGGTGCTCCATTGTTGTTACATCTTAATGAGGGGAATTTTCACTCATTCACATTATTGTTTAGTTGCAATGGGGCATTAGAAATTTCCACTATTGCAAGGGCATACAACTTATGAAAGGGTGCTAGAAATAACCTCCTTTGCACTGAGTTATAGCCTATGAATGCTTCCTGGAGAATTTCACACATTCACTATTTTCATCATATAATTATTTATTGAATGTTTATCATTAGCATATCTCAAATCTATAACTTTTTGCTGAATCTCGTATTATTGAATTATGACTTATGTGTGGAAATTGAAATTTATAAATTTGATGGATTTGTGTAAATAGACCTTTTATGGGTGCATGCATTTAACGAACCTAAGCCAAGGTGGGGCAACAACTCAGTAGAGCTCCTCTGGTCACTTGAAAGAGTGTCAAACTGAGTGACATCTCCTGGGTTGTCATTGGGCAACAACAGGCTCAAGCGAGACGGTAACTCTCTCGGGTCAACATCATTGCCTCTCTACTACTGGAGGCATAAGGATGTTTGGCCACAAATACACCAAGTGTGAAACTGTGCATCGCTTGTTATGAAGTCACACACACGATCGTTACTCTTGTATTGCGAAGGGAGCCAAAATGTGTGGATAGTCCATATAGGGGAGACCATCATGCGCACTAATAAAATGAATGTTTGGATTTTATGGGGGGTGTGTGAGTATCATTACCCCAAGTCAAAATAGGACATTATCTCGTTGGAGCTCTTCTAGTCACTCGGGAGTTTGTAAAATTAAGTGACATCCTATGGGTTGTCACTGTGCAACAAAAGGCTCAAGTGAGACGATGGTACTCTCGAGTCAACATCGTTGCCTCTTTGTAATGGAGGATAGAGAATGCTTGGCCATAAATGCGCCGACACGGGACTAGGCATCGCTTTTTACGAAGTCACATGCATGATCATTATCCATGGTGTGGCGAAAGAAGCCAGAGTTTATAAATGGAGAAACCATGGTTCATACCTTCATAAAATGGTTACTTTCAAAAGAAAACGAGATATTTTGGTGTGTAATGACTTGCATGAAACTTTTGGTGAATACTTGATTTTGGCTAATTTCAAATTTCAAATATTATATTTTCCCTACATTTTATTTTATTTTCATTATTTACTTTTCCACTTTCATGCATTTTTATAGCTTTAGACTTAGTTAAACTTATTGAGATTTTGCGTAATCTCACCCTGTTGGTCCCACCTGTAGGTCCACTCATCAAAACCATAAATAATGTAGATGATGGGTATGGTGATGAGTATGAGTATGGAGGTCCAGCTCTGCCAGAAGAGTGAAAATTGGGATTATTCCCCCTTTGTAATTAAGTATTGTTTTCAACTCTTTGTAATTAGTTCGGATGGCTGTATTACTTCTATACTTAAGGATTTGAGACAAGTGACTTATGGATAATTTAAAGTGATGTAATTTAATTACATTATGTAATTTAAAGTGATATAATTTAAAGTGTGTGCGCTATTTGGATTTAATGACCTACCTTTTTATCACCACTGCGAATATAACCGAACACTATCTATTTGCATGTGCGCACACACTTGTACGTGTCATCACATAGCACAAGGGGTGTTTGACCCGTGTGGCCAACATCTTGGCGTTGCAGACTTTACAAAGGTAGGGGGCGGGGGGCGCCACACTGATGTAATATTTTGACTAATTTTAAACTATAAATAACTGAAAGGACCGTTTTAATAAAAATTAAAAGTTCAGATGATAAAAAGTTGAAAAGTTTGAAACTAGGGTTATTCTATCCAAAGTTAAAACCATATAGACTATTTTAGTATCTAACAATTTCAACTGATATAAACATGCATGTGATACCATCCAAATTGTAGGTAGGTTGGTTTACTTCGACCAACCAACTCTAAGACCTATATGGGGCAACTATTAAAAGATAAATAAATAATAAAGAGAAGCTCTAGAGAGAGAAGCTCTAACTTCTCTCTAAACCTTCCCTACACTGAAACTAGTTAGAGGGGGTGGGGGTGGGAGCTTAGGCTCCCTCCCTCACTCCCTCCCCGCCCTCATTTTCAACCTGCATTCTGTTCCTTTAGTTTTTATGTGTTTTTTTCAGATTCGAATAAAGAGAAAACACTCTTTGGTTGCTCTGTCCTCTTTACTTTTTCCTCTTTGTTTTCCTTCTAAGTCTCTACTTTTTAGATTATCCCTCGCGTTTTTGTTGAGATACACATGCCGATTGATGAGCCATGGGAGGTGACAAGCCCTGTTCTACTCTGTCCTCTGGTGTGTGGCGTTCAGAGAATCGCGACCCCTGAGCTGGTGATGAGTCGCGATGGAGAAAGCTGGAGTTCGATGGTGGAGGGGAAACTCAAAACCCAGGAGATGCCGATGCTCATGTGGGATGATGGTGAGAAGCTGGGCGAGGGGAAAAGCTGGGCTATGCACATGCGGCTAAAGCTGGGCGTTGCTCATGCGAGAGGGACGGTGGCGGTAGTGGTGGGAGAAGCTGAGAGAGACAGTGGAGGACTGATGCTCGTAGGGGTGGGCGATGGTTGCTGAGGCCAATTTTCATGCGGAAGGAATACGGGTAAAGGCGGGAGGAGAAAAGATAAGAGGAAAAGGGTGGGGGGCGGCTGCTGTAGTCAGGGATGAAACCCTAAGTGCTTGTTTGCATCGGTCTGGGCTTTTGTTTTGAGCTGGGCTGGGCTGTGGGCTGGGCCTTGTGTTTTATGTCTTGTCCTTTCTTTCTAGTAAATAAAAATAAAAAAATGTAACGCCATTCAGACCTTGGTCCGAATGGATTTAGTGTCCCCGCTCCGCATTGACGGAGAAGATGGGGTTTCCAACTCCATATCCCATTTAGTCGGGTATGGAGGTTTGTTTTGTTGGGTTACTGTTACCTCTACCTTGGATAGAGGAGTGCTATCTCTCAGACCTTTATTTGTAGAGATTGCCGTCTGGACTAAACCATGTCAGTCGCGGAAGTGTGCTGGGAAGCTTTTAACTTTTGTAATTGACTTTTTTTAAGTCAACTTTGTATGTCCTCTTTCATGAATGGAATAAGTTCCGCTCTTATAAAAAATATATATATATATATATCGGGCAACTATTTTAGGCTAAATTAGATGAGTTATTCACAAAGTAGTCCAACGAGCCTCATGAGACAGCCCCGTTTGGATACATAAATACTCTCTACTCATCTCATCATTATAATTTTTCTAAATTTCTATACAAAATATAATAAACAATAATAAATAATAAATAATATTAATATTAAAAAATAATATTCTAACAATATTTTATTCAATTCATCTAAAACCATCTCATCTCATCTCATTATCCAAACAAGCCCTTTAATTAGGCCCACAATACGAAGTATTCACACGAGATTGAGAATGTTTAAGTTTTTATTCAAACTTGAAAATTTCAAGTTGAAATGAAATAGATGTATGAATTGATGAGTATTTAATGAACTTTAAAAACTTAGTTTGACTGTAATAATTCCTACCTTCAAAACCCACTCCGGCCTACAACTATTTCACAGCTCCCAATTGAGACGTTGAGGATAATCAATATTCGTTATTATTCGTGTTTGAAGGCTGGTCTTGGTGTTGGGAACTCACTTAACTGCAACCAACTTTTCCTAAACCTTTTAAATGAAGGTAATGATGCTACTTTATTAGATGAAGATGATATTATCTAATTTAGCGCACCTATATGATGTAAAGAGATTCAAAAAAACAGTGGTTTCACACTTTTTGTTCATTATTGATTATTTGTGACTCGACGGTCAAGGTTTTATTTTTATTTTTGAGAATAGGTAAGAACATATATATATGAAACTAGCTAGACATGATCTACAAGGCACTAGGTAAACTCAAAAACTCAAATTGCATATTAATAGTGCTGCAATACACAACTTCAACTTCATCCAATACTAGCAATATATAGTTGATTACATAGCCAATCAAAGAAGAAACTAATAGCAGCACTTCCAAGTACAGGAAAAGCATCACAAATACATTGAAAGGGTAAAAGTTTGCAAACCAAAGTGCAACAAATCGAAGCATGCAAGATGTAACAAATGATACCACCAAAGTGTCCAACCCCAAACAAATAAAAACTGCTACGATGGTATTAATATGGAGCTTCAGGGCATGACAACTAGGAGGAGCTAGGAGGAGGCTACATATGAAGCCCTCAATGATTCAAGCATCGTCAACACACGATCTGACTCAAGTTTTGCTCAATTGTTTCGGTTCTTGTCGCAACACCTCAATGCCAATTCTACCAAGTCTTCAGCAAGAGGAATTGGCCAATCTCCGGCTGATGAATCCAGGAGAATTTCAAAATTTCTGGTACCTAAGGCAGATTTCACATAAAATGCTACAGATGATGGGCACTGATTTGTCAACAACTCTAATAATATGATTCCAAATGAGTAAACATCTGCCTACATAGTAAGCTCTCATGTTTCAAAAAAATGAGGATCTATGTAATCTGAGGTTCCCTTTGGGCGAGTAATACGACACAGTGTTGTGTCATTGTTTGGACATTGATCATGGCATAACACACTGCAAATTCCAAAGTCGCTAAGTTTAGAAACGAACCAAGGAGTATATTTGAGGGTTTTAAATCACCATGCACAATGCTGTGCGGTTTGCGGGAATGAAGATACACAAGGATAGAGCACAGCTCTACAATGATGCAAATTTGAGTTTTCCATGACAATGGAGGAGTGTTGTCCCTACGTTTAAGTCGGTCGAGAAGGCTCCCGTTAGGCACATACTCATATATGAGTGCAAATTCTTCTTGGCAACATCCTATGAGTTTTATAATATTTGGATGGCTCACTTGACTCAACACATGAACCTGCATGCAGATACACAAAGAATCAAAGGGAATGCAAGCACATATCTAGGTGATTTCGAACGATTGGAGCAAAAGACCATCATAAATAGAGGTTGAACGCACAAAAAGATGCGTACCAATATACATCAACGGAAGTCACTACAACAAATTATGTTTTTTGGAACAAAAAATTTCATCCCAAAATATTTTTTAGAATGAAAAAAAGTGTCACAAGGTCGTCCCTATAAAACTGTCCCAAAAGATATTTTGGGACGAAAATCACAAATTCGTCCCAAAAAATATCTTTTGGGATGAAATTAAGTTTGACCGTTCGAAATTGTTCGAACGAATGTTTTTTTCTGGGATGAATTAAATTCATCTTGGAAAACCGTTCGAACGTATAAAATACCGTTCGAACATATGGGACTATTCGAACGGGTCGGAGCAAATAACGTTCGAACGGGTAATTCATGAAGAAACGTTCGAACGGAGAAATTGATGATCGAACGCAAATAGTGAATTTCCTATTCGAACAGCCCGCAACTTTTTCAGTTCGAACGCAAATAGTGAATTTCCTATTCGAACGGCGTGCAACTTTTTCAGTTCGAACGATAATGTATGATGTTCGAACGGTTATATTCTATTTGTATACGTTCGAACGGATGATGAGTGTTCGAATGGTTATTATTTTCATGGACAATCAATACTAATTTAAAACGAAATAGATATTTATATTTTAAAAATACATTACAAATTGTTCAATAAAATACTAATAAAATTCTCAGTACATGATATATAATTGTTCAATATGCAAAACCACTTCTAATGAAAATTAATTGCTTTGAGGCCTGAATTGTGGCATAAGTATCTGCATTTGAAGTTTCATCTCTCTTTGTTCATCTTCTTGTTGTTTCATGCGCATCTCCATCCCTGCTTGTTTTGTAAGCAATTCTTGAATTGTAGAATTTGCATTTTCTAACGCAATAGCAGTAGTGCTTGACGTTGATGAAGAGCTTGAAGGCTTTATACAGCGACCCAAACCCCTCAAATATCTTGAACGTTGCCCTAGAACATGTGTAAGAATTTCAACATCACTTGTTGATGAATTATGATCTGAAGGAATTTCCGCACGTAGGGCAAGCATTTTATCCTACACACAACATATACGTTTAATATTGACACAATAATTTAAATATGTTTAATTAAAAGAAATTATAATACTTACATAATTTTCATGAGCATCGGGATAAGTCCACTCTCCATTACTATTAGTATGTGATGCAGCATATAATTTTGTTAGATCATAATTGGTGTCTGACGCTTCCTACAAGAGACATGGTTAAGATATAAAGTTAATATTAAAGACAAACTATATAGAATAAATAAATAAATAAAGTATATTAACAATTTCTTAGAGAGGCGATGGAAAGATCTTGAGCCTGCGTGATGATGAATCTTCAACTTTGATCTATTGGTTTTGTTTATAGAACTTCGCTCCTGCATAGAAATTGTAAAAGTTAGTAAGTGAAAATTATAAATGTAACACATAAATAATTAATTTAGTTTACCTTATATGATGGATCATCAAACATATCACAAAGTTTTTTCCATTTTCAGGTCGGACATCCTGAAAATGATACTCACGTGCTTCTTCTTTGTTCTCGTACTTCTTGTAATGCTCATGATACCTCGCCTTATACTTGCGGAGTGCATTACACATCAACTCTTCAACAGTCCTAAGCTCCTCTCTCCGACTATAATTTAGTTCAAAATCATCCTTAAAAGAGTATATATACAAAGACATTATTATTTAGAATATTAAATCATATCAATATAAATTTATTATTTCAATATTACGTATCAAACAACGTTTTTTTATAAACTTTTTCGCATCTTGGGAGACTTTATGCCATGAACTCGTAGCCAAAGGTGCATAAGTCACTGTAAGAGCACCCACATGCGATGCAAGCCAAGCTGCTTGTTGTCCCTCGCCTCCGGTATGTTCATCAAGAATGTTAACCTTAATCTTACCTACTTTACGATATTTCTCCAACGCCACACCTCTAGTAGTGCCTCGTCTATGACGAGATTGTACTCTTATCTCTATAAAATAATATTAGTTATTTACCCCTTATCAATTAGCATATATCTTAATTGAAAAAATGAGTAGTAGCTATTTACCTTATTCCGTAGAGTCAGTCTCTAATGGCAAGTCAGATGGAGAGCTAGAAACAAGTGGAGATGGGATGTGAATTTCCTTCCTCTTTGGTGGCATAATTGCGAGATACTGTATAATGTGAACACAAACTGGTCAATCATCTGTATCAGTTTCATCTATAAATTCGGTCTCATCATCTGTAGATACTTCAGATGACTCAACACTTTGATCAACTGTCGCCTCAACTTTATCAGCCTCAATATCTTCCCTATGTAATGGGATAATCTCATACTGGCTCAAATCCACAAATAAGTTAAAGGCAGATGGACTCTCTTGGTATGTTTCTTGAGTAGAGGGATCATCTTCTTGATCTTGTCCCTTCGCCTCAGGGATAACGTCATAAATATTTCTAGGAGAAAATTTTTGTACTACTTGCCATTGATTTCCTAACTGTGGATCGTCTAAATAGAATACTTGAGATGCTTGGGAAGCCAAAATGAAAGGATCATCTTCATATCATTTTTTTGATGTATTAATACTCAGAAAATATTCATCCTGGCATTTTCCACTTTGAGGATTGCTTAAATCCCACCAATTACACTTAAACATATAAACCACAAGCTTCCCCACATATCCCAATCCTATTATATCTACGATAACTCCATAGAAATCAATATTGTCTCCAACATGACTCCCTTTGACAAGGACACCACTATTTTGTATTTTCCTATAAAGTTCTCGATCAATTGTGTGATACCTACTTCCTCGAGAAATACATGCAGAATATCGAGCAGCACGTCTCAAGGGGTCATGCGCCAATGCATATAGTTCGTCTGATATATCATTCAGATTACTCGTATGCATTTGTACAACCTACATATTAAATGAAGTATAAACATTCAACCATTAACAATAGTAATATTTTAATAAGTAATAAAATTACATATGTATTAATGTCATTACCCGTTGATCGAACCATTTCGGGAACTCCTGTTCATGTCTCAGGTCTATAGCATTTACTCCCAATTCTTTAAGTATGTTAATATGATCACTAAAATTAAAAATTACCAACAATAAGTATGTTTATATAATTGTTTAATAAGTAAATTCAATAATTAATTAACAATTAATTTAAACTTACTTCAAGTGGCTTTTTATCTCTAGGCAATTATTTAGCACGTACTATTGAGCTTTCTCGAATTCCCGTTCACACAAATCATAACCACCCTAAGCACCAAGTGGACATACTTGTTGGGAAAATACAGAAAATATTTGCCGTTGCCATGCTTGGTCAACATCAAAATTTCTTTCTGGCCTATCAAACCTTGTGTCAACCCCGTGGAAGTATTTGGAACAGAATGTATGCCACTCATCATCAATATATGTTTCTGCAATTGATCCTTCTGGACGGGCCTTATTACCCACTGTGCATTTCAACTTTTGAAGAAATCGTTCAATAGGATACATCCACCTATATTGGGCTGGTCCTGCAAGTCGAGCCTCACGTGGCAAATGAACGGCTAAGTGAACCATGATGTCGAAAAATGAAGGTGGGTAAATACTCTCCAACTTACACAATATTAGTGCAATTTCTCGTTCTATACGATCCAAATCTTCTAGGTTCAACGTTCTAGCACATAAATCTTTAAAAAAGGCACCCAACTCAATTAATGCAACCCGCACATCTCTAGTAAAAAACCCAAGGATACCAACAGGCAATATATGTTGTAAAAAATACATGACAATCATGGCTTTTTAGTCTAGTAATTTTCCAGGCATTTGTTCACACATACCTTGTTAGATTCGAGGCATACCCATCTGGTAATTTAATTTTCTGCAACCACTCACAAAATGTAACCCTTTCGTTCCTTGACAATGTATACCATCCAATTGGCATGTAAACAGACAAGCCATTTTGTTGCAAGTGCATTTGCGGTCTAATTCCCAACCGCTTTAGATTTTTTTGTGAGTTTATATTATCCTTCGTTTTACCTTCAATTGACATCAACGTTCCTAACACGGACTCGCATATATTTTTTTCAATATGCATAACATCGAGACTATGCCGCAATTTTAATATTGACCAGTAAGGTAGTTCAAAAAATATACTCTTCTTTGTCCAATTCAACTCTAATGCACTTCGTTTTCTCTTTCGTTGTTTTTTACCAAAATCATTACTTCTGACATTCGCAAACTGTTCGATAACATCGTCGCTAGACAAGAATGGTGGAGGGTGCCCCCATTTAACAGAACCATTAAACATCCTACCATTTCTACGCCATTTATGATCACCAGGTAAAAATCGACGATGACCCATAAAATATAGTTTCTTCCCATACGTAAGCCATTCAAATTGGGTATATTTGTTACAAGTCGGACATGCCAATTTCCCCTTAGTGCTCCAACCTGACAAGTTTCCATAAGCAAGAAAATCATTTATTGTCCATAACACCGCAGCATGCATCTTAAATGACTTGCTTGTTGATGAATCAAATGTTAATACTCCATTCTCCCACAAATCTTTCAATTCTGCTATCAGTGGCTGCAAGTGTATGTCTGTATCATTTCCAGGTGATCTCGGACCTGGAATGAGCAAACTCATCATGAAATATGGATCTTTCATACACTTCCACGATGGTAGATTGTACGGCATAAGTACAACTGGCCAAGTACTATGACTAGTACTCATGTTCCCAAAAGGATTAAATCCATCTGTTGCTAACCCAAGTCGAACATTACGAGGTTCTTCAGCAAAACATGGGTGTTCCAAGTCAAATTTCTTCCAAACTTGAGAGTCTGCAGGATGTGACATGATATTATCATTCTTGACTCTAGATGATGAGTGCCATGTCATATCCACAGCCGTTGAACCTGACATAAATAACCGTTGTAATCTAGGTATCAATGGAAAGTGATGTACAACCTTCCGCGGCACATTCTGCCTCTCAGTTGTCCATCTTGATTCATGGCAAATAGGACACTCGTTCAACTGCTCATTTTCTCGCCAAAATAACATACAATCATTATTACATGCATGTATTAGATTGTAATCAAATCCGAGCCATTTTTTCAACTGTTTTGCTTCGTAGAAGTTGCGGGGTAAAATATTGTCTTATGGAAGTGCCTCTCCAAACAACTCCAGCAACATATTGACAGCTTTAATAGATATTCGGCATATGGATTTTATATGTAGCAATCTAACTGTAAATGAGAATTTACTGTGCCTTCTACATCCTGGATATAACTCACATTGTAAATCATTCCATAAGGAGGTAAAAGTGTTATGGAATCATTTGAATTAGATGAATCTGTTCCACTTTCATCCATAAATATTCCCGCACCAATGTCAACCAACATTTGCTCCATGTCTTCTGATGGATCCGTATTATGGCACGGATCGTCACCAACAACCTCTAGATGTACATCTTCATCGATGTTTCCAAATGATGTTGGAAATGGTTCTCCATGTAAGACCCAATCAATATAACCTTGATCAATACCTTTAACAAACAAATGCTCTTTCACCAACTCTATATTATGAGAACGTAAATTCTTGCAAAGTCGGCATGGACATCTAATACGACCATAACTCCCAATTGTACAGGATGTAAACTCCAAAAATTTCTTAACTCCTTGGGCATATACATTGTAATCCTCACCCAACCGATCTCTAACTCGCATCCAACTCTTATCCATGTCTAATATCTTATTGCAAACAGTCACGTGCATCAACAAACATATAGCCAAAACATATATACCCCCAAACATATAGCCAAAACATATATCAACAAACATATAGCTAAAACATATATCAAACTAACATATAGTCCATGCATATATCAAAACATATAGTCCATACATATATCAAAACATATATCAAACTAACATATGGTCCATACATATATCAAAACATAAATCAAACTAAAAAATTTGCAACAACACATCCCCATGCATAAAATAAAACATATAGTCCATACATATAGCCAATTAACATATTAAGCATTTTCCTCAGGGTTGAACGCATCAAAGGCATTTTCCTCAGCGCTGAACACATTTGATGCATTTTCCTCAGGGTTGAACGCATCTGAGGCATTTTCCTCAGGGTTGATCGCATTTTAGGCACTTTCCTCAGGTGTCTTCAACTCCTTTCCTGGGTTGAACGCAAGTTCATCTATTTGTTTTTGCTTTCGCTCCAGCTCCGCCACTTTTGGTTCCAGATTTTTCACATACAAGTCCACAGACATCTTCAACTCTTTAGTTTCTCTTTTTAATATTTGCTTCTTTTTTCGTTTATTTGCGAGTTTATTATTTAATTCACTTACTTGTTTTTTAAGTATCTCTATCTCACTTACCGTGAGGAGTAACCTTCGGCTCATGGTAGTAACAACAGCTGCATATTGAGATATCAGTATTCTCGCTCCATCCACGACCTCCGCATCGCTCTTGCTTAAGAAATCGTTATCTATCCCTATCATGGCATTGATATCATTAGGAGTGAAGATTAATGTTTGTGGCAAATATGGTTCCCAATTCAAATCAGGAACAATATTAGAAGGCTGATGGCCGGCCATTTGTAATGCGTTTGTGAGAAATGCAAAAATATGAGATGATGGAGAAATGTGAGAAATGCAGAAATGTGAGTTGTGAGAAATGTGAGTTTGTGATAAATGTGCACAAGGACAATAAGTAAATTTTCAGATGTATATTTCCAGAATTTACGGATGTATATTTCTAGAATTTATGGATATTGTCCGTCCTTACAAAATTTGTCTTGAACGGATGGTATCTTTTATTAAACACTTTTGGTGGGACTCGATGCAATTCCGGATTTCTGCCTGAATTTTATGGTGTGTTTTCCACCAATCGAGATGTGAGGTTCTCGATAATTTCCTCCTCCGTCTATATATTTTAAACCCCAAATGCTCTCTCACCACCAATCGAGATGCGAGGTTCTCCTTGTGAAGCATGCAAATTTCTTAGAAAGAAATGCTCTCTCACCACCGATCGACTATCTGAGCATCTTCGTATTCCTAGGCTACCAGATGCATATCCGACCATAGTGCCTAAAGAGTCTGATCCTTCAGTTGAGGTAGAGACAGCTGAGGAGGAGGCACCAGTTTATTATACAGATGAGGTCGACCTCATTGCTGATCATGAGGTGAGGGATTTGGTTCTTGGTCCAGATGCTCCCCTGTATGACGGGGTGAAGAGCATCAAGCAGGCAGATCTATCTTCGTTCTTCAAGATCCTGAATTTGATAATCGCCAACAACATTCACCCTCGGCAGCACAAAACAGAGGTTGGCATTAATCGGACAAAATTTATGATACGAGTCGCTCGTGGCATTCCTATTGACCTGGGGGGTATATATTCGATAGGATTCGATTAGAGTCCCGATATATTTTCACAGATATACTGCCATTTGGGATCCTGATCACCCGATATCTATTATTTGCCGGTGTTGCGCCTGATGTTGCCGAGCGTAAACGGCAGCCGATAGGACCGATCAACAGCACTACCCTCTCACGCAGCACAGGACACTCGAGACTGCGTCTTCGTGGACAGCATCCAGACCCGATTGATCCTCAGAGAGATGCACAGCCAGGAGATCATGGACCACAGGCCGAGGTATCAGTACATAGCGCTACACATGAGGACATGGCTGAGATTGTGCGTGCAGCGATCAGCAGACAGACATCAGCGCTGATCGATGCAGTGCGTATTGAGGTCCGTTCTACTATGTCTGATTTTCGTATTGAGATTATTGGTAGCATCTCTGACTTACGTACGAAGTTTGATGCCATGTCTACGACTCAAGTCACCATTAGTACTCGACTGACACAAATAGAGGAACGTTTAGCTGCAGTCGAGGCACTGTGCAAAGAGTTGGGGTCTTAGTATTTTCTATCTTTTATTTATTTTTTCTTTTCTTTTATTTATTTTTTCTTTTCTTTTTAGAATGGAAAATATTTAGTATTTTGTAAATTCACTATTTATTTATGAAATAGTCTTATTTTATATTTCCTGAACTAATTATTGATTTATATTATTCATATTATTTAATCAATAAATTTATTATAATTACTAGTTAATATAAATATAATTCTCTTTTTAAAAAAAAATATATGCTCACCATTCGAACAGTCAAAAGTTATGTTTGAACAGTATATCAATTTCCCGGTATGATAATTTAACTTATCACGTCAAAATTTACGTTCGAATGATACAATTAGACATTCGAATGATGAATTGTCACTATTCAAACGTTTCCATTTTTAGGGACGCCATATTTCATCTCTAAATATAACGTTCGAACGATTTATATTGCGTTCAAATGGAAAACGTCTTTTTGGGACAAAAAATAAAATTCGTCCCTAAATCTCACTTTTTGGGACGATTTTCATTTCGTCCAAAATAAAATCGTCCCAAAATGTCATTTTTGTTGTAGTGAGTAGTACTCGTGCAGTGGTTTAAGGAATTAATTCTTAATTTCTTTCTTAATAACTTACGTATATATATTTTCAAATAATGCATGCACCAAACTAGAAAAGCAAACACTCATGAGCCACGTCCATTGGTATCATATCAATATAAATTAAATATTGATTCAAGTGACTTCAAAAGATTAACAAACCTCCGCTTGAAACTCGAAGATGCCTTGCCCACAAGTAGACTGTAGCCTCTTTATAGCCACATCAGTTTGAAGGATATGACCTCTATAAACATCCCCAAAGCCACCCTTACCAATTGGCACGGGAAAGTCTTTAATGGCTTCTTCAATCTCAGAGGGTGAAAACTCAAAGAACTGAAGCATGTTTCCACTTAAGTTCTCTCCTTGTGTATTTCTTAGCTCTTCAGTTTCTTTCATTGCATTATCACGCTCCACCTGCAACTTTGCAATTTTTTTCTCTAATGATGCTTGATTTTCTTGGAAAGTCTGGAATTGTTCCATCACTTGGTCTATCTAATTCTTCATCTTTTCAAGTTCTTTCTCTTTCACTTTCACTTCCTCAATCTCTCTTGATCTGCATAACAACTCTTCTTGGGCCTGTTGATTGGATTAATATAGGCAATTCACACATGATTTTGGAACTTTAAAAAATTAAAAATATAGGTAGAAGTTATAAGCACTATGCTCAAATAAGATGAACATTCTATGTGTTTTAGTTTACTTCTAATTTCACAAACAAATTATTCAGAAGTATCCTCTCTGAGGCCGTTACAGAAGCAGAGGTGGAGTGAGGTAGTCAGTTAGGTTTTCTTTCGAGAGAAAATAACTGTTTTCTCCGTCGAGGACGGCGATGGTGAGGGGTGGTGTGGATAGGTTAGAGGTGCTGTGGGAGAACTTTCGGCTGTTAGAGGAGGAAAGTTTGAATCTAGAATTGAATGAAGTGGAAGGTGCGATGAAGGATAAAGGAGACCGAAGCCTCGTTGGGAGGATTTGTCTTGATAGAGTGATCGGGAAGGAGATCCTATCTTCTATGATGGCCAAAATCTGGAAGATTAGTAAAGTGGCAGTGTTCCAGGAGATAGGTAATAACATTTTTGTTATTACCTTCTCTACTCATGCTGATTTGGAAAAAGTCTGGGAAGGACGCCCTTGGTTATTTGATAACCATCTCCTTCCACTCCGAATGTTTGATTCTGGTTGCAAATACATAATCTTCCTATGGGGTGTATGGATGAATCGAGGGGATCTCAGATAGGAGGTTCTGTGGGGAGAGTGTTGACGGTTTATGTGCTGGAGGATGGGGTTGGGTGGGAGAGATTCTTAAGGGTGAGAGTAGTGATGCCTCTGAAAAAACCTATTGCTAGGGGGCGTTTGATTACTGTAAATGGGAAGAAGGTGTGGGTGAGTTTCAAGTATGAGAAGCTACTGAGAATCTGTTTTACATGTGGATGGGTGGTTCACGGGGTAGAGGGCTGTTTGGGAGGAGGGAGTGTGGAGGGTAAGGCACCTCAATTTGGGGTATGGTTTAGAGCAGAGAAGAATGTCAGAGTAGGTGGATGGCAACAATAACCTAGATGGGAGTATAGCTCTGCTTCAGATTACGAGCCTGGGATCCAGAAAGGGGGTAAGGGAAGAGAAGAGGGAGAGAATGAGGGTTTACGAAGGAGAGAAGGGAGTCAAGAAGAAAATACTGAAGAAAAGAAAGGGGAGG
The DNA here is from genome assembly GCA_029856935.1 of Cyclocarya paliurus. Lineage (NCBI taxonomy): Eukaryota > Viridiplantae > Streptophyta > Magnoliopsida > Fagales > Juglandaceae > Cyclocarya > Cyclocarya paliurus. The sequence continues at coordinate 25,326,766 of CM056952.1, forward strand.
GTGAGGTGGTGGAGAAGGATTTGGGGTTTGCTCAATCGAAGAGGGATGAGGATGGTTTAATGGGGAGGGAATTAGTGGAATTGGTCAGTGAGGCAAATGAGGGGCAGGGCAGTCCTGTGGAACTGGGAGTGATTATAGAGGCAGGGGTATTAGGAGTTTCTGAGGTGAGTAGTGATGAAGGGGGAAACCAACTCTCCATTTCTATGGGTCGATGGAATCGTAGGGCTAAGGCTAAGAGTGGGTTACAAGTACATGATGGCCGAGATCTTAGAAAAAAAAGAGTAGGTAGAGAAGGAGAAAAAGAGGTGGGGGAAATGGGAGTAACAAAGAAAATTAAAAAAGAGGGTGAGGGAAAGGAGGAGGGTTGTGGAATTTGTTTGGGAATTTGTTTGGCAGAGGCTGTTCAGCAGCCCCGCCGGGAGCTATGAAAACACTTAGTTGGAATTGTCGGGGGCTTGGCAACCCCCGAACAGTTCATTTCCTTAGCCAAGTGGTAAAGGAGAAGAGGCCAGATGTTGTGTTCATTATGGAGTCACGGTTGAAACAGTGTAGAGTGATTGGTATTCAGAGGAAGTTGGGGTTTGAGGGTTGCTTTGTAGTGGAGCCTATTGGTTCGAGTGGGGGTCTGATTTTTTCACTACAAGAAAATTTTCCTTTTGCAGCGATTTTGTGTTTGACGGAAATGAAATTGCCGTAAAAAGCCTCTAATTCCAGGGATTTTGATGTCGCCGCGGAATTTCAACTTCAAGTTTCGAAACTAGTGTTTTGCAGCAATTTTTTCACTTTTTGCGACGGAAATATTCGCCACAATATTAAAAAACTTATTGCGACGGAAGTGGTCTGATGGAATTGGTATTTTAACAGCATCAAGTTTTTAGTTTCAAAACTGACCTTTTGTAGTGATTTTTTTTCACTTTTTACAACGGAAAAATTCACCACAATATTCAAAAACTTGTTGCAACGGAAGTAATCGGATGGAATTGGTGTTTGATCACTCGATCACCAAAATGCCTCCTCACACCCCCTCCCCCCCAAAAATTTGATTTTAGCCCGTACAATCCCAATTCTCCTACTCTCCCTCGATCTCCTGCTCTCCCCCAATCTATACTTTCACACCTCCACACAGCGGCCAATGCAGGCCGCTGTTGACCGACCATCACCATCCACCTCCACCATCATTGGCCAACCTAGCCAGGCCCCTCCCTCGCAGCTTCTGTCTCTCTTGCAGATCTCCCTCTCTCTTTTCCCTCATGTTCCTAATACCGCCGCATCCGCAACCGCCACACCACCTCCAGCTACCGACATAGCTACCCCCCAACGATCCTTAGTCCCTCCACTGAAGCACTTCCTCTCTCTCACTATCAATCTGCTCTCCCCATCACGGATCTTGCTCAAGTTTCTTTACCTACTGTGCACCGCCTTCCTCCATGGCGTAGCACTGCCGCCTTCCTCCACGCCTTTCTCCCTCTCGGGTTCCCTTCTAATCTTCCTTCTTCCTCTCAGTTTCTCACATCTTTGGCAGCCACTCACGCCAGCAGCCACCAGGCACTGCCCATACCTCAAATAACTACGAACAGACGGCCATGGGACTACCTTGCAAACAACCACCACCTCACGTTGGAAAACACTCAGCCCACTGTCACAGCAGCCATGAAGCTCAGCCCCTAAATTTTGGTATAACCCCTACTTCCTTAGCTCCTAGATTAATAAGCTTACTTGATTAAATGATGTTGTGTTTGTATATATGGACAGATTTAATGTTTGTATCGTATGTGTTGGTCTGTGATTGGGTTATGTGAAGTTGTGAAGTGATGGGGATTATTGTGCAGTTATGATGTGGTTGGATGTCATCTGAAGTGTCTGGATGAGCCACCTTGTATTCAGATTAGTGCGGATGGATTCTACAAGTTCGACCATAGTGTTTTTTTAGCCTTTTTTTTGTTTTGATACAAATCTTTATTTGATGAATGTTTCGCATATGTGCATGCAAATGTTTTTTCTTGGTCCTAGTATGATTCAATCCCGGGTTTTTCTGCATAAATGAAAAAAATGGGGTGTGAAATAGAAATTAGGGAGGGCAGTTTTGTTCCACATTGTAGCGTGGGAGCGGGTTCCAAATTGACAAAGCAAAAAGGCATTTTTCTTGAAGTAAATATTCTCAAGTACTTCTATTTCATGTTTTGAACAATTATTAACTTACAACTTTGTTAAAACTATTTTATTCTAACCCCATTTGCAATGAATGCAGGTGGAATTTATAAAATATTTGTAAAAGAGTTATATATGTATCTGATCTCTATGCATATTATATATAGACATGACGTATATCATTGTCCTTTGTATATATAGCACTGATCTATATATTTTTAGTTAAAAAACATGCATTTCCCTCTCACGAGGTCCCACTATTAGAAGGTGACTAGCTAGTTCTTTAGCTTGTTCCCTAGCTTCTCAGCAAAAAAGATAAGAGAAGAAGCCAAAATAATGCAGTTTTTTCCTTAAAAAACGGTTGAGATTTTTTTAACTCTTCTATGTTTTCAATTTCTATTTTATTTATTTTTTTGAAAATGATTAAATTACAACTCTTTTACAACGTTAATTATGAAAGAGTTATGTGTCACTCTCTCTCTCGTCTCTATACATATAAATATATATTTATATCATTGTCATGTGATTATATATGTACACATATACCGTATACTTTTATATATATATATATATATATATATATATATATATATATGCGCGCGCGCGCGCGGGGTATTTCAACTTAAATATAGTATTCTACATATTTTTGATAAAAAAAAATTATGCATTTCACTCTCATGAGCTCACACTATAAGAAGACGACTAGGTCCACAGAAAGTTCCAGCTAGCTTCTGAGCACAAATGATTAGGGGGAAACCAAATTAATACAATTGTTTTTTCTTTTAAAAAAAAATTGTGATTTTTTATCTCGATCATCTATATTCCAAACTACTATTTCATTTTTCAAAAAGTTATTAATCCTTTACAACTATCTTATTATAATTTTATATGAAATGAATTGTAGTTTTCTCAAATTGAAATTAGTTTTTAATGAAGTGACATGCTTACATTAGTTGATGGTAAAATAAGTTATAAAATAGAACTTGTAAAAAAATTTTGGAAAATGATAGAGTTACCGAGAGTTGGGTACCGACATGGGTCTCGACACTTTTTTTGGTTTTTTTTTTTTTTATTTAGTGATTAAGAAAATATTTTTTAATGATGTTGTGATTTTTTAAAATATTTACGGATATTATATATATATATATAAACTATGAAAAAAAAGAAAAGAATTTGGCCTTCTCATAACCCATCCTCGGGCTACACCCTCAGTGGGTCATGCAGCACTACTAGAAAATTATGTCACTCTCTATATACATATAGACAGGTATATCATTATTCTGTATGTGGTAAAAAATCTGAATTTCGCTCTCATGAGATCCCACTAGATATAAGATGTCATTTATATGACTAGGTCTGCAGATCAAAAGATTAGAGGAGAGGCCAAATTAACTGATGATTAAATAGTCTTTTTAAATATAGAAAAAGAAACCAGTTGAGCGACTGGCCTGTAATTTTAATGAGAAATGCTTTAGTTATAACTTACGTTAGTTTATAAGTTTATTTATGTAAAATCTTTTTGTAAATATAGTGCTTCTCAATTTTAATTGAATAGGGTATGAAACATATATACACATTACACGCATATCCTATATTTAAGGAAGGGGATGATCAGTTGTTAAGATTTAAATCATTTTGCATCCAATATTGTGCAACTTAAAATTAATATCAAGCTGGGATGGAAAGTTGCAAATTATTAGATAGTTCCTAGCAAGTGTACGATCCGTAGAAAACATAAATGATCTGTAAAATTTCTAGTTGTCACAAAACATGAGGTGAGGAAAATTTACTTTTCATGAGTCAAAACAAATACTTATAAAAAAGAGCTTCAATATTGATAATTTGTCCAATACTAATAAAGTACATTGGACGAATACATACCATCATCATGTTCAGGCGTAAACCAACTTAATTAGTAATAATTAATTCGTTTAGTTATTTAATACATAAATTAAGAGATGATCAGTTTCATTAGGTCCTTTTCAGACCTTCCCGGCTTCCACGCAGTTTATAAATATGCATATATATATATATATATATATATATATATATATATATAAACATATAATATATCACTACAACAGAAGTGATTTTTTGGGACGAAAAAAAGTCGTCCCAAGATCATTCCAATAATAGTGTCCCAAAAGATATTTTTGGGACAAAATTGATATTTTTGTTCTAAAATATCTTTTGGGCTTGAGCAAAACCGTTTGATCACGTTCCAAAGAAATTTTTTTTTTTTGAGACGATTGAATTTTGTCCTAGAATCACGTTTGAACAGTACAAACATGACATTCGAACGTCAAATATGTTCAAATGCAGTCAATTGATAACAGTCCGTTTGACCAAATAGGCATGAACAGTAAAATATGTTTGAACGTATTGAGTAAAGCGTTTGATCGGATCATAATAGAATCAAACGATTTCTTATGAGATGAAGTTCGAACATTTATTTCATGTTCGATGATTTCGTTCGAACGGTTTCATGTACTTTTCAAATGTTTAGTTTCGATTACATTCGAATATTTTGTATCAATGTTCGAATGATTTTACTTATCTTGTTCGAATAATTTTTCATCGTTCAAATGGTAACAATTTTATCTTACCCAATAATGAAAAACCAAATAAATATACATAATATTTAAAATATATATTACAATTTTTTTAATACCCATAAAAGTAGTCTAATAAGTGCAAACTAAATAAATTAATTAAATAGTAGTACTAGCGTTCTTTGTAGAGAAATATATTTCAAAATCTGTATGTATAATGTAAATAAATTGCTAGGAGACTTGAACTGTTGCATTAGCATCTGTATTTGGAGTTGCACCTCTCTCCTAAACTCTTCTTGTTGTTATTCTTGTTGTTTCATGTGCATCTCCATGTATGTTTGTTTTGCCAATTAAGCATCTAACACATGCTGCCTTGTAGTCAATTCTTCGATTTTAGAATTTTCTTTTTCTAACCCTATAGTGGTGCTAGAGGCAAACCTGGACGATAAAGAAGAGCTAGAAGGTTTTACACAATGACCCAAACTCCTCAATTATCCTTAATATTGATCCAGAACTTGTATAAAAATTTCAACATCAACTGTTGAGTGATTTTGATCTGACGTAGATTCAGTATGTAAAGCAATCATTTTATCCTACACACAAGAGAAATAATTAATATTACTACAAATATTTAAATATGTTTAATTAAAATAAATTATAATACTTACATAATTTTCACGGGCATCAGAATGAATCCACTCTCCACTACGATCAGCATGTGATGTAGCATATAATTTTGTCAGATCATAGTTGGTATCTGACTCTTTCTACAAAAGACATTTATTGAGATATAAAATCATTATAATACCTCCAAATAACAAACTATATACAATAAAAATAAATAAAATAGCATTACCAATTTCTTAGAGAGACGATAGAAAGATCTTGAGCCTAGATGATGATGACTCTTTAACTTTGATCTATTTATTTTGTTTATAGGCCATCGCTCCTGCATATAAGTTGTAAATATTAGGAAGTGAAAATTATAAATAGGACACCTAAAAAATTCATTTAATTTACCTTATATGATGGATCCTAAAAAATGTTACAAAAGTTTTGCCAATCAGAAGGTTTGACATCCTGAAAAGGATGTTAGCGTGCATCTTTCTTATTCTCGAATTTATTATAATGCTCATGACACCTCACCTCATATTTTCAAAATCCATTACACATAAGCTCATTGGCAATCTTACGCTCCTATCTCCGATCAAAATTTAGTTTAAAGTCATCTTTGAAAAAATACATACGCAAAGATATTATCATCTAGAATATTCTAAATTTTGCATACATATTAAATAATATTAATATAAATCAATTATTTAAACATTACCAAACAATGCTTCTTGATAAGCTCTTTCACATCTTAGGAGAATTTGTAACATAAATTCATAGCCAAAAGTGCATAAGTTCGTATAAGAGCACCCACAAGTGATAAAAGCTCAGCTGCTAGTTTTCCTTCTTCTCCCGTATGTTTATCAGGAATTTTAACCTTAATGGTAGCCACTTTACGATATTTTTCCAATGTCACACCTCTAGTAGTGCCTTAATCTTGACGAGATTGTACTATTAACTCTATCAAATATAATATTCATTGTTAAAACGAAGTAAATAATGATTAGAAACGATGTAATATGTATACATGACCTTAATTGAAACAGAATGACTATTAGATTTTTACCTTATTCTGTAAATTCAATCTCTACTGGTGACTCAGAATGAGAGCTAAGAACAGGAGTAGATGGGATGCAAACTTCCTTCCTCTTCGATGGCATAATTTCGAAGTACTGATGCATTCATTACATTAAAGATTTGTCATAAAGTTTAATGTGCATACAAAACCAGTCAATCATATGTATCAGTTTCATTTGACCATTTGCCCTCATCATCTGTAGATACTTCAGATGACTCAACATTTTGTTCAACTGTTGCATCAACAATTTCAGCTTCAATATTTTTCTTACGTAATGGAATCATCTCATTTGGCTCAAATCCACAAACAAGTTGAGACGGGTTAACTCTCTCAATATGCTTCTTCAGTAGATAGACCAATATCTTCTTCATCTTATCTATCCATCTCAAGGATAACATTATATATATTTGTTAGAGAAAATTTTTGTACTACGTACTCAACATTAATTTCCTAACTTAGAATCATCTAAGTAGAATATTTGAAATACTTGGGAAACCAAAATAAAATGATCATCTTCATACAAATTTTTGAATGTATTAATAATAAAAAAGTATTCATCATCGAGTACTCACCTTCGATGATACATACTTCCTTGAGAAATACGTGCAAAATATCGAGTAGCGCATCTTGAGGGGCCACGTGCCAATGCATACAGTTCATCCAATATATCCTTTGGATTACTCGCATGCATTTATACAACCTACATATTGAATAAAGCATAAAGATATAAAAATAAAATATATTTTTTGGTAATTCAAACTCGCATTTGTAATGTCATTACCCGTTGTTCAAATCATTTCGAGAACTCATCTTCATGTTTCTGGTTTATATCATTTACTCCAAATTCTTTGGGCACGTTAATATAATCACTGAAATTGAAGATTACCAAATAATTTATATTCTTATAATTTTTTTCAAGTAAATTACAATATTAATTAACAAATAATAGCAGCTTACTTCAAATGACTCTTTATCTCAAGGCAATTATTTAGCACGTACTACTAAGCTTTCTCGACCCTCTTCCACACAAATCATAACCACGCGCTGCACCAAGTGGACGTACTTATTGGGAAAACACATAAAACCCATTTCATTGTCTTGTTTGGTCAACACCAAAGTTTTTTTCTGACCGATCAAACCTCGTGTCAACTCATGGAAGTATTTGGAATGGAATGTACGCCACTTATCTTTAATATATGTTTATGCAATTAATCCTTCTGGTTGGCCCTTGCTACCTATTGTACGTTTCAACTTCCCAGTGAACCGTTGAATGGGATATATCCATCTACACTAAACTGGTCCTGCAAGTCAAGCCTCACGTAGAAAATGAACAGATAAGCGAATCATGTAGAATGACAGTGGGTAAATACTCTCTAGCATAAACAATGTTATAGCAATTTATCATACCATACAATCGAAAGATTCTACATTCAACGTTCTAGCACATAAGTCTTTAAAAAATGCACCCAACTCAGTCAAAACCACATGCACATCTCTAGTCAAGTACCCACAGATACCAACAGACAAGATATTTTTTAATCCAGTAACTTTCTAGTCATTTGTTCACACACCTTGTTAAGTTCAATACATAACTGTCCGGTAATTTAATCTTCATTAGTCACTCACAAAATATAGTCTTTTTGTTCCTTGACAATGTATACCACCCAATTGGCATGTAGATAGATGAACGACGTTGTTACAAGTGTATTTCCAGTCTTATTCCCAACCGGTTTAGATCATTCCATGAGTTTAATGCATTCTTTGTTTTGCTTTCAATTAACATCAATTTCTCAACTCGGACTTAGATATATTTTTCTTAATATGCACATCAAGATTATGCCGCAATTTTAACGTTGACCGGTACGGGAGTTCAAAAAATATACTTTTCTTTGTCCTATTCAACTCATTCACAATTCATTTTCTCTTCCGCTTCTTTTTACCAAATTCATTACAATCCACGTCTACAAATTGTGCAAGTACATCTTCACTAGAAAAATATAGTGGAGGATGCCCCATTCAACAGTGTCATCAAACATCCTAGAATTTCCATGCCATTTATGGTCACACGGTAAAAATCGACGATGATCCATGAAGTATAGTTTCCTCTCATACGTAAACCCTTCAGATTGAGTATGTTTCTTACAAGTCGGACATGCAATGAGCAGCAAAAAAGACGAGTTAACTGTGCATAGATATCTACAAAGAACATGCCCTCTTTCCAATTTGAGTTCAATCTAACTTATTCTATTTCTATTTCTATGTCACCCTTTGTCTCTCTCTAATTGAAAGGCGAGAAAAATGGAGTTTGGGAAGAAGAATGAGGGAGTGCGATGCTAGGTTGATGGAGAATAAGTGATTACAATTCTAATGATGATCTAGAATACATAGATCAAAAAATGGACGGAACCGTTCAAATTGCTTCTCAACCTTTTAGAAGAAATTTATCACACTCACGATATTCTTCTCCAACACATTTCAGTTATCATACACTCATATCTGTTCTTACTTTAATTTCTCGGAATAGATCTCAAAATTTTGACACCAATGAATCTAGACACTCATATTCAAGGAGTTATTCCTGAAAATATTATTAATACACCAATATATACTATTAATAATCCTGATATGGCATCCATCTCTCACAATCCCAAATAAGTAAAAGAACCTTATTTTTCAACATATTCACAAGTAGTTGGAGATGATGCCCAAATATACACACTGAGTAAAAAAGATTTAAAAATTAATAAAAAAATATCTCAAACAAGATTATATGAAAGAATAAAATAATCAAAAAAATAGTAGTTTTCTCAACTTTTAAAAAATAGCAAGATTATATTCAAGAAAAATATTATAAGTACTTAGAAGGAATACAAATTCATATACATTTCTTTACATGGTTTGAAATTTATAAATCAAACCAATTATCAATCATAAATAAGTAAGACATATACTTATTATCTATACTACTACAACAGAAAGTAAAAATACCGATAATATAGTCCAACAAAATAATTATACCAGTTTATATTTAAAAACCATGAGTAAACTATTAGAGAGAATTGAAACCTAACTTTCTCCTATTAATCCTACTATTAAAGAAGCAAAAGAAACCCATTTATTTGTTCTCCATAAAATCTCATCTCATCTTAAAACTATTTTTTCTAAAAACAAAAATGATCTATTAGAACAAATTTGTAATAAATTAGAAAAATTAAATATTACTAATATCACATCTACTTCAAAACAACCCCATATTAATATATTAAGTAAGACAGACTCGCTTGTATTATCTGATTCGGAAATTAGTAATATTAAAAATTAATTCCAAAATTTAGATTTACAAATCAATAAGATTATAGGAAACAATGTTGATAGTTTTTCAATTAGGGATTCTAAACATCATGTTTCTATTACTCGTAATTGGTATCTAAGGCCTACTCCACTGGATATGCAATTCGAAGAAAAAGAACATATATGTATTAACCAAGCATTTTGTTGGTGATCCTATTCAATTTAAAAAAAAAAAAAACTAGTGATTGTTAATTAATTTAAGAATCTGATTTTCGTTGATATAAAGATGTATTTCTAACTAAAGTTATGATTAAAAATGACTATCAACAATCATACTGGAATGAAAAGTTCATAGCCAGACTTTCATATTACTTTGCCCAAAAGGTACGAGAATCATTAGTAAAAACATATGGTACTATTGACTTTCTTAATCTCGCATATGGTGATATAATAACTACTATTAATAGAACTGGTTTAATTATGTGTAATGATCTAAGATTAAAAAAGCAAATAGATAAAGAAAACAATTTGCTAAGAAAGAATTATATACCTTTTGTGAACAGTTTGGCTATACTTCATTATTGGCTTCTTCAAGAAAACACAAAAATGAATAAAGAATTTATAAGAATTATTCTAACAAAAAATGAAAATACAAAAAATCTTATAAAAGGACCAAATGTATAATAAACCAATAAAAAATATAAAAAAGTATAATAAAAAGAAAAAATAGATTGTTTGTTATAAATGTGAAAAAATTGAACATTACAAGTCAAATTGTAAGGTCAAATAATAGATTAACGAATTAGATATACCCGAAATATTAAAAGAAAAATTATTAAATATCTTTATAATACATTCAATTGAACAAGAGAAAAGTTCTTCAGAAGAAGAATAAATTTATCAATTAAAATAATCAAGCTTTTCAGAGCAATTTTCTGATACTGAATCAGAAGAAAATGAGGTACAGGTGTGTAATTGCTTAGATAATAATTGTATCTTTAATAAAACCATTAATGTATTCTCAAAACATGAAAATATTATATTAGAATTAATTGATAAAATTAATGATCCACAAGAAAAAAAAAAAGATTATCTGGTAAAACTAAAATATACTTTTACTAATCAAACCACTTTAATAACCACTACAACACTCTATAATTTTTCAGAAATAGTGAGTAGATTTAAAACAAAAAAATAATAATTTAAGTTATAAGATTTACAACAAGAAATTAATGACATAAAACAAGAGGTTAGAAATTTGAAAGCATCTAATATTAGATTAGAGGTTTCAAATGACCAATTACTACAAGAAGTTATATTGTTAAAAACAGGTAAAAATATAAATACTCCTCATGATAAAGAATAAGGAGAATGTTTAACAATAGTTATTAAAGACAAAATAGATAATTTTATTAATATCCTTGATATGATAAAATGATATACTAAAATAACAATATCTATTAACCAAGAATTTTTTTTTTACTATAATTGACCTATTAGACACGGGAGCAAATTTAAATTATATACAAGAGAGATTAATACTTTCCAAAAGTTCTGAAAAAGCAAAAGGAACATTATCTCAAGCTAATGAAACACAATTAAATATAAATTATAAATTATATAATGTCATATTTGTAATAATGAAATTTGCTTTAATACATTTATTTTAGTAAAAAATATTAACACTAAAGTAATATTAAGAAATCTATTTCTTCCCTTACTTTACCATTATCTGTAATAGATGAAGGAATTTCTACAAAAATATTTGGACAATAAATTTGATTTAAATTTTTATTTCCCCCTGTATCAAAAGAAATTAACTTCCTAAAAGAAGTATCAGAAACCAAATAAATTATTTTTTAACAAAAAATAGGATTAAAAGAAAAGAAAATTAGATAAATTTCTTAAAACAAGAATTGAAATATAAAAGAATTGAAAAAAAATTAAAAATCCATTATTAATTCATAAAATTAATAATTGAAAAATAAGCATACTCTAACTTGCCTAATGCTTTGTGGAATAGAAAATATATAGTTGAATTACTTATGAAAACGAATTTTCTAAAAAGAATATTTCTACTAAAACTAGACCAATTCAAATGAACAATGAATTATTAGAATTTTATAAAAGAGATTATAATGACTTATTAACAAATGACTTAATTGGGAAAAGCAAGCCACCATGAAGTTGTACTAATTTTTACGTTAAAAAACAAGCAGAATTAGAAAGAAAAATTTCTTGGTTAGTTATCAATTATAAATCATTAAATAAAGTATTATAATAAATTAGATATCTAATTCCCAACAAGAAAGATTTATTATCTTGCCTTTACAATGCTACTATATTTTCAAAATTTAACATGAAGAGTAGCTTTTGACAAATCCAAATTACTAAAAAAGACCAGTATAAAACAGCATTCATAGTCCCATTTGGAGATTATGAATAGAATGTTATGTCATTCGAATTAAAAAATGCTCCTAGTGAATTATAAAATATTATGAATGAAATATTTACTCCTTTCACTCACTTTTCAATAGTTTATATAGATAACGTATTAATATTTTCCTCGTTTATTGAACAATAATAGAAACATTTAAATATTTTTGTTTAAGTTATTAAATAAAATGGATTAGTTGTTTTATCACCAAAGATAAAATTATTTCAAAATAAAATTAGGCTAATTGGACATGATATCTATCAAGTAACTATTAGTAGTTTATTACACCAATTAGTAGAGCAAAAGAATTTGCTAATAAATTTCATAATGAAATAAAAGATAAGCAACAATTACCAAGATTTTTGGAAAATCTTAATTATTCAACTTTTTATCAATCTCTCGTACCATTATCTAAACCATTATTCAAAAGATTAAAAAAGAATCCACCCTCATGGACATAAACACATACAAATATTATAAAACAATTTAAGTCTCATGATAAGAATTTACCATGTTTAGGACTCACATCACCTCATACTTTTAAAATTATTGAAACAAATGCATCTGATCTTGGTTATGGAGGAATAAAACAAAAATTATCTACTAATTCGGAACAGATTATTTGATTCCATTTAGGACGTTAGAATCTTGCCCAAAAGAATTACAGTACTATTAAAAAAGATATTTTTGCTATTGTATTATGTATTTCTAAATTTCAAAATGATTTGTTAAATCAATAGTTTTTACTTAAAATAGATTGTAAATCAACTAAAAAGGTTTTAATTAAAAATGTGAAAAACCTGGCTGCTAAAAAAATATTTGATAGATAACAAGCTATATTAAATATTCTTTATTTTAATATTGAACATATTAAAAGAGAATCTAATTCTCTTCATATTTTTTATCCGAGAATTCTTACTGGAAAATTTATGTCATTCTCAAAGTCAAGAATAAAGTCCAAATCTTCCTATGCTAGGCCATCATCTCCTTCTTTTTCTTCATCTTGTCCTTCCGCAACTCCAAAACTATACACGGTATTGGAAACATTACCACAAAATATTAAGTCATCTTACAATCCATTCTCACCATTCACTTCTCTGAAATTATCAACATACTCCAAATCTGTTTCTCCTTCTTACTCTACCCATTCTCAAATTATTAATCTTCCATTATTATCTCAACCTTTTACATCACCTATTATCATTAAAGAGCTTTGCTAGGTACAAGTGGTTTGGCACACCAAATCGCATACAAACACTCACATTGCTTTTTTTATTGAATAGAAAAATAGAAGAATTTTTTTTTTTTGAGAGAATGAGAAGGTCTTCTATCTCACAAAAATTATTTCCGTCTTCAATTCACACTATTTAATTAAACGGTTGCCTTATATGTTGCATCGGTGCACGGTTTGGTGGGTGAATTCGCTTGCAAGAAGAATTTTCCATCATTAAAACTCACTAACTTTTCAGTCTTCCCCATTGAGTCTAAAATCGAACACATGTCCGATCCTCAAAAATTACTTGATTCATTTTTTTTGCTAGACTGGCATTATGTTCCACAAAATATTAAGAAAACCCAACATTTTTATAAATTTATATTAGTGGACACAGATTCAATTATTTTCACTGTGATCCATTATTCACTTCAAACTCAACATTCTCCACCTGTATTTTCAATTATTGTCTTTCATAAAGTCATCATTAAACAAGTCGTCACCTTGAAACAATAGAAAAAAAAATCTCTATTTAATAGGAAAAATTTTCGATACTTATGATTCATCATATTATGATTATTACGATATCAACAAACATGGACAAAAATGTTTTTAAAACAAAACAAAAATTTGCAACATTCTCAATTCCTCCACTTTAACAAATTACAAGAAATCAAGACATTCCCACGATAGTTTTTACTATGGTAGGATTATTCTGGACCTGAGCCTCTTCTCCATCCTCTCCCTCTCCAAGAAAGTCTTCAAATTTTTTCTTCACAAAATGATTACCAACTCTCATTAAAGCATTGTTTACCACTTTTTTTTTTCCCAAAACAAAATTAAATTGAATTATAAAGTAGGAATATGTTATCAAATCTCATCCCTCTCTAAAAAAGTATTATGTTTTTAGCCCTCCAAGTCTCTGTCAAATGATGGAAAAAATACAATTACAATCCTATTTTAAAAATATTTTCAAAAATTACCAAAACCCCTAAAGTTCTAGTCTAGCGTTGTATATTTCAAGTTCAATTAGTATCCATTACCAATAAAAATGACTTAAAAAAATTAGTTGAATCAATGTCACAAACATCCAACAGTGATGATAAAGAAGATGCACAACATCTAGTCAGATTATCTCCATTACAACAACACATATTATCACCAGTTTAACAGGCCTCTCTTTCTCAACAGACCTCTCCTTCTCAAGGCAACTCATCATTCCATCCAGTACATTTGATAGATTCTCAAGATCCATTTGATTTGAAATTTGCAAAATATGACCCTCAGATTATGTGATACCAGAATATTATTGTTTTCTCAATTATTCAACATGATAGATGAAAGCTATCAGAAGTATTATCTTTTTAGTGAATAAAGATAAAGAATTTTGCATATGTTGTTCAAGATTATTGCCTACTAAAAAAAAGACAAATGACTTTGTTCATCAGATTATTATTCAAAGAAAAGACAAAGGACTTTGTATACACTATTCACCTTCACTTAAAGAAGATAGACATGTATTCTTGGTAGTACTGTTTTACTGTCTATATAAAAAAGTCTGTAAACAAATAAGGGCATTCTGAAACTTTCATCTGAAGTCTTCTCTTCTCTTGTCCAAGCCTTCTCTTCTCTCGTCATTTTCACTTTCTAAAATCTATCTTTTGTAAACCTTCTTTCATGTCTCCTGCTTCAAATCCTTCTGAGAATTAATACTCAAAAGGATAGGAAGCAAAAGACATTGAGGAAGTTTTACAGAAAGAGTAGTTTGGAAATGAGGACTGAGAGAAGGGAAAGACTTCAGACCAGATTTTTCTAAATGTCTTCCTTAGTTTACACTCCCTTTTTATAGATACTAACACAGTAACAATAAATAATATGTTTACCTAATTGACTTCATACGTCAACTACTTAATAAGTGGAAATGAACAGTACATACAAAGTTCTTGGTAGGCAATAATTTGAAACGACAATAATCTTGAACAAAATATACAAACTTTTCTATTTTTATTCTCTAAAGAGATAATACTTTTGACAGCTTCTATCGGTCATGTTGAATAATTGAGAAAGCAATAATCTTCTAGAATCATATAATCTGAGGGTCATAATTTGCGAGTTCAAACTTCCTCAATGTCTTTTGCTTCCAATTCTCTGAGAATTAATCTCTTTGTAAGTATTATGTTTTTAATAAAGTCAAGTTTATCAATTATGATTTCTATATTTTATAATTTATGCATATGATTGGTTAAACCGCATGTCTATATTATATCATACATATGGCTGGTTATATTATCTATTATAAATTAATATAAGTATATATTACCTAAGATACATTATTGGCTCAATTAGCATCCATTATCAGTAAAAATGACATGAAAAAATTAGTTGAGACAATGTCACAAATCTCAAACATATGGTTTATTCATTAAGAGATCATTGACACATAAAGAATGAGAAATAAATGCATAGTAATACATGGAAGGTAATACTCGTTATTAGAGGACCTATCGCCATGATTTATGTATTTATTTCTTAATACAGATTTTCGGATTAAGATGAGACTTAAGATTAAAGGTGTGGACCAAGTAGGAAAATGTTGGACGAATCTCCACCAAACTTCACTTTATGTGGAGTTATTAAATGATGTGGTCCACACCCACCACTAATCACCATGTGCAGCCGAAAGTGACCTATTAGTGTCTGAAATGATCATTCAGAATAACAACCATTAAAGAATAACCACTGAAAGCTTGATTGAGCCTTTTCAGTGGCTATAAAAATCGTGGCTTTGGTCCCCAAACTCACACATCTCGACCCCTTTAGCTTACACCATCTACAGAGACTGAGGAGGAGTTTGGACGTGCCAAACATCAGAGAAGGCAGCAAAACCATGAGTAACATCAATGGCTGGAGTTACAAATTAAGAAATTACATTATAAAATTTCAAATACCATTGGCATGATGTTTGTTTCAAACCATATATGTATTTCTTTAGTTTGCAGACCAATTGCTCACCACCACTAGAGGAGAATCCTTCAAATGGTTTCATGTAAACCTCCTCCTCTAGATCTCCATTGAGAAACGTCATTTTCACATCCATTTGTTGCAACTCTAAGAAAAAATGGGCTACTAATGCCAAAATAATGTGCAAGAAATCTTTCTTAGATACAGGAGAAAAAGTCACCGTGTAATCGATTCTTTCTTTCTGAATAAATCCCTTAGCAACGAATCTTGCCTTGTATCTTTCAATGTTGCCTAATGAGACTTTATTTATCTTAAAGACCCATTTACATCCAATGGCTTTTGCACCATTAGGCAACTCAACAATATCCCAGACTCCGTTACTCTTCATAGAATTCATCTCTTCCTTCATGGCATTGTACCATAATTCTGATTATTTGCAACTCATGGCTTGTAAAAAAGACTTGAGATCATTTTCGACTCCAATGTTGAGTTAGATTCTTGTAGATACACAACATAATCATCAGGAATTATTGATCTCTTGGTTCTAATAGATCTTCTTAATGTTGTATCATCATCTTTTTGAGAAGTATGTGGTTCAACTACTTGATCTACTGGAATGTTGTCAGCAGCTTGTGGAACTTCAATGATTGGTTGCTCAACACCAGTTTGTACTTCAGGGGTGCTTTGAATAATAATTAATCTATCACTTGAGGTGGAATGTTAAGATTTTGAATGATCATTATCATAAACTATATCCCTAGTTTGATCACTCTCATTGATCAAGTCATTTTCAAGAAATTTCGCATTTCTTGATTCCACAATCCTAGTGATATGAGATGGACAATAAAATCTGTAACCCTTAGACCTTTCAGCGTATCCAATGAAATACTCACTAATGGTCCTTAGGTCCAGCTTCTTCTCTTGTGGATTGTAAATTCTCACTTCAGACGGGCATCCCCAAATGCGCATATGTCGCAAATTTGGTTTCCAACCTTTCCATAATTCAAATGGTGTTTTAGAAACAGTCTTGGTTGGAACTCTGTTTAATATATACATTGCTATCTTAAATGCTTCAGCCCACAAGGATTTAGGAAGATTGGAGCTACTAAGCACACTCCGCACCATGTTCAATAATGTTCGATTTCTTCTTTCTACTACACTATTTTGGTCTGGTGAACCAGGTATGGTGTATTCGGCAACAATCCCATGTTCTAGAAGAAACTTTACAAACGAACCAGGTGCTTGTCCATCCTCTATGTATCTACCATAATATTCGTAACTCCACATCATTTAATATACACTTAATACATAATCATAAAACATTAAAGCCCAAGGAAAAATTTATACCTCCAGCCATTGATGTACTCACTGTTTTGCTGTGTTCTCTTATGTTTGGAACTTCCAAACTCTTTCTCTCTCTCTTTGTAGATGGTGTAAACTAAAAGTATCAAGATGAGTAAGTTTGGGAACCAAAGCCACGATTTATATAGCCACTGAAAAGCCTCCATCAAGCTTTCAGTGGTTATTCTTTAATGGTGGTTATTTTGAGTGATCATTTCAGATATTAATGGATCGCTTTCGGCTGCACATGGTGCGTAGTGGTGGGTGTGGACCACATCATTTAATAACTCCACATAAAGTGAAGTTTGGTGGAGATTCGTTCAACATTCTCCCACTTGGTCCACACCTTTAATCGTAAGTCTCATCTTAAACCGAAAACCTGTATTAAGAAATAAATATATGAATCATGGCGATAGGTCCTCTAATAACGAGTATTACCTTCCATGTAATTACTATGCATTTATTTCTCATTCTTTATGTGTCAATGATCTCTTAATGAATAAACCATATGTTTATAAACAGAAAGATATGTAGTTTAGTCGGGAAGAGTATTGATTTCGTCTAGCGTCGTTTTGCAGTTTTGGAAAACGACATGTCATTTAGTGGCGACTGGTTTTAAAAGGGAGATTCAAAACGACATGTTATTTTCGCATAAAGGAAAAACGACACGTCGTTTAGCTGGTTCAGAAATTGAGTTTGAGAATTTTTTAAGTTTTTCCTAATTGGCATTTATTTGGAAATATGTCTAATATTGCTCAATTTTTAATGCATATATTATTTATTTTGTTTAAATTATATGCAATTTGGATTATTAAATTGTGCAATTTTATTAACTATGCTCATATTTAGTTTGCATGAATTAATTATTTCTGCTTTATATTAATACATGCAATTTTTTATGAGTTTATATTTAAATGTTATACATAATACTATAGTTTTAATTATGCAATATTTATGCTAAATTCTGAGAATATTTTGTGCATAATAATAACATGTTGGTTTTAGTTATAATTATGCAATTTATGATTATTCTCATATTAAGTTAATTTAATGTCTAGTGATCCATATAATTTTTATTGATTAGAAAATAGCCACAACATCTCTAATTGAATAAAATTATATATTATGATTGATAAGAATCACATAAAAAAAATTTAGACATTAATTGTAATTAATTATACTTAATATAATAAATTTTATCTAACAAGAATTTTTATTATATTTATATAATTAATTAGGTTAAAATATCAAATTATTCATAATTTACCCACAGGTATTATGAATTAAGTAAATAATTTGATAGTTTTATTATAAAGTTTAATCTTAGATAGAATTTGATGAATTCTATCATAAAGAATAATTGAATCTGCTTGAGTTAAATATTTAGCCCACAGGCAATTTTTATGTCATTAAATTCATTTTTAAGCATGATTTACATTGGTAAAGCATGAAATTTTATTTAGGCCTCAATTTTTTACATAAGATGTAATCTATAATGCAGTTATACAATCTACAAATTGCTCTGATACCAACTATTAGAATTCATAATGATTCTTGAATGCGGAATATACACTTTATACAGAATCATAAAACATTAAAGCCCAAAGAAAAATTCGTACCTCCAACCATTGATGTTGCTCACAGTTTTGTTGCCTTCTCTGATGTTTGACACTTCCAAACTCCTCATCACTCTCTGTAGATAGTGTAAGCTGAAAGGGTCGAGATGAGTGAGTTTGGAGACCAAAGCCATGGTTTTTATAGCCACTATAAAGCCTCCATCAAGCTTTCAGTGGTTATTCTTTAATAATGGTTATTCTGAATGATCATTTCAGACACTAATGAGTCACTTTCGACTTCGGCTGCACATGGTGAGTAATGGTGGGTGTGGACCACATCATTTAATAACTCATATTATCGCCAGCTCAACAGGCCTCTCCTTATAAGGACAACTCATCCTACAATCCAGTACATCTGAAGAATTCTTAAGACCCATTTGATCTAAAACTCGAAGATTATGACTCTCAGATTATGTGATTCTAGAAAATTATTGCTTTCTCAATTACACAATATGACAGATATAAGCTGTCAGAAGTATTATCTCTTTAGAAAATAAAGACAGAGAACTTTGTCTATACTGCTCAAGATTATTGTCGTTCAAGATTAAACCCTACCAAGGAAAAATAAAGAACTTTGTACATACTATTCACTTCTATTTATTAATTAGTTGACATATGAAAACAATAGGATAAACATGTATTTTCTATAGTTACTGTGTTAGTATATATAAAAAGGAAGTTTGTAAACAAAAGAAGCCATTAGTATAATTTAGTAATATGTAGTATAGTATAGTTTAGTGTGTATATATAAATATATATATATATATATATTAATACTAATATATAGTATTATTATCAATAATATATATTATAATACATATACTATCAATATATTATAATATATACACTATCATATATTGTGATATATATATATTATGAAAAATTCTACACAACCTTCTACCATTCACACAACCTCCACACACTACACTTTTTTTAATTTTATTATTTTTTTCTTTTATCAAATATTTAATATATGAATAATTAATAGAAGAGTTGGATTAGTTTAAAAAGAATAAACTCAAAAAAAAAATTAAAAATTAAAAAAATTGTAATGTGTGGAGGTTGGAGAGGTTGTGTAGTATTACTCATATATTATATATGATATATATTAATGATATATACTAATATTATACATGGATATCATATATATACTGATGATATCTTTATATATATATATATATATATATATATATATATATATAGCATATAGCATATCATTATATATATTATGATATAGTCATGATATAAAAAATATATACTATAGTGATGATATAGCATTATATATATAATAAGTTATATAGTGTATATTATTATATACAAGCATATACTATATATCATATAGTAATATATATATATATATATATACACACTATACATGATATATATCAATGATACTATAGTATAGTGATATAGTGATATAACACGTACTATACATCACTATATACTATAGAGATATAACATGTATTGTATAGTACTATAATATATATAGAGTACTATATTATAGTGATATATGATAGTATAATTAGCATATACTAATACTATATATTATAGTATTTATATATGAAATCACTATATGATATATCATACATATAATATCATATAGTGCTATATACTAAATGATATATTAAATATAAAAAATCAAATAATTTATTAAATTTGAAAAAAACACAGTTCAGACGATATATACTATTCTTTGAATGATAAGATAGTCTCAAAACCGTTCAAACGTATAACATAACATTCAAACGTATATGTACATATAAGGTATCGAGAGAGGCTTTTGAACGCCATCGTCATCGCCATAACAACCATTCAAAATTTCAAACGTAACCCAACTCAGTCAAACACCGTCAATGCCGCCCTTGTCACCACCATCATCGAAGACTTAAATCATTTCAAGCAAATCTATATATTTTCTTCAAGATCATGCACTTGATCATCGCCAACAACATTGATCCTCGCTAACTCAAAACAAAGGTTGGCATGGATGGGGCGAAGTTTGTGGTATGCATCGCTCGTAGGGTTCCTATCAACCTAGTGGGTTATATATTCGATAGGATTTATGACAGATATATTGTTATTCGGGATCCTGATCACATAATTTCTACTACATACAGGAGTCCTGCCAAATTTGCTGAGCATGTCCAGGAGCAGATGGACTGATCAACTCCTCCACCCTGTCACAAAGAGACACTCGAGACTTCGTCTTCGTGATCAAATATAATATCTGTTCGAACATTGATTAACTTTGACGTTTGAACGTTGTTATATATTGTTCAAATGGTAAGTCAATATCCCGCTAAATTTTTGTCACTTAATGTGCCAAATTCTTGTTCAACCATATATAATATCCATTCAAATGTTTATTTTATGTTGTTCGAACATTTTTTGTCGATGCCTGAACAGTTATTTTATTATGAACGAAATTTTTCGTTCCTGCATATACCGTTCAAACTTGTTGGAGCATTAAACACCTTCCGTTATTTTTTAGGAACAAAGTTTGAATTTCGCCCCTACTTCTCAATTTTTGGGAAGATTTTCATTTCATCCAAAGCAAGAATCGTCCCAAAAATAAATTTTTGTTGTAGTGTATTTAGACTTCTACTTGGTATTTTTATACTGCACACTTTTTTTTTATATATAAGTACTTGATATTATATAAATACAAATAGGCAAAACCCAAGTAGACAAGATGATATACAAGATATAAGACCTATCTAGATCGAAGTAAGGGAAATTAGAAAGTCATGAAAATTCAGGCCATTAAAATCTAAAGTAATGGCCCATAGACATAAAGTACGAAAAAATAGAGTTCTATGTTCCTCCGAAAAACGCTCCTTGTTTTCAAAAGTCTGATCATTTTTATACGAGAAAGTCTACTTACAACCGCCCTTGCGGAACCCCCGCACAACCAGCACTACTTTTCATGGTTGGAACTTGGGAATGTAGAGAGACCGAGGGTGAGGCTTCCAAAATAAAAAGTACGGTTCGATGAATAAAAAAAATATGCTATTATAATTAGTATTGCCTGCAAAAAGGTGCCAACCCACCCATGCTCTCTCTCCCCTTTTCTCCCTCTTTGCAAATGAACTCCAGGGCCGCCTCTGCCATGGCTGCCTTTCCTTTCTTTAGGGTTTGTCTCTCTTTTCCTTTTTATTTTTCTTTTAATGTTTCTTTGTTTTTTTCGTTTGGATCTTTGTTCCGATCCTTCTTGTGTGAATCTAATGAAATGACTTGTGGGTTTTCCTTTAGGTTGGGGAGCATTTGATCTTGAGTGGAATTAAAGAGAACAATTAGATTATTTTCCAATTTTTTTTTGTCTCATTGTTTAGTTTCTTTTTCCCATCAGAATGTCTTGAAAATGCTGTATTTACTTTTGAAAGATTGAGCCAGCCATTCAGAAAAAGGCCTTTTGTATGGGTTCCTTCGATTCTTGTCTACACTGTTAAAAACCTTGCGCGAAGCTAGTCAATCCCTTAGAGTGAATCAATTTGAAGTGTTTGTATCATTGTTTTAAATTTCGTACCAAATCGGCCGATACGGCCGAAATTTTTCGTACTGGTCACTGATCCGGTACAGATTTACTGTGTGTTTCGTACCGACCGAAATTCCGGCCGTACCGGCCGTTTCGGCCGATATTTCGACCTGTATCAGCCAATATTTCGGCCAGTACCGGCTGAAATATTTATGCCTTAGTTTATTTTTATTTTTTTTTCATTTTTTCAAGTTATAAACTTATTTTTTGACCTACAATTTAAACTAGGCTATTTATAATTTATATATCTATGTATTTACATATAATTTATTCATATATATACTATTATTTTGAAATATAATTTATATATATACTTTATTATATATAATTTATTCATATATCGACTATCCCGAAACGGTACCGGTACTGAAATATTTCGTTTCAGTACCTTGACCGGTACGGTATTCAAAACATTAGTTTGTATGCCTATCCAACCTACTGAAACATAAACATGCGTAGAGAAATGTAGAGGGAGGAAGAAAGAGGTCAAAAAGAAAAAAAAAATTGATAGAGAAAGAGAGAGGGAACAAACGGACATAAATATTAAAAAAATAAAATTTTTGATAAAAAGTAGCAACAGTTGCACGGGGGTTCCGCAAGGGCGGTTGTAAGTAGACTTTCTCTTTTTATACTACACACTTATGTGGATCTTTTTTTTTATTATTTTTTTTAACAAATGTGTAGTGTAGAGCTACTGAGTAGAATATATATATATATATATATATATATATAAGCTTTGCAACGTCATTCCACGCCAAGATAGTATGAGGATTGGGAAACAAGTTATAGCTAGAGTTTGTTTCCTAATGGGTCTTATCAATCACAATCAAAATGGTTAATCATGAAACACCACATCATCATAGTTACATGAAAATGAAATATGAGTGTAGTGTATAGAATTTATCTTTATTTATTTATCAACAAACTAGTCGGTCAAACTATTGATTTTGGATAAAATAATGAAAGTGTTTTTCTAAAAGAGTTGATGATATTCAATTAATACAGCTCCACCTAAGCTCAATGCACATTTTAACTATCATTCCTAGATAAATGAACATCAAGCCAACTTTCTGTCTAGTGTTTCTAGAGTCACAAATAGGGTAAAAAAAAAATTCGAAGACATTGTCCCCGAACACCCCCTCCCCTCGGAGGCTTGGCCATGTTCGCCAACAAACACGTAACGCATCCTTGTTAGGTTGGGTCCTCAAATCAAGTCACCACAAGAATAAACAAAGCACCACAAACCCAACAGGTTCTAGATGGATTGGAAGTAAGTTAAGACCCATGAATTTCACTTTCTTACTCTCTTTGTATCTTAATTGGTTTAGCATGCTTTTTTCTCTTTCTTCGATGGAAAGTGAAGTCTTCCCTACATGTATTTATTAGAGAAAACTCCTTTAAACAAAATCTCCATTTTACTTCATCTCATATATGATAACAGAGCTTCACGAGAATTAGGATAATATTGCTAATGCCTTCGTCTCTCACTATAATTAAGGAAAACCACCTAATCAGGCCCTAGTGGAATCCAAGAGCATATATCAAAACCACAAAGCAAGGCCTACTTTCAATATGCACCCTCGCTATGGATAGTGCAAAAGAGAGTTCTCGCTGAGAGCAAAAAGAAAGCCGATGAACTCCCATTGTTTCCTCTCAAGGCTCTCCTCTGGTTCTTTGAGGAGGAATTCTCCTGCCTTCACTCTTGAGTGGAAGGTGTTGTTTTCTTGCATTTGGCAAGGCTATTTTTTTCCCCCATTTGATTGACTTAATGGATGAAGAAATCAAGAGTTTATGAAATAAATTGTGTCTCACTGACACAGAGAAGGAGGGTGACATTATAGTTGAGAACTATGTCAAAAGGCCTCTTTTGTCTGGCGGGCAAACTCTTGACTAAGAAGAATGTTAACAGTGAGGCTTTTAAAAACACTCTGCATAAAATATGGAAGTTTGTGCTTAATTTTGGAATAATAGAAGTTGAAACCAATTTGTTAATCTTTGAATTCTGTTATGATCAAGTTCTTCAGATTGTGTGGGAGAGCCAGCCATGGTTGTTTGATCAACACCTGATATCTTTGAAACTATTTGATGGCTTTTAACCACCTAGTGCTTTGGTGTTTACTCACTCCTACTTCTGGGTCTAGTTGCACAATCTACCATTTGGTTGTATGAGTTCCATTGTTGGTAATATGATTGGTAATGTTATACATGTGGATGTGGATGCTACAGGTAAAGGTTGGGGCAAATCTCTACGGTTGCTTGTTGAAGTTGATCTAATGAAACCTCTTGCACGAGAGACTATGTTGTCCATAAAAGAACACAAAATTTTTGTTCCTTTCCAATATAAAGGTTTGCCTCA
Organism: Cyclocarya paliurus; assembly: GCA_029856935.1. Classification (NCBI taxonomy): domain Eukaryota; kingdom Viridiplantae; phylum Streptophyta; class Magnoliopsida; order Fagales; family Juglandaceae; genus Cyclocarya; species Cyclocarya paliurus. The sequence goes on from CM056952.1 coordinate 25,351,906, forward strand.
TTTCTATTTCTCTTGTGGTGTTATCATGCACGGTATATCTGAATGTAAGGTTAAAACTAGTTCTTTTTCTACTTCTAGCACATCCAATCTGCAATATGGAAGTTGGCTGAGGGCGATTGCTTCTTCTGCACATGGGGGTGTGGGCAAATACCTTGGTGTTCAATCAGAACAATCATCCAATCTCCATTCTGATGAGAAGTTATCTTATTCCAATTCATCCGGTAACGGTTATGACAGTTATGTCCGTGCCCTCATTGGTTTCTATCAAGGCAAATAACACGTGGCAAGGTGAGACTTCAGAACAAAGGAATATGATTGGTTGTTCCTCATACGAGGTAAGTTTCCTAACTGCAATTGATATAACTGTCGCCATTGATTTGCCTGTCCCTGATTTAAGGATTGGTCTGTCATCTGCTATGGAGTATGCCTCAGCTCCTATTGCTAACCCCATTACTGATGTTGGGGTAGGAACTAAGATATTGGAGGACTCTGTGAGTCAGGATAGCATAGTACCACATATTTCCCTGCACAAGGTTAAAAACAAGGTCCGTGGTCCTATTATTATTGAGGCTATACCATCTAATGTATATGTGATTGCTACTCGAAAAAGGAAATCCTTACCTACTAGTGCCCCACATAAAACTATTAAAGTAAGAATGACAAGACAACAAATGTCCCTTTTCTCGTCCTTAAATGTATCATCGAAGGCTGGCAGCCAGCCCTGCAGAGAGAAATGAGGCTTTAAAGTTGGAACTGCTGAGAACTTAGCAACACTCAGACAGTTTATGACTTTAACCTTATGGTTAAAGATAAAAAGCCTAGCCTTTTATGTTTGATAAAAACTAAGATACATGAACCAAGCGTGGAAATTGAAGAATTCATTGGGTTTTCAATGTTTATTTATTGTTGATGGTGTTGGTCGTGGTGAAGTTCTAGCCTTATTGTGGAAAGATGACTTTACACTTGAGATTCACAGCTTTTCACAAAGACACATCAACTGTTAGATTGAATATCCATCATCCAAACCACCATGGATGCTCACATGTTTTTATGGGCAACCAATCATTGAAAAGAGAATGGAAGGCTATAATGTTTTGCATTATTTGCAATCTTTGCAACCTTAGAAGTGGCTTTGCTTTGATAATTTTAATGAAATATTATTTCACAATGAGAAGAGGTGATAAACAAATTGTAATGTTTAGTGATGTTTTGCATGACTACCAGCTTAATGATCTGTGGGGTTCTAAAGGGAAATTTACCTGGTCGAATAATAGGATAGATGGGGGTTTTACCAAAGAAAAACTTCATAGAGCAGTGCAGTGGCTTCTTTTTTCTTTCTTTTTTGATAAGTGATAGAGCAGTAGCTTCTACAGCCTGGTGTGATGAATTTGGAGTTAGGGATATCAGGGTGCTTACTTCAGTGACTTCTAATCATTATCCTCTCTTATTGATAGTGGAACAAAAACTCTATCCTTATGCTCCTACTTACAGATCAAGCAGATATGAAGCTCTTTGGTCCACTTATGAGGATTCCGCAACGGTTGTCCAAGATGCTTGACTGCGGGCAGGTATGTCATTTGGCTGTCTTTCCACTCTCTCTACAAAACTTGGCAGTTATATGAAATCCTTCAAAAGGTGGGTCCGTAACAAAGATCTTATTACTGATAAAGCCCTAGAAGAAAAACTCAAACTTAGGGGCCATCTAGACAAATATAACAGCTGCATTAGTGGAAGAAGCAAAGAAACTTCAAAGAGAAATTGGCTATCTTCGGGAAAGACTAAACCTGAAATGAAAACAGTGTGCTAAAGTGCAGTGGCTGCAACAGGTGATAGGAACACAAGGTTTTACCATCTATTTGCTAATAAAAGGAGGAACAAGATTTTGCAAGTTGTTGATGAACATGGAGTCACTCATACTGATCCTATCGAGATAAGATGTGCTTTTACAAAATTCTATCATCCTTGTTTACTTCCTCTCATCCTTCCCAAATTGATGCTTGTTTAAATGCTTTGTCTCCAAAAATTTCTGCAGAAATGAATGATGCTTTACTTTAGAACTTCACTGAGGAAGAAGTTAAAATTGCTATTTTCCAAATGGGACCCCATGAAGCTCTTAATCCTAATGGGTATGGTGCTTGTTTATACCAAGATCATTGGTCTCTGGTTGGTAGTGAGGTTTGCCATGTTGTGCTTTCATTTTTAAACTCCAATGCTAATATTGAGGCCATAAACTACACATACTTGTGCTGATTCAAAACACCAAATGCCTGAGTATTTCTATGTGGCGCCCTCAACCCCTAGGTGTGATTTGGTAGGAGTCACGACCCTAGAGTGCTAGCCACTTTGGTCACACACCCCCAATGCAATGTGCAATTGTGTGTGCAAGCATGCAATATATGTGTACAATTATAATGCAACAGAAAAAAATAAAACGACAGTATGAAATGCTAAAAGTGCTAGAAATCTAAATTAATAAAGTCAGCCAACTAGATAAATAAAATAAGAGCCCAATCAAACTACAATAGGGACAAATTCCAAGGTCCTCACTCCTAAGGTGGGGTCAGTCCTCCATACTCATATCAGTCCCCTATATCAAAGTCTACGATTCCTTGGAACGGAACCGCACATGGGAACACAATAGTGAGATTTCGCAATCTTAGCAAGAAAAATCACATATTAAAATCCAAACATACAAACACAGAAAAAACATACAAACACATAGCAAACATGAGAAAGATATTTTACAAATGTTTCGTTTGTCATTACCAAAAATTCTACAGAGAAACCACACACGCCAAAATCACATTTCCATTTAGAGAACATTCCTTTAATTACGATATGCACCATGATCTCCCTTAGAGACCATCCGCATACTCTAACTCCCTTCATCACACCACAGGTAACGACCATGTCTGTGACTTTGTAATGAGCGATGCTCAGCTTCACCCCTAGCGCATATGCGACCAAGCCTTCTTGAACTCCCGCCAATAGAGGGGCCATGGAATTGTACCGATAGCGTTATTGTCTCAACTAAGCCTACTATCTTCCAACGATATCTTAGGGGACGTTACTCAATTTTATACACTCCCAAGTGATCTGAGGAGTTTCACCAAGATAATGCTCCATGTCAACTTAGGGTCATAATACGTACACACCCACAAAACACACCCTTTAATCCTTTGACATAAAAACTCAGTTTTCTAGTTCACGACACAAATACAAGCAGAGCACAATAATAATGATGACAAATAATAGTGAAAATGAAACTATTTGTAGGTAATTATTGGATGAAATGGCATAATACAATGTAACAAACAACACAGTTTTTGCAGTTTCATAAGTTTTCTACAACTATACGCAAAGACCGACAATCCACATAACCTACAATTGTGTTTCCCAACACTTCTCAGGCCCCGGCCACTTAACCAATCACATTCACACTGCAGCAAACACAAGACCAACATTTCCATTGTCAGTATTTCTAGAGTCAGTCTAGAATTTTACTTACAATGTGGTACGGAAAAATTTGGATGATCGCGTTGTCTAAGGTATCCCGCGAGTGTGTCCGTGGGCGTCGCTGCGAGTTGGAAAATCAGTCAGTTAAATCTGAGATGACTAAAAATTTAATTTATTAACAAAGTGACACACGGCTTACAATGGTAGCAGTGGCAGTGGCGATGTAGGACGGCAGATGCGGATCTGGGCACATTACTCAGGTAACAGATATGACGTAACAGAGGGTGAGGAAGGAGATTCAGCGGCAGAGGGTGGCGTTAGGCGGCGGCTCCAAACTTTAAAGGAGGGATCTAAGCACGTGTTGGGTAGATCTGAGGGAGGAGGGGGTCGAGAGAGGGGAAAAGGCGAGGGGGTGGTAAGACAGCCACTGCGAAGCTACTGGAAGGGGGTGGCCTGCGGCGGCGCATGGCAGAGCTTAGGGAAAATTTTCCTAAACCCGCATTAATGAAGATCTGAGGGAGGTGAAGAAGATGGGACGAGATTTGAAAGAGGGTGAGGAGGCCGTGGGTTGGGGCTCGGGGAATGCAGCCGTGGCTGCGAATGGTGTTGCAGGACGGTGGGAGGAAGTCGAGCGTCGCACAGTTGGCGAGCAGCAGCAGCGAGCAGCTGCCATGGCGGAAGTTTCACGTCTTGACAAAGAGGAGAGGCGCGGGTTGGGCGAAAGGAGTGGTGGTGGCAGACGGGAAAGAGAGGCTGCTGCTCGGCGAACATGTGGCGACGGCATGATGGTGACACCGACAACAACGTGCACGGGTTGTAGTGGAGGGAGAGAGAAGAAGGTGAAAAGGACAAAGTGGATTTCAGAGAGGTGGTTTACGACGATGGTAAAGGAGATGGTGGAAAAGAGAGAGACAGGTTTTCTTCCCTGGGTCAAAACAACGTCGCATAGAAGGGAAGGAGCTGATTTCAGTCCTTAGCCACAAAACGGTGCCGTTTCGGTTGGGGTTTGGGCCTCCACTTCACACGTCACGAGCTAGACCCGAATAACTATGACGAAATTAAGGGTGTGTTTGGATCCTCAACTCATCCCAACTCATCTCAACTCATCATTACACCTTTTTCAAATTTCAATACAAAATATAATAAACAATTCAACTTTTTCAAATCTCAAAACAACTTTAATATTAAAAAATAATATTCTAACAATATTTTATCATCTCAACTCAACTCAACTCAACTCACTTCAATATCTAAACTCACCCTAAACCTAAAAGATTGCAACTCTAAAAATAAGTAAGGCCTCGTTTGTTTTCGGAGATGAGATGAGATAAGATGAAAACTTTTGAGATAAGATGAATAGTATAGAGATATATTGAGATAAGATGAGATATGTGTTTGGTTATAGAGATGAGATGAGATTATTTGACTTTTTTTAAAGTATTTATGATTGTGGGACCCACAAATATTTTCAGAGTTTTTTTCGGGTGTTTTCCTGTGGGCTTGCTGCGTTTTGCAGCTTTTGCTTTTTCTTTTTTTTTCTGCATGCTTTTTAATACTGGAGAGAGGGACCCACTTTTTATTATAATAGATTTTTACTACTAAAATATAAACAAAAGGTGGAACGCCGTGCATAAACAGTAACACCCAATTGAAAATCAGTTTTCGACTTTTTCCTTCACGTGTTCGTACAAACTAATAGTACAAAACAGTAAATTAAATCAGACGGTAGATCAGTTTTTTTGTACAAAACGGTAACATCATGTCAGCTTTTTTTTAGTGCAGGACAGTTTATAAATAGTAAATAAATTAATGAGAGATGAGATGAGATGAGATAAAAATAGATGTTTATTTTCAGAAATAATCTATCCGTACAAAAGTTTTCAAAGTTTTCAAAAGTTTTGTGTTTCATCCCTATAAACAAACCAGGCCTAAGTCTCCTTTGAATTCAAAATTCAATTTAATTCATCTCAATTAATCTCATACCATCATTATAATTTTTTTAAATTTTATATAAAATATAATAAATAATTTAATTTTTTTAAATTTTAAAATAATAATAATATTAAAAATTAATATTTTAATAATATTTTATTTTACTATTCACAAATCATCATAATTTATCCCTGAATTCAAACCGCCTAATATTATTACTAATAGTAATCTATTGAAACAAATTATAGCTCCCAGCTACCATTCAATCCTTTTCAAACCTTCCCGGCTTCCACGCAGTACATGTATACATATATTATAGTTTTGAAATATTTCGAAGATATTCCGAGGATTGGGAAACAAACTCAATAGGTCTTATATCGATCAGAATTAAAATGCATGAGGTTGAAACGTCATGTTAGCATTTTTTTTTCCATAAGAAACATATTTCATTCAATAATGGAAACACAAGTACATAAAAAGTACATAAAGAAACGGTATCTAATACGATTCTAGCCTAGATGAAATCTGGACACTGATACCACTATTGTACAGTGTCTTGCACAAAACAAACATGTCTAGCAAGTAAATTAGCTGATTCACTCCCTTAGCGACCAACATGGAGCACATCAAATTCTCAAAACCGAAGATCATGATCTTGAATTTCTACAATCACTGATCCCTGTAGCCTGGATAAATTTTGTTCCTTAGAACAAGTAGCTTCAATAATAGACAAAGAATCCTATTAGAAATACCCAAATGTAAAATCAACTGTAAACCTCTTCAGGTAGCCAAAGTTTCAGTATCATCTACTTCAAATACTCCATGTTCCTTTCTACTTGAGGCCAATAAAACAGCACAATATTTATTATCACTTAAAATAACACCAGTACCAGCTTGTCTGGAACTTCGGAATAAAGCTCCAATATCAAAGTTAACTTTTAAATGAACCTAGTGGAGGAGGTTTCCAAGATAACAGGTATTCTTAGCACACCACCACTTGTTGGTTCTTAATAGAAAGATAACTCTCAGCTGCATACACAATGCAATCATCAACAAGAAACATGAGTACAATCTTCCACTACCAATTTACAAAGATCACACAGCGGCCTATTGAAATAATCCCCCTTAGCAATAAATTCTGTTTGGTAGGAAGATTATCGGTACATGGCCTCCGCCCAAAATTCTTAACCTTATTTGGCACTTTCAAATTCCAAAATTGTCGCCAAAACATTTTAGTTTCACCAGAATATGAACTTTCAACACTATCTCCATTATTTAAATAGCTCAATGCAACTATAAACCCCATGCACCAGCCTTACTGTTATATATATATATAGGAAAATAATAAATAGCAAAGTAACATACAGAATCACAGTAATAGGATAACCAACATGATCTACACAAAAGCCTGATCAAAATCTGCTATGCACACCAATATATTCCTGCAAAAAGACATGGAAAGGATGCTATCCCAATTGTAGCTAGGATAGTTTGTTTCAACCACCCCGGCCTACTCCAGCTCATTTGTGTGGTGCAATGTTTTTTCCGCCTATGTACATTTAAAATTTTAGTTATTTTCTTGCATGGATTTTAGTTGGTTAGTGTAGGACAATTGTAAGCCTTTTTTTTTTTTTTTGTGGAAAGAATTGTAAGGCTATGATTGAGTCATCATGAAGGGTAGTTAACGTAAGACATTAAAGTCCCGTTTGGATGTTGAGTTGAATTAAAATGAGTTTGGTTATTTATAAATAGTAATGAGTTGAGATGATGGAATGAGTTTTGCGGGACCTATCTAAGATAAGTTTAAATGTGTTTGGATATTAAGATGAGTTTAGACGTATTTATAGAAAGTTGAAAAATATTGTAGATCTCACTTATAAAGAGATATTGAGTTGAAAAAGTTTGTAAATCACACATGTAAAGAGGTTTTGATTGATATGAGTTTAGTGATTTAAAAATTAGATATTTGAATGTTAAACTCAGTTTAAAATTAAACTAATCCAAGCTCTAAACGAGACCTAAAAATATAAAGGTCTAGGCCATGGCCTGGAAGTGAGATAAGACTCACAAATTTCGCCTAAATTCTTGCTCTCGTTGTGTCTTATTTAGGTTCTATAGATATAAAAATGGTTTCATCTCATCTCATAATTATAATTTTTTTAATTTTTCACATAAAATATAATAAACAATTTAACTTTTTCAAATCTCAAAATAATAATATTATTAAAAAATAATATTCTATCAATATTTTCTTCAACTTTCGTCTAAAATTATCTCATTTCATCTCACTATCCAAACGTAACCTTAATTTTGTATATTTTTCTCTCTTCCTAATTCCTTCGATAGAAAGTGAATCTTCGATGTATTGACAAACATCCCTCTAAGCAAAATCATTTAATTTCTTCTCATATACGCTAACAGAGCCTCAGTACGAGACTTGGACAATATATACTGCCTTCTTCTCTCAATATAATTAATTAGGAAATCCACATGAGACCCAGCTAGGTACGTACGTAGTGAAATCCAACATATATCAAACCCACAAAGCAAGGCCTGCTTTCAAGATGCGCCCAGCTCACAGGGCATGCAGGCCAACTGAAAACCTTTTTCCGGTCGGTCTCCCGCACGAACCATTGAAATTATCAATGATTGTGATTTCAAGTCAGAATTGCCAAGATAAATTTACAAATATTGCCAAGAGCTACCCAGCTACGTACTATACGTACTGAGCTAAAGAAAAGAAATTCTGCTGCTGCATGCTGCATTATCTCCATTAAGAATAACACATATTCTACCATCCTACTCTATTTAATTTTGAAGGCTTTAAGGGTATTTCCTTAACAATTAATGCTAGAGTAGTAGACAAAAACTGCATGCATGCCAACATGAGTTTTCTAGTGAGGGGAAAGCAAACATCGATTTACCTTTAAATATATACACTAGACAGCCATTAAATTAAAGATATAACAAAGTAGTACTTCCCCCTTTTCTGTTTTCAGAAAGTGTCAATTTGATTTTGTTAAGCTTGACAAGCACATATATCTTTGATATTGATTCTAATTCCGTTCCGGAACTCTTCAGAACACCTCAAGGCTAGCTAACAGCATGCATGATAAACAACGTCCCTGTCTCTTCCATCTTCTATCATTAACAAGCCAGAATCCACAATTTCTATCATTTCGCTCCTAAATGATCATGCATTTATCAACTGTCTCAACGTCAAATAATCTTAATCTTCGATCAAGAAGTCCTTATTCAATTAATACTCACAATTTTCAAAAGTCCTTAAGTCAGTAAATACAAACTTCTTAGCATAAAGTAATGCACTTAAGCTGGAAAGAAAGAAAAATAAAAGTAGTTGCATATTATTTTATCCACCGGCATACAATATATGCTTGCATGTGTATATATTATGTATCCCAATTGCCCTAATCTTTGAAACAAAACTCTACTTCCCAAACCAGCTCCCTACCTGCATCGTGCATCCCTCATCTGAGGTACGAAGAAACTCTCCCTCTCTGAGTACGTCTTTCTTCCTTCTCTGATTCTAGTTACTCTTATTTGACTCGTACCGACGTTTCAAGTACTTACATAACCATAGGTAGACAACACGTCATATATAGATTTAAAAAACAAAGGGTCACTAACTTTAGTACACATAATATTATCAAATTACCTGGTAAACAATAAAAAAATATTAATTAAATAACAAAGCTGAGATTTTTAAGAGAAGCCAAACCCATTTGGTATAAGAATTTCTATATTCAACTTTGAATGTAGCACTCTTATCTTAAGCAATATCAGAAGAAAAAGTGGGTATATATATATATATAAATATAGTTAAGGATGTAAGTGAACAAGGCTACTCAACAAGCAGATTAAACTCGCCTCGATTAAACTCAAATTTGACTCGAGGTAATTATTAAATGGGTCATTTATGAACAATATATGAATTAGTTTCGATTACTAGATGATATAAACTCGTTTAAAACTCGCCCGACTTGTTTTAGTGTTTGTGAAGAAACTTGTATAAAACTCAATTCGACATGTCAGCTCATTAATCCATATATATTTATAGATATATACACAATTATATATACATTTCATTATGTATGTATTATGTATATATAGGGCTGTAAACAAGCTGAGCTCGAGCGAGCATGGGATGTGCGAGCTCGACTTGTTCACAAGATGAGCGAGCTTGGGCTCAACTCATTTCTAAGTCCGACCTAAGGTTTAGATCGAGCTCGGCTAGTTTACTTGTAAAGAAAACTCGAGCTCGGCTCGAAGTTTGGTTTGTTAACGAGCCGAGCTCGAGTTTAGCTGAGCTCGACTCGAGATTGGAATCCTTTTTATTTTCAAAATAAATAATAAAAAATTTAAATAAATTCATATTTACATCATGAAGCCTTCAAGAGTCTATTATAGCCATGGTACATTAAATGACAATGACATCCTAATAGAACAAGTGAATCAAAAACATACTTTACAACAAAAAATTATGGAACTTAGTACATTAAACTTCTAAACAAAAAATGTGCACTAAACTCAATAAAGTCCTCACTCTTCATGAATGGAGCCAGAAATCTTGACTCCAACTTGCTGCTTGCATACACTAATACACAAAAAAAAATTAAGATTATTTTTAACCCCTTGCATGATTATTCAAATACTTTTAACTTAGTAATATTGTCAATGGATGTTTTACAAGAATGCAAAACTTAATTCTAACAATCAATGTCATATCTCTAACACAGTTACACAACACAATTAAATAAGAAGTCTGAGAAATAAAATAAACCATCAAGAATTCAACCATTCAGATATAGTAGTAGGCAAGCCACAATTTATAAACCAGATAAAATAAACATAGCAACTTAGCATGACACGAGGATAAACCAGCACGTAGTAGTAGGCATACACTAATACACTATAAAAATTAAGCTTATTTTTAATCCCTCGCGTGATTACTCAAGTACTTTTAACTTAGTAATACTGTCGATAGATGTTTGACAAGAATGCAAATTTGCCTCAACAATCAATGATATATCGCTAACATAATTACACAATAGAATTATATAAGAAATCTAAGAAACAAAATAAACCATCAGGTATAGCTGTAGGCAAGTTACAAACCAGATAAGATAAAATAGCAACTAGCATGCAGATAGGATAATGATAAGCAACCAAACCAGATTCTCTTACAGAAATTAGCATGACACAAGTTACCAAACTAAAACAAAATCAACATGAAAAAAGAAATTATCAATCTTGGCCAAAATTACCATGACAACAAGTTATCAAACCAAAACAAAATCAACATGACACAAGTTACCAAACTTCAATAAAACTAGCCTGACAACTGTAGTTACCAAATTTCAACAAAATCACAATGACAATAAGTTACCAAATTTCTACAAAATCTGAAATCACCATAACAGCAGTAAGCAAGTTCCTAAACTTGAACAAAATCACCATGACAACAACTAGAATACACTAATACACTAAAAAACATTAATGTCATTTTTAATCCCTTGCATCATTACTCAAGTACTTTTAACTTAGTAATATTGTTAAGGGATTTTGATAGCAATGCACAATTTAATTTGTCATTTACAAAATTTAGAAAATCTAGATGGTGAAGAGTTTGAACTTAGAAATTACATGAACTGTCATGACTCTATCGTCCCAATCAAAATTAGGTAGAACAATCAAACTGTCCAAATATCAAATAAGAAATCAGATATATTAAACCAAGTTGTCCAGATAGAACAACCAAAATGTCCAAATACCATATAGGAAATCAGATAGACTAAACAATACAAACTATAGAAATATTAGTTACACTTGAATCTGAGTCTCTATGGCTATTGCAAGAGAATTTGAGTTTCTAATAGAACATCCTTCTATTGATAAGAAAAAATATTAGTTAGTATTTCTGTAAATAATTAGTGTATAAAAGAGTAAAATACCAACTTAGAATTCAAATAAATATAACACTTACATAATTAGTTGATGATCTTTCAAACTCAAATAACAACATCTGTATAGTTTCAGTTGAAAATAAAGCTCGATGAGGATCAATGATTATGTCTCATACGCTGAATGTTGATTCTGAACTAACTGCGATAAACGGTGTAGCCAATATATCTCAGGTCAATTTGGACAAAGTTTGAATCTCAAGACTATTTGCTTTTCAGCATTTCAAGGCATCGAAACTTGTATCTAAACCCTCTTTACAGATATATATACTCTCCTCAAAATAATTGTCAAGTTCTGATTTAATAGGCTGCATTGTATCAACACTTCTAACAAAAAATTTAAATAATGACTGGCCACTTAAGGAACAACTGGATTCGTTTATTCATGCATTTTCCTGCTCTCTCTTTGTCTCATAAGTAGAATTGTATTCCTGAACATACTTATCATATAACTCATGCAACACTTGAGAGATATGCTCAATATTTTTAGAAGCTTCCGGCTCTTTATCAGGATGCTTTAAACAAAATTTTACACCACTTGCATTGAGGTTGTGTAACACCTCTTCCCGTAGGTTATGAATATTACGAAACATTCATAACATAATGCCCGGTAAAGCGATTCATATCCTAAAATACCTCATTTATTGAAAAGTATAAAAAAACATTAAAACTGAACGTAAAGTAAAAAGAACATAAACTATTCTTACAAATGATATAAAAGAAATCTAATTCTTGTGTGAATAACACTTATTCCTTCCTAAGTCTTTGTACTAGATCTACTCCTGGCCATCCAGCTCTATGACATCATAATCACCATCTGTGAAAATTAAACATAGAAGAAAAGACAAAGACAAACAAAAAGTTAAATACTCAGTAAGTAGCACATCATACCGTAAAATATATCTTAGTCTAGCAAAGACTTACTTTTTGAAGACTCTTCATAACATACATACAACATCACAAATTCACAATCATAACGTAAACATAACTTAATTTCGCATAGGCTTAATTTCTAAAAAACTTTACATACATATATATCGTCACAGATTCACCTAGTATATTTATTCATCATTAACAGGAGCAGAATCATACATAGTCATGACTAACTACATGTCCTTCCAAACAATCATACATGGCTTGTTCATTTTTCTTTAACTTATTACATGTGGTGAACCACGCTTGAGTCCGTGACACCACATAACTTATCTTGTAGTGAAACACGCTTGAGTCCGTGTTTCATTTAATCTTGCATAACTTATCATAACATGGATAAAACACACTTGAGTCCATGTTTCACGTATCTTGCATATCGTGTCTTAACATGAAGTGAAATATGCTTGAATCCATGTTTTACCTAACTTGCATAAATTCTCATAACATGGAGTGAAACACGCTTAAATCTGTGTTTCACTTAACTTGCATAACTTGTCATATCAAACGCGCTTGAGTCCATGTTTCACTTAACTTGCATAACTTGTCATATCATGGAATGAAACACGCTTGAGTCCGTATTTCACTTGACTTGAATAACTTGTCATAACATGGAGTGAAACACGCTTGAGTCCATGTTTCACTTAACTTGCATAACTTTCCATAACATAGAGTGAAACACGCTTCAGCTTGTGTTTCACTTAACTTGTGGTTAACCATGCTTGAGTCTTTGGCACCGTCTTAACATAACTTGTGGTGAACACACTTAGGTTCCGTATCACCTTAAAACTTGTTATCTTTCTTAATGCATGAGAATTTATTAGGCTTCATGAACTTTTCTAACATGGCATATTTTTGTACATTGCATAGCATAACATGACATATTCTTGCACATGGCATAGCATGATATGGCATATTCTTGTACATGGCATAACATAACATGGCATATTCTTGTACATAGCATAGCATAACATAACATTACATAAAATGATCTAAACATTTTATGACTTTTTCATGGCATACATGATCTAAGTACTACATGAACATGGCATACGTGATCAGGCTATTTTATTACATGGCATACTTGACTTAAATTACTACATGGACAATTCACGGCTTCCATGTGATTTTAGTAACATTCAATCCATCAAACAACAAATTCATTCATACAAGGATAATATCATAATTCATCAAAGATCGTGAAAGGAATCTATGTGACGCCCCGACTCCCAAGTACGAAAAGTCTCAGGAATCATGACGTTAGGATGATGACAACACGGGTCATGCATCCCAACGATAAGTGCCAAGTGTGTGTACAAGCAACTGTGTACAATAAAAATAAGCAGCAGATAATAAATAAGTCACTAAGTACCAAAATTTTGTTTAATACAAATATCCAAATACTAAGCATTTTAAAACAAAAACCAATGTCCCATAAAAGTAATACAAGGCTGAAAATATAAACACGAGTGATCCCAGATCACTCCTCCGGCAGAACCAAATTCTCAGGCTCAACATCTGCATCATCAACACAAAATCTATAATACCATTAAATGGTACCACAGGTAAGTTATAATCCAACCAATCTTGAGAGAAAAACACATTAATGCAACCAACTATGCATGCATATGATGAAATATGCATGAAATCCAAAAATATTATTTTCCCTGAAAATGAATATTTTTTCAACTCACGTCAAAATCTCATTTTGGCCAAAAAAATATTTCCATCAAAATATTTTCACCATTTTCCCTGAAAATGGCCCAAAACATTTATCCATCATTTTCCTAGAAAATGACTCACACAAAATCCATTATCCACACACGCCATTTTCTCAGAAAATAGCCATTATCCATTTTATCCGTATGCACCATGATCTCCCCTAGGGACCATCCGCACACCTTGACTCCCTTCGTCACACCACAGCTAACGACCGTGCATGTGACTTCATAACGAGCAATGCCCAGTTCCGCACCCAGTGCGTTCGTGGCCAAGCATCCTCTAGCCCCCGCTAGCAGAGGGGCCACGAAGTCTGTACGAGAGCGTTACCATCTCGTCCGATCCCATTGTCGCCCGGCGACACCCCGGGGGACGTCACTCAGTATATTCTACTCCCGAGTGACCAGAAGAGCTCCATCGAGATAATGCCCCATCTCGGCTTGGGGTCGTAATACACACGCACCCAAAAATCCATTCCACACATGAAAACTCTGTTTTTAAATATCCACATGAACATGAATGCAATTATCCAAAAACCCAATTTTCATTTACAAACATGATCATGCGTGCACATGCAATGAACCAGACACAATCTCAATATCCAACAACCAACCAAATCACAATATAACCAATCATACAAATAACTTCATCCTCCAATCCATCCGACCCCCGTACTCCTCGAACTCAGTTCGGAATAACCAACCAGAATACAGTGAAATGAGTTAGTGTAAAAATATATTTAAATCTCAAAAGATATTTGGAAAAATACTTACAGTGCTATATAATAATTTTTGGAGGATCACAAATGAGCTGAAAGCCACAAAACAGCAACAGAACAGTGTAAAATATACTATGGCCATGGGTCTCAAAAACTCACTTTTGAACGGAGTCAAACCAAGACTTGAGATTGATAGGGTAGGGCCTAGGGAGCTCGGTGAAGCTAGTGGTGGTGGCGGCCTTTGGTCGTGGGTGGTGGCGAAAGGGGTAGTTTAAGGCCAAAAATGCACAAATCGAAGATGTGAACAATGGGGCTTCACCGGTGACGGATCGGAGCTGGGGTTGGGTCCTTTGAGTTGCTAGGAAGTAAAAAAAAAAAACTGGTGAAGAGACGGTGGCTGGATGGCGGCGCTAGAGCACACAAGGCCGTACAGCTTCAAGCCGTGCGTGGAGGCTCACGGCAGCACGAGGCGGTCTGAGATTGGTAGGGTATGGTCGCTGGCGGCTAGGGAAGCGTTTAGGCTAGGAGGTGTCAACCACGGCAGTGCGCGGCGGCACCGACCGAAAGAGAGAGGTTCGGCCGAAGGAGAGGAAAGAGAGAGAGGGTCGCGGGGGAAGGAGAGGATCCGAAGGAAAAAGGAGAAAAAGAAAGAAGAAAAAGAGAAAAGAGAAAAAGCAAAAAGAGAAAAAGAAAATGGAAGGAAAAAAAGAAGAGATCCAATCTTTTCATCTTGGGGTCTCGAAACTGATCCAACGAAAATGATTTCAAAACAGTAAATTAAATAAAATAATTTAAACACAGTGACTAAGTAAAATAAAATAATAAAATTCAACACTACAATAATTTTAAAACCCATAAACAAACTCTTTAAATTAAAGAACAATTTAAATAACAAACAATAATTAACAACGAAAAGACACATTAAAATAATTTCACAATTTAAAAAATCATAAAATAGACCAATGAGAAATTCAATAATTTAAAAAAATATATAAAAAACAAATATTTAAATTAATTAAAATACTCATTCAATAAAAATACACTAAAATACAAGGTGTTACAATCTAACATTGACTTGACTCTAAGCATAGTGTAGATAACCATCATAAACACATCATATTTTCATACATAACACACTGCAAAAAAATACAAGTATTTGTAACGGATTATTTGTGACGATAACGACTGTTTACGATAAAAATAGACTCATTTTTACAGGAAATAATCATTTTTGGTGGAAATAACTGATCACAAATAAGCAGTTTTCTTGTAGCAACAATAATATTTACAGTACGCATGCATTTATATGATCATACTATTTACCTCTTAGCGCCATTTTCTAATTCCCACTTTGTAGTATGTTATCTATACGAGGTACTATACATTACTAATTTTCTAGAAAAGTGTGTCGTAGTACTCTATGTAATTAAGAACATGTACTAGAATTTAGGCTTCATAGTATACTTTAAAAATATACTTTAAAATCCCTTAAATACTTTTTATAAAAATTGTGTCTATGGGCCCATAACTATTCATGTAAAACTTTGGGCTAGCTTAAATTCCAGCCCAGCTCCTATTAAAGAATAATAGCCGAATTAAAATCACTAAAATGGTTTTTTGTAAAACACCACCAGCCCACTTTAAAACAATAAAACAGTTTCTATCAATCCAAAATTAACCCACTTAAATTATTATAGTTTCTTAAATAAGCCTAACAAGGTTATTTAAAAACTAGGCTCAGTACCAACTCATGGAAACACTAGCCGAATGGGCTTAGGGCCCCTTATGAGCTCAAGGGTGGCTACTATTCTGGAAATTAAAACACACGAGACTAAAATAGATGAAAGGAATGGTTGTGTGATGTTCATCGAGAGGAGAAGCTGATGTGTGGAGGTTCTGGGTGGCTAGGAAAGACCGGCAGTGCAACTAGGTGTCTCTAGGTAGTGGTGCAACACAAGATAGAGAAGAGAGAGAGAGAGAGAGAGATAGTTTAGAAAGGGAAGCTCTCAAACTGACATAATAGAGGAAGGGGAGGGTGGCGAACGGCAGTGGGCTTGTCGGAAAGGAGTGGGTTCAGCAAGGTTGGGCTGGTCGGCAATTCCTAGTACCGTGGGTGTTGCTCTAATGTCCTGGGGTGATCAACGGTGGCTGGGCAAAAACACAGGGGCTATTTTTATTCTTGGTGGGGAGAAAACAAAGACTCAGAGGGATTATGGGTCATGCACGCAGTGGAGGAAGGAAGGCTCGCCGTCGACATGCTTAATGGTGGTTACCGGCAAGCTAGGTGTCTCAATTGGTGGGTTTTTCTCCATCTGCTGAGGCTACTATGGTGGCTAGTGTGTGAAAGTTTCATGGTTTTTTTTGCTAAGGTTCTCGTGGGTTTTATAGAAAGGGAAAATGAAGGAATTTGAGTTGGAGTTGTTTCCAATTAAGGGACTATTCAATTTAGGAGATAGACATTGAGGCATACAGCATGAAGAGTGGAAGAATCCACAATACACAGACCCTACCTCAACAAATCCAATAATAATCCTAACATTTACTAATAATAATAATAGTAACAATAATAAGAGTTTTAACTTCCAAATCCTAGTTTAGGACTCGTATGTTACAGGTTGCTTAGCCTCATTTTGTTTAATTTCGATAAAATCATTACATACAACAGAAGTCCTCTTTCTTTTATAGGCTATCGTTTGCACTTATGTTGGGCCCTCAGTAAAGACAGTATTAGGGGCCTCAATATTTATAGTGTCTCCATCATCATCAGATATGGGCTCTACTAAGCTAATCTCAATGGAGTTTTCACTTTTATACTCTTCCACCGAATCAAGTTCATTCATACAATCATCTATTTGCTAAAATAAAAAAAAATTTAAACACAAAACCAGAAATATAAAATAAGCATATGAACATTGACCATATAGGTTATATTAATCAACTAAAATAAAAACAATCTTATCTTGATGGCTCTAGGTGCCCCCATAAGCAAGGATACTAAAAGATGTTAAAGTCAAACAAATTTGCCTCTAACAGTTTTGTTATACAGCTTGTCTTGATGGCTCAATGTTCCTCCAGAAGGCAAGGTTGATACAGTTGATACTAATCAACTAAAAGATGTTAAAGTCAAATAATTTTAACTCGAACAGTTTCAATATAAAGCCTTGCCTTGATAGCTCGATGTGCCTCTAGAAGCAAGGTACCTCAACAACATAAACATAAAACATATTGGATAAAATTTATCAACTAAAACAAGTTAAACACACCATCATTTCATACTTGAAGCAAGAAAATAAACATAAATAGATTGGATAAGATTTATGAACCAAAACATATTAAACACAACACAATTTTATACTTGAAGCAAGAACATAAACACAGAACAAAAAAGATAATATTTATTTTATTATTGGCAATAGTTATCACTTATCAAGTACCATTACTATTATCTTATTATTTTATATAAGTAATATTCATATTTAGTATTCATATGCATTATTAATAATTAATAAGCTCATAGTAGTAGTCTAGTTATATTCTCACATATTATTATAAATATATGCATAAATAATAATATTATTTTATTCAAATATAAAAATGTAGGATATTAATATTAATGTTCAAATTTTGTAGTTAATATACAGTATCAACCACTAATATATTGCTCTAGGAAAATGCTTGGGCACTCGAGAAGTGGTCAGACATTTTTCTGATTGCTTTTTTATTATTTTAGTGATTAAAAAAGTTTTTTTTAATGATTTTATACATTTATTTTTTTAAATATTTCAGGGCATAAAAAAAAATTAAAAAAAAAAAAGGCAAAACGGCCTTCCTAGGTATAATATCTCGGGCTCGATGGGTGTAGCACTCGTTACTCTATTACTAGTCCAGATGCGCCAAGGCCATTATTATTCGCTACTTGCAATTTGCTAAAGTAGCCCATAGTATTTTATTTGGTAAATGATGGCCCTTATATCTAGCCGTCGAGGAAGCTCAGTATTTTATTGAGAGCAAGAAGTTACTAGGTTAGAAATTGGCCTAGATTCTAGTTTCAATTTGCAAACTTGCAGGTGATTAGGATTGTAAATGAACAAGCATGTATGATTGCGCGCGATACTTGTTTAGCTAAACTCGAACCAAGTTCGACTCATGAAAACAAAAACTCAATCGTGAAAACAAAAATCTACTAAATTAGTAAATAACATATACTCAAGGCTCGTTAAGCCTTAATATTTAGTCTCACATTGATTAAGTATGATTATTATATTGTAATGGCCTTATATATCAAGGTTGGCTTAGGAGGTCAATGCAACCCAGTAACTTAAATACAACTTTATGTTTTCAACAAATTGTATATATTTATATACAATATATTTATTCATATAAATATTTAAAATTTAGTTTCTTATATATAGCGGAGCGGAGCGGGGGCAAGGTGGGGCCCCACTAGGGTCAGCCCACCCCAACTGGGCATTCTACCTACGAAGCGAGGCGGACGAGGGCAGGGTAGCGGGGTGGCCCAATGCACATACGCCTCAAGCTCATCTCCTCTACACACCATTTCAATCGCAAGCCATGTTCGGTCCCAAAAGTTTTAATGAAATAAAGCGTTTCACCTCTCTGCGTCAAGTCGTGCACGGGGTCTCCCTGACAGGAGGACTGTGCTTAGAATTATTCTTTTGAATATGTTTTTTGGCTACCATTTTGCTTTACTTTAATCACGTGAGAATCAACACTTTTCAACTTGTTTTTCCTTTTTCCTAATCACAATTGTTAATGCGTAAATTTGTACAACAAATCGAAACGAGATAAAAGAGTCATCCCCAACCTACAGAAGTGATTCGGGCCGTGGTGATGCAGTCAAAAAGCCCACGATGATGGTTCAGGTGTCGATATGGTGCTTGAACATACATCGTGGTTCAGCGTAAAGCCTACGTTCACGGGTTGTTTGGGGGCAAAATCCACTATGATTGTGATTTTACATTTTCTCGTAGCCTTACATATATCTCAATACAATTGATGAAATTAGAAAGTATGGAGGTTGAAGGAAATGGCTTCCTTCTAAGGAGAAGAAACTTTTGGAATCATAGTGCCTAATGGATTTCTCTCTAATATGAGGATATCTCATCTATTTATAGATATTTATTTCCCTCTTTTAAGTGATTGAGTCATACTTGTTTTATGAATACTTTTCTTATACAGGTCTTACCTTATTTCTTCTTGGCCTTATCTCTGAGTTTAATGCTTGGTTGTTGACCATTGAAAAGGATGTTTTAAATATTAAATGGCATGCAGAGAGGACTTATCAATCTTTTTAAAAAAGAAAAAAGAAATTATCTGTATCCAAACTGCTAAACAATGGATTGAGCCTTGGATTCCGAGACTTTATAATGTAGAGATGGAGAATTCTGGTAAAGGCGAAGGACATGTGGATGACACAATGGATTGCTTATTGGATATTAACACAAATTGGGAGAATGTGGCAAAATTAAGAGCTCTATTCAATCCAAATGTTGCCTTAGAGATACTGAAAATAATAATCTGCCTAGGCAATGAGCCTGACAAGTGGACTTGGACTCAAGAGAAAAATGTTTGATTGTACATCGTGGTTCGGCATAAAGCCTACGTTCACTAGTTGTTTGGGGGTGAAATCCACAATGATTGTGATTTTACAATCTCTTATAGTCTTACATATATCTCAATACAATTGATGAAATTAGGAAGTGTGGAGGTTAAAGGAAATGCCTTCCTTTTGAGGAGAGGATATTTTTTGAATCATAGTGCATAATGGAGTTCTCTCTAATATGAAGATATCTCATCTATTTATAGATGTTTATTTCCTTCTTTTAAGTGATTGAGTCGTACTTGCTTTACAAAGACTTTTTCTTATACAAGTCTTGTCTTATCTCTTCTTGGCCTTATCTCTAAGTTTGATAATTGGTTGTTGACCATTTACAATGACATTTTAAATATTAAATGGCATGCAGAGAGTACTTATCAATGTGTTTTTTTTTTAAATAAAAAATAAAAAAAATTATTTGTATCTCAACTGCTAAACTTTGGATTGAGCCTTGGATTCCTGAACTTTATAATATAGAGATGGAAAATTCTGGTACAGGTGAAGGACATGTGGATGACACAGTGGATTGCTTATTGGATATTAACACAAATTAGTGGAATGTGGCAAAAGTAAGAGCTCTATTCAATCCAAATATTGCCTCAGAGATACTGAAAATAATAATTTGCCCAGGTGATCAGCCTGATAAGTGGACTTGGACTCAAGAGAAAAATGGTCAGTTCAGTGTTAGAAGTGCTTACAGGCTGATAACGAAGAGAACTCCAAGCAAGACAGGAGAATACTCCAATGCAAGTAGACAACAATACTGTGGAAAGCTATTTGGCAAATGCAAGTCTCAAACAAAGTAATTAAAGGTATTTGCATGGAGAGCTTGTAAGAATGGTTTACCTACACAACACAATCTAAGAAGGAAGAAGATCATCATAAATGAAGTCTATTGTTTCTTTAATGCAGATAATGAAGACCTTTCTCATGCTTTACTTCATTGTCCTTCTTTAGAAGATCTATGGGGTAGTTTTGTGCCTGTTATGAAAGAAATGGATAAAGGTATTCCAATAGTGGAGGCTACAATGCGAGTTAAAGATTCTGGTAAGGTAGAGGCTTTGACAACTTTTTTTCTTAATAGCTTGGGGATTTAGGTTTAGGAGGAACAAGATGATACATGAACAGGTGACTTTTGAACCAAGGCAAGTTGTTGAGCATGCTTTATCTCTTCAGAGGATACACTCAAATCTACGATCAAAGCCTACTTCTGAGGTTAAGAATTATTGTGGCTGAAAACCACCTCCAGAAGATTTTCTGAAACTTAATGTGGATGGCCATGTTTAGAGATCAACACAGAGCAAGGATTCGAGCTATTCTCAGAAATGTTAAAGGTGAAACTGTTATGGCTGCTAGTAAAGCTGTACATGAGGCTGTTGATCTTAAGGATATAGAACTTCTTGCAATTATCAGAGGTCTTCAATTATGTCCGGATATGGGTATTCAAAAGTAGATCATTGAAAGTGATTGTCTCTTGATGAATAAAGAGCTTCAAGCTAGTAGGAATTGCTCAAGGACTAGCCCGGCATATGCATGCTTGGTATGTTGTCTCTATAGAGATGTGGTCGGATGATTTTTCAGACTTTATCTCTCAAGCTATTTAGCTTGATAGTTATATGTAATGTTTCTTTCATTAGTGAAATTGTCTTGTTATAAAAAATAAAAATAAAAAGATATATATAAATGCATGACTTCGCCCAAAACTTTTATTTATTCATCTTACCAATAGTGGTATTATTACTACCGTTAATAGAAAAATTTTAATTATATATAATATTTTATAATTAAGAAGAGAAATGGATAAAGAAAAAATTTTATCATAAAGGAATTAGCAACTTTATGTACATAATTTAGTTTTGCGCCATTATTAGTTAATTTTAGAATATTAAAAATTAGAAAAAAATATTATATATTTAATACTCTTTCAAAAATTATTAGATATCAGCTCTCTAGGGTGTGAGATCCACCATTAAAAAAATAACTTGTTTATGTGGCCAATTCATATTAACTCACTTTTTTAAGGCCTTGTTTGGATTTTTTTTTTTTTTTTAAAAAGAGTTGAGACCACATGTTCAGGAGTGACCCCTCTCCAATTTTATTTATAACTCTCACTTATGGTGGAGGAATACTGTAGTTATAACAAGCACTTGAGGGGACACAAGATAGGAATAAACAAACAGCCAAAACCCAAGTGACAAAGATAGCCTTATACTCTATAACCAAAACCAAAAATAACAGTAAAACATATAAACCAACATCAAGCAAAAAATTAAGCAAATCTAACATGAGGAAGCCCCATTTGATCTGTCTTCAACATACCTTTAAGTAAATAAGGAAGTAAAGAGAAATCCTCACATATCATACTATTACCGTCTGAACCCATCCGAGCCAAAAAATCAGCTAGAGCATTGCCTTGTCTATACACATGAGAGATAGAATAGTTCAAAGTACCAAGCATCTCAAGAATCTCTTCCCAAAAATCTTCAAAATACCAGAGACCACAACGAGATTTCATCACCCACTGGAAAACAATCAAAGAATCAAGCTCAATATCAACATTAACTAGATTCAAACTTTTCACAATCCGTAAACCAAAAAGGAGTCCCATCCCTTCGGCATAGTTACTAGAACCGAGTCCAATATGTTCCGCAAAACATCTAATCATCTTCCCACTATGGTCTCTGATGACGCCCATTATCTTCTCACTTAAGGCCTTGTTTGGATTGAGAGAGCATTTCAACCCATTCATATTATCTCATTTCATCTAATCTATGAAGGGAGAAAATTTCTTATATTAGGCTAAAGGCAAGGCCCAGTTTACAACCTAAATATGAGGTCTGAGTTGGATCAGGCCAGAGACAAGAATGGATTAGGGCCCAGGTACATAATACAAACTGGGCTAGGCAGTAACATCTGAGTCAAGGGTCGGGTATGAGGCCTAGGTCAGGTCATTCTTACATCACTTGCCCATGGTGGATCACACCCGGCATTAATGAGATGAAAGGAACCCAGGATAGAAGGCATGCCGCATTCAATTTGGCCCAGAGCAGAAGTCATACCGCATTCAATGCGGCCCAGAGCGAAAGCCATGCCGCATTCAATGTGGCCCAAGACCCGAGCAACGTACAACGACCCTAAGCACTTCCTAGCTTGGCAAACTGATGACAAAAAGGTAGCTCAGCTAATAGACAGCACAAGCATATTATCTCCTACTATCTAACACTCATTACCATGGAGACCAAGTCGGTAAGTATAAATAAAACACTACCAGCAACAAACCAAGTAATCAAAATCCATCATCAATCATCTTACACTTTCATCTTGACAACTATTTATCTTCAACTTCATACCATAACTGACTTAAGCATCAGAGGATCAACGAACCCTGAGGTCCCCCCTTAGTTACTGTGCAGGCGATCGCTCAAGTACTATCTCTGTGAAGTTGCCCAGGCCTGCGAAACACGTCGTCAACAGTGGCATCTTGTTTGGAATCTTGGATCTCTGTTGTCCCATAACTAGTGTGTCCTCTATATGCCAGCAACAACACGCTCTTAGCATTCGTAGTGTGAAACAGCACAGCCCGATGCAATGGAAGCGAGATTCAACTAGCAAACTAAAATAATACGAAAACTCTTGACGGATATGGAGACCCTTTGACAAGAAAATGCCTCCTTGCGAAGGGGTGATGAAGAACTAGAAGCAGGTCTTCAGAGTTTTCATTCTAAGGCTCGTCCTCACCCAATGTGATTACGGCAAATAAAGAACGACAAAGAGACAACATAGAAGTGGCTAAACAAATAGGCCAGCCCTCCAAGGTAGATCAATTACTCACCAATGCTGAACTGTCGTATAGTACTAAAATTATGGTGGTACCTATACCTCCAAAATTTAAAGTCCCCCAAATGGAAGCATATGACGGGTGAAAAGACCCGTTGGAGCACTTGGAGACCTTCAAGGCCCATATGAGTCTCCACGGCTTCCCCAGAGAGGTAGCATGCAAAGCTTTTCCCCTCACTTTGAAGGGAGCAGCACGAGCATGGTTTGGTTCCCTACGGCCTGGAATCGTGGATAGCTTCAACGAGCTGGCACGTCTCTTCTTAACATTGTTCATGGCCAGTCAAACAAGGAGGAGACCAGCGGCTTATCTTTTGAATGTTAAACAAAGGGATGAAGAGAGCCTCAAGTCATATCCCTCTCGGTTTAATAAAGAGCAAATGACGACCGATGACCAAGACGAAAAGATCACCTTGGCTGCACTGTTAGGAGGGATATGGCCTCGTAACCCCTTTATGACGGAAATCGCCGTGAAAACTGTAGCGACTCTAAGGGAGTCTATGGACCACGCTAACGGTTACATAAACACAGAAGATAAGCTCCAAGCGTTAACTGTCCCAAGAAAGAGTCACTTGGAGAAGGCAGACAATAAAACAACAGACCGGCATAAAGGATCGAAACAGAAGGACTACAAAAAAAGGGCTTACGAAACTAAGGGCAAAGGGGAACAAGTCCGACAAGGAAAGCCCGGTCCTCGTATACATTCTAACCTAACGATTGAAACTGAGGAGGACCTCAATTTCTGAGAAGAGAAAAGACAAAGTTCATTGCACCCCAAATATTGTTCCTTTCACAGAAGTAGCAGACATAATACGCAAGATTTCTATACAAGGAAGAAAATGTTTGAAGACCCATGGATTCAAGCTAACCAATATAAAGATGAGAGGGAAGGGTCATGACGAGACTACCGTCCTTATTCTCGGAGAGACCAGAACCAAAGCCCTAATCGGAGAAACGAGGGTTTGGTTCGCAGAAGTTATAGCCCAACTCGCAGGGATCAAAACTCTACTCGAAGAAGCGATGGGAGCCTCGACAAAATAAGAACCAAGAACCAATGCAGAGAGAGTCCTCATCAAAGAAACTCGGGTAGGGAAGAATCTCATATAGGTGAGATCAACACCATAGCTAAAGGATATGCTGAGGGAACAACCTCCTCAGCATGGAAGGCCCATGCAAGGAGGGCCAAGTATGAAGAAGTATTCTCAGCCTACAAACCATCTCTCAACAACAGGGATCAAGCCGAGGAATATCTTATAACTTTTAGTGAACAAGATGGAGAAGGTTTGTCACGCCCACATGATGATGCTCTGGTAGTAACAGTAGAAATTGCTAACTATCGGACCAAAAGAGTTCTGATTGACAACGGCAACTCCATTGACATCCTATTCTGGGAGGCGTTTACAAAGATGGGGATCGCTCCCGATCGATTACGACCCGCACCTACCCCTCTCAAAGGCTTCACAAGGGACACAATCCAACCAGTCGTAGCAATCACTTTGTTCATATTGGCTGGAACCGCCCCTAAAACAACATCCCTTATGATAGATTTCATGGTGGTAAAAGCCCCGTACTTATACAATGCAATTATGGGATGTCCGTCCTTGAATCAGATGAAGGCTGTGACCTCCACGTATCATCTAAAGGTAAAGTTTCTGACCCCATCAGGAGTAGGGGAAATGCGTGGCAAACAACAGACTGTAAGAGACTACTACATTCAAGAAATGAAGTGTAAGGCGTTAGCTATACCGGCCCTCAAGGAAGACCACGAGGAAACAATCTTGCCTCCACCTCCGGCTTTGATAGAACTAGACAAGGAAGTAAGGGACGAAGAGGCACTGAGGCAGGCAGAACCTAACGAGCCATTAGTTTTGATACCAAAGGATCCTGAAAAACCAAAACGAACTGTACGAATGGGGTCTAAGATGCCTACCGAATTGAGCCAATCCATGAAACAACTACTCATCGAGCATTGAGATGTATTCACATGGAGTCAGGAAGAAATGCCCAACATCAACACAATAGTAGCAAACCACCACCTCGGTGTAAACCCTGAGGCAAAGAGAGTCAAATAAAAGGTTAAAACTTCAGTGCGGAGAATTACACGGCCATTACAGAAGAGGTAGATCGGCTTTTGGCAGCGGGGTTCATTCGGGAAGTTCATTATCCCGAATGGCTTTCCAATGTCGTATTGGTCAAAAAGGCAAGTGGGAAGTGGAGAATGTGTGTGGACTTCACTGACCTGAACAAAGCCTATCCTAAGGATCGCTTCCCCCTCCCAAGGATAGACCTGATAGTAGACTCAACTACAGGGCACACCCTGCTTAGCTTTATGGACGTATACTCCTGCTACAATCAGATCAGGATGAGCCTTGATGATGAGGAGAAAACTGCATTCATCACGGATTGAGGCCTTTACTACTACAGGGTGATGTCATTCGGTCTCAAAAATGCAAGAGCAACGTATCAACGTCTGGCCAACCGAATGTTCAAGAACCAGATCGGGAGGAACATGGAAGTGTAGGTAGATGATATTTTGGTTAAAAGTAAGAAATCAGAATAGCATCTCGATGATCTCCAGGAAGCATTTGCAGTGCTTAGAAAGTACAAGATGAACCTCAACCTGCAGAAAGTGTGTTTTTGGAGTTCAATTGGGGAAGTTATTAATATTCATGGTCTCTAAACGCGGGATTGAGGCTAATCCCGAAAAAGTTAAAAACAATTGTGGATATGCCTCCACCTCAAACAATCAACAAAGTTCAGAGACTTGGAGCGAGGATAGCTGCCCTAAGCCGTTTCATTGCAAAATCAACCGATCGATGCCTCCCTTTCTTCAAAGTTCTGCGGAAAGCACAACAATGGGATGAATAGTGCGGAAGGGCCTTCATCGAGCTAAAGGAATACTTGGCCCATCCACCTTTGTTAGTCAAACCACACCTGTGGAAGATCTGACTGCCTATCTAGCAGTATCACCCAATGTGGTGTTCGTCGTATTGACTCGAGTGGAAGAAGGAATCCAACGGCCCATTTATTATATAGGCAGAGCCTTTCGGAGCATAGAAGTCAGATACCTCTAAACGGAAATGGTAGCATTCGCATTAGTAATCACTGCTAGGCAGTTAAGGCCTTATTTTCAAGCTCATCTAATAAAAGTCCAAACTGATGTTCCCTTGAGAAAAATACTACAAAAGCCTAATACATCTGGTCGAATGACTAATTGGGCAGTCGCGCTAAGCGAGTTTGAGATTGAGTACCTTCCACGCACTGCAGTTAAGTGCCAGGTATTGGCAGATTTTGTAGCTGAATTCTTGAACTTTCCTGAGGAAATAATCATCATGCCCCAAGGCAAGTCTTAGCAAGTCTACGTCGATGGCTTATCCTGCCGAATTGGGGGAAGAGTGGGAATACATATAATAACAGACTCAAGAGAAAAAGCTTGACTACGCACTTAAGCTCAGGTTCAAGGTCACCAACAATGAAGTTGAGTATGAGGTACTTTTGTCAGGTCTAACAATTGCTAGATCGTTGGGGGCTACTGAAGTTGAAGTAAAAGCCAATTCCCAGATAGTAGTAGGGCAAGTAACCGGATAAATTCCTGACAAGAGGAGAAATTTTGAAAAGGTATCTCCAACGAGTAGGAGAAGAGCGTGATCTCTTCTAATATTCTTCCATCCATAAGATCTCGAGAAGAGAAAACAAGGAAGCAGATCGACTAGCAAAAGCTGCCTCAGGTCAAGAAAAAGTGACACTCCCTGATTACGTTGTAATTCAAACTATTGATGTAGCAGCCGTAGAGATTCGAGTATCCACTATCGAGGTCATAAAACGCCCAGAATGGGCAACTAACATTTTGAAATTTCTTCAAGAGGAAGTCCTTCCAGATGACCGGGAGGAAGCCCAAAAAATTAGGAACCGAGCGGCTTGGTTCACTTTGGTAGAAGGAGTCCTATACAAGAGAGGCTATGCCGAACTTCTATTAAGATGTATCTCTTATGAACAAGCTCAATACGTGCTAGCAGAGATACACAACTGAGTTTGTGGGAATCACGCTAGTGGAAGGGCACTAGCAGCACGAACTACTCGGGCAGGGTATTATTGGCCTAACTCTCATAGAGATGCTGAAGAGGTTTGCAAGAAAGTGTCTCAAATGCTAGGAAAATGCTTCTATTCATCATTGTCCCCCTGAAAAACTCACTTTTGTCATGTCCCCATGACCCTTCGTGCAATGGGGATTGGACCTTATTGGCCCCCTCCCTACGAGTAAAGGAGGAGTAAAATTTGTCGTGGTGTCAGTTGATTATTTCACAAAATGGATGGAAGTGGAAGCTCTAGCAACGATCAAGACTAGGGCAATGACAAATTTCCTCTGAAAATCAATAATCTGCTGCTTTATAATCCCCCAAAGCTTCGTATCGGACAATGAGAGATAGTTCAATTGCTCCCATTATTAAGAATGGTGCTCGGAGCTCAGAATCAAGACTAAGTACTCTTCTCTAGACATTCGCAAGCCAAGGGGCAAGTAGAAGCAACCAACAAAATACTGCTCAACATCTTGAAGAAAAAACTGGGAAGCCAGAAGGGGGAATGGCTTGAAGAACTTCCCAGCACATTATGGGAATACTGAACATCAATAAGGACCCCTACAGGGGAAACTCCCTTCACCCTCATCTATGGAACTGAGCCATGATATCAGCCAAAGTGGCGATGCCTACATATCGAGTACAACATTTCGATCCAGATCACAATGATGAGAGACTGAGAGAAAACTTAGACTTCTTAGAAGAAAGGTAGGTGGAAGCAGTAAGTCAAATAGCAGTCAACAAATGAAGAGTTGAGCAGTATTTTAACAAATGGGTCTGGCCCCGCAACTACAAAGTGGGGGACATGGTTTTAAAACAAACAGGAGTTACTACTCAGGATGAAGGCAAACTAGGCCCCAAATGGGAAAGGTCATATGTGGTAACAGCAACCGAGAGACATGGTTCTTATCGACTTAAGAACCACGAAGGACACCAATTGCCACACCTGTGGAATGCCGAGCACCTAAGGAAGTATTTTGTATGAAAAACCCGAGCCAGGCTCAAACAGTGTAAGGTTGTGATCTGTTAAATTTTATGGACTGTTTTTGAATGTTGCATTATTGTATCTCCTACAAACAGTTTAAATCAAAATAAGTCTGGTCTCTAGGTGGACCACGAAGTATAAAGCACATGAACCAAGCCACGAAGTATACAGTAAGGAATTGTGCAAAAAGGTATACAAAAGTATCGTAAAGCCATCTTATTACCCAAACAGGGTTACTAGAAGAAAGCTACATCATCAGGAACAACAAAGAACAGAAAGAAAAATCCTCGAACAACAACACGGTATATCTCTCAAAGAGAAAGACGTCCAATGGGATCCAATTTCATCCAAACTGGAGGAGAATGCTCAGCAGCATGATGTCTTTGTAAAGAAGTTTGTCCAGCAGATCTCGAGTTTTGTCTGACTAGAAATGACGTGTCGTATCTTCCTCAAGGCACTCAGCATTGCAGTATCCTTCTCCTAGGAAAGGAGAGGGGGGGAAAGAAGGAGATCGACGTCCAATGGAACTCCGCCCAAATCCCAGGAGAGCAAACTGGGATTCAAGGTTGAACAGGGTGGACAACGTGGATGATAGACGGATGTTGTAGCAACGAAAGAAATCAACTCTATGGAGTTGATTGCCACCTTAAACCGTTTGTTCCTGTCCACCTCACGCCCCACCATCGTGCCGTCTTCTTGTTCCAGCTCAGCTTAGAACTTGCAAGCATTGAGTTCCTGAGCAACAGCTTCATAAGTCGATCACATAAGCAAAGGGGCAAGAACAAGCGGGGCACCATAAGCAAAAGGGCAAGGACAAGAAATATAGGCAACCGGTTTCCTTGGTATTCAAACTGCCATAACTAGCGACAGTCTGAACACCAAAGAAGAAGGCATCGCCCCTCATAAAGCTTGGAAGGGAAGAAGAAAGCCATGGGAGGTCACCAAGTTAGGGAGAATAAAAGGAGAAAGCAAAATCGGATGAAGCCCTCAGAGACGGAAAAGCCCCTTTTTATAGGCAAGAATGGCGTTTGGCACGTGTCTCCCATGGAAAGCCATTGCCCCTTGGGACTTGGAAATACAGAAACAGTAACCGATGCATCGCTTAGGGCTCATAAAAGATTAATGGGGGAACAAAGTTAAATGCGGAGTTAGTGGGGAGTTAATAACGGATTCAACCCCCCGGGCAAATTAAGTAGCATTCAAAGTAGACAAGACCTGAGTGGACGTTGATAAAGTAATCTTGGGACCAGTAGAAAATCAGCAGAAGATCGAAGGACTCACATTCGAAAGGGTACAAAGAGAATCGGCACATGTCCAAACAAACATGAAAAGTTAACAGGAGTCTAGATCGGTGCAAAGAGGTACCACTCGGCAATCACCTATACAAAGGGGACTCCTCGGTACCCATTCATATATATAAAAAAAATAAAATAAAAGTCTTGGTCAATACAAAGGGTTGGCACTCGGCAGTCACCCATACAAGAATACCTCATTGATACCCATCTATATAGAAAGATCTCACTCGCAATGACCCCAACGAGAAAGTGCCGCTAGGAAAACATCAAGCAAAGGAACCCAACCTCGATTCCCCTCCAGCAAAAAGTTCATCTATCAAAGGATAATGTGTCCGATCTCTATCAACAATGGGTCGGGATGTACATCTTAACGAAGGAAAACTAGCAAATATAACAGGCAGTAAAAGAAGATAGAATATAAGATATATTCAAGACCAAAGGAATATTTGTTTGTACAAAAATTTTCAGTATCACATCTAAGACCCATACGGGTCTAATAGCATGAACAGAAGTTAAAGGCTAACAAGGAGCATCATGGAAAGCTAAAGGCATGTCGTCTACGCCCCCCTTCAGCATTTCCTCATAAGCAAACTGATTTGGCTGGAGAGCTTGAAGATTTAAAGAACGAAGGCCTTTGGATCCTCAAGCAGCACCTCTTGAAGGCGCTCAAGACCTTCCTTATACCCATAAACCCAGATTGTATTACACAGATCGAGAACCTTTCCGAGTAGAGATTCAGCAAGGTCAAAGTTGATCTCCGTGTTCACTCATTTCTTCAGGACTAGATGGATTGTCAAACAAAGGATTTAAAAAATTTGATCCTGACTCTTGCATAGGCCTACAAGCAAATCTAGCCAAGGCGTCTTTATATCTGTGCATGCAAGGTAACAGAATAATCAAAATACTATAAAAAGAAAGAAGGGGAGAAAAAAAAATAATGATAATAAAATAATAATAATAATAATGCAGCAAGCTAAAAGAAGGAATGAAATTACCGCATTTACAAACTGCTGAAAAGAAAAACTATCTAGAAATTCTTCTACCGTCTCCCCGGCAACGGCGCCAAAATTTGATTACGCCCAAAACATAACGCGGTAGTTGTAGCACAGCTTTGGGGTGTCGATTCCACAGGGAGACAGATTAAAAAAAATACAACAAATAATAAGAAGAACTAAAGGAAAATAATTAATGATCAATAAGAGAAAATTGATTTTAATGTGATTTAGCAAGTAAAATTACAAGGATAAAAATTAAGATCACTGAAATTATAAATAGTAAAGCATCAGGAATTCCTTGCACAAATTGGATATTTCTAATTATTCTTGATTCAATAAATTACACAATTGAAGATTTATTCAAAGTCTCCAATTGGAAGATATAGAATTAAAAATTATTTTAATTAAAAAATAATTTTTTGATGAATCATTCACTACTTTTTAAAGATCTGTAAATTATCATCCTCATTGACAAAACCCAGCGACGACAATATACCCAGTGGGCAATACTACAGCAAAGAATTAAATCAATAAAGACAATGAATTAATCCAAACATAATCAAGAATTTTAACCATTCTATAGAAAAAGCATGACTGAATCTATGAAGGGAATCAATTCCTAAATTATTTGGAGATAAGAAAATACCATAAATAATTAGTGAATGATAAACAAAAATTTGCATTAATAAAGAACAATCATATGAATAAAAAATAAATTAAAAACACCCTCAATTGTACAAGTTCATCCCTAGCTTTACTTAAGGACTTAGCTGTCCATTTCAAGAACAAAAATTCTCAAAACAAACATTGAGTCCGAAACTCTCTCTCGAATTAATTCTCCAAGTCTGATTGTGTGTTGCTCCGTCCGTTTACAAGCCTTATATAGGCTTCAAATAATACTGTGCTGCAACTGCCAGGTCCTGATGTCTCCCACTAATAGCCGAAAGTTTGCATCTCATTTCCAGTGCTCAACCACTCCACTCAATTCTTATTGCGCCTTGTCGTTTGCTTTTTATTTCCTTTTCTTTAGCACCGCAACTCCAGCTAGTACCGCAGTTCCATTTTTCCTTCAGCAAGTTTTTTTATTTCTCATGTCTCCTACCTTTGTCTGCCTTCCAGCCGGCATGCACATTTAAAACCAATTTAATGTCCAACAAATTCTTCTTGTCTTCCACTAAACTTTAGCTTTTATCTTTCTTTCTTTTTTTGGTCTTCTCTGTGTGGTATCCAGCTCCTTCTTTTTTCTCAAACCGAAAAGCATCCTACGCAAGAACCAGAATTTGCGTCTCCTGCTGCTACTTTCACGCTGCTAGTTTTATTTTATATTTCTATTGAGCTCTCTGTCAAACGAACACTACATGCATTATTACTCCAGCTGGTCTCGTACGAATGGAGAGCATCGCGTACATGGTGCAGTGTTGTGTAGGAGGTTGCCGAAGGTGGAGGTTACGTGAACTGCCATGGAGGTTGATCGAGTCATGCGTGCTGGGCTTCACTGGGCGGTGGAGGCTTGATCTCCGGCATCCTCTGTTCTTGCTGGAGGAGACTGGGCAGCGACGGTGCAACTGGGTTGAACTGCTAGTCCGAACATGCATGGCACGAGGTTTGTCCAGGTGCAGCGTGGTGGCTTCGAAGGAGACTGATCAATCCAGATAACGGTTCTTGGCCGCGTATGGAGGTGGTCATGCTGGAATGGTGGTTTTGTGGAGGAGCCTGAACGCATGCATGGAGTTTGTGTGCACTGTAGAGGCTTGTCGTTTTCGTCTATTGACAAAACGACAAGTCGTTTAGAACAGGGAAGCTTTTAATTCGACAGACAAAACAACACGTCGTTTTAGTCTGTAGACTAAACGACACGTCGTTTAGCAGATGGCGAATTCATTTATAACTCGAAACGACATGTCGTTTTGGTTTATTGACCAAACGACATGTCGTTTAGCCTGTGCTGAAAAAAAAAAAAAAACATGTAGAATAAATAATAAGAATTAAATAAACAAAAATAAAACTAGAAAAAGAAAATAAATAATTAAATAAAGATAAAATAAAAATAAACTAAAATATTAAAAGTGTGTTATGCATGTGAATAAATATTATACAATTAAATCACAAGTTATAAAAATAAGTATAAACTATGCTTTTAATCAATTTAAATCATAACTTGGATTTATTCCTTTTAACCATTTTTTCATCTAAAATCAATAATAAAATAGTAAAACAATTAAAAATGTATTGATTTTAACTATATAAACTATGCAATAATACAGCTCAATCAATACCGTACCGTACCGGTCGGTATTTTTTGTACCGGCCACTGGTCCAGTACAAATAGTACACACATTTTATACTGGATGTACCAATCGGTACCGGCCTATATTTCTACCTCTATTTTTTTTCATTTTTTCAAACTATAAGCTCATTTTTTACCCTCAATTTAGATTAACTATTTATAATTTATATATTTATATATTTATATATTTATATATTTATATATTTATATATTTATATATAATTTATTCATATATAGACTATTATTTTGGAATATAATTTATATGTATATATTAATTTATTCATATATATATTATCGCAAAAGGGTACACAAAACGGTACTGGTACAGAAATATGTCGTTCCAGTGCCTTGACCGGTACAGCGTCCTGTACAGTATTCAAAACATTGCTTGGAACACAACTCCATAGTCTCAGGCTGTTCTACAGCCTCCTCGAAACACGGTTCCACAATCTCAAGAGGAATTAGCCCCTCATCTCCAACAGGAGTGACTCCCATGTCCATTCCCAAGGGCAAGACTAGAGGAGTGATCGAAACTGTTGGAATAGGCACCAAGGGAAAGTTGGGGTAGGCCAGACCTGAGAGCTCTGGAGGTGAAATGGGCGAGTTAGTCAAGTACTCCTTGAATGAGGCCTCAACCTCGGCAAGTCTTTCCTCAAAATGAGTTGGTGACTCGCATGGTGGAATCCTTCCCTAATTAAGAACCTCCTCAAAGGAGGAAAAAGCTCCTGTCGATGGACTGGGACCTCGAGGCACAGGGTGGTCAAAAGCTGAAGAGAATAGAAAGGCGATGGAAACATCTGTCCCATCTCCCTTATTGTGGCCTAAAGAAGAAGGCGAGATTCTATTATCTTTTGTTTGCACGAGAGTAACAAAAAGAGGAAGGGTCTTAGAAATTTCAAAAAATTACCTCTCGGGGGATTATTTACTAGAGCAAATACAGTAACAAAGAAGAATAGCCGATACCAATCTTTTATTGATGAATAATGCCTCTCCAAAATAGTGAAACATCTCTCGGCGGATTGAGATTTTGAATTGCAAATATTTCCAGGAAGCCGATTGATGCGATATACTGACAAAAACTCCTTAGCAATTAGATTGAGATAATCTTCTGAATTGCTCAAAACGATTCGAAAGGCTATACAACTAGCCATAATTAAGTGCCAAGCATTAGGGTTAAATTGTGTCGAAGCTAGTTGCAGTAGATCCAGAATGTCACGTACCGGACAGCAAAATGGCAAACGCAGCCCATTGAAAAACATTTGAGGATAAAGAGCCACTTTTGTATATAGGCCGTCCTCATCCACCATCGTATCGTGAGGACTGGGGAGTTCAAGAACGGTATCTGAGGAACTGGAAACTCTCAACAGAACGTACAAAGTTCGTTACTAGTCATGGTCAACGCCCACCACTTCCCAGCAAAATATTTGAACCGGGCATCGTTCTCATCTTGTTTAGTCATGGTAGAAGTAGACGGAAGACATAGAATTTTTGTTTAGAACTTAGGAGAAACAAAGGAAGAGTGGGAGGCGAAAAGGGCTAAGAGGAAAGAAAGGAAAGACTAAGGGAGAAGAAATAAATAGAAATAGTGTGATGGAACGGCTAGATGTCCAAAACAGCAGTACAAAATTCGAAGGGACGCCTCGACTACTAGAATACGGAATGACGTTTACCTGCCACACACGTGCGTGGAACTAACCAATCCCGGGCAACGTTGGCATGCCAGAAAGCAGCTTTAATTAATGAGAACAACGTTAATAACCGGTTGACATCCTATCAGATATGGAGATCGGTTCACATCAACAGTGAATGGATAAATACCCGTTCAACTTCTACATATCCAGGTCAGAGGTCTTCATAAAAAATAAAAAAAACTTCTTATAATTTCATGCCCACAAGTGCACTAAAAATTCGCGGGATATTGTGAAAGGAGAAAATTCCTTATATTGGGCTAAAGGCAGAGCCCAGGTTACAACCCAGATATGAGGTTTGGGTTGGATCAGGTCAGAGACAGGGCCTAGGTACATACTACAAACTGGCCAGGCAATAATGTCTGGATCAAGGTTCAGGTATGAGGCTTGGGTCGAGTCATTCTTACATTAGGAACCAGGACAGGAAATGTGGGCAAGGCTTGAGAGGGAATGAATGTAGCACTCATCACCACTTCTTAAATGCTTGCGGCGGATCACACCCGGCATTAATGAGATGGAAGGAACCCAGGAAAAAAAGCATGCCGCATTCAATGTGGTCCAAAGTAGAAGTCATGTCGCATTCAATGCGACCCAAAACCAGAGTAGCGTACAACAACCCTAAGCACTTCCTAGCTCGGTGAACTGACGGCACAAGAGTATCTCAGCGAATAGACAATACAAACATATTATCTCCTGCTATCCAACACTCATTACCATGGAGAATGAGTCGGTAAGTATAAATAAAGCACTACTAGCAACAAACAAGGTAATCAAAATCCATCATCAATCATCTTACACTCTCATCTTGACTACTATTCATCTTAATCTTCATACCTTCACTGACTTAAACATTGGAGGATCAACGGACTCCGAGGTCCTCTCATAGTTACTGTGCTGGTGATCGCTCGAGCACTGCCTGTGTGAAGTTATCCAAGCCTCCGAAACACGACGTCAACATAATCATTATAATTTTTTCAAACTCACACATAAAATATAATAAATAATTTAAAATTTTAAAATTTTAAAATTTTAAAATAAAAATAATATTTTATTTAATTTTTATATTTCTAATTTTCATATCTTATTATCTCATCTGTACTGTTCATACCTAAACTTACTCACAAAACTCACGGTCGTTTGGGGACACCCCGGTACTCAATTCTCAATTATTGGCTTCATAATGGCGATGTCTAATCAGTTTGCCTTTAATTATTGCATCCGTTTACTCTTCTAGATATCTTATCATCTTAATTTCTTAGAATGCGTAAATATAATTTAAAAAATAAATAGTAAATACATGATTTATATTTAAAAAAATAAATTTCACTTTTTATTTTAAAAAATTATGGGCACTAATAAGTCTTATTTAGTTATGCAATTTAGGTAAGATGATATAAGATATTTTGTTAGAAGTTGAATAAAATATTATTTTTATTTTAAAATTTTTAAAAAATAAATTATTTATTATATTTTATATGAGAATTTGAAAAAATTATTATAATTAGATGAGATATAATAAGATTAGATAATTTAATTTTATATAACTAAATCAGCCCATAGACTCAAGACTATATGATCTGACGTTACAAGTTGAATATATTTTAGATCATGACTTATTGTCGCCGATGGCTAAATGTTCCGTCATCATGTTGTTTGTACATATCTTGGGCCATCTCCATTATTATGGCCTAGTTTGAGATAAGATTGGAAGATAATTTTATAAATAATAATGAGATAATTTATTAATAATAGTAAAATTATTTGAGTTAAGATTTTTATAAAATTTTGAAAAAAGAGAGACATAAAGTTAAATAAAAAAAATTATAAAATCAATAGAGGATTTGAATATAATTTTTTTATATTATCTTATTTTGATATTTAAAAAAAAGTTGAATTATTTTTTGTATTTTGTTGTTTAAAAGTTTGAAAAAATTATAATAATTAAGTAATGATAATATGAAAAAATTAAAAATTAAAAATTAAAAAATATTTGTATTTAAATAGTATTTTGATGTTGAGATTAGATAGTATGATGAAAGGTTTGGTTTGGTTTCCCAATTATAATTTGCTGCCAATATACCTAGATTCATTTTTTTTTTTTTAACTCTGCAAACCCAATACATGAGATCAACACCTTATGTCTCTATTTAGTAAATATCAAATACAACATGATAGTAGGTTAGAAAATGAGGCTACTCATGGACTAGCCTGACATATGCATATTTGGTCTGTTGACTCTATAGAAATGTGGTGGGATGATTTTGATTTTTCAGACTTTATTTCTCAAACTATTTAGCTTGATAGTTGTGAGTTATGTTTCTTTTACCAATGAAATTATCTTGTTATTACCAAAAAAAAAAAAAAAAGATATATATAAATGCATGACTTCGCCCAAAACTTGTATTTATTCATCTTACCGATAGTGCTATTATAACTACCGTTAATAGAAAAAATTTAATTATATATAATATTTTATAATTACGAAAAAGAAATGGATAGAGAAAATAATTTATTATAAAGGAATTAGCAACCTTACGTATTTAATTTAGTTTTGCGCCATTATTACTTAATTTTAGAATATTATAAATTAGAAATATATTATAAATTTATTAAATATTTAATATTATTTCAAAATATTATTAGATATAGTTTTAAGATGTGCATGTCTTGTCCACTCTCTTTGAAAAATGATGAGATCCACTATTAAAAGAATAACTTGTTTATGTGGCCGGTTCATATTAACTCACTTTTTTAAGGTCTTGTTTTGATTGAGAGAGTATCTGAACCCATCTCATGTTATATCGTTTAATCTAATTATTATAATTTTTTCAAACTCACATACAAAATATAATAAATAATTCAATTAAAAATAATTTTTTCAAACTCACATATAAAATATAATAAACAATTTAATTTTTTTAAATTTTAAAATAAAAATAATATTATAATAATATTTTATACAACTTTCTATTTCTATTATCTCATCTCAACTCACAATCTAAATTTCAATATATATATATATATATATATATATATATATATATATATATATATATATACAAAACTCACGGGCTGTTTGGGGACACCCCGGTACTCAATTATTGGCGTCATAATGGCGATGTCTAACCAGTTTGCCCTCAACTATTGCAACCGTTTTCTCTTCTAGTTATCTTATCATCTTAATTTCTTGGAAATCGTAAATATAATTTTTTTTTCAAAAAATAGTAAATACATGAATTATATTGAAAAAAATAAAATTTTAGAATTAATTTTTTCTCGTTTTAAAAAAAAATTATAAGTACTTATAGACTCCAGAATGTATGATCTGACATTACTCTTAAGTTACGTTTAAATATTAAGTAAAGTTAAACTCTTTTATGAATAGTAATGAATTGAAGTGATTGGGTAAATTTTTTAGATCTCATTTAAGATGAATTTTAAATATGTTTAAATATTAAAATAAATTTAAATATATTTTTAAAAAGATGAAAAAATATTGAGTCTCAATATTATGTTACTGTTTATATGTCAAACATGTTCCCATAAAACCGGTGGCAAACCGGCAACAAAAAAGAGAAAAATTGCAAAATGTTCGTAACGAACTATTTGTAGTCCAAAATCCCAATGCGGTGTCAGCCTTCAGGTGGGGTCCAGCCATCAATGCAGGATTACATCAGTGCAGTGGAAGAAAACAGCAAGTGTGCGGCCCACACTGAGTTCACATTTGAACTCTACTGAATGGCTTGAACCTTAAACTCATTCTAAGTGCAGATTAATAATTCTCTAAAATTCTAATCTTATTTCAATTTATTATTATATAATTTTTAAATTTTTATACAAAATATAATAAATAATTTAATTTTTTTTAAATCTCAATACAACTTTTTAAAATCTCAATTCAATTTTTTCAAATTTTAAAACTAAAAAAAAATATTTTAAATTTTAAAACAAAACATAAAATTCTCATCTTATCTTTTCTCATCTAATCATTATAATTTTTTCAATTTTCAATACAAAATCAAATAAATAATTTAACTTTTTCAAATTTTAAAACAAAAATAATATTAAAAAATATATTCTAATTATACTTTATTTATTTTTTAATTTTAATTTCAATTCATCTCATTTAAAAATAAACGAGACCAATAGAGATAACTCAACTGAGTTGTGAACCAAACGCAGCCTTAAGTTGGTTATATTCTACATCATGTCTGACTTATTCATCACCGATGGCTAAATTTTCGGTCAGCAAGTTGTTTGTACATGTCTGGGGTCATCTCCTAGTTTGAGATGTGATTGGAAGATAATTTTGTAAATTATAATCAAATAGTTTATAAATAGTAATGAAATTATTTGAGTTAATATTTTTATAAGTTTTTGAAAAAAGATAAAAAAAGTTAAATAAAAAAATTATAAAATTAAGAGAGGATTTGAATATAATTTTTTAATATAATTTTTATTTTGAGATTTAAAAAAATTAAATTATTTTTTTTATTTTATTTAGAAGTCTAGAAAAATTATATTAATTAGGTAAGAATTATAGAAAAAAGTTAAAAATTAAAAAATATTTGTATTTGAGTAATGTTGAGATGAGATCGTATGATCAAAGGTTTGGTTTGGTTTCCCAATTATTTGCTACCATCCCTAGATTCAATTTTTTTTTTTTTATTTTGGAACTCTGCAAACCGAATACAGATCAACACTTTATGTCTCTATTTAGTGAATATCAAATACAACATGTTAGTAGATTAGCAAATGAGGCTGCTCGTGAACTAGCCCGACATATGCATGCTTGGTCTATTGACTCTATAGAGATGTGGTAGGATGATTTTCTAGACCTTATCTCTCAATCTATTTGGCTTGACAGTTGTCTGTAATGTTTCTTTCATTAATGAAATTATCTTGTTATATATAAATATATATATATATATATATATATATATCTATATAAATGCATGACTTCGCCCAAAAATTGTATTTATTCATCTTACCAATAGTGGTATTATAACTCCCGGTAATAGAAAATTTTAATTATATATAATATTTTATAATTAAGAAAAAGAAATGGACAAATAAAAAAAATTATTATAAAGGAATTAGCAACTTTATGTATATAATTTAGTTTTGCGCCATTATTAGTTAGAATATTACAAATTATAAAAAATATTATAAATTTATTAAATATTTAATACTATTTAAAAAAAAACTATTAGATACAGTTCTATGGTGTGCAGGTCTTGCTCACTCTCTTTGAAAAAAGATGAGATTCACCATTAAAATAATAACTTGTTTATGTGGCCGGTTCATATTAACTCAATTTTACCTTATTTGGATTGAGAGAACATCTCAACCCATCTCATGTTATCTAATTTTATCTAATCATTATAATTTTTTCAAACTCATATACTGTTGAGAAGTCCCACACGGCTTAAAAACAAACTCATCCTGATCTTAAAAGGAGTTACTTCATTCCTCCCATTAGACCTTCAATGGAAATAAATAAGTGTTTCTATATGGTATAAGAGAGAGGTTAACCTATGACCGATGATAGGCTCTTGTGACCTACTCACGATGATGGTACCGAAAATACCGGCCCACACGTGAGGGGGCATGTTAAGAAGTCTCACAAGACTTAGAAACAAACTCATCCTGATTTTTATACGGAATTACTCCACTCCTCCTATTAAGTCTTTTATAAGAAAAAATACGTGTTTCTATATACACAAACTATAAGAAATAATTCAAATTTTTTAAATTTTAAAATAAAAAAAAATTATTAAAAATTTATTCAATTTTTATATCTTATCATATTATCTCATCCAAATTCATTATCGAATCCTTAAAATAAAATAAAAAATACAAAACTCACGGTCGTTTGGGGACAACCCGGTACTCAATTATTCGATTATTGGCCTCATAATGGCGATGTGTAATCAGTTTGCCTTGAATTATTGCGACCGTTTTCTCTTCTAGATATCTTCTCATCTTAATTTCTTGGAATGCGTAAATATAATTTTAAAAAAATAGTAAATACATTATTTATATAAAAAATAATAATTTTTAAAATAAATATAACTCCTTTTAAAAAAAATTATGGGCACTTAGTTGGATATATTCAAAATCATGATGTCTTATTCGTCGCCGATGGCTAAATTTTCGGTCAGTATGCATGTTGTTTGTACATATCTGGGGCCATCTCCATTACTAAGGCCTAGTTTGAGACTAGTGCCGCCATCCCTAGATTCAGCAAATAAATTGATTCAGCATTTTCTCCAAGAAAATCATTAAAAAAAAAAAAAAAAAAAGGCAAAATAGCTAATCATATTTCAGATAATAAATAATAATTAAATGAACACATAATCGAAAAACCCAGAATATTATGATATTGATCATTCATGACCATATATACTTGGATTTTGTAGCTCATGATCAAGGGACAAAATTCACGTAGTCATGTATGCTCCCTTGCATGCCCTACCTTTCCCGGATGGATCCTGATCATCTACCGTCAAGCTGGTTTTGTACAGAATTATCTTTTAAGAACAATATTCAATGCACATTGCAATAAATCTAGCTGCGGCCTGCAGCTTGAATCTTGAAAAGTTGTTAATTATATATTAATTATTGCCAAGTTGCTTAACAATCTGACAACTTGATATTTGTCAAGTTGCGTAAAAATATCCATATTCCCAGTTTATCAACCAAATAATGCTATAAATTAAACATCCTTGTGCCATGTTCTCTCGTCTTTCGATCGAGCATTGAGAAAGCTTATCGCTAGGGCTATATATCACTATTGAAAAACGATGCTTGCATGCGCGCAACATCTCCTTAATGTCCAAATGACTCCGCGTGGTATTGGCCTTATTCAAGTCAAGAACTTTCCCGAAAAGTTTGGATTTCAGCAAATCCTATGCTCCGACAGTCGGGGCAGTGCTCGAATCAAGCAGCCATCGACTCATGAGTTGGCATTTACAAAGTGGGAAGCCATGGATGTCGAAAACGTGCTTTGCATGAAGGGAGGAGTGGAGCAAACTAGCTATGCCAATAGCTCACTCATTCAAGTCTCTCTCTCTCTCTCTCTCTCTCTCTCTCTCTCTCTCTCTGTGTATATATATATATATATGTATATGTATATGTATATAAATTATGTAGCTAGCCTGAACGTACAACTTACACTGCTCATTAATTTCTCAGAAACATGCGATATTGAAGATGAGGCCAATCTTGAAAGACACGGTCAAGGATATGGTTAGCACCAACGACTTTCCCACTTGTATTAAAGCGGCAGACTTAGGTTGCTCTTCTGGACCCAACACTCTCTTGGTGATCTCCGATGTTATTGAAACCATCTATGGAATGTATCAACAAATGAATTATGAATCACCCGAGTTCCAAGTTTTTCTAAACGATCTTCCAGCGAATGACTTCAACACCATTTTCAAATCGTTGCCAGCATTCTATAATAAGCTCAAGAAAGAGAAAGGAGACAAGTTAGCTGGGCGTTCTTTCATTTCCGGACTACCAGGTTCTTTTTATGGGATGCTCTTTCCGAGCAAAAGTCTTCATTTTGTTCATGCTTCAAACAGTGTTCATTGGCTCTCTCGGGTAAGTTACGAGTTATGCACTCGTCCGCCTCTACACCGCGCGAGTTTTGCTACACAACCTCTTACTATTTATTTACATTCCATACTCTATATTTTTTAATATTTTTTAAAAAAAAATTTTGAATTTATTTTTTTAAAATATTTCAAATTTTTTATTTACTATTCATATAAAAATTATTTAATAAAAAAAATTTTAAAAAAAGATGGAGTGTGGAGTGTTGGGAGGTTGGAAAGATTTATTGTTTAGGTTATGTTCAAGAAAGGAGATAAGATGAAAATTTTTAAAAATTTTATAAATACTATTATGATGAAAGTTTAAAATATTATATTTTAATATTATTATTGTTTTAGAATTTAAAAAAATTAAATTAGAATTTGAAAAAGTTAAATTATTTATTATATTTTAT
This sequence comes from Cyclocarya paliurus, assembly GCA_029856935.1. Taxonomy (NCBI): domain Eukaryota; kingdom Viridiplantae; phylum Streptophyta; class Magnoliopsida; order Fagales; family Juglandaceae; genus Cyclocarya; species Cyclocarya paliurus. Next base: position 25,395,433 of record CM056952.1, read on the forward strand.
ATAAAAAAATTTAAAAAATATAATGATGAGATAAGATAGAGATGAAATGAGATTTCTTATCTTTACCACAAAGAGACGCTTTTTCACTTTTTGATTGGTCTGCAACTTCACTTTCTGCTGACAACGGATCTCACTCATCTTTTAATTTAATTTAATTCTATAGCCGCTGCATCTTCAGTTTTTGGTTGGTCTGCATTGAGATTTGAATAATGAATTGAAATAATAGAAGATGAGATGATTGTTAAAAGTTAAATAAAATATAATTTTTATTTTTATTTTAGAATTTAAAAAAGTTAAATTATTTGTTATATTTTATTTAAAAACTTAAAAAATTATTAATGATCAGATAAAATGAGTTGATATCTACTCTTAATCCAAACAACTCCTTAGGTGTGGTTCGGATAGTAAGTTGATATAAAATGAGTTGAGATGAAAGTTTAAAATTAAATAAAATATTATTTTTTAATATTATTATTATTTTAGAATTTGAGAAATTTGAATTGTTTATTATATTTTGTATAAAAGTTTGAAAAAGTTATATGACTAGATGAGATGAGTTCAGATGAGTTGAAATGGATTTTATATCCAAACAGGACCTCAGTCTTCACTTTTTGGTTGGTCTGCATCTTCACATTTTGGTTGGTCTTCTTGCAGCAGTAGAAATAAAACAAATTTAATGAAATTAACAAATGAGTGGGACCTATTGTCAGGTGTGCAGTATGAATTAGGCGGACAAGTAGAATTTCTATATATATATATATATATATATATATATATATATATATATATATATATATATAGATAATGCTAAAGCCATCACTGGGGACTCCCGTTGGGAGCTCCCGCTAAGCTCTAGCATGTGTTTTGTTTTATGTGTTTTTCTTTTTAAGTTATTTTTTATATAGATTTTTTTAACACTTAAATATTTCAAAAAAATAAAAGAAAATTCACAACATCATTAAAACATATTTTCTTAATTACGAAGTAAAATAAAATAAAATAATCCTAGCGGGAGCTCCCAACAAGAAGACTATATTTTTATTTTATTTTTTTTTGCTATTAAGGAAGTGTTTTTTAATTATGTTCTAAATTTATTTTATTTTTTAAAAATATTTAAAAGTGTTAAAAAAGTCTATGTCAAAAATAACTTAAAAAAACACATGCTAGAGCCTAGCGGGACCCAGCAGTGGCTCTAGCCTTATCCATACATATATATGAATATATATTTTTATATATTTTTATATATGATTGTGTGTATGTATATGTAGTTAAGATTGTTAACTGATTTTGTCTCCATTAATGAAGTACTCCTATATATGGGTTCAATAATTAATCATCTATTTTCCCGAATATTGAGTTTTTTTTATTCTTGTTAAATTTTGTTGGTCTCTTAAATTAAGTACGAGATATAAATATATATATATATATATATATATATATATATTATATGGAACTGATTCTTAATTTGCTAGTTATGTGCATATTATAGAGATCTTTGCTATCAAAATAATTCTTTTACGACTAAATCTGATCCAATAAAGACATATTTATATGGTGGTGATAATAAGTTTAATTCACAGACTCGAAAAGATCATGTCTTGTGGATGCATGGCTTAAGCAAATAATTGTATGATTAATGGTACATTTATGTTTCACCAAAGTCATCCTTAAAAATGATCATGAACCAACATAAATGTTTGAAATGGTAAGTTCTATTATAATTAAATTAATTCCCCTTTTAATTGCATGTGCATGCACTATTAACAAAATTAGCGTAGCTAAGCCTGATATATATTTATATATATATATATATAAATTTATATTTATATATATGACTGATCGATTATATATAGGTTCCTAAAGGGATTTCCAGTAACAAGGGGAATATATTCATGGCAAAGTCGAGCCCTCCTAGTGTATTGAGAGCATACATGGAGCAATTTCATCGAGATTTTTCAAATTTCCTAAGCTTGCGTGGTAAGGAAATAATGCCTGGGGGACGTATGCTTCTTACCATTACAGGGAGGAGTGTCCAGGATCCTACATGCAATGACTGTTGCAAACATTGGGAACTGCTGGGAAAATCACTAATGGATTTGGCAGCTGAGGTTATTATATAAATAACATAACATGACTTCATTGATAACTTTTACTTCAAATGAAGATATTTTTAGTATATTTCATTATAATTAATTATAAAATAACTATTTTTGTATTATGTTTTGTAATATTAATTTAGGGCCTTGTTGAAGAGAAGGATGTGGATTCTTTCAATTTACCTATATATAGACCCTATGGGGGTGAAGTAAGTGAGATTATTCAAGAGGAAGGGTCCTTTGGCATTGAAGGGTTTGAGACATTTGAGCTGAATTGGGATCCTAACGACAACATTGAGAACCGAGACTTTGTGTTCAACAAGAACTCTAGCGGGAGCAACGTGGCAGATTGGACGAGAGCAGGTACAGAACCCATCCTGGCTAGTCATTTTGGAGGTGCCATTAATATAATGGACAGGTTATTCGACAGGTTTGCAGAGAATGTTGCTGAGCATCTTTGCTTGGAAAAGACAAAGATGTTTTTCATAGTCCTTTCCTTGTCAAAGAAGTAGATCATCATCTTTGCAGTAACGCCATATAAATATATATATATATATATATATATATATATATATATATATCAGCTTTGAGTTTCTATAAATTATGAGATCGGTACTGCATGTTATTATTTTCAGATCAATCAATGTCTCTCCATTATTGAAGTGATGCGATAATGGGTTCGCGATTCTATTAATAAAAAGTACTCTCACTTTGAAGTAATTGCTTTGTAGAAGTGATCCTTTGGATTAGATTTTAGGGATCGACAAACATTGAAATATGCAAAGGGTTCCCCCGATCTAGTGTGTATATGTGTATATATATATATCACACATAGATAAATGGGTTCCTGTTCACATGATCATCATGTGTACGTAGGCATTGCTGTTAAACTTAAACGAATTTAGTAGCAAAACATGGAAAACAGAGGGATTCCGAGCATTAATATTCACGAAGAGATCATGTTGACAAAGAAAGATTGGGAGACGAGAAGGTATACACACTACAACACAATGGAGTATTTGTGACGATTTTGAATTTATGACAGTCCTAAAATCGTCACAAAAAATAATTTTTTGTGACGGTTTCAAGCAACCATCACTAAAGATAGACGAGAAATAGTTTACTATAATATTATTTTTGTTCAAATGTAAGCCAGACGATGTCATTTTGGAATGATTACATTCAAATGTATAAAATGTTACATTTGAATAGTTCATGTACGTTAAAACATTAAGCCCACTTACGTGTGAATGTGTAAGTTATTCGTTTAAACGTTTGAACGATAGTCATTAACATTCGAATGTGAAATGTTTTAAAATGAAAAATCAAATTTCAAATTAAAAAAAAAATGAGAATTCCAATACAAAAACACTAGATATATTAAATAATATTGTTCATTACATAAAGTATAGAAAATAACTATATTAAAATATAAATACAAAATATGATAAAAGTTCAAAACACTCAGAACGTGTTGTTTACAAATGTATGAAACTCATCACTCAATGTGTTTACCTTTTTGTTTAGGTTATCTAAATGATGGCCAATCTCGATGACACTCTGTTGTACATGTATGATCTGTCGGTCGATGTGCACAGTAATATTTAAGACCATCGCATCAATCCAAGCAGATTGTGCATCGAGCCAAGCAGGGTGCGCATCCCCTGCAGATGTACCCATCGATTGCTGACTAGTAGTCCCACTATGGGGAGCAACACTAGGCCCAGATTGGGTCAGAGGAACAAGATATGAGATAAGCTCACGCTCACGCTGAGCACACCCCCTTCCTTGTCCAATGCTCCAACGGTGTGAGGTCATGTCGAAGGAACTCATCTGCTCAGTCAACCATTCCTGCACTTGAGGTGGCACTGTGATACTCCGTATTTTAGTGTATTTTTTTTTATTGAATGATTATTTTATTTAATTTAAGTATTGGTTCTCTTATTTAATTTATCGTGTTTATCGTTGGGTTAATTTTTTATTTTTAAGTTATGAAATTTATTTTGATGTGCTTTCTTGATATTAATTATTATTTGCATTTAAATTACTCCTTGCTTTAAATTATTTTATTGTTGGACTTTAATTATTTTATTTTATTAATATTGAGTTGTAGTGCTTTTATTTGGCTTTTATTTATTTTTATTGTGCCTTTTTCTTTTGTTGAACTCTTCTATTTTCAGACTGGACTTATTTGAGTGAATTTTTATTTTTCTTTTGGGCCCAGCCCAGTCAGTCCTAGCCCAACTCCCTTCTAAGGAGCCTAGTCTTGTGGAAGCATTTCTAGAACCCACGTCACACAGGTTCACGCTTTTTTTCCATTTTCATGCACATCCCTCCTGCCCTTCTCTTTAGGTTTGATCTGCTTCCTACTTATAGCTTATATATATAGGTTAAGCATCCTCAACCCTAGATTCATTGCCGCTGCCCTTTCCTCACGCCTTCAGCCATCCAAACTTCTATGAGCATCCACCCTCCATGGTGAACCTCGGTCCAGACCTCACCACCATGCCTAGCCACTCGAAACCGCCACCCAACGTCTTTGTAGCCTCCATTGCATGCCACAAAACTCCTCTATTTTTAGACACCCAAAACATAGCCCTAGTTCCAGCCACTCCAACTCCTCGGTGCCATCTGCCACGGCTCACCCTCGTCCAACGTTTGCAGCCATAACACCTTTGCTTAGCCGCTGCTCAGCCACACGAAACCATGAGCCACCCCCCACCTCACGGACAACCCCTGTTTCCCGCACCAAGAAGCAGAGGAGTGCTTCCACTCGCCACCGAGAGCCTCTTCATGAACCCAGCCACCTCATAGTGTCATCCCTACACCACTACCACTGTAGGTCGGTTTCTCACTGCCACGTGAACGAAACCCCCTGCAACTAAAACATCTGACAGCCTCCATGGACAGCGACAACAACCCATGGTTTTGGCAAAGCCAAAAGCCTCTGTTTTCTATACCAAAGACAGAGCACTTCGCTTCACCCCATTGTGAGCCGCAGTTTTGCCACCAAGCCGCTACCACCCTCCTCTGCGTTCTAGCCATACCACCACAGTTCCTCCAGCCCAGCCCGTCATGCCTTGCCCCTCCACGTATATCTCAGTTTTCGTTGTAAGTCCATGCCGCCGCACTTCAATTCAATTTGTTTTTCATGTTTGTTGTCTTAAAGGGTTATATATATATATATATATATATATATATGGGTACTTTTGTAACCTAATAGAATAGGAGTTATTACCGTTATGCCCTTTGATCTTGTTTTCAAATGATAAAAGTATTACAGAAGTTTTTGCATAGTTGGTCTACTAAATAAAATAAAATTATTACCTTTGAGTTACAAGTTGCATTATTGTGTTTTAAACTTTTAATATGTATTTGTAAACTCTTAAGTTTTCCATGTTTACAGAAATTATTTTGGTAAGTTAAATTTATTTGAAGTAAAGTTTTCTTTCAAAAATAAGTGATAATGTTGAAATTTTATTATGATCTAGTTTGTTAAATAATTATTGATGTATAACTTAAAAAGGGATTTTGGTAGAATTATGTTGTGTAATATTAAATTTGATAGTTTGATTTTCAATAGTGAATAAATTAGAGTTTAATACTTTAGTCAGAGATTTAGTTGGAATTTCGGATGTGTTAATATTTTAGGATTTTGTGAATTTAGGTTTTTGAGGAATTAAAATAAGTTATTTAGCATCTTAGACTTAAATATTGAAATACGTATTCGAATGAAAATTTATGAAAATTACGTGATTATGTTATAGGTGGCAATTAATATTTATTCAACATTTTTGAGGAAATTTTTAAAAAACTAAGAATTCCAGGTAAGTAGGGTTCCTATGCTAGATTTGCATAAAAAATAAATAAACTGAGGTTGGTTTGTAAAAATGTGCATTTTGTTTTAAAAAGAAAAGGTGAAAAATAATCTCAGTATTTGTTTTGCATTCATTCATGATATATATATATATATGAAAGAGAAAAGAAATGCTTTTGACATGAATAGTGTAGACATGAGCAATATTTGACATATTTTTGAAATATGCAAAAGAGCGAATATGATATCATTGAGATTTTTATACATGTGATATGAAATAATTTGGATCTGTTTTTGATCAAATGGAAATTATATGATTATTTTTAGCACGTGTTTTGATATGATATGGATATGAGAAATCTTTGGCATACTTATCTGTTTTGATTCTGATTCTAAATATGGTTCTGATATAATAATATTGGTTCACGTGATATGGTTGGTACCAACATGATATGATATGAGTGCACCCACTTTGGAAACAAATTGATCTTTTACGTGTTATTTCCTGTGTGCACACTCGGGGTTCCAAGATTGAAAAAGGAAAATTTTCATAATATGATACTGTCTGGTTTGGCCACCAGGGATAGCACAACCTTACCACGGGGGTTAAACATGGTATATGATATGATACGATATGATATGATAAGATGAAGACGTTCAGTTATGTTATGCCAAAGCGTTTTTGAATATGAACAAAGAGTTTTTGGAATATGAAAATGGTTTTTGAATATGAAAAAAAATTTTGAATATGAACAGTTAGTATTTGAATATGAAAATAGTTTTTGAATATGAAATGTATCTTTTAAAATGAATAGTTGGTCTTTGGGTATTAAAAGATTGAAAAGTCGCTTTGATGAAATGTTTTATTTTTGCATATTGAACTTTATGAAAATGCTCATGTTTACATACTAGTATATGTTTTCTGCTAACTGAGTTGTTAATAACTCACCCCCCTTATTTCCAAATATTTTTCAAATAATTTTGGATATTTCAGCTAAAGATCAAAACTGTGAAGCATTGGATGAGATGACTTAAGAGTAATGGATTAAGAATAGCTAGCTTTCGATGAAAATCGGCGATTTTTGTTAAGAAATTTCTTTGCGTTCTAATGTCAAGGCGTTTAGAAGAATTGATTATATTGAGAAAATTAGTTTGAATCAAAATTCCTTTATAATATTGAAAATTTGGAGTCTATAATTTTATTGTTGAAATATGGGTTTAAGAGCTATGTAGAGAAGTTGATATTTTTTGGGGTTACTGTATCGAGGATTTGATATATGAATTTATATGGTTAATTAAATTTAAAATATTTACATTTGATTTGAAACTTTTGGAAGTATATTAGCAGTGTTGGAGTTGATTATCGGGTAACATGAGTTAACTCTCCGGACCCACGAAGACGAGGTGTTACAGGCACTCTTTGGTCTAGTAATAGCCATATGGAAGGTTGTCAGGGGAGATGATGATCACCTCATAATTAATCCTCCCAAAAATTCGTAATGGCAAGACAATGGGCTCTTCGCGTGCCACTCATATGAGGAACTGTGCTCGAGTCCGACTGAATGTGGCCTTATGTGCCATGGGATCTACATTTGTTGCAACTATAAGATGTAACATGCAGAAAAATGGTAGCAACAACGTCTAGGAGAACGTGTTCTTCTTCACGAACGGTATGCAGTCTCTCCTAGTGAGGATGTAGAAATCCTCATCGTGATTGTCATCCTCAGGCTGATCAGTACCCTCGCCCTCCGACTGGTCTACATCTTTGGCCATTGACTCGACTGGGCCAGTAAATGATTCTAATGTGCCTACATGATTTGCTGTGTTCTCAGCTTGAGCATCTATTGTAGTCAATGCCTTAGATATGCGACGAATCCCGAGTAGCATGGAGCACATCCGTCGAAATCTTGAACTGAACACAGCGTACAGTCATAGTGTGAGAAGATGCATCCTGAGCCATGGAGCATATCTCTATCTAAAACTCTCCAACTATGGATGGGTATATCCTTCCCTCAATGTGCAAATGTTGGTCCTTTGGCATTGAAGGGCTTGAGACATTTGAGCTGAATTGGGATCCCAACGACAACATTGAGAACAGAGACTTTGTGTTCAACAAGAACTCTAGTGGGAGAAATGTGGCAGATTGGACAAGAGCAGGTACATAACCCATCCTGGCTAGTCATTATGGAGGTGCCATTAATATATTGGACAGGTTATTCCACAGGTTTGCAGAGAATGTTGCTGAGCATCTTTGCTTGGAAAAGACAGATGTTTTTCATAGTCCTTTCCTTATCAAAGAAGTAGATCATCTGTGTAGTAACGCTATTATTGAAGTGATGCGATAATGGGTTTGCTATTCTATTAATAAAAAGTTTCACTTTGCAGTAATTGCTTTGTAGAAATGATCCTTTGGATTCGATTTTAGGGATCAAGAAACATTGAAATATGCAAAGGGTTCCCCCGGTCTAGTATATAATATATATATATATATACACACACTCACACATATATAAATGGGGTCCTATTCACATGATCATGCGTACGTAGGCATTGCTGTTAAACTTAAAACGAATTTAGTAGCAAAACTTGGAAAACCGAGGGATTCCGAGCATTAATATTCACGAAGAGATCATGTTGACGAAGAAAGGTAGGGAGACGAGAAGGTATACATATATATATATATATATATATATATATATATATATATATATTATATATTTATATAGGAGGGTAGAAAATTTGATTAAAAATAAAAAAGTTATTTAAATATAAAATAACTATTAAATATTATTTTGTTAATAGTTATTGATTTTCCAATTTTTTTTTTTTTTTGCTTTTAATCATTTTTTTAATAAAGTGACTCACGTATGTGGTAATTACATTTAGGTCATGACGCACGTCAGATTTTAATTGGTTGAAATTAAACGTGGTATTAATGTATGTCTTGATTTAGTAATCGTGCTGTAACACCCAAGCCTAGTACCAAGCCCAGGCCAAGCCGCGATCTATAAAAAAAATTAGGTTATCATTTGTGGGAAGCCCATTTGATATTTATTTGGTGATTTTGAATAAGTCACAGGCCCAAAAATATTATTACGACAAAATATGAATTTTATTGGACTTGATAATTAGGTTAAAGCTCATTTACTATTTATGGACCAAGTGGGCCTTAAATAATTAAAAATTAAATAAAGAAATTCTTTTAAAGGCTCAAAGATATTATTGGAGGAGGGATTTATTTTAGACATAAATATTAAGGCTGACTTAAATGTTTGTGTTCAATTTCAAACAAATTAGGGTTACAATAACTCTAGGGTTCCCTTCTCATTAAAATTCTTAAATCGATTGTTATATATATATTTAGCCCATACATCGTGGGTGAATCTTATTCTTCTTCAAAACCTAGTTTAGTTCTCTAGCTACTTTGCCCACGTTTACCACACATGCACGTTCCTTTCTCCACTACATTCATGGCACCAAACAAAATTTCTACCTTCTTTATATTGCTAGGGTTTCAGCATAGCCATATATATATATAGATACCCACTATGCACTGCTCTTTCCACTAAGGTTTTCAGCACCAACTATATATATCCACACGTTAGAATACAAAACCGTCTCTTCTCCCAAGGGTTGCCTCACATCCAGAATTTCTACAAATTCCTTCTTTCCATATCTCTCCCACGTATAAGCATTTCGACATTTTCGAAACTACCATTTTAGATTTATCAAGTCGTAGCAAACCACTCCTATTTATACATTCACTAAACCAAAGTAGCAGCCAACCTTCATGAATGCGAAACTGGAAGCTACCATCACGCCAACTGCTTCCCACGGAGGTGAAGACCCACTCCACTACACCTACCTTATTGCGAGTCCCTCTACCCTACAACCTCCTTCCTCTACTCAGCCACCCTATACGGCAAACCACTTTGAGCCCCTTTGTCCAACCATCGCCCATAACTATAGGCCCAGTTTCACTGCCACGAACGGGCCCAACCCGTGTACCTCCACCTCATGTAAACACCCTCTCACCACTATAAGCCACCTCAAAAACATACCTCCACATCCCACGGTTTCAATAAACTAGTCAGTCTCCACGCACATCCAACGGTTTCAACCACCACATCGCAGTCGCCTCAACCGCGCAACATCAAGATCCTCCACAAAGCTACCCTACGCCACTGTTGCCCAGCCATGGAAAATCACCAAAGGTAGCACTATGTTTTGCTTCTCCGAAAACAAAGTAATCCCACAACTTTTCCAGCCCCTAACCCGACACCACCACTTGCACAGAAAGTGCCACTGGGCATCATACTCCACCCAAGCCACCACCCTCTCTCTTGGTAACCCCGCTCTTCTCCCTCACGATGTACTTTCACTCTCTCTCCGTTCTCTCTCACTCTCTCTCACTCTCTCTCTCTCTCTCTCTCTCTCTCTCTCTCAGTGTTTCGCCATTGGGTTAGTCACCTTCCACTCGCCCTACTCCATCGTGACTCCTTATTTCATGGTGAGTCTTCGTCGCACCTACCCTGGGTCTAGTGATGATCTTCATGCAAACTAAAATGGGTTATATACTTTTTAACATAAAGCTCCTTCTACGTGGAGATAGTACGGAAGCGTTTATTAAATAGATATTAATGAATTTGGGAAGTGATGATATTTTAGGGTTATGGAAATTTTAGGTTTTGAAGAATTACAATAGGTTAATTTGGTATTTCAAGTTTGAATATCGAAGTATGTGTTTGATTGAAAATTTACGGAAGTTACTTGACTATCTTATACGTGATGATTGATTTTTGTTTGGCACTGCTGTGAGAAAATACATAGATGTTAAAAAATCCAGGTAAGTGGGGTTCCTATGCTAGACTTTGTATCAAAAAAATGAACTGAGATCAATTTTAGAAAATATGCATATTTTGTTAAGAAAAGAAATTTGAAACAACCTCAGTTATTTGTTCAGCATTACTCATGAAATTATGTATTAGAATAAATTATTTTCTAGCATGACTGGTGTAGAAATGAGTTGTTTGGTATTTTGTTTATGAACTGTGTAAAAGAGAGCGAATATGAAAATTTGTGCATAAATTATAATTTTGTGATCTGATTATGTTTTGTTCTGAAGATGTTCTGTACTCTGATATGATATGATGTGATTTCTGAAACCTCTAGCATGACATTCTATTTTTGTTCCGTTCTGACCTTACCATGGGTGCAAAGATGTGGCCTTTGTTCAGGTTGGTACTGACTTTTCTATTTCCGTTGCACCCACTATAGAAGTATAGTAGTTTTCTGCTTGGTCTTTTCTGTGTGCACACTTGGAGTTCTGAGAATAATAAAGGGAAGATATCACATCATGTTTCTACTCGGTTGGCCGCCAGAGTTTGCACAACCCTAACACAAGGGTTAAACATATAATTATGTTCTGATGTGATGTTTCAGTTATGCTATGCCAAAGCATTTTGTTTTTTAATAAGAATGTTTATGAAAGTTTCGCTTTGATACTTTTGAGAACATGTTTGATTACGTATTCTGAAAGCAAATGCTCTAATTTCGCATTCTAAAAGTAAATATTTTGTTCTGCATTCTAAATTCTGTAAATGTCCATGTTTATATATTAGTATATGTGCTTTGCTTACTGAGTTGTTGATAACTCGCCCCTTATTTTTACAATATTTTTCAAATAATTTTGTGTTTTAGCTGGAAGTCAAGAGTAGGAAGTGTTAGCAAGGTTTGATGATCGTAGAGAAAAAGTGCCAAAGGGTACAAGTATTTATTGGAGAGTCCTATTTAGTAGATTTATTATTTGATGTTATTGTGGTATTTTGAGTCATAAGTATTCCCGAGTTTTATGGAGATTTTAATTTATTTTATTGAGGTATTTCTTTGGTATCCATGTGGTACATATATTTTTGGTTTTGAACAAATGAGTTTATGCTTTAGGGGAAATTTGGAGTATATAAATATGTTATGGGAGATGGTTTTAGTTAACAGGAGCTAACTCTCCGAACCTATGGGGACAGGGTGTTACACGTGTGTTGTATGTAATTTTTTTTTTTTAAAGGAACATTAGAATCTGTATTCATAACAGAGCTCTTATAACCTAGCAGCAATACAATGACGTATTTCCTCTACATCAAAAATAGAATCAACAATATTTAAAACATCCATAGCCAAAGCATGAGCAACCACATTAGAAGTTCTTCTAATGTGAGTAGTTGTCCGTTGTTGGAATTGAGCCAAAACAGTCCTTGCATCATAAATGAATAAACTGGAACTATCCCATCCTTGAGTCCCATTGTTTATTCCATTCACAACATTAAGAGCATCCCCTTCCAAGTAATCCGTTGAAAACCAAGATGAAGCCCAAATTTAGAAGCATGGAATGCAGCCAATAATTCAACAAGGAGAGGGTCTGGTTGCAGTGATTGTTTCATCCTCATGGTTGCCAAAACCTATGCCTCATAGTCCCATGCTACAACTCCAAGACCAACCAAACATTGTTGAGAATCCACTTATGCATCCCAATTAATTTTGACTATGCCTTGAGGTGGTGGCACCCAAAGAGATAGAACAACATCTGCTCTAGGAACTATGATTTGTTGGACTTGATTATTGGTCTTTATATCCGTAAGTCTTTGACCTGCCTGATTGAACAATGCTAAGGAAGTAGTTAACTGGTTCTCAAACACCATTGTATTTCTTCTCTTCCACAATGTCCACATAATAACAACAATCTCCATAAGCTCCCCTTCCTCCATTTTATCAAACAGATGAAACAACAATTCTTTGAAGCACTGATCTGCAATCTTGCTTTCCTGCAATCTCTTGGAGCTGTAAACCCACACATCTCTTGTAGCAACATAGGACCATAAAGCATGCTCAAAAGTTTCCTCAGACTAGTCACAAATTGGGCACATGGGATTATCAACAACCTTTCTTTGATATCACTTGAGCTTTGTAGGAAAACCCTCATGTCATGCCTTCCACAAAAAAACCTTATTATCATTAGGCAACTTAAGGGACCATAATGCACTCCACTTATCCTGATCAGACCTATTAACAAAACACTGAGCTTTCTTACTCTCCTCGAGGTCAATTTGCATGTGATAAGCTAATCTCACAATGAAGATCCCATTCTTTGTACATTTTCAAATCTATTTATCTCCACTTCCACATTGGCTAACAGGTATCCTAATGATCATATTAGCTTCATCCTAGTTGAAAATTTGTCTAATAAGCTGATCCTTCCATTAACATGTGGTCTCATCAATGAGGTCTGAGACTAGAGCATCTTCAGGGAGAATTGAACATCTACTTTGAATCTTGAAAGAATAAGTTTTTGGAAGCCATCTATCAGACCAGATCCTTATGCCCTTGACATTGCCTACCCTCCAAATTAATCCTTCCTGAAGAATTGGTCTAGCTAGCAGGAAACTTCTCCATAGATAAGTTGGGTTTCTTCCTAGCTTTGCAGTCAAGAAATCACCTGTATTGAAATACTTTGAAGCTAATACTTGAGCTGCCAAAGAATAGGGATTCTACACTAACCTCCAAGTTTGCTTGGTCAATATAGCCATATTGAACTGCTCCAAGTCTCGAAATGCCAAACCTCCCACAGCCTTTCTTTTTTTCAGTTGATGCTTTGGAATCCACTGAATCTTCCTCTCATATGCTTTCTGTCCCCACCAATATGCTAGCACCACTTTGTTAATCTCATCCTTTAGGAATTTTGAAAACCCCCATGCTATAAGTAGCTATTGCTTGAATGACATATTTAATTAAAATTTCTTTCCTAGTCTGAGAAAGAAACTTCAATTTCCAAATTGAAAGTCTTGCCCTCACTCTATCCAAAATACCATTAAAAGAGGCAATTCCAGATCTACCCACCATGGTAAGAAAGCCAAGGTACTTTTCATATGATTCAATAACTTTAACCCCAGCAATCATGATAAGAATGTTCTTCACCTCTGCCCTTGTATTCTTACTAAAACATATTGAAGTTTTGTCCTTGTTAACCCTTTGACCATAAGCCATTTCATACATGGATAAAAGCCTTTGTAACCTACTCCATTCAATAGACTTGGCCTTGTAAAATATCAAGCTGTGATCAGCAAAGAAAAAGTGATTAACATGAAACTATCCTCTTGCTAATGGAATGCCAGAAATGTACCCTGTAGACTCAACATGATTCAAGATTGAACTTAGGGCCTCATAACATAAAATGACTAAGTAGGGTGATAGTGGATCACCCTGCCTAATGCCTCTAGAAGGAATGAAATTTTGTTGAAGGCTTCCATTTATATGAAATGAGTATGACATAGTTGATACACACCTCATAATCCATTTAATCCATCTTCTATCGAAACCCATTTTTATCATAACAACTTCCAAGAATGACCATTCAACTCTATCATAAGTTTTACTCATGTCAAGCTTCAAAGCCAGGTATCCACTCTTTCCCTTGATCTCATTCTTCATTGTGTGCAAGAGTTCATAAGCCACTATGAGATTATCTGTAATTAATCGACCAGGAATGAAGGCACTTTGAGTTGGGGAGATAATAGATGGCAAAATGCATTTAAGTCTATTAGCCAACACCTTAACTATAATCTTATAATGGACATTACAAAGACTAATAGGCCTGAACACAGTTACTTTAGAAGGCTTAGAAACTTTTGGAATCAAAGCTAAGAAAGTTTTGTTGATTAAACCATCCCAGGAGTTGGATTTGAAAGCCTCCATCACTGCTGCACATAGGGCTGTTCAAAAAAGTCATCTACCCAACCCGACTGATTTTCCAACTTGACCTAACCCTACCCAAAAACCCGACCTATTAGATGTAAAATCGAAATCGGTTAACCGAACCCGTTTTCTTTTTCTTTTTTTTATTAAACGGGCAATACCCGATACCAGTAATTCTCATCTCTCTCGCTTGATGGCTCACTCTGCACTCACTCGATTCCTCTCACTCTCCATCGCAGGCTCGCAACTCTCAATCACTCTCTCCATTGTAGCTCTTAGTCATTCTCTCCCTTGCAGCTTCACTCTCTCCCTCACAGCACTCTTGCAGTCGCATTTGAAGGTTACTATTTCTGCCATCTTGCTAAAGATTTCTGGACTCGTGAGGCATCTAGAGCCATCTTTCGAGGTACTTTGGGTTCATTTTCTTTTTGGGTTGATTTTCCTTTTCTTAAAAGGCAAAAGTAATGGGTTGTTCACATAAAAATAAAAGAATACAAATAATCTTGCTGTGTTTGAATATTGCAATGGTACCTAAACTTGGGGATTTCGAGAGTTTTATTCGACATGATCTTTTGGAGAGTTCTGAACTGCAAGAATATTTCTTCCCCTTTGTTATGAACCTGGTTGGAAAATTGTTGTAATGTGAAAAATGCAATGAATGTAATGAATGAATGCTGTGTTGAATGAATGAATGAAATGGATCTTCTTTTGTTTCTATTGTGATGTTGAATGGAGTTGCAGCCGTGTATTAAGAAAACCAGAGAAATACAAGGAAATGCTTCAGAAATGGAATAAAATCATGCAAGGAAGGTGTTTGATAGAAGTTGCAATAGAGTCATGCGTATTGAAGTAATAATGATCATTAATTAGGTCCCACATCCGTAAAAAAATAAAAAAAATCTCTTTTGAATCAAATGGGTTTGGGGAGTCTACAGAAAAATGTCATAAGGGCCACATACATACATAATTGAAAATCTTGAGAGGGAGTGAGTGCTTTGTTTGATTGCCTTTGAGGACACTGTGAGCCATATATATATATATATATATATATAAAGAGCTCTCTCCAATAATGAAAATGACAACTTTGTTTCTTTGTATTTTTGTGCTTTTTGTAATGTGTCTCATCAGTGACGTTGAAATAGATGAAGAAGTGGGTGGATTAACTCTGTGTAGAGTGATCAAGGGAGAGGCTAAAATGAAATATTATTGAAGGGGTTTTCTCTTCTTTAGAGACAAACCCGACCGGGATGCAAGCAATCTTATCAGTTCCATATGGCATTGATTCTAATCGGATTGTATATCTTTTTTTTTTTTAATCCAATAATATTGGTGATTTTAATTTATTACCTTCAGATGCACCACTTAACATTTTTCTCTATATTTAATTTTATGACGTTGATATTTAGGCGTAGCTTTAGTTTTTTAATCTAAATATATTGGTGTATATATAACATAATTTATCTCAAATTACAATTGAACCCTATGGAACCTAATACTGCTAAGCCTTCATCTGGGTCTGAATCAATGCCTAATGTGATTCATTTGAATCGCACACTGCCTCTAACTTTGGATAGCTCTCTCCCAACAACTAGTCCTCAAGTTTGCCCTCCTATCACAAGAAGATGGGGCAGATCATATGAATGGAAATACTTTATAAGGATTGAAAATGTCGAGAATCCCAATGAGGCCAAAGCCTCATGCGATTATTATGGTGAGGTTTTGTTATATTATCCTAAAAAAACAAGGTACTTCATCCGTGAAGTACCATAATCAAGCATGTAAAGTCTTTAATACTAGTGGGGTTGAAAGGGATAACCCCTAATCAAAAACAATCGGGACTAGGAAGACGGGGGTGGATGGAATAACTACCAGTCTTAGTGTTGGACTTGCCAAGTACAATAAATAGAAAATACTGTCGGCGGTAGCTAAAATGATAATCATGGATGAGCTACCATTTGGATTTGTAGAAAAATAAGGTTTTAAAGAATTTATGGTTGTAGTTGAGCCTAGATTTCCAATCCCATCTCGCATTACTGTTGTGCGAGATTGTATGAAGATGTACATGTTAGAAAAAGATAAGTTGAAAAACATATTCATGGCATCCGATTATAGATTTGCATCACTACTAACATATGGACATCAATTCAAAATCTTAACTATATGTGCATAACAGCCCATTTTATTGATGATGATTGGATCTTGCATAAGAGAATTATAGATTTTAAAAAAGTTCCTGATCACAAAGGGATAACAATAGGAAAAGAAATTGTGTCATCTATACTTGGACGGGGCATAAAGAAGATATTTATAAGCACAGTTGGCAATGCATTCTTTAATACTACGGCCATCGATTATTTTAGAAAATTTGCCAAACTTTGGGACTGTATGGTATTAGACAATGAACTTATGCATATAAGATGTTTTGCACATGTTTTGAATCTCATTGTTCAGGATGGATTGAAAAAAATTGATAAATCAATTGTGAAAATTCGAAATGCAGTTAAATATGTGAAGTCTTCCCCTGCAAGACTCAATAAGTTCAAGTCATGCGCAGATAAACAAAATATTTTGGGTGGTGGGCTTCTTTGCTTTGATGTTCCAACTAGGTGGAACTCAACATATCTAATGTTGGTTTGGCTCTCAAATATTATGCGGCGTTTGAGGTGATGCAAGATGAAGACAATGAGTTTGGCCCATATTTACGGACAAGGAATACCAACTTTACATGATTGGGAAACCATCAAGGTTTTTGTACAATTTTTGAAACTTTTTTATTATATGACTTTGCTGGTTTCAAGCTCAGTTTATGCAACTTCAAATTTTTTCATTAGAGAAATATTTACAATTTATAACCATTTGAACAAATTTTCTATGAGTGAGAGTAATATGCTGAAAACCATGTCGGAGAGGATGTTGTTGAAATATGACAAGCATTGGAGAGATTTTGAGAAATTGAACAAAATGTTTATTGCATCTATGCTTGATCTGCACTTCAAGTCGGAAGTTTTGGAGTTTTGTTTTAGAAATATTCTTGGTCATGAGCGAGTGTCTGAACTTGTTGATTGGTTAAGGAGGATGATTGAGCGGATATATAAGTAATATTCAAAATCCAATGTAGTTTCAAGTAGGGGCCAGTCAAGTGTTGGTGAGACCCCAAAGCAACACTTCTTCTAATAATGTGGATGATATATTCAGTATGTATCACCAATATCAAGCATCAAAAGGTGTGGTAGAGTCTAAATCAGAATTGGAAAAGTATTTCATGGAAACCGTTGAAGGATCGACACCCAACTTTGATATTCTATTATGGTGGGAGGTGAACTCGATTAGATATCCGATTCTTGCCAATATAGCTCGAGATGTGTTAGCTATTCACATATCTACTGTTGCTTCTAAATCGGCATTTAGCTTTAACAATCATGTCTTATATTCATTTCGTAGCGCATTGGCCCTAACAACAGTTGAATAACTAATCTGCACACAAAATTGGTTGATGGCTCTCTCCATGAATTATGACTCTCAAAACGTAATGGAAGATGATGAAAGTTACAAATTAGAAACCAGTAAGATTCATATTTGATAATTATTTTCATATAGTCTTTTCAATTAATTATATGTTTAATATAATTTTTTTTTCATGTAGAGATAACTTTGAAAATATTTTGAATAAGGTCGATTGAAGATTACTTGAAGTACTTTTAGACCAAAACTAGCTAATCCAAGAGTAAGACCATTTTTGCTTGTTGATTGGTTAAGTCATTGATTGGATTATATAGTATTATAATATTACGCATTTGATCCTTGTTTTTTATACTTCCAAGATAATTGATCCAAAATCTTCTCTATTGTTTGCAGTTCGATTTTAATTCTTGACATATCAAATAATCAAATGTAGAATGTGAAACTGTCATATTTGATCATTCAATGGTAGCATCTGTTTGTTTTTCTAAATTTTGTTTTTATCACAAATTAATCAGTAGGGTAGTGGGAACTTTTTGTATCCATCATTTGTGATATTTTGATTTATTAATAATCCTTTTGATACTATGTGTGTTTGAGGTGTTGTGCCGAGGAAACTAAAGTAGATGATGAGAAACATTCCTGTCTAAATAGGTGTTCAGTAATGAAGTGATTATTTTCCACTTACAGTTTGTTTTAGTCGTCACTGAATTATAAAAACAATTTATTACAAACTTATCAAACAAAATTGTCACGTAATTATGTTCCTTTATAAAAGCACCTATAGCTCCTGTAGTGTGACTTTTACTTTATTTTTTAAATACAAGCCATTGCACCACTTAAAAAATGTGCACATCTACTAAAGTATGGATGTAGAGGGAAGCTAAAGTTCTGTCCATTTCGGCTTACATCATAATTGATGGTGGATTTGTATTGATTGCTGCTCTAATTGGAGAGAGCTTAGTTATGGATTTTCTTTGTGGATCTTTCGGGATTGATGAAACCAGGATATTGCTCTTTATGATGTAAGCAGGATATTGTTCTTTTTTTCTTTTGGTATAACTAGGAAGTTGCCTTTGGTTAGATTTTCTTTTTGATGTAAACAGTTGTTAATTGTGTGTTGAATGCTTTAACAAACAGATTTGTAAATGGATTTTTTCTCATTGAAATGTACAAATGATGATTTGGTATCTATCGAAGCAGGCCTGGAAGAAACATGAATCAGATCAATTTTATCTATAAATCTGACTCTATTTTCATCTCATATGTTATATTATTGAACAACAATAAGAATCATTGACCAATATATAGAATTTTGTGCATGTAATTAATAAAAAGAAATGATTTTTAACTTAGAGAGACATAATTCATACAAATTAGAAGCATCCCCATTTGGGACAAGCGAAAGATGAGAGATTTCTAATACCTCTTGACGAATCCATCTTCACGTGGAAGCATCACGCTGGGCACTCCCAGACAATGCCATTACCGTTGAAAATCCAAACGGCCAAAAAACTGAAAAAGCATTTAAGGATCTTCCAAAATCAAAATGCTCTTTTTTTCCTTTTTTTTCTAGATCATAAAAAATTAAATTAAATAAAAATTGGGTCGAAATACCCATTTTTGCCGAAAACAAGTTCGGGTCGAGTAATCAGGTTATCGGCCAATCGGCATGTCTCTAAGTCAAGTCGGGTCTAAATAGTAGCTTTCGGGTCAGGCCGGGCCGGGTGAACTGTCCTAGCTACACACACTCCTTTACCCACTATGTGCCAATATTGTTGATAGAAGATAGCTGGAAAACCATCTAGTCCAGGAGAACCAAGACCATTCATATGAAACATAGCATCCTCAATCTCCTTAACACTGATATCTTTAGTTAAAGAAGCATTCATAGTTGCTGTCACATACTGCTCCATGCTTGATAAACACTGTTCAGACCCCTTTAGATTAGAAGTTGTAAATAAATCTTGGAATGCAACTCAGCAGTAATTTCAGCAGGAGATTGAAGTACCCTTCCATCCTAACTGATAATGGTCTTAATAAAATTAGTTTTTCTTCTATGACTTGCATATTTATGGAAAAAGCTTATATTTATATCTCCCTCCTTAAGCCACTGTTGTTTAGCCCTTTGTTTCCAGTTCTGGTCTTCTTCTTCACGTAGCTTATTAACATCTTGTTTAAGCACATGAATCTGATCACCATAGGACCCCTGATTTTCATCTTGTAGCCTTTTGATCAATTGCAACTTTCAATTAATGAGTTGTTGCTGTCCCTTAAAAGTTGTTGAGCTCCACTGTGATGTCCCTAACCCCTGCTTGGGATTTGACAGAAACTAAAGTGTCGGGACTTGTAACACAAGGCTCCATACCCCTCTTACATGACATTTAAGATGCAATGCACCTAATGATAACTAGCAGTATAAAGTATATTGCAGCGGAAATTCTACTTAAGTCAATAAATAAGATAGATATCATGGTACCGAAACACATAAATCCCAAAATATAAATTTCATAAGAGTCATCAAAAGACTTAATTGTTTCAAAAGAGACTCCCAAAACACGGGACCAATATATCAAGTGTTTCCAAAATAAGTCATATATCAAAAAGCCTTATGAATCAAAACCAAGGCTCCATCCTCAACTAAACTCAAGAAAACTCCCCTAGTCTTTCGAGGGTCTGAATCCAGCAATTCCAACTCAGTAGCGACTTCCTTTGCTTCTACAGAAAACTTTTGAACTTGTTCAATATATCCCAACAAAAAATTCATATCATTCTTAAATCTCAAAATCCTTTTAGGATCAAAGGATGAAATCCCAACACTTGACTCATTGAGGTTTGCTAGAATTTTCTTAAGTCATTGAGCCGTGACCTTAAGCAAATCTAGAGTGGATGGATGACGGGCCCCCATCATAAATTCATCCTCCACTATTTCACAAATCCCATCTATACCTATGGGTCTTGTGTACTGGCACGGCTTCTACCATTCCGAGTAAAGGAATGGTAGAGGAAATTACAACATTGAGATTTCAAAAAATCTCAGTAAGTAAACAAATAACATGTAACAGATATCATAAGCATATGTGAGCAAACTTGAAATGAATGCATGGACATGAGACTTTACTTATGCATTTGACTTTTTCAAAAAGATATCGTGTACATCAAAACTTGCATAACCATTTTCTTTCATAAAACATCTTTTCTTCATTTTCATACTTGCTCATTTAACATACTTGTGAGCTCGAGTTCTTGTTCATATCTCATAGCATAATTTTGAGCTCAAGGCCTTTTTTTGACTTTTACTTATAAATGGATACTTCACGGCTCTCCTATGCACCGTGTATTCCCTGCTAGTTACCGCATTAACCATTGATCACTTTGACCAAGGTAACTACGTCTTATTTTTAATCATTCATATTATGGTAGTTCGATTCACCTTCACTGCTGGGCACCAACTAGCTTTAGGTGCAACCCCATTCCGGTATCCTTTTCATTTAGGAACCATTCGAGGTCCATTGATTGTACTTCGTCGACCCAAGAGTTATCACTCCATTTTAGACACTCTTGAGTGGAAAGGAAAGTTCCACAAAGACATTTCCTTGTTATAGCTTTTGGGGTTGTGACAAAACTTTAAAAGACTCTTTTTCTTTTCAAAAAATTTTCACAATCCCAATGCATGTGACATGAACTATGAAACTTAGAACTTTCATGGGACACATGCAATACCGAATGCTTGATCATAACCATATAACATACAAACATGCATATCCATGTACATTTCGGGTTACGGCTTGAAAATATTAGAACATGCGATCATGTTCCTTTACATAAATTCTAAGGCATTTGAATAACAAGCAAGAAACAAACATTCAAAACTTTACATGTAGTGGTTGAAACATATAAACCTAAGCATATCTAAAAAGTGGTTTTTAAAACATGAGAACTTCATACACAAAGTTTAATACTTCATCCATGGTCATGGCCGAGACCTTTAAATTTTGAAATATACATTACTTCAACTTTTCATGAACTTAGAATCTTCTAATGCGTTAAATAAAATTTTTATCAATGAACATACATGTGTTGCTGAAACATGCTAGTGATCATGCTTATAAAAAGGCAAGTATTTCATGAGCTTAATCCTATGAAAGATTCAGTCATATAACAAAATATCCATGAACATGTTAAGTATTATGCAATCTGAACCCTAAAAGTGGCTTCTCATTCCATTTTCATGATATGAACTAACAAAAATCAATCATTTCAATCATATATGGGATAATCATACAAGAAACGATTTTATCACATGGAAAGTATCATTATTTCAAACACCAACATGCAACTAAACAACAAATGAGTTCACATGACATATACATAAAATATCCAATTACAAGTTAGAAATTTACTTACAAAAATCCACAATCAATAAATAAACAAGCTGAAAATATATACACAAAATCATTAGGTTTGGTTATTTCAACTCTAACCTCTCTGTGTGTGTACGTGTAATCTCATGGCATATAATTTAAGGAAAAAGCTTTCAATATTTCGAACCTCCACTTCCTCAAATCTGAAACTTGCATGAACTAAAACCCTAGTCTAAAACAAAACCCTAAAATTATGTGTACATAGGCGTGGGTTCATGTGGAAAACTTCTCAAAACATGAGCTAACTTCTTCTAGCTCAAGTGTGTGTGTGTGCGCGCTCGTGTGAGAGAGAGAGCATGAGTTCATGATAGACTTGCTAAGAACCAAAACTTCAACTCTCAAGGCCGTGTGAAATGGAAAAAGAGTGTTCTTGCTTCTTACCTTGCATGACTCACTTCCTAGAAAGTATCCTCTAGCTTTTCTTGCACATAAAATGGTGTTTGGAAGGAGTGTGATATGGATGGCGTTTGGGTGGTGAGAAAGTGATGGAAAGTAGAGAGAAAGGTGGTGGCCGAATGCTTCTCAAAAGAAATCCTCCAAGTGACTAAAAAAATGGTATTTTCGGCACCTTCCCTTTTTATAGACACAAAAAGCTTCTAACACAAGACAAGCTCATTTGCATGGATGCCAAGTGGTGTCTCACCCTAAGGCCTCTTCCTATTTCTCATTATTTGATTGTGTTGGGAACACAATAAAACTTTTGGACATGCGGTGCCTCCCTCTCAAAAACCAAAACCTTCTTTCCCCATTTACCCTTCATCTTGTGTCTAGGTTCATTGTATCTTGTGGCAAAAATGGTCCTTCTTCAAACTAAGATCTTCCTCAATCCTTTACAAGTATGCATGTGTGCCTAGTGGCATGTGAGGAGTGTGTGTGTGTGTGCATGGCCGAAAAGCCCATATCTTCCCAAGGAGATCTTTCTTTCACTAATATTTTGGATATTGTGTGATTGGTCATTGTGGGTAGAAATGCACAAGTTCCCTTTCCCTAGTGCTGTCCATCTCATGGGTTTCCCACCAAGATTTCTTCTAGAAACCCTAGGTGTGTAGCTCTCCATTCCCCATGTAGATTTTGCCCATTCCCAAGACAAGACATCATCTCTTCCCTTTTGCATGCATGAAACATGGCAACAAAGCAAAACACTTTTTCTCTATGGTTGCCATGCATGCCCTTTGGGCTTTCCTCAAACTCCAACTTTCCATAGCCTTATCATTTCCCTTATAGAAACCTCTCTCTAATAGTGACAAGTGTCACAATGCTTCTTCTTACAAGCAAGCTTTCTTACATGCATGACACATGGCAAGAAGGTGGGTGATCCTCTATGGTAGGCATGCAAGGCCAAACCCTAGACTTTCTCACCTCTCTTCCCTCAATTCATTCCAAATTCATCAAGTCCTAGCTATTAGCTCCATTGGATGACATGTGAAGTCCAAGAATTTGGGTTGGGCGCATGCCCTAGTTCCATTGGGCTTCAAAACCTTAATTCCTTATACAGGCCGAATTACTCATGGGTTTAGGCCCTTCTTAAGGCCTTAGATGCCTAGTACTAAACCAATTTTCTAATTTGGCTACTCCACCTTTTTTGGCCCATATTAAAAATATATAAAAATGCATAAAAAGCCTAGCAAAAATGTTGGTCGTCACATCTACTAAAGCAATTGTTCCTTGCACCTGGTGAGACCCCTTGAAGCATCATAAAGGGTATTGAGAGTAGGTGAATTAAACAACCAAGCCTTCCTCACAAAATCAACACAATCTTCTCTTAAGGCCCATTTAGCTTCATATCTAAAAGGTTTACTCACCCTTTTATCAACCCGGCCCCTAGAGTCAAGCTCGATCAAAATAGGACTGTGATCAGAGTTGTTAGCAGCTAGAGTATGCACCTTAGTACCCTTAAAAGACAGCAACCAACTAGAATTTCCCAATGCACGATCCAACCTTTCCTTAGTAAAAGCAGGCCCCTCTCTATTATTACACCAAGTGTATTCTCCACCTTGAAAACCCAAATCATTAAGATCACAAGATAATAGTCATTCTCTGAAATCTTCCATCTGTTGGTATGGTCTTCGAGCTCCTCCAAACTTTTCACTCTGTATAACAATTTCATTAAAGTCTCCAAAACAAATCCATGGAATATTGTTAAGGGGTTTGAGAGTAGCAAGTAACCTCCAACTTTCTAATCTTTTTGTTTGTAATATGGCTATCATAAAAACTAGTCATGAACCAAATGAAATTGGTTTCCTTATTAGTAACTCTTAAAGAAATATGACTTTGTGTGTAAGTATCCAGAATCACCTCATACAGATCATTCCAAAAGAATGTTAACCCTCCACTCCTCCCCATGCAATCCATAATAAAGTTGTTCTTAAAACCCAATTGATTCCTAACCAACTCAGCCATTCTTCTCTTACATTTAATTTCCATCAAAAAAATAAAACTTGGGACCTTTGTCTTCACCAAATGGTGCAGCTCACAAACTGTAAGAGGGTTCTCCCAAGCCCTCTACAGTTCCAACTTAGACAACTCATTGGAGTTGGTGGGGCTGCTAAGTAGCCACCACCAAATGCTCTTGATTTTGGCTCTTTGCAGGATTGAGCATAACCTTCCATTGCTTGAGGCTTTGGTGACTTTTAGTAACCATCTCAAACAACACAACACTCATTTTACTTCCATCCACACTAGTATCCATAGGAGATATATTGGAACTGGTCCCACCTCTGGTTTTCCTTTTCCAACTCACTGGTTTTTTAGCTTTGAAGGAGTTGAAATAAGAGAGCTATAATGTATTTCTTCTTCTTCATTTACCATCTTCCCTCCACAAATATTGACATAATAGCAGCAATTGGCGATAATGGATCCAAAGAGACAATAGAAAGTAACTTACTTGGTGCATTGATGGCTTGAGTTGCCACGAGGGAAGTTGCATCATCTTGTGATAATGAAGCACAATATTCCTAAGCAGCTTTATGATAGTTAGGATCTTGAAGATTCCCCCGGCCACTTAAAGAGCCTTGAGTGACCACTGGTACGTTATGTTTCCCCTTTTGTAACTGCTGAATATTTGCACTAAATTCCTTAGAATGAGCCTCACGATCTTGCATTCCCTCCTTATCATAAGTGCAGCCATTACCACCACCACTATCAGCTGTGAAAGGAGGTTTACTCTATGTCGGAGATGAAGAGCCACCATGACCACCACCACCGTACAATTTCTCAGTAGCAAAAGAAAACTTAATTGGCTGAGCTTTGAGCCATGCACCATACGGGAGTTGACTAGAACTAGAAGACTGCTTGCCTTATTCAAGTTTATGACAGCTTCCACCAAAATGCCTGAGGACACTACACTTGAAGCAGAAATTTTGTAGTCTCTCATATCGAAAAGATATCCACTGCAACTTATCTCCAACCTTGAGCCATTGACCACGAGACAGTGGCTTAGTAATATCCAAAAACACTCAAACACAAAGAAACTTACCTCACCCCATACCTTCCTTATCAACATCCACCTTCAGCACTTTTCCTACACCAGTACCTAGCTGAGAACCAATATCATTGGTCATCCCTGCTGGAGGCAATTTATGTAATTGCACCCAGAAAGGTTCAGTTCTGAAATCAATATCATCCCCAACCTTGTAGCCATCAAAATCTTGCAATGAGACCAGCCATTTGTCAAAGAACCATGGACGTCCTTCCATAATTCTACTCTTATCCTCCACATTTTAGAAGTCCACCAGGAAACAATTATCATCAATCTCCCTGAACTTGATTCAACCTTTTGAGTTCCAAACCTGGGATATAGTAGTACGAAAACCTTTCTTGTTAACTCCTCTTTCAAACACTACCAACGCCAAAAAACAATGCTGTCCTCTAACCCCACAAGGAAGGAAGATCTCTCTCAGTCATGCTAGAACTCTACAGGAAACTTGAGAGACAAACCTTCTTTCCCTAGACAAAGAAAACTTTTACCTTACTCTCGAGATAGAAGGATTGTCTAGCTAGCGTTAATCCTGATTTACCTTATGTTGCTCTCATGTTAATCTGTACGTAATTAGAAGAACTAATGATCATTCATCAAAAAATGAAAAGAAGAAGAAGAAGAAGACGAACTAAAGATCAGAGATTAGATCTATGAAGATAGTAATTAATGCAAGGATTAAAATGCGTGAAAATTCAAGACTACTTAATTTAGAAGTAATCTTTAACCGATCGAAAAAGCGTGGACGTTACAAATAAAAGTTCCAAAAATAAATTAAGCTTTTTAAAAAAGCAAAAGTTTAATGATCTAAAGAAAGAAAAACTCGTATCAGCAGTTAATTGGTACCAAAGCCGGTACGGTACAAAAGAAACGGAAGGTCAAAAACAGAATTAATAATTAAGATTAATGAAACAAATTAAATACAAGTAAAACATAAAGAAAAGCCAGTAATTAAGTGGTTGACCTGCATGCATATACGTAGCACCAGCTTCTACTACAATAAAAATGCTTTTTTGGTTTCTATAAACTAACTTTGTGCTTAATTGCTTGTTTCTCATATCATGCATGCAGGTCCTGTATATATATATATATATGTCCCTTTTAATAATTGATTCACCATGGAAAGAATAACTAATTAATATTATAAAAAAATCAATGCTGTTTTGTTAAAAAATATCCAAAACACCATATTATATAAATAAATAAATATATATATATATATATATATATATTTATATAGTCCAACCTTACATTCAAGCATTCAATTACTTTACTAGTTGAAAGCCTTCCAATTTGGAAGACTTTGGATTGGAGAAAAAGTGCTAATTGACTGCTCAATTGAAAGCTGCATAATATATAACGACATTTGAAGTATGCGATAAGAAAAGAATTATTCATCATCATTTTAGAAATTATTTACCCTTATGGATGGCTCTAATTTAGCAACAAACATTTGCCCCCTTGGAATTTAAAACAAAAAAGCATGTTCCACGCGGTTATATATGAGAGTTGAAATTCTTTAGTATATATATACATATATATATATATATATATCACACAACCAAAAAAAAAAAAAAACAGTTTATTCTGTGCTAACAGTTTCAAAATTTTTAATATATATATAGAAGTGTTACAGATACAAAGAGATTACACAAAAGTAAACTCACAAATTGATGTGTCTTTATGTGATCCGCTAGATCTACTTTATAATAAAAATAATTTTACAATCTAACGTACTGAATCAAGCAACGTCAATTTGTGGTTAAAATATTTTTTATATATATATGTCACCTCTTTGTGCAAATAATATATATGATTCTAGACGTTTTATGATTCAAGCTATTGGATAAATCTAGATGGACATTTATATAAATGTCATATAAGTAGTACTCATGAACCGGTACGTATAGTATACCGAGCGTCATACAGCAATATTTTGATCAATTTATTTTTGGATTAAGAACCGGTCTTAACAGTGTGACCTAGTCAGCATCGATCCTAATATAGAAAAAGTGGTTCGTCAAGAGTACTGTAAAAAAGAGAACAACGTCAAATAATGGCCGAGATCTAGCTAGCGAGTTAGGAGCTGCATGCTTCGAGAAGAAACAAAGATCAGCGTCCACGTACACAGTTATTCAACTGCATGCTTCATGGAGAAATAAAGATCAGCGTCCACGTACACAGTTATTCAACTGCATGCATGCTTAACGCAACCAATTATAGAAAGGTCGAACCAGACTAGATCAGTTGTTTGGTAAAACCGATTGAGTTGAAAATAAACAGAAAAGCCCCCCGAAAATTCTACTATTTTCTATCCGTAACCTCCCATTAATGATAGCTCGAAAACAGTACAAACAACCTGTGAATTTTGTTACAACTGTATCATAGGAGTGTCGACGCATACTGCATATATATTATTAACTCTGGTATTGTTCTGAAAAAACTGGTTGAAGCTAGATCAATAAGGTCGCAGCTTGCAAGAGCTAGAGCAGGAAAGTGGTTATGTTCTAACATATATCATGATTCACTTGAACAAGCCATATCTGACCACTTTCCTTCCACCAAATTCCAGGGAATGTTCATCGATTCTCTTTAGGCCTGGATCAGGTGCTCACTTCTGAAGTTGAAAGGCCTGCCTATTAAACTTTATGCAAATTTTACACCTTCTTCTTCTTCTTCTTCTCCTCTCTCTCTCTCTCTCTGCACTTCTTTCAACTTCTCTGTATTATTATTGCATTTAGGAAACAGAGAGCTTTTATCATGAATTTGTTAACAATCTTGTCCTCTTACTCGCACTAGAATCAGGATTATTGACAAGGGTGGGTGGGCTGGGTGGTTATATATACGGTATTTGTTTGTATAGATCATTAATCAATTCATTAAAAAGATGTCAATCATAGACAACAACCTCAACCCAGTGGCGGGTAACTTTGAATTTTGCTATAATAAAAGCATAATCCAAAGCA
Organism: Cyclocarya paliurus; assembly: GCA_029856935.1. Taxonomy (NCBI): domain Eukaryota; kingdom Viridiplantae; phylum Streptophyta; class Magnoliopsida; order Fagales; family Juglandaceae; genus Cyclocarya; species Cyclocarya paliurus. The sequence goes on from CM056952.1 coordinate 25,424,415, forward strand.
ACGGCCTATGGCGAGCTGAAAACGCTTTGACATCTTCTCTCCCAATATTTGTCGCCCAACTGGCCTTCATTATTCTGATCAATCGCATTGCAGTTCTCCTCCTGAAGCCTTTGGGACAACCTCGTATAACCGCTGAGATTCTTGTAAGTATATATTACCTTCTCGTCAATCTATCAAAACATTCTTCTAAAATATCTTCTTCCAAATAAAGTTCGACCTCTTTTTTTCCCCGTACTGACTATACGTGCAGGGAGGTATATTAATGGGGCATTCTGGACTTGGCCACATGGAAGTCTTTCGAAACTTTGTGCTTCCTATCAAGAGCCTTTGGACATTAGAGACGGTTGCGAATTTGAGCCTGGTTTACTACATGTTCCTGGTCGGTCTTGAGACTGATATATCCCTAATTCTTCATGCTGGGAAAAAGGCATACAGCATGGCCCTTGCTGGTATTATTGTCGCAATGTCTGCTGGGTTCGGCTTATTTTACAAACTCAACCCAAAGCCATCCTACCCGGGGGGCGCCATTTTCTGGGCCATTGGTCTCGCCTGCACCAATTTTCCGGACCTTGCACGAATCCTCGCAGACGCAAAGCTTCTCCGCTTGGAGATGGGACAGACAGCCTTGACCTCCGCCCTTATCAACGACTTCTGCTGTTGGGTTTTTCTAGTTGTGGCGGTGGCGTTCCTCGAGATGGGGGTGTATATTTCGGTCGCTTCCACCCTTGCCTTCACGCTATTCTGCGTGATTGTAGTTCGTCCAGCTTTGAAATGGATCATGTGCCGCATAACAAAAGAAGATGACTATGAGGAGTACCATATTGGCTTTATTCTACTCGGAGTTATCCTCTTTGGGTTCATCGCCGATGCGTGCGGCGCGCACTCCATTGCTGGAGCTTTCATGTTGGGAGTTATTATGCCAAAAGGGGATCTTAAAGATACACTTATGGAGAAGGTTGAAGACTTTGTGTCAGGAACCATGTTGCCCCTCTTCTTCTTAGTTATTGGGATCAGAGTTAATATTGCAGCACTGGCCTATGGCACAACTTGGATGAACGTGTTGACGGTTATGGTTTTAGCTTGTGTCCCCAAAATTCTCAGCACTTGGCTTGTCTCTTTATTCTATAAAATGCCACCTCTAGAAGGTCTGGCCCTTGGACTACTTATGAACACCAAAGGCTTATTATCGTTAATTATCCTTAGCGCCGGACGCGATCGAAAGGTACTTAATCATGAAAGGCTTCTTCTTCTTCTTCTTCTTCTTCTTCTTCTTCTTCTTCTTCTTCTCTCTCTCTCTAGACTTTTTTTTTCTAAATTACCATTATATCATCTCTTATATTATGCTTACAAGTTAATTGTAAAATGAAATAAATGTTGCAGGCTCTGGACAACCAAACATTTTCAGTAATGGTGGTTGCGTTTTGGTTGATGACGTTTGTGATAGGGCCTATCCTGGCAGGCTCTTATAGGCAAACATGGCGTTCAGGGCAATCCGGGGCCAGGACCATTCAAAGCGCAAAGCCAGACAGCGAGTTTCGGATCCTTGTCGGCGTTCATGCCATGCCTAATGTCTCCAGCATCGTCAACCTCATCCAAGCTTCGAATCCCACCGAACTATCCCCCATTTGTGTTTTTGCCGTTCACCTTGTCGAACTCACTGGTCGTGCATCCGCCATGCTCATTGTCCATGACACATGCACAAAGTCTTCTCATGAGAAAGTTGGTGTTGGCCGCGCAAGAGCACAGTCAGATGTTTTGGGTGCCTTTGAGAGCTTGGAGAGCCGAAGCAATGGCATCTCTGTCAAACCGCTCACCGCCGTTTCTGCTTATGACTCCATGCACGAGGACATTTGCAACCTAGCTGAGGACAAGAACGTGATCCTCATACTAATCCCATTTCACAAACAATCCACCATCGATGGCGAATGGGAAGATACCAACCCTGCTCTCCGAGGGATCAACCAAAACGTGCTAACCAATGCGCCATGTTCAGTGGGTATTTTTGTCGATCGCGGTTTGAGCAGTGTGTCCTTGACGCGAAGGGAGTTCGAACATAGTTGCCAAAGACAACGCTTCGCCATGCTCTACATCGGCGGCCCCGATGATCGGGAGGCATTGGCTTATGCATTGAGGATGTCAGGGCACCCAGGAGTGAGCCTAGACGTGGTGCGATTTGTTTCAGCTGAGGATAACTTGAACCGAAGAGATCAAAACCACAAAGGAGATCACTACGATGACAAAGAAGGGATTTTAGGAGACACAAACGGCCACAATGATAATCGGGAGAAGCAATTGGACGAGGAATATCTAGCACATGTTAGGCAAGCTTCGGCATGCAACCCTTCAGTTTCATACATGGAAAAGGTGGTGAACAATGGGGAGGAAACTTTGAAAGCTTTGAGCACAATGAAGAATGAGTATGATCTGTATATAGTAGGAAGGGGAGAAGGAATGGTGTCGCCATTGACATCTGGTTTGACAGAATGGAGTGATTGCCCAGAGCTTGGAGCTCTGGGGGACACATTGGTGTCTTCCAGCTTTGCATCCAACGCATCGGTGCTAATAATTAAGCAACATGCGAGCAATAGTTATGGGGGTGAAGATTTATATATTAATGAAATGGATGGGGAGAGTAGTACCGATCCTGAAGCTGGACGCAATAATAAGAGTGGGTGTCTCACGGAGATGTCATGGCACTTGCCTCAAAAGAATAGGATCTGATTACGTTGATGATGATAATTATGGTCGTGATCAACCCTTAATTTTTTTAATTAATATCATGTGTATGGGTTTATAATGATCAGGAAGATCATGATTTTGAGTTTTGATGCATCTTTTATATTAACCAACTAACGTCAAAACTCAAAACCACTAATAAGTAGGAGGTGATGATCTCAATAATTAATGCATTCAGTAAAGTATGTACGTACCTGCATGAGGCTGCATGCCTTTTTTAAGTTTTCATTAAAGATAATTCCAAGTCTCTTCTTCAAAGAATTTGATTTCAATCACAATATTCCAAAAAAAATTAAAAAAAACAAGTAATTACATCTAAAAATTATATATATAAGAGTTCACACCCTCTAATAGGAGGATGACATATAAGCCTCACAATATATTGTTCTTATTTTAGACCAAAAGTTTTTTATTTCCCATTTTCTTTTTTATTCGATTGGTTCTCTCTAGTGCCCCAAGTCTCAATCGCGGCCTTTCAGTCAACTCGACACTCAACAGTTGGTTGCAGCGGAGATGACGGCCTCCGACGAGTTCTCTCTCAGTTTCGACTGGTTCTCTCTTGGTGGTTCTCTCTCTCTCTCTCTCTCTCTAGATTTTGAGTTAGTTTTATGTTAATTTCGTGATGTTAATAATTTTGTGATGTTGATACTTTTGGTACCTTGCAAGTTCTCGAAGCTTGGTAATTTTGTGTTGATCTTGTACAATGCTAATTATGAAATATACTGATCGATTTGTTCTGTGCTGTAGAAAATTATGCCAAGTTGATTTTATGAATATACTAACTGGTTGTGTGAAAATGTACCATGAAGCTGTTTCTCAATGAAAAGAGGTGTTTATTCAAGTTCATAAGTATTTTTATTCATTAATTAATTTTCTACCTACCTGATCCTAAACATGGTGGTCCATCCTACAGAACACAGTTTAAATTTAATTAAGTTGAATAGAGCAGTGATGCATTGTGCTTTTTGGACTTTATTTCCCAGCATCAAAAGAAGTTGGCCTTGATGCTGTAAATTGCACTTGATTATGGTTTTGGCAGATTATGTTGTGAGGTAGACTAGGTTGTTTCCAAATATATTATATTTGGCACATGTATCTTGTTCTTTGGTGCCTTGTACCATTGATTTTGTGTCCCCGTAAAAGACCCGGGTCAGGCTAAAATGCCTCTACCACATATCCAAGCTGACTAAAATATCGCTACAATAAATTGAATTAGACAAAAACCACCACAAATTCCAGAACTAGTTTTATCTTCACCTTCTTTCGAACTCCCCATCTCTGTCTACCCTCTTTTATGTTGTTCTTAGAGTACGTATATTATATCTCTTCTCATCTTGCTTCAAAAATCTTCTTCTCTAGAGAAATTTGAGTAGAGCCATATGGTGTTAGCCACGGCAAAGATGGACTATCATGTCAATATGACCGAATCCGATCACGCCACGACCTATGACAACAACAGAGATGAAAATATAGAGAAACATCTAAAAATATCTTCACTCTCGCACTAGAGACCCACAACACTACCATTGTCGTGTGTCTAAGATGGAGATTTGTGCTCAATATTTCTGTCGTCAGTTTGATGGCATGGTTTGATGGAGATCTTTTGTGGGTATTTGTGCTACCAAAATTTCTGACATGGACTTGATCAAATATTGTTAATGATTTGGTACGCTTTACATGCTCAAGAGTATAGCTCCTATGTAATTCGACCAATTTGAAGGAGGTCAAATACTTATGGAGATTAGGTACGCTTTACATGCCTAGGAGCCAAGCCCTAGTGTGTGAGCTCTTTTGGTTGCCGTGGTTTTTTTTTCCATTCGATCTTCATTTTTCCATCCTAACTTCGTTTTTCGACCTATTTTCATTATCCAACCAAGTTTCATTTTCCATCCTACCTTCATTTTTCACCTAAGCTTCATTTTTCGGCCCATATTCATTTTTTCATTCTACCTTCATTTTCCGACCAATCTTCATTTTTTTTGTTTTACATTTTCCGCCCAAGCTTCATCTTCTGGCCTATCATCATTTTCTCATCCTACCTTCACCTCCTACGTACTTGTCCAGTGCATGCCTCTATTCCATCTGCACCTTCAACTTTCTACAAAATTTTCATCTACTACCAGCATCTGTCATCCTGTCCTCCTGTCCTCCTGTCCTCCTCACATGCACATGATCCCTAATCCAATTGCTACCTCCAAACCAACTACATTCGCCCTTCATATTGTCAATCATCCTCAAACTGGGAATCTTAAACCTCGAGATCTTTCAAATTATTATATCTATTGTTTTGTCAAGACCACTAAACATCCATTAAAAATACACTTTGTTGTTCCTATATCTCGAGAGCCAACACCTTTTACCCAAGCTGATTCAAATCCTAATTAGACGGCTACAATGCAAAGTAAATACTAAGCTTGTTGGACATTGATACTTAGGCCCAGTTTATATAGCAAAGTCCTCCTAACTCATCTCATCTCATCTCATCTCATCACATCTCATCTCAATATCCAAACACTACAAGCACAAACATTTTTCAATTTCAAATTTTTAAATTTTTCATCTAATTATTACCTAATTATTACAACTTTTCCAAACTTTCAAACAAAATACAAAAAATGATTTAACATTTTCAAATCTCAAAATAAAAATTATATTAAAAAATTATATTCCAATAATATTTTAACTTTATAATATTTTTATTCAACTTTTTCTCTCTCATTTTCTAAAATCCCATAAAATATATTAACTCAAACAATTTCACTAATATTACTCAAACCATTTCTCTCTTTGTCCAAGGCTTCTCAATGTCAATGTTACTCAAAATAAGTGGGTTTTTAAGCTCAAACAAAAAACCATGAGGTGGTACAATTGATAGATAGGCCATTATAAGCTTCTGGTAGTGTAAGGGCGCTGATCACTACTTCGAGACTTTTGGCCCAGCCATGAAACTAGCAATAGTGAGGTTACTTCTAGCACTTGTCGTACATTTTGACTGGCACATATAGCGCGCAACAAGACGTTTCAAATTTCTTCCTCTATTGACTTCTCATAGAAGAGGTTTTTATGTAACAACCAGCAGCATCTTGGTTATGTATGTTATTTGCCTAACGCCTCATTTCACATACTAATACATGCCTCTTCTTGCTCCACAGGTTTTCTTGTTTGCACTTCTTTGTACATGTTGCATCAATGAGTTATTGTTATATGTACTCATCTCTCTATCACTAATGAGTTAGTTGTAACACCCTAGTCCCGAAGGTCTGGAATGTTAGCTCATGTTATTTAAAATCATCTCAAATAACATACTTCTATACTCTAAATTCTTCATAAAATATAAACTCATTCATTCAAAACTAAAAATATATGTTCCTCCACCACACCACTAAAGAAATCCCTCAAAGAAATAAATTAAAATCTCTACAAAGACTCAAAAACATTCATAACTCGGAATACCAAATAACATAAAATAATCAATCTACTAAATAAAACTCTCCAATAATTATTTGTACCATTTGGCACTTATTCCTTTACGACCATCAAATCTGCTAAATCTTCCTACTCTTGACATCCAGCTGAAGCATCAAAATCATCTGAAAAATATTATGAAGATAAAGGATAAGTTATCAAGAACTCAGTAAGCAAAAAACATATACTAATATGTAAACATGAGCATTTATAGAGGTCAGAATACCGAACAAAATATTTTTATTTTCAGAATGCAAAATTAGAACATATTATAAAAAATATCAGAGCAAAAGTTCAAAAATATTCTTATTCAAAATTCCTTTGGCATAGCATAACTGAAACATCACATCATAACATAATTCCATATTTAACCCATATTGTAAGGTTGTGCAAACCTCGATGGCCAACCGAGTAGAAATAGAATGTAAAATCCTCTCCTTATTATTCTCGAAATTTTGAGTGTGCACATAGGAAAAACCACGCAGAAAACCACTTTAGCTTCCAAAGTTGGTGCACCGAAAATAAAAAAAAAATCGGTACCAACTCAAACAGAAACCACAGTTTTACACCTGTGGTAAGATCAGAATGGAACAGAAACAAATGTCATGCTAGAGCTTTCAGAAATCACATCATATCATATCATAGTATAAAAATCTCATCCTATTTTAATTCCTTAAAACTTAAAATTCTCATAACCCTAAAATATCATTACTTATCAAATTCAATGATATTCACTTCATTCGTCCGACTAAGGCAATGAACTCTAAATTAATTCTAAAATCTAACTATAAAAATTTTAATACTAAAAAATATAACTTAAACCCTTAAATATTTTCTGCTAGAAAACTTTTTGGACTAATTTAAAGTAAGCTGGAGCCCACTTAAAATAATCCAATAGTTTCTGCAACAAGGCAAAACAAGCCTATTAAAATTAGGTCCAAAACTACGAGCAAAGGATAAATTTCGTAAGTCCCAAAATATGATCTCCTCCATGGATTACACTAAGGGTATAAACGTAACTAAAGACATTTTATTTTTTATTATAATAACTTAAAGGGAAGCATGTGCTTTACGCAAAAGCCAACCTTTTGGATTTGTAATTGAAAAGCAGGGGTTGTGCGACAGAGGACTCACCGAGGAACATGGGCAGAGGGCGACGAAAGGGTGGCTGGGCTAAGGTCAAAAGTGGTGAGCTTGCGGTAGAGCACTGAGAGAGAGAGTGATGAGAGAGAGAGCAGCGTGTGAGGGACTAACTGTGAGGGCAGCGACAAAACGGCGACAAGGTGGCTGGGAGAGGCGGAAGTGTCATCTTTTGTGGCTGAGGCAACCAGCGTGGGCAGTGGGTTGGTTGAGTCAAGATTGCTCTGATTCGGGGAGCAAAACAAAGGTCATTTGGTGTTGGTGAGGCAGCGTTTCTGTGTTAAACAGTTGAGGAGTATGGGTCAACGGACGGGGCTGGTGGCTTGTGGTGGCATTGTCGTGTGTGTGGGTGGCTGCAGTTTATAAAAGGGGCCAAGTGGTTGTCAGTTTCTCGTGGGGCTTGGGCAGTGCTATCACACAAGTTTTCCGTTGTGCAAGGGGTTACATTGGCGTGGCCTGGGCAGTGGTGTCAGTTTTAGGTGGAGGGCTCACTCATGGCAATGGATGGTCGCAATATACGTTGCGTTTACTGGACGTGGAGGCATGGAGATGTTGGTTGCAGTTTGAGGTGGTGCTTGAAAAGGGGAACATCTTGCATGGAAGGGAAGGCTTCCAAGGAGGTTTGCGGCTTGGAGTTTTCTTTTCATGCAGGAGGGATACGCATATTATATATAGGTGATTGAGAACCAAAAGAAAACCCTAGAGGAATAGAGATGTGCATGTGCATAGGAGTGGAATCATGCGCAGCGGGGAAACTGATCATAAATTAATAGTTGGTTCTCACGATTTATAGCAAATGGGTGTGGGCCTTGGGTTTTGGGCATACAAGATTTGGGCTTTTTCAGTGAATAATAGGCCATGACTCAACCTCTAAAAATAATACAACTTGTCTCATAAATTTTCGGGCCAATTCCCACTTGGCTCATTACAAGATTTTAACCTAATTATCACACCCCATAAAAATATTTCACCTAGTCCAAAAATATTTTCTTGGCCCACAAAAAGATTTTTCCATCCGACCCAAAAATATTTAATGAATTTAACTAAATTGGCGAGCCCACAAAAAAAATCGCTATCTGCCAAAATTAAAAAATGTTAACACCGTAGTCTATTCTAAAAATTTATTCAAATTCTCAAATGGCTTTTCATACAAATAAACCCCAACAAAAATTTTAGTAAGTGGGCTTGGTGCTGGGTCTGAGTGTTACATTAGTTCACAATTTGCACAAGGAATTTAAGCTCAAAGATCTCGGTCCTCTATCTTATTTCCTTGGCATTCATGTCAACCGAGATAAGAAAGGACTTCATCTTAGTCAAGCCAAATACATCTTGGACTTGTTGGATTGAGTAAGCATGCTTGACACTAAGCCATATCCTGCCCCCTATGTATCAGGGAAGAAACTCGATACTCCTACTGATGGCAACCCTTAAAAGATCCCTCAATTTACAAACATTTCATTGGTGCTTTGTAGTATTGCACCTTGACATGTCCAACGATTTCCTATTCAGTCAATAAACTTAATTTGTCACTTTCTACATTGTCCTACTACCACTCACCTAACAGTTGAATTCTAAGATATCTTAAGGGCACTGCAGATCAATTTGGTTTGTATTTCAACAAAGAACGTTCAGATCTCCATGCTACTGTGCATGATTCGGACTAGGCAGAGGGGACCTAGTTGATAGAGAAGATCTAGGAGTAGCTATGGCATCTTTCTTGGTTCCTGTTTAATTTCCTAGTAGGCCCAGAAACAACCTATTTGTTTTTAGATCTAGCACATAGGCTAAATATAAATCAATGAGAACTACCACAGCTAAGCTATATTGGTTGTAGATGTTGTTTAAAGATCTGAACATTCCGTTAACCACTCAACCTCACCTTTGGTTATAGCTTTGGGGCCTTAGCATTGGCTTCCAATCCTAGTTTTCATGCATGCACCAAACACATAGAAGATGACTATTATTTCATACATGATCAGAAAGTTTTACGCAAAAACTTGCTACCCTATATTTCCACCTCTGATCAGTTTACTGATTTGTTTACAAAAGGGCTTGCTAATACTCGGTTTCTATTCTTAATTATGGGATAAATTCAAAGGCATAGCCCCTCTCGTGAGTTTTGCAAGGAGTTGCATGTTAAGGAATGAGCCTAGTCAGCATCAAATACACTAGATAAGTTACACAAGCTGGATGAAACCAGATATATTAAGATCAAGCTAAATGTGGTCTTATCAATCTTTTATGATAGATTTTTTTTTCTTAACTTTATCTTATATTGCACTTATCTTTATCCTGGTTTATTTTGGTGTTCTATGACTGATCGAATGATCATGTATATCTCACATTTGTTGTAAACACACACACACGCACACATACTCAATGAAAGGAATACAAAATTTTATTCCAATCATAGGCTCATTTTTTACAAAACAATTCCTTCATGTTCTTGCCGGCCCAAACTTAAAAGGACTCAAGTGTGAGAGAGATAAACATATAAAGTGGGTTTTACAACATTTATGCTCATGTAATACCATCTGAAATATTTATACAAGCAAGCCCACATTATATGTCTATCTCTCTCCTACTTGAGGCCCTCAATTCCAAACTCGACCATTAATTCCTTAATTAGTAAGTCTTCAAAGATTAATTTGACTTTCGCGTGCATATCTTCCTATGCTGAAGAATTATGAAGCTTTTTTATAAGAACATGAGGAGCATAAAAAACAATTAATTAAACGATTGAGAAGCAACATTCCAAGTTTGTGCTTGTTTTTAAATCATGGCCGGGCATATGCCCCTTAATATATACCTCAACATGGACGAGAGGACTTTTTGCTTATAAACATGTGAGCGCGCATATGTCTAATACTTTACTAAGTTTTGTATCTACGATTTTCTAAAAAGCAAAAATTATATTTTTTTTTATACACTACTCTAAGGCTGTGCTTGAATGTTGAGCTAAATTGAATTAAGTTGAATTAAATTATTTATGAATAGTAGTGAGTTGAGATGGTAGAGTGAGTTTTGTGGGGTTTACCTAAGATGAGTTTAAATGTGTTTGGATATTAAAATAAGTTTAGATGTATTTATGGGAAGTTTAAAAAGATTGTGGGTCCCATATGTAAAGAAGTATTGAATTGAAAAAGATTGTGGATTCCACGTATAAAGAGGTTTTGAGTTGAAATGAGTTTAGTAATTTAAGAATTGGGTGTTTGGATATTAGACTTAATTTAAAATAAGACTGAACTGAGTTGAACTCAAATGAATTTCACAACCAAACTGGGCCTAAAACTCCTCTTATTACTTGTGTCAAGACCACTTCAATTCATTGATGCAATACAAGAAAAATACTTATTCTCATGTCACAACGAAACCGAAAAAAGTGGACTGTCTTCCGTACTTAAGAAAGTTATGGCTAATAGATGAGGCATTTAGGTTTAGATCGTGTATAGTGGAGTAGTATTTATAGCTAGATATATAGTTGTGTAGTGTGTAATCCCAAAAAAATCCCCTTGACTGGCATTGATTGCCACCCACTCAATCAATATTGTTAAGTGTATTTTATGTCTCTATATCTCTGCTAATTGAAATCTTGAAATTCTTTGAACTCGAGGCATTGATCATCTTGATCTACAATATATGTATCTAACGTGTATAATGTAGTTTAGGCTACATGTGGTGGTCTTTATTAGTGATGCAATAGGCTTATGTGTAAAACAAGAGGGGAACTGCCAACGTGAGTGGAGGACAAAAGAGTAAAACAAAAATATATATGTGTTAATGTGGTACGTTCAACCCTAATTGCTGCTCTGAAGGCGAGTGGCCAAGTTGTTTCCGAAGCCTTTGCAATAAGCGGATTATACCTTTGAAGTATAATTATGTAACATCCCGTATCTTAGTGTATTTTTAATGAAAAATTATTTTAATTAATTTAAAAATTGGTTCTCTTGTTTTATTCTTAAGGGAGTTTTGAAATATTATTTTTATAATATTTTAAGAGGTGAAATTTTTTTTTTATGTGCTTCTTACTATTATTTACTGTTTTGGATTTAAAATGATCTTTGATTTAAATTGATTTTTTTTGGATTTTAAAATTTTTATTGTTTTATTTATTGGACCTCATTTCTTTCCCTCTATTTTTCTTTTTCCTCTTTCCTTTTTCTTTTCTTTCTTTTCTTTCTATTCCTTCGGCTCACTCCCGCTCGACTTCTCTCTCTCCCGTTTCTCTCTCTCTCCTCCGTGCATTCAGTTTACTCCTCCCAGCCGCCGCCACCCGCTGTCGTGTGCCTCACCGCCCGGCCCATTCAAATCCCCACCGACCGGCGACCCAACCCTTCCAATCTCAGACCACCCCACGCCGCCGTTAGCCTCCACACCCTATTCGAATCCGCGAAGGTCTTTGCGTCGCTGTGCTGCCGTCCGGCCACCTCCAGCCATCATTTTTTCACCACATCTTCCTCTACCTCCTAGCAACCCATTGGACTCAATCTCGGCCCCAATCCGTCACCGGTGAAACCGCATTAAGCTCATCTTCGTTTTGTTCTTTTTGGCCTTAAACCACCCCTTTTCGCCGCCACCCACGACCAAAGGCCACCACCATTAATTTTACCGACCTTCTTAGGCCCTACCCTATCAATTTTGAGTTTTGGTTTGACCTCTTTCAAAAGTGAGTTTTTGAGACCCACGGCCAGTGTATTTTTACACTGTTTGGTTGTTGTTTTGTGGCTTCTAGTGCTTCCATGATCCTCCGAAAATTATATTATATCGCTGTAAGTATTTCTCCAAACAAATTTTGAGATTTAAATATATTTTTGCACTAACTCATTTTCACTGTATTCTGGTTGGTTATTCCGAACTGAATCCGAGGAGTTTGGGAGTGAATGGATTTGAGTACGGAGTATTTGTGTGATTGGTTATATTGTGTTTTGGTTGGTTGGATATTGTTGTTGTCGGTTTGGTACATTGCATATGCACGCATGTTCAGGTTTGTAAATTGAAAATTGAGTTTTCGTGTAATTGCATTCATGATCATGTGGATATTTTTGAAAATTGGGTTTTCATGTGGAATGGATTTGTGGGTGCGTGTGTATCACGACCCCAAGTCGAGATGGAACAATATCTCGGTGGAGCTCATCTGGTCACTAGGGAGCAGAATATACTGAGTGACGTCCCCTGGGTTGTCGCTGGGCGACAACGGGATCGGACAAGTTACGTGCCGACTCCATGGTCCTTCTGCTGGGGGGAGCTAGAGGATGCCTAGCCACGAACGCACTGGGTGCGGAACTGGGTATCGCTCGTTATGCAGCCAGGACGTGCGAATGGTCCCTAGGGGAGACCATGGTGCATATGGATTAATGGAAATGGTTGTTTTCTGGAAAAATAGCGTGAGTTGGATATGATTTTGTGTGTCATTTTCTGAGAAAATGATGGTTAATGTTTTGGGCCATTTTCTGGAAAAATGGTGAAAATGTTTTGATGGAAATATTTTTGTGTCAAATGGGATTTTTGGCATGTGTTGGATTTCATGCATATTGCATCATATGCATGCATGGTTAGTTGCTTTAATATGTTTTTATCTCAGAATTGGTTGGGTTATAACTTACTTGTGGTACCATTTAATGGTACTGCAGATTATGTTTATGTTGATGCAGATGCCGAACCTGAGGATTTGGCTCCGCCGAAAGAGTGATCTGGGATCACTCGTGTTATGTTTATTTTCAGTTTTGTATTATATTTTGGGACATTTGGTTATGTTTTAAAAGTTTTGTATTTGGATAATTGTATTAAACTAAAATTCTGGTACTAGTTGACTTATTTATTATCCGCTACGTATTTTTATTGTGCACTGTTTATTTGTTGCACACACTTTGCACCTGTCGTTGGGATGCGTGACCATGTTGTCATCATCCTGACGTTACGATTTCAGAAACTTTTTGTATGTGGAAGTCGGGGCGTCACAAATTACATTAATGATTAATGCGTATTCTCACAATGAAAACAAATGGCTCCGTCTAGGTTTTGTGTCTTTGCTGGTTGTTCAAGTCCAATACATCTCTTCATGCATGTGAGGAAAATATCATAAAGACTACAGCAAAACAGATTTTTATTACCGTTTGAATGATATATGATTACTTAAGCAGTATATATTTACAATTTGAGTTGTTTCTAAGACAAAGTTTAATGCCTCGTTTGGTTTCACAGATCTTATGAACTCATTTCATTTCATCTTAACATTCAAATATCATTTAAATACAAACACTTTTTAATTTCAACCTTCCAATTTTTTTATCTAATCATTACAACTAGTAACAAAATTTCAAAACAAAATAAAACACAAAATATAATTCAACTTTTTCAAATTCTAAAACAAAAATTATATTCGTAGTCCTAACAATATTTCAAGTACTTTATAATATTTTTATTCAACTTTTTCTCCCTCATTTCTCAAAATCCAATAAAACATCTTAAATTTCACTACTAATAACAAAATTCTAATCTCATGTAAGCAAACAATGCCTGAATCTTATGATCTGATCTAGAACTCATTTTAAAAAACAAAAAAACAAAAAACAAAAAATAGTCTTGTTTCAAACTAATATTGTTCCTAGAAATCAAGTTTGTTGTGCATGGTAACATTTCTTTCCACTGCCGTGCCATGTGCTATAGTGTTTTTTCTTTCGTTTCTAACTTCTTTTCTTTCTTCTTTTCTCTTCCCATCTTCTCAATCATTTTCCATCACTAAGGCTGACTTCCAAAGATTTGCAGACAACTTTGTGATATGATGCAGAAACTTATTTGTAACAAACAGTGGTTTCATTTCGGTGATAAAACGAACTCATGAACATGGTGTGGCCCATGACAAAGGTTTTGAGCTTATTTCCGAGAATACGCTATTTTAGCCCACATGTTTTGGGCTTAATTAAACTACCTCATCCTAAATTTTATCATTTCGATTAATCATTATAAAAAAATTACTTATTTGTGACCAGTTATTTTCTATAAAAATAATTATTTTTTATTAAAAATGAATCTGTTTTCATCACAAATAATCATTCTTATTATAAATAATCTGTCACAAATACTCTTTTTTCTTGTAGTGATGAATTAATTAATATTAACCGATGTGCTGTATTTTAAATAATTTCTTATTTAACTGGTAAATATACGAAGCTATCTAAAACATAACGCAATCAACAATGATGAAATATTTAAAAATCATCTTCATGATCAACTTCAAAGAGTGCCCCGGGCCATCTGAGCAAAACTAGGGTAGTCCAGTACACAAGGCGCTATTCCCCCAGATGTCCTTTTGCATTCCAAAAGAGAAGTCATAGAGCTGTCATCTTGCTTTTTTCAAAGGAGCAACGTACAATGCATGCCATCTCCAATTAATTTATTAAGATAATCATATATTAAAGTTTTAATATTTGCTTTTGATCTATTCTTCCACCAAATGATTGGCTTCCTGGAATTTTTTGCTTCTTGAACAATAGCTTTGGGTTTGTTTATTTCTCTCGAACAGCATCTATCTTGTCTTTATTAGGAGGATTACGACAACAATCGGGTCTTTAATTATGATCCATTAACCTCATTTATCAATAATTATATATATATGATGTCTGGGGAATATTATTAATATTAGAGAAATGCATGCTTTGGCTACAAAAAAAAATAATAATAATAATAATTCATAAAAGTAAATTCACAAACTAACATAACTTGACATGTTACATCATATTGTAAGATTACTTTTATCGTAACGTAAATCTAACGCATCACATGAAGTCGTATAAGTCTACAAGTTAATTTTTGTGAAATTTCTCAATAACTGTAACACTTTTTTATTATTAATGCATCAACAAAAAGCCCTTTTAACTTGCTTCTTTCAACCTTTTTTTTACTTTTTATTTGGTGATGGAACAAGAAACTTTCTACTTCAAATGCTATATATATATATATATATATATATAGACACATTATATGCAACCTAAACCACTACCAAAGGAATCCCCCAAAAAAAAAAATAATAATAATTCCATGTATCAACATCTATCTATCTAGATCATGATTTAATTACAAGATATTTGGCCTTACATCCTTTTCAGAACTAACGAAGTTTTTTTGTCGATATATGAACATATATATATAGGCCGTAACATCAATAGTGCTATTATTCAAGGAATCATCATTCCAATATTTCTTTAGGTGGCCAACTCATAATCATTCATCATGCATATTAAAGTGTATTTTAATTTTCATCGTCCCAACATTACCTTTAGCACTTTCTTGAGAGTAATAGAGGCGCTTTATTTACTTTTTCTTTCTGTATATATGTTGGGAGGCCTTTTAAAAGTACTGGGTTTTCAAAAGAGCTAGGGGGCATCCAATGCTAAAAGAGAGTGGTTGGAATAGGGAATTATGTCCAATACCCTAAGCTTGAAGAAATATATATTAGCCTAACGGCTATTCACAAAGTTTAGTGACCGACCTACCTGCCCGTAATTAATTGGGATATGAGAAATATTGCATTGAAGTTGATTTCATCACAAGTTTCATGATTATTTCCACTTCATAAGTTTGGATAGTGTAACGAAATTAATGACCTAATCGTGTGTGTGGATACATTATATATATATATA
Organism: Cyclocarya paliurus; assembly: GCA_029856935.1. Lineage (NCBI taxonomy): Eukaryota > Viridiplantae > Streptophyta > Magnoliopsida > Fagales > Juglandaceae > Cyclocarya > Cyclocarya paliurus. The sequence goes on from CM056952.1 coordinate 25,440,395, forward strand.
TATATATATATATATAATAGGTTGCACCAAACATTAATTAAATATGATATATTTTCATGTCTATCCGCCCACCAAATTAAAAGATTTATATATATAATATATAGATATATGACTCTTGTTGTTGAACTTTAATAGGTTGCATCAAACAAATATATATATATATATAATTAAGAAACTTATAATATTCTAAGACCTCAAACAGCCCTAGTCGTTTTCTAAAGAGGTAATATAAATGTGTGACCTTACAAAATATAAAAGGGTAAGATCACCAATATCACTTAAATTGTTCATTTATAGTGTCCACTTGGCCCAGATAATATAATAATTATATGCATATTATATATTATGTTGATCATGGAGATTAAATAATTAGCTAGCTAGGTTGGTGGGATAATAATAGAACTAGAAAATGGCCATCCATGCATGCTGCTTATAATCGTGGTCCTCTAACTCCATCCTGAATACGGCCCACACCCTGTCTTCCTTTCAGATCCTTTTCAATATCTTTGAGGGCAAGCAATTAGGAGAAAGCTGCTCCAACGTTCGCATGCACCATACTGCACACACACGCATCTCTCTCTCTCTCTCTCTCTCTCTCTCTCTCTCTCTCTCAAACTGTTAAAGAAGGAAAGACAAGTACTGAATGAGACAAGAAAGAGCGTATATATTAAACTCTCTTAATTTATATGTGATTATTCTAATGCATGCGTTGCACCCTAAGTACTCAAGCAAGTGATTACGCAATTAATTAATAGATTAATTTGGTGACATTTTTAGATCCCATTTTCACTTAAAAACAAAATTATCATCGACGTACCAGATCATTCCATACGGCCTTTTATACTGTCTAAATAGGTGAGGCACAAATTTTTTTTTTTTCATATTAAAACACTCGAGTTTGAAAGTTTATTATATGTATATAATATATATAGATATATAGTACTTATATAATAACTCTTTTTTTTTTTGTCACTCATAAAATTAAAACAAAAAAAGCATTCATTTAATTTATTTGTCATATTGTAACATGTTATTGTCATGCATGCACAACCCTCCAATTTCTTGGTTTGAATATAGGGCATGATGCATTGAAAGGGAGGGTTGGCCGGGACCTTATTGTCTCATACGGGCTTTCTCATTGAAGAAAAAAAAATTAATAAAAAAAAAAAGAAAAAAAAATGGCCATTTGATGAGTTGATCATAAAGAATCATGTGGACCCAAATGCTTTCATGCATTTTTTGTGGGGGGTGCCTCCTGAACTCACATGCACCATGGACAAGCTTAAAAATCGATCCCACTCATTATATTTCCCTTTGCTTTTTTCTTTGAAATCATCTTCTGGATTAATGAATTAATGTTATTAAATACCTACGACGATTTGCTTTCTTTGGTTTAGTCTGATCTTATAGCATTCCAAATACTTAAAACGATAAAATTAAAAAGAAGATCAGGCCGGGGGGTGGGATGAGGGTGACACGAAATAAATAAATCGAAAAAAACTAAAATAATTAAAAATAAATTAATAGATGAGTATTCATGTTTCAGTACGTCACAAAAAATAATAATAATAATAATAATTCTTTTTTGGCATTTCTTAATTATCTAATTAACAAAATGATATTCTTTGTTATATGATGCATGGTTAATTATATATAATAATTGATCATGCAGGTAATGGACGTCGTATTCATCTCTCATTTAATTCCATCTCCAAATCCAAATTATCATAGTCAAGTCTCTACTATAGTACTCTAATAAGCAAAACAAAAATTGCTTTGGGTACAAAAACTTGATGACACCACTGAGTAAATTATAACGTAGGACTACTTATAGTTTTAATCGAGCTATGTAACTCTCTCTCTCTCTCTCTCGTTTTTTCTTTTGCTTTTCCTTGTTTGGTTTCTTCACTTTAAATAAAAAAGAAGCAAAAGATACCGACTCGATCGTCTTGGAAGATAGCCACTCGGGTCTTCCAATTAGAATCTCATTCCTCTAAACTTTGTATCGTATGTGTTGGACTCCATCGGTTGAGATGATTCCAACCCATTAATCTTTTCAATTATATATTAATTAAAGAGTGGGAAATGCTAAATAGAGTACTCTCGTTACAATAAAACTTGTACGTAAATTATTAGCTATAGATCAAATTAATCTTTTTTTAAAGGAACTAAATGATGTTATTTTTATCATTAATATTTATTATGATCTTGATCAATCACAGTACTGACTGAAGTTTTGCGTGTTAAGTAATTCTTTAGGGCTTTTCACGCATATTAGATTATCTCGAAGGCTATAAACTCCATCTAAAAAGTTATGATTCTGATCATAAATCCTTTTAAGTAATTTGCACAACATGCATTCCAATCACAATTTATGTGAATATATATGATGATCTTTAAGATATGCCTTGATCGACAATGTATGATATAACTTATATTTTTGACAATAATGTTAGGTTCGAATTAAGGTTTCGTTTGTTTTCACAATCATTCTGATCTCATCTTATATATTATAATTTTTTCAAATCCTATACAAAATAAAATAATAAATTCAGTTTTTTTAAATTTTAAAATAAAAATTATATTAAAATATATATTTTAATAATATTTTATTAAATTTTTAATTTTTATCTCAATTTATCTTATTTCATGTCACGAAAACAAACGACGCAAAAAGTGCTTTGCTTAGAGCCTTTGATCAGAAAATTTGAATTCAAAAATAAAACATCATGATTAGGGTCATAATGGCATGGGTCAAAGAGCATTAATGCCAAAGTGGCTTCAAATTAACTTTTGAAACATAATTCACTGTTACTTTTGAGAAACATCTTACTATTCACACATCTTATCTCATCTTGAAATCTTAATGTTTACAATTTTACAGTGTTATCTATAATTGTTTAATGAGACAATTTCTTCCTCCCGGAAGGGCCGGTGCAACTCTTATAACTTGAAACATTTTCCCATATTCATCCTTTTCCTAACTACCACCTTAAATATATTTTCTTTCTTTACCGCCAAACATTCTAACATTAATCGAGTTTTGCTATACATAAATTGATGTGTTAACACATTATTTATAATAAGATTTATTATAATATTAAAAAAATTAAAACACCAATCGTCTTTTTAGTATAGTGTCATAACGGTAGTAATGTGTTGAGCGTGTAAAAATTAAATTAGTTTTCAATATATATAAATATTACATAACTCATTTTATAGTTATATCTCTCATTTTAAAGCCTTTAACTGCGATTATAATTATAATAAATTCATATATGTAGCCGTCCCTATCTGTATCTGATTTTTCAACGCTCAGTAATATTGTAAGAACTAAGGAACCGCAGACGTCAACTCTCAGGCCATTTCCTTCGGAACCTGCACAATAAAAAAGTGTTTTAAGTTGGAGAATTTCACACGCAGTGACGCAGAGGGTAAAGAGAATTCAGAAGGGGGTGGTGACTTTGATGATGGTGGAAAATGGTACTGCAGCAGAGAAAATGGAGACAGCCCGAACCTTTCTTCTGGACAAAGCTCTTTCTCTCTCTCTCTCTCTCGCTTTCTTTATGGGCCCAGCAATCCCACCCCAACTGTCACGTATTCTTCCACTGTCAGACAACAACATTGTAAAGCTTTCTCCTCTCTGTTTCACCACCTCACCACCACTTTTCTCAGTCTTTAATGGCTGCCCTTCTCTGAGAAATTCTGCATAGAAAAATAAAGGGAACGTTTGGGCCTCTCTTTCTGGCTGTCACATAGATACCCACATGAAAAAATCTTTGTTTTTGGTCAGGTTTTTGGCATAATTTACAGAAACGTCATCTGGGTGTGTTTAGAAAGCTTATTTTTTGGGGGTTCTTAGTGTTGAATTGGGGTCTCTCTCGGTGCCTGAAGCTTTGACATCTGCTGGAGAATTGGGGAAAAGCTTTGGATTCTGACTTCGGAATTTGTAAAACGAGTACTAGAGCGTTTCAAGCTTATGGAGATGGTTGGAAATTTTTATTTTTGTACTATGTATTGTTCTTTTAGCGGCTTAAGCATTTGCATTGAATGAAGATTTTAAATTATTGTTGGGAAAGAGTGAAAATGCAAAACACCAGAATCAATCTAATTGTGGTGAAGTCCTCAAAGTTGGATTGAACTAGAGATTATGATATTTGTGTTTATCAGTTTCAAATGGAGTTTTTGGTCTCCCTCATGTTCTTGATCACATTTTTTCCGCAAAGTTGGTCATTGACCAGTCTCTTCCATTGAAATTTGAGGGTATCGGAAGTTTGAGTGTTTGTGAAGTATGTTGGGCTGTTTCAAGGCTTATGCATGAAAAAAGAAGGCTTTGATACCTTGCTATCCAAAGAAAACTTGAGTGTCTTTCGTTTTTACTAGGTTGGAAGCGTTAGCGGTGAAATTGGAATTTGTTTGTTTTTCTCTGGTAGACGTCCGACTGAAATTGTTTCTTATTACCTTACTGATTCTAAGAGCTCTAAAATTGAGGTGCTTACTGGAATTTGTGTGATCTTTGTGCATTTCATGTATGGAAACCAAAATTCTGTAGTTCTGCCCTGATGTGCATGACCAATATAGTACTTCATTTTAATCCTGAATGTTAGGTATAACACCCTCGTGTTTTAAGAATTAGATTACTGATATTTCTGTTGAACCTACTTTAATTACTTTTTCAATTTCACTTTTATTTTAATCAGGCTTAATGTGGCCATTACCAGTGTGTATTTTGGATTGAACAAAGCCAAATAGAATTCACGAATCACTCGTTCATTATGGGGAAGAGGTCCCAAAGACGCCCATTGCGGTACGAAAAAAATCAGTCAGGCTGTATGTGGGGCTTGATCAGTATCTTTGATTTCCGCCAGGGTCGCTCAACTCGAAGGCTGCTTTCAGATAGGAAGCGTGAGGGCAGACCTGTTTCTGGTAAGAAATTGGTTTACTATTATGGAATGTCTTTGTTTTCGACAAAATGCCTTTGTAACATGCAAGGCTTTTCTAATAATATCTGTTAAAAAAACTATTTGGACTAAAATGAATTGGGTAGTATTTGGGTTCATGTGTGATATCTGGATTTGTGATTTTTAGGTATTTATTGCAAGAGCATATGTTCTAATCAAGCTTTTAAGTTTCATTGTTTTCATTTTGGATTATGAATATTAGTTAATATGCAGTGAATTTCTATGAAACTCTTTAAAAAAGTCTCTAGTCCTTGTAATTGTTGGAATTTTTTTTTTCTTTCTGCAGGTGCTGGATATTCAAGGAATAAGTTTGAGGTGTTGACTGATTTGGATGAAGATAATCAAGGCACTGTTGTAAGTCTTGTCATTTTAGCCTAGTATCAAACTGAAATGTGAACTTAGTAACTTTAATGCGGTACTACCTACTGACATCAAGTTATCAACATGATACCATTTTGATAGTCTAATTTACAAATGTCTCAGGGTGTTAAAGAGAGGACAACAGCAGTAGTGAAAGCTGATGCTGATAAGCGTAGTGTGAAGAAACTCATAGAAGAAGAGATGTTCAGTGAGCAGGACCTGAAGAAGGAGAATTGCAATGCTGAAGCAGAATCAAAACCGAGCAAGCCGGGACATGAAAGCAACATAAAGACAAGGCACAAAAGAACAAAAAAGACTCGCAAGAAAAGCTGTGATATGGACAACCATGACTTGGATGCTGCTAAAAATGTGGAACCTGAATGCTCTTGTAATCAGAATGCAGAGAAACGATCAATAGAAAATATTTGTATAGATGAAATAATGGAAGATTTCTGCCACTGGATCTATCAAAAGAGTTCAAGTTCTACAAATCATGACCAGGATGATGAAGTTCAAATGCAATCAAAACAGAATCAGTGTGATTTTGACAGATTGAGAGCTGCAATCAAGGAGCTCATAAATCAGAAGTCTATTAATGTGAAGCATCTCAAAGAAGATGGGAAACTTCACCACTCCAAAGAAGTCGGTGCACTTGAGATTTTAAGTTCAGATGAGGAATTCTTTCAGAAACTAATGCAAGATCCAAACTCACTTTTAGTGAAATATATTCTAAACTTGCAGGATGCTCAGATAGGGAAAGGCAAAGAGCTTGAGTCACGTGTGGAACCGAACTTGTCAGAACTGGAGTTTGGTCGCCGTAGACAATCTGAGGAGCATGTTAACCATAAGCAGCAGCGTAACTTTTTCAGGAGAAAAGTCAAGTCTCATGAAAGAGTTTCATCAAAACAAATTGGGAATGAAAATTCTGAAGTTTCAAAGAGAATTGTTATTTTGAAGCCTGGACCGGCAGACTTGCGAAATTCCAAAACTGAATGTAGCGTTTTCTCATCACCAAAACCTCACTATATTGATGGAAATAAAGGTTCAACTGAGAGAGTTGGTGGACAATTTTCTCTTGGTGAAATTAAAAGAAAATTGAAAAGTGCCATAAGGAAGGAATCAAGTGGAATCTCTACTATGGCTGTTTCTACTAATTTTCCTCATTGTCGTCAAAGTTTAGGAGGTAGTGAAACAGGGATTGATAAAGAAAACGTTGGGAAAAATTCTCCAAGTAAAGATCATTTTTATATGGAAAGAATTGTCAGACCTGCCGTTAGTGCCAAGAAAGGAGACATGGCCAGGAAACTGAAAGATTCTGAAGGAAACATGAAAACCGAAACTGTTGGCTATCCCAAGCAAATGGTATCTAGTATCTACGTTGAAGCCAAGAAACATCTATCTCAGATGCTGAGCAATGGGGATGAAATTGGAGATTTCTCTAGCAAACAGGTTCCTAAAAGCCTTGGAAGGATCCTCTCTCTTCCTGAGTACAACTTGTCTCCAGTTGCCTGTCCTGGAATGGACTGGGAGGATAAATTTGTAACTGCACAGATGAGGTTTTCTGCCTGTGCCAAGATTCAGAAGGGCAACTCAAACACATGGTCTCCCAAAAGAGAAAACAATGTCAGCCATCTAGGTCCAGCAACACAAAACTTGGAGTGTCGGTCATCCATTTCTGATTGCCCTGATAATAAAGTACAAGCTCATAACTCAAAACAAAATATCTCAGATGATTTTTTTCCTGGTATTGGAGATGAAGGAACCTTTGTTTCTGCTAGTGATGAGATGAGTCCTGAAGGTATTATTTTCTGAGTATCCAATTTATTCATCATTAGCATTTTCATATATTTCAAGCTTTTTTTTTTTTAATTCTTTAATCCTTTGTCTTTCATTCGACTTCTGCAGGTGCTTCGGAGAATGGAAAATCGACTGAGTTTGTAGTGCAAGAAGAGACGAGTGTACTATGTGCTCCTCCTGATCCAAGTTGTTCTTCAAGTACCAGAGATGACCAAAACACTAAGACATTTGAAATTTGTGATGATAAAGGATATTGTGAAAGCTTGAAACAGGTGATATATCAGAGGTCCAATGCTTTTCCTAGGAATTGTAGGCATGAATATTGGGTTCCTAAATTCCAGGCATTATTTTAAATTCCTATCAACTTGTTGAGATCCAATCTTCTTTTGTCTAAAATGACTGAGTGCCCGTTTGGTTTTGAGTTTGGGAGTTTAAAAAGTACTTTTAACAGTCTAAAAGCTATTTTAAAGAAAAAATGGTATGTTCTGTAAATTTATAAAAAGTGCCCTGAAAAAACCTAAAATTGAGACTTTTGTTGAAAAGCACCTGTAGAGAACCCTGAAAACACCGTAACAACTTTAAAAGTGATTTACACATATGTTTACCTAACTGTAAACAGTTTTTCAATAGTAAAACCTTTTAACAAAGCTATTGGTTGTTCTATTCACAGGAATTGTATGAAGAGAAGCAAGCACCATCTTCTCCGCTTGTATCTGCTCTCATCTCTTTAATCAATAAGAAAGTTGAAAACCTAGAAAGTGCTACTGATATACCAGAGCGGCCAAGTCCTGTATCTGTCCTTGAACCACTATTTCCAGAGGATGACATTAGCCCTACAAAGTCCATCTTCCGATCTGGTAGGCATTCATTTTAAGATTTTAAATTCTTGAAATCATTCAAACATTCATTTTGGGTTATAGGCTAATGTCAATTAATTCACAATTCTTCAGTCGAGCTGCCACTGCAACCACTACAGATTCAATTTGATGAACATGAGTCTTCTGTTGCAAGTCCAATTAACTGCACACAAACTTGTATGGAAGACAAGGAGTTTATATTTGAATATATAAAAGCAGTGCTGCAAGCCTCTGGCTTGAACTGGGACGAAATCTGTGTGAAGTGCCTTACATCATACCAGCTTCTTGAGCCATCATTGTTTGATGAGGTAGAGTGCTTTCCCAACCAGCTCGGATATGACCGGAAGCTCCTTTTTGACTGTACTGATGAAGTTCTCCACGAGGTTTGTCAATACCATTTTGGTTGCTGCCCTTGGGTATCATTCATGAAACGTAGTATAAGGCCCGTTCCAAACATAAAAAAAGCTATTCATGAGGTATGGGAAGGAGTGTATTGGCATCTCCTTCCTATGCCTCTGCCTCATACTTTGGACCAAATTGTCAAAAAAGACATGGCAAGATTGGGAACATGGATGGATCTTCATTTTGATGTTGACACTATTGGTATTGAAATGGGAGAAGCAATTCTTGAAGACTTAATCAAAGACATCATAGTAGGCTGTGTAGATGACAATCCAGAAAGCGGGTATACTGCCGTTCTAACTGATTCAGAAAATAGAAGCAGCAGTAACTTGTAAATGACAGTCAGCTTATACGCATCCATGCCATACATTGACACCGCAATTTGCCTAGGTAGTCAGGAAGCAAGTTGTTTCTTGTTCATCAGGGAAAGAGATGACCTTTCATAAATTTCGGAGGGAACTTTGAACGTCAATGGGATGATTTGATCAGCTTTTCCTAACTTGCCTACTGAAAGCCTGTAGATATCTTATAATCTTCGGCGTTAGATAGCTATTGGTGATGAGCCCTCATAGACAAAAATCATCAAACTGAGGATCCTTCATGGGTAGGGATCAGAAGTTCCAGTTTGCAAGCGTTGCGTGCAAGAATACAAATAATGCCTGTTTCTATGGCAATTTTCAAGGTATAAAAAGTATGAAATATGGGTCAGGTCGATCTGCATCTAAATCAGTAATAATAGAAGTGCTCTTGTAATAGATTTGTATAATTTGATGGGTTGACTTAGCCGAGGGTGTGTTCTTTAGTTTGTTTGATTCAATTCATTCTTCTCTGTTTTCACTTATTTATTTTCAGGAGTGTTGTGTTTTGCAGCTTTTGTGCTCTGTTTACTAAGGAATTGTGATTTGTGACTAAATAGTGTCGCATAAAAGGAGATAAAGGGACTTCATATTAGGAGTGTTGTCTTCATCACACAAACCTAGTGTTATGCGATGGATTGTTGAAATAGTACATGAAAAATATGAAATAGTTATTCCACCTGCTTTGGGTTATTGTGCAAACCCAAATTAGGTCGGTAAATAAATAAGATTGTTCCACAAGCAGCTCGAGATAGGTCTTGAGTTTTGCTCATTTCATTCGAATCCGTTTGCTTACACAAAACCCTCATCTTAATCATTACAACTTTTTCAAATTCTCACACAAAAATATAATATTAAATTCAATTTTTTCAAATTTTAAAATAAAAATAATACTAAAAAATATATTTTAATAATATTTTATTTAACTACCATTCAAAACATCTTATCTTATCTCATCTGAACTGTGTATCCAAACCCAACTAAGTCGTCGATTGATTATTGAATGATACATATTAAACTCGGCTTATATCCTATAAGCTAATATAAATACAAATAACTTCAAATTTATTCTATTTATTAGTCTTTTTTTTTTAACTTTATAATTATAATATTTGTTGAAAATACTAATGCTATACGTATCGTTTGAATCTTTATAACTATATCTGTTGATGTATAAATATAAATTATAAAAAAATTGTTTATAAAAATGCAAACTTTGATTGACAAAATTTATTATTATTATTATTATTATTTTGAGAAAAAAGCATATTGCATTCATTAATAACGGACACTACAAACTGGACTGAAATATACATTACAAGTCAATTACAACAGTAATAACTCCCCAATACACACCCATGACTGATATTGTCTAGTCCAATGTTGCAAACCTCTACAAATCTAAAGTCTGAGAGACAACTCTATCAAAATCAAAGTTAATCAAACCCCATACAAAATTTATATATAACGTTTATAAGATGTAATATATATATATATAAAAATAATTTATGTCAAAATTATGTAGCCCATGGCAAATTAAAACTCGCTGAAAAGGAATGATATCACCTAGTTCGACTTGTATTTGAGAGAGAAAAAAAATTAAAATTAAAAGAACATAGCTTGACTACTCATTTTCCATTCGAACTTGACTCATTTAGCCTTTATCAGTTGCCTGTCTGTATTGAAGATTATTATCTACTAATGTCATAAAAAAAATTTGAAAAAAAAAAAAAGCATTTATGTCGACTAATATACACTAATTTCTCTGAACTCATAAATATTGAGAAGCCACACTAATTAATTTCCTACTATTCTATTGCATTGCACCGAATTTCCCCAATCATTGAGGAGCCCATAATTTGGGAAACCTACCAAGCTCATGGAAGTCTTTCCCAGAGTGTGATGACTCTCATATTAGTATAAGTCGATTTCAAATTAGTATAAGCCATCAGCGTCACATAAAAAATACCTGACTTCCAAAAAAATGCATAACTTGCACAAAGCAAAGACATCCCTCCTAAATATGTTACATCCACGTAAACGTATACGACAGAATAAAATAGGTAAAAGTCCTTGAAAGACTCGGCATAGACAAGTGGACTTGGTTACTTTTGTTTTTTATTTGCTTGTAAAAATGCAGTCTTAGAAGCTCCTGCTCTCTTCTTGTCAAACGCAGTTGTTCTGCTGTCTAAATTCTCCTCAGCATCAGAGTCATCATCACCTCCATCTCTAGCAGACAGCATGAATTCCTTGGCACTTTTGGAAGCTTTTCTTTTTCCATTGTTTAACTTGGCGTATAGTTTCCTTTCAAGTGGGTCATTTGAAGGTCCAACTTTGGATTGACGCGAAACCTTTGCACCAAGTCCAAGCCTACAACACAATGGGTTGCGGCAAACAGCTTACAATGACCCGAGAATAGCCATAACTGACACTAAAGATGGTTAAATATATATACAGACCTATAAGGTCGAGCCTCCAATTCTACTTCCGTTGGTTCATCTTCTGCAACTTTGGTCATAGTATTAATCCATTGTTCAGCCTGCACATCAGTAGATTGTCATGACAAAAGAAAGTTGCATCCTAAGCATAGACTGGAGAATTAATTGACAATAACAGCACGTCAGAAAATGTTCTATACTTTTCTATGTGTATATATAATTCTATGTACATGACAAGCATTGGAAAGGCTCCATATGACCTTTGGCTATCTGGAAAAAGACAAGGATGCAGTGCATTAGCCAACATAATGCCAAGGCATTAGGATTCCGAATGGATGCCCTTTCAGCTGAGACACGTACAGACCAGCTATCTTCTTTTTGATAACTAAGGGTGTCTGGGCCAGCTTGCGCGCACCTCGACTAATCCCACACTACTCTGAAGTTAACGATCAGGTAAACCAGCTATCTAAACTTCAAAAATCAAATAAGAGCAGAAACGATTACTTCAGTTGTTCTTGTTAGAGAATCTCATGTATTCTGTTAGGCCATGGTCACCCACTTGGGAAACTAAACAGGAGAAAGCACAAGCTAATCACCCACTTAGGAAACTAACCAGGAGAAAGCACCAGCCAATGAAATAAGGAGACTAGATATGAAACCATCCAATCATGCTGAGAGCATAGAAGAGATATGCAGGAAATCCAAATACAACTATCACTTGTCAGACGTTTTAGGACTTCAACAAACTACAGTTTTTCTTAAGCGTTTGATAAAAATACTAGAGATCTCCTCCAGATACTTGGTATGAGTATCTGAAAACACATTCCTACAATTCTATAAGAGTTCTATTTGCCTCCTAAAAACAGAAATCAAGAGAAGGAAGAGAACAAAATTAACTGGTGTCCTCTTGTGGTCACATGAAATGGGCATCAGCTTCGAATTAGAATATTCCCCACAGTGCAAAGAAAAGAAGCAAAACAAGGAATCATCCAGGAACCAATAACATCTTATGTTCATTATTCACACTTCAAACAAAAAGGAATGCTCACCAATTTCAATCCCTTATCCAGTTTAACAATTAGAGGAAGGCCAGCTTTTTGTTGTGTCTCTGTAGTGCCCATTGCAACTTCTCGGTCAGCCTGAACAATTAATGTTCATAGTCAAAATCTAGATATCAAGTATAGAATAAGATTAAAGCAATGTATTTATTTTCATACAGATCGCTGAACACTATAAACCATAATACCAGTTGGGCTACGGCGTGGGCTGGGGAGGATCCGCGGTGGGGTTAAGGCCGTGAGGGAGGGGCTCGGCTGGCCGGCGACTACGCGACGGAGGAGGAGGCGGCGTCGCTGCTGGGCGACGACTGGAAGAGAAACCCACGGGAGAGAAAGAGAGGCGGCTGGAGGGGAAGGAGAGAGAGGAGAGAGAGAAACGAGGGAAAGCAATGGTTTTGGAGATTTCTCATCTGCTTTAGATCTATGATTTGATATTAAAATTAAATTGTTGAATAAAATTTTATTAGAATATATTTTTTAATATTATTTTTATTTTAAAATTTAAAAAAATTAAATTATTAATTTTATTTTATATAAAAATTTAAAAAAATGATAATAATAAGATAAAAAAAATTTTAAATTTTAAATTTTAGTTTCGAAAGCAAACTATGCAATCTCAACCCTTCATCTACAATTCCTAACCTAAATTCAATGGTAAGAAATAAAATATTGGAATAAATTAACTAGAATAGATAAATAAGAGTATAAACTAGTAGTAGAATTACATGTAAGGCACGTTTTCTTGTATTATTATAAAATAAATTGTTCTAAAATATAAACATCCAGTGTAGAAGAAGAAAATTTAATGATAAGGTCTACGAGAATAATATAGCTCATTCCAATTAGTACTATTAATTCAAATAATAATAAGTTTTATCAACCTCTGACTCAAACATAGATTATTTCATGACATTATTATTGATTTTGGATAAAACTAATATATTTCAATTATTTCATTACATTATTATTGGTTTTGGATAAGAAAAGTGATTAAAAGGCATAAGTCTGAGTTGTGAATTAAATTGGTTAATAGTATGATTTATGCTTAATTTTATAACTTATGATTTAATTGGTCAATAATTCTTCACATGCACAACACATCTTTGATATTCTATTCTTCATTTTTATTTTTTTTCTAGTTTCTATTTTTTTAGGCCAATAAATGCACAATATTAGCATACCAAAAATGAAAAAGCAACATCTTTATAAACAAATGAATGATCCATTCAATCCCATTGTCCACATTTTACCCATTCGGCATTTCTAGATGCTTACTAATAAAATATTCTGCAATGTAATTCAAAAGAGGCTTAAATAGATGAAGCACATGAATTGCAAAATATAAAAGTAAAAGAAAGAGTGGGCTGATGAAAAACAAAAAACAAAAAAGGCAGTAACTTTACTTGAAAAAAGTAGAGTTTTGTGCAGGGATATTGATGGAAAACAAAAGTGTCACATAAAATATTGTTCATTCCTGTTTATATATCTATAACCTCTTTTAAATATAAGAAGATATAATAAGACTAATTTAAAACCGACTTTAAATTCTAAACATGATAATCCTTCATTATAGGATAAAATAATAAAGTTTACTAAATATTTTTAAGGGAATAAAATTATCTAAGTAAATAGAATTTTCAACATAAATTAAGGTAATGAATATTACATAATACTCTTAAAGAATTAAAAATCATTTAAATAAAATGATTTCCTTAAATCATACCATTTTTGCAACTCCAAAATATAAAGAGGCTTATTTAAAAACTGAGTTTGGTTCAATAATACTAAAAATATCCTATTTAAAATAATTTCTGGACATTTAATATATTTGAAATATTTTTAAATGTTGAGCTTCATTTAAAAATCACCCGCTATATTTAAAAACACGGCTTCAATATTTTAAATGCGTAGACGAGACTCGTGACCAATCGAGAGAAATGGGTGAGTTGTTACATGAGTGTTTGCATGTGAGATGTGCTACACATATTAATTGTCATTGATGATTTGAAAGATTTTGATAACTTGATTGCTCGGGTCAAAATTGCTATGAGATTTGTGAGATATTCTCTTGTTAGATTGGAGAAATTTAAGGTTTCTGTAAGATCTGCAGGCATAACATCTAAGAAAAGCCTTTGTACTAATGTTCCTACAAGATGGAACTCAACTTTCTTGATGTTGGAAGCGGCTTAAGAATATAAATTACCTTTGCATTATTAGGTGATAAAAACATTCCATATGTCAGATATTTTGATGAGCACAGACGATTAAAGAAGCCTATTGATGATAATTAGGAGGTTGTTGCTACTTCTGTAGATTTTTTAGGTTTTTCTACAAAGTCACAACGAGGCTATTTAGTTCTTTGCACCCTACATCCCTTAAATCTATTAGTAGATATATAGAGTAAAAGAAGAATTGGATGACATGTGCGCGAGTGACAATATTAGGATGTGAGAGATGGCATTGATGATGAGGGTAAAATGTGACAAGTATTTAGGAGATTTCAATAGATATAACATTCTGTTATATGTGGTTGTTGCTTTTGACCCTCAGTTTAATATTGATGACATGGTAGATGGATTGGGAATTGTGCATGGGAATGCATGGGTGGAGCTTATTGCGACAAGGGTTAAGGAAACTCTTACTAAATTATTTGATGAGTTTACCGTCTACAGGGATGATAATATTCTGGCACCTACACCTACCTCAACCTCCTCCAGAAGCCAGGATTAGGAAAAGTCGTAGGTTGGACTAGGGTGAAAAGTTGGAGCACAACCTCATAATCCATCATTTTCCAGAGGCTTAGTTGGAGGTAGACAGATGACAACGGATCTTTAACCATTTGCATGAGACTTTGATATATTAGCTTGGTGGAATATTAATGCCGTAAAATATCTCGTCCTTCGGTGCTAAAAGCTAACTTTAAGTCTATGGTGGAATACCATAGACTTAGAGTTAGCTTTAAGCACCGAATGGCACACATTGGATCCATTCTAGAGTTCATTATCTGCTACTATTGTGGAGACATTGATTTGTATGTAGAACTGGATCAAGGAGATCACAATTCATGCTCTGGTTGTTCTTGACTTTGAAGAGGCTGACGAGGAGGAAGATGGTGATCAGCCTAGATCTGATAATCATGGATTTCATTTTATTATTTTAATTTATTTATATTCATTTATTCGGTAATAATTTCAAACAATTATTGTAGCAATACATGAGACGATGTCTACAACTACCTCTGCTACAGTATGACTTCGTTTGTATTGGACCCACCATTGCCATTGGTTTGCATAATTTATCCCTTAATTATTTTTTGTATTTATATAATTTTTGGTATCTAATTATTTTGCCTTTATTTTTTTAGCTTTTATAATCTCAATGTCATATGCTGAATCTAAATCCTAAAGACCCAATGATCTATTTTCATCTTGATCCCAATGACACAATCTCATCTTAGTTAATACTTTTAGTTTTTGTAATTTTTACATTTCTAATATATGTTTTTATTTTTATTTTTTATTTTATGTTTATAATTCTAATGGAACTCTACTTCCACTTTCTTGAGTAGTTTCACTGCCTTGTATAATTCCGTCATACCGGTAATGGGACATTCTTCAACTATTTACGCATACCCATAGAGCAACCAGATGATGATTTTGAGTTTTCATGTATTAAGTGTGATTTCAAGTTTTTTTTTTTTTTTTGGTAAATTGCAACAATATCCATGGCTGTCTACTTCCGTTGTCATGTTTAATTCTGCTACTAGTGCTAGCTCTAGTGTAGCCAGTAACTTGTGCTTTGCTTTACCAACATTTGTTCCTCCTACAAATGCCAATTCATATCCATGTGACAATGAGGTGATGGGTTTATTTTTCATATTATGTGTGTATGCACATTTTCCACAACAGATATTGACCAGTTATAAATGTTTTCTCCTAAATGGTAAGAAAATAAGGCGCAACAAAGTCACTTTGTTGAGGTAATTAGTGACGCCATACTAGACTCGATAGCAATTGAAGCGCAATCTATTATCTCTTTGGGTAATACTATTAATACCAAAGAGGCTGGCAATTCCGGAATACTATCTATGGAGCCTACTTCAAGGTATGATATCATTGAGGAGTCAAAAGTAGGGATGTGCTTTGAATAAGAGAATGAGTTGATTTCTTACTATAAATAATACGGTAAACAATGTGGATTTGGGATAATGACGCAAAGAGTAAAAGAGAGAAGGATGAGACTATCAAATATGTCACTCGGGGATGTGCTTGTAGTGGCAAGACACAAAATTGAACGTCAAATGTCCCTAAACCTCGGCTAACAAATAAGACAGACTGCAAGGCAAGGATGAATGTGCTGTTAAAGGATGGGAATGTGTGTATCACATTGGTATTTAACACACACAATTATATGATAAGTTCAAGAAAATCTAGGTTTTTCAGATGCAATTGAGAAGTTAGTGAGTCCGTTAGGATTGTTTTTTTATACAAATGATGAAGCAGGCATACAGATGAATAAGAGTTTACAAGCTCTTGTGACTGATGCGGGTGGGTTTGAGAATATACTCTTTGAAAAAAAAGATTGTCGTAACTATATTGATAAGACACGTCACTTACGGCTAAGGAAATGTGTTGCATAAATACTATTTGAGTATTTTCGAAGTATGCAATACAAAAATAATGACTTTTATGGCATAATGGATTTGGATGATGATGATAAGATGAGGAATGTATTTTGGGCAGACGCCCATAGTAGAGAGGCATATAACTACTTTGGAGATGTGGTAACATTCGATACTAAGTACCTGACGAATAGATATAGAATGTCATTTGCACCTTTCGTGAATGTAAATCATCATGGGTAGTCAATCATTTTGAGTGAAGGGTTTATTTCAAGCAAGGATACAAAATCATTTGCGTGATTATTTAAAACTTGACTTGATTGCATGGATGGAAAATCGCTGAGTACTATTATTATAGATAGCAATGAAAAATGTGATTGCCATTGTCTTCCTTAACACCAGTCATAGATATTGCTTGTGGCACATACTGCATAAAACCTCTGAGAAGCTTGGTGCCCATAATCAATACAAATGTGGCCTAAAAAGTAAATTGTTATTTTGTATTTATGATTCCCTCAATATCAAGGACTTTGAGTTGGCTTGGAACGTCTTTATTACAACATTCAACTTGTAATAAAATGGTTGGTTGCAAAACTTATATGTGAAGCGAGAGTGTTGGATGCCGGTATATTTGAAGAATTCGTTTTGGGGTGGAATGAGTACAACACAATGTAGTGAGAGTATGAACGCTTTCTTCGACGGCTATATGCATGCTAAAACAAACTTAAAAGAGTTTGTTAATCAGTTCGACAATACATTGAAGAAAAAAATTGAGAATGCAAACTAAGCAGACTTTCATTTATTTAATTTCACCGTTCATTACATATCACATTTGGCACTTGAGAAGAAGTTTCAAAATGTGTACACAAATGCCAAATTTGAGGAAGTTCAACAAGAGATAATGTGAATGATTTATTATCATTGTCATTTTCCGAAATAGGATGGAGTAATCGCAACTTACCATGTCGATGATGAAATTAAAGATGAAAATTTCATTAAAGAAATTGTTTATACTGTTTACTTTAATGAGGCTGAGTTGGGGTGAAGTGTGTATGCGGGTTATTTGAGTAGCGAGAGATAGTATATAGATATATCCTTGTTATATTTTTAGCAAAAAAAAGTCTATGGATTGCCTGAAAGTACATATTGGACTCGTTGAGGAAGGACATAAAACGTATGTATATTATTACTCTGAGCAATTATGACGAGAAGGATTAGAAACTCGAAACTTTTAGATATAAACGTCTATTGAAAATTTCTTATGAGGTAATAACAAATGCAGTGTCATGCGATGAGTATGCTGAGGCTATGGTCTCGAAGTTGTATGCAATGAATGAGGTATATTGGACCTTGAATCCCCACAATATAGTTTCAAATGTTGGAGTAAGTATTGTTAGTGCAACCATAAAAGGAAATTCTAAAAAAGTACTAAGTCTCCATGTTGTCAAAGGCAATGGAAGACCCTCGTCTAAGAGGAGGATGTCGATAATAGAGAAAAATATGAAGAAAATAAAAATTAAGGCTATTAAAAATTGCAATGATAAGGGAAAAAGTAGACTGGTGAGCATTTGGAATGTAAGTTATGTTAGTGGTTTCCTGATAATAGATATATAGTACTTGATATTATACTACATTTTTGCTTATATAGTACTTGATAATATACTTATTTTTATTTATTTTTGGATTGTTAGCGACAACGTAGATTGAATACAGAACTATTTGAAAGTAGTGGGAACCAATTTAGCCCATCGATGATGGGTACATAAGAAATTATACAAACCTCCATGATAGGCAACCAAGAAATTGTACAACCAATAAGGGGATAGAAGACAGTGTATAAATTCCAGTGATGAGGACACAAGAAAGTTTATAATTATCACATTTTCTTATTTAACGTATTTGTATGTTTTTATGTGTGTCTTACTTTTTCTGCTATTACATGCACAGATGCAATTGGAGATGGATGGAACACATCATTCGACGACAGATGAAACACAATTAGAAAATAGTTTGAATGCCACTAGTGAAGTATGTTGTGTATTGATGATGTTTTAATGTTGTATATTGGTGGTGATTTAAAACATTGTGTTGGTGGTGGTGATTTTAGACGTTGTGTTGGTGATTGTGAGTTTAGATGTTTTGTATTGGTGGTGATTTTAGATGTTGTGTGTTGGTGGTGGTAAAATGTTGTATATTAGTTGTTATCTTGTATTTTGTGTGTGTAGTGGTGGTGAGATGTTGTGTATTGGTTGTGATTTGTAAAAATTTTGTGTTGGTGATTTTAGATTTTGTGTGGTAGTGGTGATTTCAGATTATTTCTCTAATTTACTCATGAATGAGCTTTGTTATTATTGTTATGCAAACATATAATTTAAGTTGTTTTCTCATATTAGGTATAAGAAAAACCTACTTTTGATGTCATAGAGACATAACACTGGTGATGAAAATATTTACTTGTAAATAATTAATATAAAGATTGTTGTTATTTATGTATTAAAATG
Organism: Cyclocarya paliurus; assembly: GCA_029856935.1. Classification (NCBI taxonomy): domain Eukaryota; kingdom Viridiplantae; phylum Streptophyta; class Magnoliopsida; order Fagales; family Juglandaceae; genus Cyclocarya; species Cyclocarya paliurus. The sequence continues at coordinate 25,459,746 of CM056952.1, forward strand.
CTATAAACTTGTAGTTTATGGGGAACTTCATGTGTGGAGCAAACATGTGTTTAAGCCGGCGTTTTGTATCCAAGTATTGAATTTATGTAAATTTGTTTGAATGTAGTTGGTATAATTTAAATTAGGATTCTATAGATCTGTAGTTGCAATGGATGCTTTGAAGATTGAGTTGAGTTTGATACTACTTGTCATGTCCAAGGAACAAAAAAAAAAAAAATCTTTAAGCATATCAATTATTTACTCATGAATCGACAATCCAATCCATGTAAGTTGGGTTTTTTACTTGTTCATTTCAGAAAAAGATTGCAATTTTGGTAAGTAGAAGTGGCACATTAAAGTTAAATAAAATCTCAAATACATAATTATTCCCAATGATGAGAGTGAAAATCACTAAAGTTAAATAAAATCTTAAGTACATATGCAGTGTCTTACTCAAGTTACAAACGCTAAAACCCTAACATCAGTTATTCATCATTACAAAAGTTTCCATTAATTTGATCGTATCAAATACAATGAAATAAATATGCTGAACAATCAATACACACAAAGTAGTTTGCGTGCATGCCACATGTTAACTTAGCGCTTTCGAAGTTGGGCTTCATCGTTGTGGAGTGCGAGCTCCCTCTTCCCAATCTCTTATTCTCTACTTTTAAGCGTTTCCTCTTTCTTTAACAATTTTGCGTCTTTTTTTACAAAGGCTTTCTCTTTTGCATCACTACTATCTGCCCACTTGAAATATTTGCAATATAGTATTTTCTAATTATATACAAATCAAAAAGTATGTTTGATGTCAGAAATTTGAATAAAACATTATGGCTTGAGTAAGTACTGTTAACTGCTTGTAACTTTTTATTTTACTGTAGACACCCAAAGAATGGTCGCACTGAATTTTTTAGAGTATTTGATATTTTAAGTAGAGCTTGTTTCCCACAAGTGTAAATTGAGTAGTCCATCAAAGTACGATTAACAATAGATAATGAAAAAACTGTTGATGACATTTTAAGTCAATTATTATTACAACAAGTGCATCATAATTGCATGAACACTTAAGGGTTCAAAATGAACACTTACTCAAGAGGAAACCCAACCATCACTTACCCAGAGCAACTAAAGAAAAAAACTTCTTGAAAAAAAATACACAACAACAAGTGGGATGGAAAGTAGGACTCTCTTGCCATGTGAAACTAGTTTATTTGTAACATTAAAACACTGTTGTAAAACTCTTTACATAGCAACTTCCTACTAAGCGTATTCAAATTTTAGCTTTTTTATTCTCTTTGATAAATAAGTCACATCTAAAAGAGCAATAAGTATACCTACCTAATCATTCAATAAACACAATCTTGACACACATGCACAAATCCATCTAGTCCATTAGAATCAAGTTTTGGAATTGAATAAATGAAATATCCTATCTATGTTTAATGTAAACATGAAATTAGAAAACCGACTCCATCACCAACTCCATCCTCTGATTTATATTTTATAGAAAAAGATACGGACAAAAAGTCCATTTTTCGTGGATGTCATCTATAAGGATTCAAACCTAAAATGATTGAGCTCCTAAAATGCTTGGGATGGGGAAGTTCTTGTCATTTAGAATGACTCCAAGGGCTCCAATAGAGATAAATAGGCACAAATCAATAAATTTTCCAATAGACTGTGCACTAACATCCATGGGATCTCTTACTGTAAATCCCCCAATCCAATCAACATGCATATTCACACATAAGCAAGCTTGACATAAAATGAATAATCGTTGCAATCCTTGAATAATCCGCCTAAGTGATGCATCATGATAAACATAGATAGTTGTACCATGCTTGACATATAACATAAGCATTGCAGGAATCTTGCCAAGGGTTTCTCAAAATTTTCATCATTTTATCCTCTTTTTTATTATTATCTAGAGATTACATTATATTTATTATTTTTTTCGAAATTATAATCATAAGAGATTTGAAAATATTTCCCACTTATGTCACTAATCTATGGAACATTTCAATCACTTTTCCAATGACATTTCAATGACAATTGAGTTAATAATAAAATAGAGTTATCAAAAAAACCCAGTGATCGTATTTCAGTTTCACCATCCAGGTCTTTTTAAGGATTTCTTCGGTTTACTCCATCCTATGATAAAAAAATTGACAAAATAAACACTGAAAATAACTTCTAAGCTTAATTCATCACAACCAAATAGAGTCAACCGTTAGCTTTCTAGAATATCAATCAATGTTCTATCAATTTGAGTATGTAATATGCTTACGAGCCAAACGGTTGGTCTCAGGGAAGATTGTGTGAATGGTAGATATCACATATCTGAGCCCAAATCCATAGATTTATGCTTCTAGTTTAACGTGTTTATAACTTCATATCAAGAACTTGCTTCAAACTATTTGATAGTTAGAGATAGAGGACTCACCAATGTCAGGAAAAAAGATGAAAATTAATCCATGACGAAGAACGACGAGCACACACCATCTACTAGTAGAAGCAAACGACCACAAATCCACGACCAAGAAAGGACTGAACACACGGGCTTCGGGGGGCTTTTTCTGCAACGCACTTTGGTGGGTTAGGGTTTGGGTTCAATGTCTCAGCATGAAGAAGGGATAGAACACATGGGCTTTGAGGGAGATTTTTCTGGAACACACCGTTTTAATTCAGACTACAAAGCACCATTGCATTTGGCTACTTTGGACGCCGTGCACGGAGCCTGCATGGTTCAGGCCTGAATTTAGACTTTTTCTATCTCGAAAATCATTTATTCACTCTCAATCAATAATTTTTCAACTTTTATAATCCAAATATCACCTAGAAAACGCCATCCAAATATATACTATATTCCATAAAAATTACTCAATGTTGCAATAAACTCTATACCACCTAGTAAGTAGATCATGTGAGACTTCTCCATATGCAATGCTTTCATGATTTACTCACTACCTATTGAGAGATGCAACTTAATTCAAGCCTTATGGTGTCACTAAGAAAAAAATAAGACTAGTTACATATGCCTTGTAGATTTCAGTACCCACTTGGTAAATATTTCATGTGGGACTTGAAACCCATACAATATTTGTCTATTTTGTAATCCAATATAAGATTTAACTCAAACTAGGTGTTAAAATGAAAGACAAAACTTGCCACACTACCAAAAAAATGATCATTAATTAAGGTTTACTATTAGTGGGAAAAAATTGCAAATTCATTGCTAGTATATCTTTTATTAGCTAAATTGCTATCATTGTCTATATGTATGCAAATACAAAGGAAATTTATTGTTGTAGAATATTAGTGACTAATCGTTTTCATCATTGATAAAGATGTATGAGAAATGACTTTTTGCAGCCCAATTTATCTTTCTTAGTAACATTATAAATATGATTATTTGTTATATAATTCAAGTTGGTGCTATTGTAGACTTTTTATTGGTGAAAATTTAAAGCTCTTCTTAAAGCAAAAGAAATTAGGAAGAAAATCTTTTCTAACAAAATATTCTCCATAGTTAGTGTTTGGGTGGGGATGAAAATAAGTTGGTTGAGGTCCAATTCTAAGAGTGGAATTGGAAATATTTATTGGCCTAATGAGGAAACTCTAAACTGTATAGTAACTCTTTATTTACCTTAGTTCTGACTGTGGCTCATCCACTCTTATTTCTACTTGTAGTAGTGGTTGACCCATGTTCACTTATATCACAACCATCAACTTCGAACCAAGAGGTTTTAGTTGTGGACTCCATGAATGACTGAGTTTGAAGACTTAGGCCTAGTTTGGGTATCGAGAATTTAGGTATTATCATAATATCTCACTATTATTTATTATTTTATTATTACTTTTCATTATTATTTATTATTATTCAATATTCTATCATTATTTTTTTATTACTATTCACAGAATATCTAAAAATATCTTACTACCCAAACACAACCTTAACATCCATCAATGTCGATACTACTATTAATATATATATATCTTCATATCATTTTAGCACTTAGTCCTAAAGAGGTGCTACATGTAAGTCTCACATGCTAGGTTTACCAAGTGGACCGGCTTTATTGTAATATTGGTTAGTCATTTTAGAATATGATAGGATTCTACTATCACTCTTTCTAGGATAATTACATTTTGCGTTTGGTTCCAATGTTTCAAGGCATTTCAGAAGACAACAAAAATGAATTTACAATCATAGAGCTAAATACATGTTACAAAAATAAGTAAAATTATCTATACACGTGTAAGCAAGATCTTTCTCCTAAATTCTTATTTATTTAATCTCAAGCAAAACATATCTGAATTTGTCTAAATAAGGTAACACACCTTACCCCATAATTTTGCAAAGTAAAAAAGCTTTGATAAAAAAATACAATCCTTGTGAGTTGTTTTTGTTGCATACTTTTCAACCAACCACTAATCAAACTATCAAAGTCACCAAAACGCACAACCGAAGTAAATGCACAACGAACACATACCATAAGATGTCCGATCGATTGCGGTCTCGACTCGCTTTGACCATTAAGTCCCTAACGAAATCGTCGTCTAAACAGAAACCACCCAACCACCATGCGAAAAACAGGAGGGTGAAATGGGGAGAAAATGAGATGAAAAAAAAAAGAAAAAAAAGAAAAAAGAAACCATATTTACCAGATCGCCCTCCTTTACCTTTTATTCTAATCGCAGGAAGCAACAGAGGCATCATCGTCAGCAGCAGCAGAAGCAGCAAGAACAAAAGCTTTTAGAGTCAAAGCCCTCAACGCTCACGAAACCCTTCTTCTCCTTCGCATCTCTATCTCTATCTCTATCTCTCTTTAGAATTTCCATTCCGTTCTCGCGGAATCTCGAATCCCTCAGAGTTTGGACCCCTCGCATCGCGAGTTTTGGTTTTTCTTTGACTTTCCCCTTTCTCCGGAGATTTTGCCATCAAAACCCTAACTTGATTTTCCGCCTGGGAACCCAATCCCTGGTCCTAGCTTTAGCTTGGGATTCGTCTTCGAGTACAGGAATTGGAATTCGTTCAAAACCCTAGCTTTGGTTTGTGGTTGAATCATGGTGCGTTTTTGCTATTAGATTTGAAAATTTGTGGTGCAAACTCTTATTCTTGATGAAAAGATTATAGCTTAGATTTTGCGTGATTTCAAAATTTTTTAATATCCAGAAGATTTGTGTTTGTATTATTCATTATATATTCTAGGAATTTTCTGTCGTTTCTTTTGAGAGGGAGATTCGGAGTGATTTGAGCTACTTCAGCGGTTAGGTTTGACCGAACAGCTGAAAATTAAGAGTTACTTTTGACGAGTCCTTATGCTTGATTTAAAACATTGAGTTTAAAGTTGTAGGCTCTAGGGTTGTGATTAACATTCTGTTTGTGAAGTTGACATGTCAAATACAACTGCTGCTGGATTCGAAGTTTCTTGACTTGCATATGCATATAATTATATCATTAGCAACTCCAAACTATTGCTCTAGCATCTCAAAAGTTCAGAATTTTAATACGATGCAAGTAGTTTCATTAAGTTTGTAAATCTCACCAATTGCCATTAGTTGGGTTATGCCTGATTTACATTTTGCATGGATGATTGGTTTCAAGGATGTAAATTTCCACTATTTGTTCGGTGTTTAAAATGTTGATTTGTGAACAGTCCAAGTTTTGGTTCCTGAAAATATTGGTTTATGTTTCTCTTATATTTATTTATTTTCTGGATGGAGGTATGGGGTGATCTCATGTTTATGTCGAGTCCTTTTGTTTAAAATCCTAGCATAAGCAACCTTGAGCTGTAAATAGGGGTTCATTATCTTTTTTTGTTGTTTTTTTTTTGTTATTTTTTTTTTTAAATTTCGAAATGCTACAGCACCGGATACAAAATTCTCGGTTTATGTTTGCAACATAGTCTTCTTCTAGTCTGGTGTATTCTTTTATATACTTCATGTGTATTGGGGTTATGCCTCTCTGCTCGTTCATTAAAATTGCATTACTTGTAAAAAAAGTGTTTGCAATAGAGTGCAATATTCCACTTTGTTTTTTTAAATGTGCCATAGAGTTAAAGTACCAGAAATTTAGGGCTCAAAATTTTATGTATTCTAACAGTAAATGAAGTAACAAATAGCAAACAAGGAAGTTTCTGCACTAATGGTTTTCTTGTTTATATGCTTGCCTTTACCTCTAATTTTTCCATACGTCCTTGTGTTTTTCCCCACTCTTATGATGTTTTACTGCATATTCTAGTGCCACTCCTGATGTTCTGATTGTGAAATCCAAACATGTCTGTGGTTTGACAGACTTGGTCATAAAGATTCGGTGCTTAATCTGGATGGAATTTTAAAATTTAAACTTATATTCTGCAGCTGTTTGATAGGAGCTCACTAATTCATCGACTGATGCTAGAGGTCATAGAATAGAATCATTTTGTGTGGTGTCCAATTTTGTTATCTAATATCTTAATTCTCTGTCATGTTATTTGTTAATTCTCTGGCATATTATTTGGATATATGAAGTGGTAGATTCCCTTTGTTAGACATGATATGCTAAGTTTGTTTTTTTAATACAGCTTCTAATAGTGGCTTGATGCTGGGAGCAGTATGCCGGTTGTAATTGGGAGAAATGCAAAGGTATCATCCTGCTGGCTGCGCTAGTGCAGTTAAGAACAGTGCAATAGGTGGGCCATCAGCTAGGGATACTGCCCGAGCTGATTCTTCTTCATTGTCAGCTAACTTTGGCCTGAATTCTAGGTAAATGAGTTCCTGAAAAATTGGACGTCTTACACACTTTATGCAGATAATGAATCCCTGCATCGCCTACCTCACCCCCATTACGTTTGCTTTTGATTATTGTATCCTTGTTAGTGTATGACATGGCTATGCCTAATTATGAGGATCAATAAACTTTCTTACTTGGGCTTTGCCTGTTCTTGGGAATTAAGTTTCTTATTAGTTATCAAGAAAATAAAGTAAACTTTCTTACTTATATAAAAAAGTGTATGACATGATGAGATTCCTATTAAGATATTGGTTCCAATTAATAGGAGGTTGATCATATTTGGAAATAAGTCATTAGTGTCTAATAACGCTTGGTTTGTTCATAATTAACCAGTTTGTGATAGAATTTATTGTGATGCATTTCCATTGTTGCGAGATCACGTGGTAGTGGCAATCATATTTATAAAGTTCCTTTCTTAGTTAAAGTAAGCGAACTTTATGAGACTAGATTTTGCGATCTTATAGTCTCATTTGGTGATGTTGATGCCGTATGTGTGCACCAAATTTAGACTTTTGGACTTCTACTTACTATATTTGGACAAGTGATGAAATTACTTATTTTTTTGAAGGAACATAATTTCGTTAAAAAGTGCAAAAGGCACAAGCAATAAGATACAAAAAAGCCCATTAAATGCCACTCCATAAGGCCTTTCGATCTCATTTGAACACACTTTATCTCATCAATATTTAGCATCTACAAAACTCTCCACAAAGCTTCTCTCTTATTTTGATAGCGCCGAAGTCACTTCTCCAAAAGTGCATGGTTAAAGAATAGCAGGTTCTAGGCTTCTAACCCATCCTTAGGGATTATAGAATATTTTTTTGTTAGGTAAAAAGAAGTTTATTAATCCACGTAACTAGGCACAACCCAAGTACATAGGGAGTATACAAGAGAAAACACCTAATTACAAACTAAGCATTAGAAAAGGAAACATAGAAATCATGAAAATAGGTCCCATCCAATGCAATATCCAATGCCCAAAGTAATAATGTATGGAAGAAAAATCTCTAATCCCTCCCAACGAGCGTTCTTTATCATCGAAACAATGTCCGTTCCTCTCATTCCATATACACCACATAAAGGGAACCATCTTCCAAATGGCTGCAATTTGGCAATTCCCTTGAGTTCCTCTCCAACAAGCCAGTAGATCCACTACCCTCCTAGGGGGTCGGTATGACATAACGTTGTATAATGATCTAACTGTAAAGTTCTTGTTCCCGGGGTGAATCCAAACCAACCTATCCCCCCTCCACTCTTCATATTCAACGCATACAACATGCTGTAAAAATCTGAGATGTCTACCAGCCCCCAATCCTGTACAGCTCTAATAAACCTCACATTCCATGGTAAAGAGCCATTGGAATTGTCCATATAATCTGCCATTGAAGCTCCTTGAATGAATGCAATGCTAAAAAGAGAAGGGAAAACATTCTTTAGGGCTGTATCCCTACACCAAAGATCATGCCAAAATCTAATCCAAGTTCCCCTACCTACCGCAAATCTGAAATTGCTAATGAAATCCCCCCATTTATTCCGAATTAATTTCCACACTCTCACATCATACACACCTCTCACTTCATTTGAATACCACCCTCCCCAAATGCTTCCAAATTTGGCATCAACAACATTGCTCCAAATGGTGTCCCCTTACTGGTAGTACTGCCATAACAATATCCCTGGGAGTGCCTTATTAAAAATTCTCAGCTTCTGAACCCACAAACCGCCACTAGAGATTGGGCTACAAATCTTATCCCACTTAAGTAAATGGAATTTATTCTCATCCCCCATACCACCCCTCAAGAAAGCAAGAAATATCTTTTCCATTCTATTAGCCACCCCTATAGGCAAAGGAAATAAAGATAGAAAATATGTAGGGAGGTTAGATTAAGTGCTCTTAATTAAGGTGAATCTTCCACCTTTAGACAAATAAATCCTTTGGCCCAACTTATTTGGTGAAATTTGACCTCTTCACTAACCTCGCGAAAGGAAATCTTGCTGCAACTTCTCTAGGCGATTAGCCACACTAGATGGAAGCAGAGATAGAGACATGAAATAAGTAGGCATATTGAAAGAATGCTTGCGAACAACATAATTCTACTACCTTTTGATCTCTTAACCTAGTCCTCTACCGAAGGTAATCTCACTACAACAACTTCTCCTGTCGGCTCACTCAATCTTCTCAATACCCCTATCTCAAATTACCTTGGCCTCCCCCAAATGAAGGCCATGATACCTCATAGGTAAAGATGACACCTTACTTTCCATAATGCCTACCAATACTATTCACATTAGTAACTAGACCGACTGTAACCAACTCAGATTTGACTAAGTTGACCTTCAACCATTAATTGCTTCAAAATATACAAATAAAATGTGCACACAATAAAGGTGATTCAGGTTTACCCCTAAAAACAATAGAGTATCATCAACATACAAAAATGTGACAAGTTAATGATGCAATAAACCCCTAGGGGTTGGCTCAAATTGTAAGGGCTTTGGTGTTGAGGATATGCTCCCCCCAAATCTAAGGTTCAAAGCTTTGGATACAAACAATTTCTAGGGGTCACATCCCATTAGTGAAGAATCAATAATTTGCTTGATCCATGTGATGGGGATGCATTACACGGTCTGGGGTTTAGCCAAGTAAAGGAATGTTGCGTTTCCACTATCTCTAGGATTCCTCGTCATAAAAAATATAATAGAAACTCCCAATTGGCATGATCATAGGCATTCTCAATGTCTGCTACTCCCAACTTTTCAACAATCCCTTCCAACTAGCCAATATCTCAACAGCCATCTTTGCATTTTCTAGGATGCCCTTTAAATCCTGATGTTGCTTAGACTAGATTGGTTAATCTAAACTTTTTGGATTTATCAAATCATACTTGCAAAAAAAGTCATCAAATTATCATCGATATTTTGTGCAGGCGACAGTCTCAACTAACTCCATACAAGTTGAAGTGTGATAAAGAACCTTTAAATTCCCGGTAACCCCTGCAACATAAGAGTACCTTTTTTGTTGTATTATTTGTTTTTGCTTCTCCACAGTGAATGGGTAGGTTTGCAGTGCGGTGTTCTCATTTCAATAAATATTGTTTAAGGACAGTGTAGAAGTTGCTGGTTGATCTGATATTTTGTTTTAACACCTATCATATTTAGTTCTATATATCACAAATTTTTACTCTGTTAATCTCAGACTTGGGCCACCTGACTTTCACCCCCAAACTACAACTTGTCCTGAGGAGACACTTACCAGAGACTATGTGCAATCTGGTTACAGGGAGACGATTGACGGAATTGAGGTATTTATTTATTGTGTACGTCAGTTTTTGAAGAATTGAGGTACATTTTTACTGTCTGCATATTAAATTTAATTGTCTTTTCCAGGAGGAAGTACGTATAGATATGGAGCCTATTGCTATGTTTAATTATAAATGTGATTTTTTATTTATTTAAATCGTCTATTTTAAGTAAATTTGTTATTGCTTAATAAAAGAATGTGCCTTTTGCTTTCATACAAATAAAATGTCCTTTCCTGTTAATTTTTATTAATCCCAGACATGCAATAAATGATATATTTGACATATTGTTCCTTGTTTCCACTGTTTTATAATGTTTTTGAGAAATAATTATTTTATAGAAATTACTCGAGGTTTCCACCATTTTATGAAAAATACTTGAAGAATATGTGATCACTACATTGTAATTGTCCTGTCTGGTACTAAGTTTGTTGCAATGACAGTCAAGTCTTGAAAACTGCGAATCTTGCTTGTCTCTCCAGCTGTTCACATTTCAATTTTGCTTCCAATAATTCACAGTTATTACTATGACCTGTTTTATTGGGGGGAAATGACTTGTTTACTAATGGATGACTGACAGAATCAGAATCGATGAACCTTGAACTAAAAAAAGACAGACTAGAGTTGTGTGTTGTTTATTGACTTCTGATTTAGACGTCTATACTATAAGCTTATATGTGCATATTTCTAATTTTAGGCACGTTAGAACTTTTGTTCCTTCTCTCCTCTCTCGCATTATTTATTGGAGAAATATTTCGTCCCAGCTTAGTACATGAAAGGTTGTTGATTGGTACATAGATGTAAGTTGAACACGAAAATAGCGTCATCAATAAGGCAGATATTGTTGATTTAGATGGTATGGATAATAACTGACACTCCTTGCACAACTTATGCAAAAAAAAAAAAAAAAAAAATCAATGTATAATTTCGAAAAGCAATCAGCATTTTTTCATTTTAATTTGGCCAGATACCAAGTGTTGAAGAAATATGTCCACTGATAAATTAAATATTTGGTCTTGTGGCCCTTGCTCATCTGCCTTCAAATGTATTGTCGTCAAGACCCTCAATTCTTCTGTATTCTCCTTTGATGGGTGGTATCTAACTTTGTTTTACTTGATGCGTGAGGTAGGAAGCTAGAGAGATTTTATTGACTCAGGTTGAAGCTTTCACTAAGCCTGTGGTTGTCAAGTGCAAAGAGGTGAATCACTTAATGAGGCTATGCTGGCGGCTCTCTTTTCTTACTAGCAACAAAGTTTTGCTATTTTTTTCCCCACTTTCTTCATGCATGATTCCTTGCTCATGGAAAATTGATTGGAAGGCTGCATGATCTGTGACTGTTGGCTTTTCCTTGCAGGCAATTAGAAAACGTTTCAGGGCCATCAATGAATCTCGTGCTCAAAAGCGAAAGGTGAGGAATTGACTTCGCAACTATTATTTGCTTTCAGGAAACCATTTATTTAAACCCTTTTTCCTAGTTGTGTGCCTTTAGACCAATGTGCCCTTTTTTTTTTTCTGGTGGGCTCTATCTTGCCTAGTGAGGTTTTTGAGCTTTTGAAATCTTATTATGAAATTTTACAATATATGATATTCTTACCATGCAGGCTGGTCAGGTTTATGATGTGCCACTTTCTGGTTCACAATTAACTAAACCTGGTATCTTTCCTGAACAAAGAGCATCTGGTGAAGACTTCCGGAAGAGATGGATTGAGGTATGTCTTCTATTCTCACTGAATAACAATGTGCGGGTACTTCAATAATTGATAAAATTTTGGTCTTTGTTTCCTTTGATGATTGTTTACCCTTTTCCCATCAATTGGAAAATGTGTTCTAGATTTGCCTTCGTTGCCTATTACTATCCTAGAAGCCTCACTGGTTTCCCTGTGGACTTGTCAGGTGTTCGAAGTCGTGTAACAATCTCTTGCAATATTATTGACATCATTTCTTCATGTCTCATTTCATGGTCTTCAATAGGCTTTATTATACTTGCATACTAAAATCAAAACTTCTGTAATAGAATTCTTAGTAATGCAAACTAAGCAAATTGCGACTGCTAAGTTCCAAAATTACGCATGTTTAAGTCATGATAGTAGAGCTATAAGGAGTGAAGCTCACACACACTGACTGATGGAGGGTGGGATCACATTCACTTGCTTGCTGCCCAGCTCTACAGTAACAAAGTGGAAAGTAAGCCTGCCCCCATAACCACATGGGAGGGTAACGAGGTTTCAACTGGTAATTGGAGATTGCGAAAAAAGAAAGAAAGAAAGAAATGGTCTTGGGAGAGAAGAGAAGGGACTGCAATGCAGTTTCCACTTTTTGGCCTTATGGTGAATGATAGTCTCACTATGTTAGTTCTCTCTAACACTTCACTGGCAAACATTAAAACTGTGGAGCGGTGTTCATCTAGTCAAGCTTTGGTTAAGAAATTCTTGATTCTGTAGGAACAATATAGATTAGAGACGTGTTAAATGTTACACGAAGGTGAGATAAGATCTACATATGGGTTGAGAAGCCCAAGTGGTAAGGGCGAACTTGTGTGCATGAGCCCCATGTCACAGGTTTGATTCCCCTTGGGATCAAACTGCGATTTAAGTGGGAGGCCATGGCGGTGGTTGTTGTGCTAGTCTCCCTGGGTGTTTAGGTTTCATGTGTGAGTCTTAAGGGCGCCGTGGGGTGGTTTCCCATTGTAAAAAAAAAAAAAGATCTACATATGGGTTGTGGAGACAATGGGTTGCCATAGTATAGTGTAGACGTTGAGTTTCCCAACTTTGCTGTTAGGATGAGACATTTGTTCCAGTATCTTTTCTTGAAAGTGAAATGGCTGCAAAGCATTTATTGTGTAGCCATTGTAAAGCCTAGACTGGCAGTCTCCCAACTTTACTGTTATGGGGCATTTGGGTTACCTTGTTTGGAGGCATTTATGTGATAGAAATCAAGATGCCCATGGGAATCTGGATTCCCTCTGAATGCCCTTTTGATGGGAATGTAGATTCTCTTGTAGGTGGGAATTCACATTCCCATCGCCCTAGGAATGTTTTTTTATTTTAAATGGAAAAAAATATCCTGCCCAATTCTTATAAATTACATAAATTATATTTATATAACAATTTAGGATTGTTTGATGTATATTTTTTTGTTATTTATTGACGCCATATATTCTAAATAAATGCTTGTTTATGCTATTATTTTCTTTTAATTTGTTGGTTGTTATTAAATGGTGTACAAGAAAATTAATTTCTTTATGTTGAACCTTGTTACGATTATTTTTAATGCTATTTTTTTATGTCAGTGGACCATTTTTAATATATATATATAAGTGGGCAATTATTTTATTTCATAGAAGAACAAAAGCAAATGTTTTAGTTGTTACTATATAATAAGCAAGTAAAATATTTCAAACGAGATATAGAGTTTTATATTTCAAAAATGAAAGAAAAACCATAGTTTGTATATAATTTTAGTTTCTATGAATTCTATTTAATTTTTAATCTTTTGTAACTAACGGTCTTATACATTTGAAGTGATAAAATAATGATATTTTGTAAAGATAAATAATTCCTATAGGATGCCTAGAAATAAATCAAATATGAGAATATCATATTCTTAGGATGAGGTATTTGTTTTAGAATCTTTTATTGAAAGTGATGCATGCGATAGAGCATTTTATTGTCTCTGTTGAGCATGCCTGAATGTGTCTAGATTTTTTATGGAAGATAAATCTATAGTAGTTTGTTTACTTGATAAATCCTTGACCCTCACTTCCTTTTATTCTGTCTTTTTTTTTTAAATAAAATTTATTGCAGGGTCTATCACAACCACACAAACGGTTACGTTTTTTGGCTGATCATATTCCTCATGGATTTAGGAGGAAATCTCTCTTTGAGATTCTAATTAGGAATAATGTTCCGTTATTGAGAGCAACTTGGTTCATCAAAGTAACTTATCTTAATCAGGTATGGATGCTTGAACGCTTCAACACTCGTACCCACCTGTTGCTATTCCAAAATGTTCGCTGCTATTTTTAATATTGAAATGTTGCAGATGATGGTTTTACTTTGCAGGTTCAGCCTGGTTCTGCAAGTATCTCTTCAGGGGCTCCTGAAAAAACTCAGTTGTCTCGCACTGAACACTGGACAAAAGATGTCATTGATTATATGCAATATCTCTTGGATGAGTTTTTCTCAAGAAACAATTTTCATTCTGTTCCGCATGGCAGAGATCGGTCAACACAAGTGCCTTATGCTGGGTCATTACAGCATAGGAGTGATCCGTCATCAGCAGTCCTTGATGGTGAGGAGCCTTCCCTGCATTTCAAATGGTGGTACATGGCACGTCTCTTGCAATGGCACCATGCGGAAGGGCTACTTCTTCCTTCTCTTATCATTGATTGGGTTCTGAATCAACTACAGGTACTTTACTTTGTCCATGTGTTTTTTTGTTTTTAATACTATTTTGGGGATAAAGTGCTCTACCGTTCTCTTTAAAAGGATTGGAAGTACGCAAATGTTTCATTGGTTTTAATTTACATTTTTGTGCTCTCCAGGAAAAGGATTTTCTCGAGATTTTGCAGTTTCTGTTGCCTATTATATATGGTGTTTTAGAAACTGTTGTTCTATCTCAAACATATGTACGGAGTCTCACTGGGGTAGCTATTCGTTTCATTCGTGAACCTTCTCCTGGTGGATCAGATCTAGTAGATAATTCGCGGAAGGCATATACAACTTCTGCGCTGGTTGAGATGCTTCGGTATTTAATACTGGCTGTACCTGATACATTTGTTGCATTGGACTGCTTTCCCTTACCACCCTATGTAGTATCCCATGCAGTAAATGATGGGAATTTCATATCGAAGGTTTCTGGGGATGCAGAAAAGAAAAAAAATGGTTCTGCAGAAGTTGCTTCATTGTTCAAAAGTAAAGCTATAGATGCTCAATATCAATCCTTGGCCTTTGATCATGTTGTTTCCTCTATTCAGAAACGTGCCAATAATCTTGCAACAGCTGCAAGACCTGGCTATCCAGGGCATAGTCTGGCTAAAGCTGTACAGTCATTGGATAAATCTCTTGTGCATGGAGATGTCAGAGGAGCTTGTAAATTTCTCTTTGAAGGTCATTGTGATGGTGCTATTGCTGAAGGTTGGATTGCAGAAGTAAGCCGATGCCTAAGGTCATCGTTGAAGTGGATTGGGACTGTCACTTTATCATTTGTTTGTTCTGTGTTTTTCCTTTGTGAATGGGCAACATGTGATTACAGGGATTTTCGGACTGTCCCACCTGATTACCTTAAGTTTTCAGGCAGAAAAGATTTTTGTGAAGTATATATTGCAATTCGAATTTTAAAGCTGAAGGTAGAAGATTTGCAAAGTTCATCTCGAGGCAAGAGTGGGAACGCCCTTGGAATTAGTGGCGTTGGAAGAGGTTCCTCTCAGCAAAACTCTGGCAGGACATCTGTGGGAAATGTATTTGAAATTAATGACAATTTGAGGAGTGTGGATCGAAGTTATGTTAAGTCAGATATATTTGACAGCCCTGGTCCCTTACATGATATCATAGTCTGCTGGATTGATCAGCATGAAGTACGCAATGGAGAAGGTTGCAAACGCCTTCATCTACTCTTTGTAGAACTTGTACGTGCTGGCATATTTTACCCCCAGGCATATGTGAGACAGCTGATAGTAAGTGGAATATTGGAAATGAATGGACCTGTGGTTGACCTTGACAGACGGAAGAGACATTATCGAATATTGAAGCAGTTGCCTGGGCTCTTTATGTGTGATGCTTTGGAAGAAGCAAGGATTGCTGGAAGGCCAAATCTTTTGGAGGCCATGCATATTTACTCAAATGAACGCCGCCTTTTACTTCGTGGATTGTCTTGCGATCAACGGAAAAACTCAAAAACTGCAAATATATCAGCTCAGAAGCCCATCTATGGGAAGGATGGTGCTTCCTTAGCTCCCATTGAACACTGGAAAGCTTCTCAATCATCATCTAATGTATTACCTGCTAAAAATGTTAAAAATGATTTTGATGTTGAGGAGCTGAAGATGGCCATCTCAGTACTGCTGCATTTTCCAAACAATTCATCTGTTTCCATGGATATGGGACTTGATGAATCTCAAGGGGGTGTCAAGAGGGATTTTGGGTCAATCATCAACAAGATGGATCTGTTGGAAGGTACACCTGGGTGTGAAGAATGTAGAAGGGCAAAGAGACAAAAATTAAGTGAGGAAAGGAGTCCATACCTTCAAGTACATTCACCTATTCCATCAGATGATGAAGATACATGGTGGGTGAGGAAGGGGCCTAAATCTTTGGAGTCCTTCAAAGTTGAAGCTCCACTTAAGTCAACCAAGCAAGTCCCCAGGAGTCGGCAGAAGACTGTGCGTAAAACTCAAAGTCTTGCTCAGTTAGCATATTCTAGAATTGAGGGTAGCCAGGGAGCATCTACAAGTCACGTATGTGATGGTAGGATAAGCTGTCCTCACCATAAATCTGGAATGGAAGGAGAGACTCCTAAGTCAGCCGATGGGATCAAAACAAACCATTGCGGAGACATTGTTACCATTGGAAAGGCTTTAAAGAAGCTGCATTTTGGAGAAAAGAGGACACTTACAGTTTGGTTGATGACTGTTGTTAGGCAGCTTATTGAAGAGGCAGAAAAGACTGTGGTCAAGGTTGGCCAGTTTGGTAGGCCTTTCACTCCTGTTGATGATAGGAGCTCTATACAGTGGAAGTTTGGAGAGGATGAACTGTCTGCTATACTGTATTTGATGGATCTAACAAATGATTTAGTTCCAGCGGTCAAATTTCTCCTTTGGTTGTTTCCAAAGGTCCTCAGTAGCTCAAATTTTACAATCCATGCTGGGAGAAATGTTTTGATGCTGCCAAGGAATGTGGACAACCAAGTTTGTGAAGTAGGGGAGGCATTTCTTTTGTCATCCCTTCGAAGGTGGACTCTCAACTTTTTAGCTAAATCAAGAAAGTTTTGTTATTTCTGGCGTTGAATCTTTTTCCCTCTGCTGCTTCTGCTTGTGTCCCTTTTTCTATCTGTGCATCTGGTTATCTGCATATCGTCGTTGCCTTGCTATTTGGTTTGAGCTCTATTTGATTTAAATATGCAGCTTGTTGAACATTTATTTTTTATATTGTTTACCTTTAGTTTTTGGATTTAATTTCTTTGATACCGGCATTGCCTTGATATGATCTTTGAAATCTTGCTAATATGAGTATTAGGAAGACATGGGAGGTTACATTTTTTTAGGATGTTTATGTATCCTGGTGCTGTGATGATGCAATAAAACCTAGCTTGCCTTATATGCCTAATGACTAATGACTAATTTGGTTCAGGTATGAGAACATACTTGTTGCGATAGATCTTATTCCTCAAGCTTTGTCAGCCACAATGCATCGTGCTGCAGCAGTTATGGCCTCAATTGGAAGAGTTTCTGGTTCAACTGCCCTAGTTTATGCTCGATATCTTTTGAAGAAATATGGCAATGTGGGTAGTGTCATTGAATGGGAGAAGAGTTTCAAGGCTTCATGTGATAAGAGACTTCTTTCTGAACTTGAATCTGGACGCTCAGTAGATGGAGAGTCGGGGTTTCCACTTGGAGTTCCTGCAGGAGTTGAGGATCATGATGAATTTTTCCGTCAGAAGATAGGTGGTGGTCGGTCATCAAGAGTGGGTATGAACATGAGAGATATAGTGCAACGACATATTGATGATACTTGTAACTATTTCCTTGGTAAAGAGAGAAAGCTTTTTGCTGCTGCTCCACCAAAAGGTCCTGTTTTGGACAAATGGGACGATGGATATCAGGTCGCTCAGCTAATAATTACAGGAATAATGGACTGCTTTAGGCAGACTGGTGGTGCCGCTCAAGAAGGGGACCCCTCATTAGTGTCTTCTGCTGTTTCTGCCATCGTTAGTAATATTGGACCAACTATAGCGAAAATGCCTGATTTTTCAGGAAATAATAATATAAACATTTCATCTTCTGCAGGTTCATTGAATTTTTCTAGACACATTTTGCGTATCCATATAACTTGCCTATGCCTGCTTAAGGAAGCTCTTGGAGAGCGCCAAAGCCGTGTATTTGAGATAGCTCTTGCAACAGAAGCTTCTTCTGCCCTGGCTGGAGTTTTTTCTCCTGTTAAGGCATCTCGCACTCAGTTTCAGTTGTCTCCTGAAGCTCATGAATCCAATGCAAACATGTCAAATGAAAGTTTGAGCAGTTCTACAAAACTAGTGTTCAGCAGATCAACAAAAATTGCAGCTGCTGTGTCTGCCCTTGTGATTGGGGCAGTTATTCATGGGGCAACTAGCCTGGAGAGAATTGTAACTGTCTTCCGCTTGAAGGAAGGATTGGATGTAATTCAATTTGTGAGGAATACAAGATCCAATTCAAATGGTAATGCCCGTTCAATTGGGGCTCCGAGGGTGGATAACTCTGTTGAAGTTTATGTGCATTGGTTTAGACTGCTTGTGGGAAATTGTAGAACTGTCTGTTATGGACTGATTGTGGAACTCTTGGGTAAACCATACATAGTGGCACTTTCAAGGATGCAGCGAATGCTGCCTCTTAGCTTAGTCTTTCCACCTGCCTATTCAATATTTGCCTACCTAATGTGGCGGCCATTCATCGTGAACACAAACCTGGCAACTCGCGAAGACATCAACCAATTATATCAATCTTTAACAATGGCAATGGTTGATGCTATAAAACACTTACCTTTTCGAGATGTATGCTTGAGAGATAGTCGGGGTTTCTATGATCTTGTAGCTGCAGATGGTAGTGATGCTGAATTTGCTGCCATGCTAGAATTGACTGTTTCAGATAACCATTTAAAATCCACGGCCTTTGTTCCTCTCCGAGCCAGGATTTTTCTAAATGCCATCATTGACTGTAAAATGCCTCAATCACTATCTGCACTAGAAGATGGGAATCGGATTTCTGGACATGGTGAATCTAGAGTTCAATATTTGGAGAGTGAAACAAAACTTCTAGATAAGCTTGTACATGTCTTGGATACCCTGCAACCTGCAAAATTTCATTGGCAATGGGTGGAGCTCAGGCTTCTTTTGAATGAACAATCCCTCATTGAAAAAATCGAAAACCATGATATGTCCTTAGTGGATGCTTTACGGTCCTCCTCTCCTACTCCTGAAAAAGCTGCTGCTTCTGAGAATGAGAACAACTTTATTGTCGTCATCCTTACAAGGTTACTGGTCAGACCTGATGCAGCACCCCTTTTCTCGGAGGTGTTTCATCTTTTTGGACAGTCACTGGAAGATTCAATGCTGCTACAGGCTAAATGGTTCCTGGGAGGCCAGGATGTTCTTTTTGGTCGGAAGACGATCAGACAGAGGCTTATTAGTATTGCTGAGAGTAAAGGTCTATCAACAAAGCCCCAGTTTTGGAAGCCTTGGGGCTGGTGTAATTCTGGATCTCATCCATCACCAAAGAGGGGAGACAAGAAGTTCGAAGTCTCCTCTCTCGAGGAAGGAGAGGTTGTTGAAGAGGGAATAGACTTGAAAAGGTATGGAAAAGGGTCTACTCAAACATTGGACACTGAAGGTTCCAATGTCAACCTGCAGCATGTTACGGAGCAGGCTCTCATTGAATTACTTCTTCCTTGCATAGATCAAAGCTCTGATGAATCGCGAAATACCTTTGCAAGTGATTTGATCAAGCAGTTTAATAGTATTGAGCAACAAATAAATGCAGTAACTCGTGGCGCCAGCAAGCAGGCAGGAGCAATACCTTCTGGAATTGAAGGACCAGCAAACAAAGGAAATAATCGCAAGGTTATGAGAGGTGGTAGTCCTGGCTTAGCTAGACGTCCTGCAGGCACAATGGATTCTGCTCCGCCCTCCCCTGCAGCTTTGCGAGCTTCTATGTCATTGCGCTTGCAGTTACTCCTGAGATTTCTTCCCATCATTTGTGGAGATGGGTAATCATACAAGGACTTCTTAATTTTCATTTGGTTGCTTCTTTCATTTTTTGACTTGCATTAAATGTGGCCTGTATAGTGCGTTGCTACTCCGAATCCTTTATGCTATGATAAATCTCATAAACCTCAGTCATATTAATTACAACACTAATTTTTTTTTTATTGGTGATCAATATAAATTTTTTTACTGATAAAAAAAAATTATTGTGTTGTAATTATTGTATTTGGTGGGTCACTTGTTACTTTTTTGCTTTTCCTCTTTTTTTCTTGGTAAGAATTAGATCTCAAATCTAGCCAATACTCCTTTTTTATTGTTAACTACATAGTCTTTTTCTTGTTATCCTTATATTGCTTTGAAAAGATTATATTCTTCCTTCCATGTTAAGCCTTCTTCGCGTTTCTACTCGTTCATTGTGATTCCATGAGCTTCATTTGTCAGATTGATTGTAATGCTTTACCATTCAAGATTTGTTTTGTGTCCCCTCATTTCTGTTCTGGGACTTTTTATAAATGGTGACAATTGAGATTTTGTATGTATTGATTGCCAAATGTGATATTTTCTGGTGTAACAGATTTAGGTGATATTGTGTTTTAAATAATTCTTCTCTCGATCTTTTGTAAATGATCTCAAACAAATGCCACATGCTCAATGTTATTTCTAACACTCAAAGAATGGAATAGGCTTTTGGGAAATACACACTACATTTTTTGTAGCAGTATAGAGTATGCTTGCTGAAATGCTTTTGCTGTACAATCAAATCAGTTTTGGAAGTTTGCTAATGATTGTGCATAGAACTCATTAATTTCTTAAGAGAATGAAATAGCTGATATACAATATTGGCTAAGTTTCATATATTGGAATTTTCAGGGAACCATCGGGCCGGAGTATGAGGCACACGCTTGCCTCGATAATACTTCGTCTCCTTGGAAATCGAGTTGTGTATGAAGATGCAGACCTTTCATTTTATCCCACGCAGAGTTATTTTTCCAAGAGAGAGTTGGAGTCTTCTGTAGAAGCTTCTTCGGCTGCCTCTGTAGATTTCTCTGGTGAAAGTCTCTTTGATCGGTTATTGTTAGTTTTGCATGGGTTGTTGAGTATTTGTCAGCCAAGTTGGCTGAGGTCAAAGCCTACCTCCAAGTCAAGCAGTGAAATTACAAAGGAATCTTCTGGACTTGATCGCGAGGTAGCAGAGACTCTGCAGGTTTGATCTTTGTCAGCTTACTTGTCAATTTTAATGTGTTTTTGCAAGTATATAAATCCATACTGTTTTAAAAGTGGCACTGGTGGCATGGGTTCGAAATCCAGCCTCCTGCTAATCAACTAGCTTAAACTTATTACCCCCGCCAGGATAATAATGAAAAAATGTAAGAAAGGCCAAAATGTATTAATAAATCTGTTACATGGATACTTTAAAAATTAAATAAATAGATGTGTTATGTGCATGAATTGACTCGAAGTCCTACGTAAATTACCCCATGGTTATTTCTTTATGCATTGGAGGTCCAAAACCCCCATAGTAATCTCACATTGTAAAATGCATAATGTGTACCATAGGTTGCAGTTATTGGCAATATCTGTTTTTTACTTGAAAGGAAATAGTCCTTAATGCATGATAGGGAGGTTGAACTAGAAATAGTGGGTATATATGGAAGTTATCTTCTTTCTTACCCTCCTTTGTTTTTCTCCCTATTTGTTTCCTAATCTTCAAATTTCTTGCACTTAGTCTCTCTGGCTTTTTTTGCCACTCCATCATCTATTAAAATGTTACACATTGTCACTTGTCAGGAAAAAATTGAACAAATTGTCAAATGGATAAATGGTTTTTTCTGTGTCTTAACATTTTATCAACTGATGCAGAATGACTTAAATCGGATGCCACTGCCTGAAACAATTCGGTTGCGAATTCAAACTGCAATGCCAATTCTTCTTCCTTCTGTCCATTGTTCCGTCTCTTGCCAGCCACCATCTGTTCCAGGTGCTGCCCTTGCTTTGCTTCAACCCAGCATCTCCACTACTGGGGTTCATTCTTGCCCTCCCCAAAGGATTCCAGCTCCTTTGGCACGTACTGCAGCTAATACGTCAGGGAAGTTCAAGTCAATGCCCTTGCAGCTGGATCACGATATGGAAATTGATCCATGGACTCTCTTGGAAGATGGTGCAGGATCTGGGCCATCTTCGAGTAACACGGCTGTTATAGGTGGCGGTGACCAAGCTAATCTTCAAGCATCCAGCTGGCTTAAGGGGGCTGTAAGGGTGAGGCGGACAGACCTCACCTATACTGGTGCCATGGATGAGGATAGCTGATATAAGTTAACTTCATTCTTGATTTGATCTGGAGTATATTGATCCCTCAACAGGTAATTTAAGGTTCTAAATATGCATAATAGGCATCGAGTTTATTGTTGCCTTTATTGCTTTGATGATGAAGGAAACTGGTGAGGGGGATATTTTTTTGGGGTTGTGGGGTCCCTTGTGACAGAAGTTTGAAGAATGTTCTCAGGTAGCCCTCCCGATTGAGTCTTGGGCGTGCCTGACTACTAACCCTTTAATCACCCCCATCCAGACTGCACTTCAGGTGTAGTTTGGGTGCTTCTTGTATATATAGAGATATTGTTTCACTTTACCAATTGATCCGAGTAAAATATCTCAAGAATGATCGAAGCTGTTCCACGCTCATCAAATTTTAGTTGCGTCTCTCTCTCTCTCTCTCTCTCTCTCAAACATATGTAGGCACATACTCATGCAAAGCAACACTTATTATGTCTATTAACATTATACTCGTGTAACACATGGACATTCACCATGAAAACTTATGCACAGTTTTTTGTTTGCGCACACATGTCCATGTTAAAAAATATTCTCTCCTTTTAAAAAGATTGCCCAACTTTTCTTCTATGCATATTCCATTTTTTTTTTCTCGTTTCCATATCCAATTTGTTCTCTTTTCCAAAATCCCTTTTGTCTTCACGATGATTATATTGAGTAATGTACTTTCTGCACATAAAATAAAGGCAAGTTTGGAATGTTAGTGTAAAAAAGTAGGTGAATATTACTTATAAAAAAAAAAAAGTGGGTGGAGAATAATTGACCCAAGTTTGTTAATATCTATGCTTTTCAATGTTGACAGTCTTCAAATTCTTCATATACTCTTGTTCAATACGATTTTGAGTTGTCTGAGTATTTAAATAAGTAAAATGCCAATCTGTGGATGTGTATGTATGGCTGTATAACTTTTTCTGGACATTTATTGCTGTAATTTCTGAAACAGCCGGTTTTGGAACTTTTCATTTTTTCAGTGCTTCATGTTTACTTAATAATGCTGTCTCGTCTCTGGTATTTTTCTGGACTTCTAAGATTTGTTGGCCCTCCTAAAAGCGGTGCTGTAAATTTGTTACTGCTATTTGTTATTATTATTTTTATACTACTATTTGTTATTTAAATACAACTATTATTAGTATTATTATTATTTGTTATTTAAAAATCACTTGTTAGTAAAAAAAAAAAGTGTTAATTTAAAAAATCATTTCTCCTTGGCGTTGGATGTGGTTGGAGGGGATGCCTACCTGTGGGTTTAATCATGTCCCTGAACTCAGTGCTGTGATATGCTTCTCAGAATAGGCTTAGTTCCAATTAAAATTAAAATTTGTGGATTGTCATATTTCATGGATGATGCATATGCTGTTGGTGTATTGGATTGGATTGGATTGGATATATACAGCCAATCTTATCTTGATGTATGACTTGATTTAATGAAAAATAAATATAGTTCTTCACGGTCAGTATTATCAAGCATTCTTTACATTTACAGTTTCTGGATTTCACCTTTTTATTCCCGTTTCTTACCATGGGTATCAATCTTTGACAATCATCTTTCCAAACTACCAAACAATTAAATCTGCTCTCCTTTCCCTTGAGAAAGACAAAATATCACTATAAAATTCAACGAACTTGAGTCAATATTTCTTTCAAGGTTTTTACATTCTTCATAATTTTTTATTTCTTTTTTATAATATTCATGTTTTATTTTATGAGTTTGTGGTTTTTAAGAAATTATTTGACTTTTAATGTTTTTGTACTTTTTTTTAAAATCTTTTTTAGATTATCTTATTTTTATGCCTTATTGAATTTTTATAACTTTTTAATTTATACCAAGTTGACTCGAATCCTGAAACTAATATTTAACCCTACATCGGTTAATAATGGCCTTGAGAAGGGAGAGATGGGGTTCCATGATTGGGATTTTGCATATTTATGTGCATATTCAAATCTCGTTTTATCAGTTTTGTTGCATTTCCTTTTTCCAACTACAGGGGAAGCGAACCTGTCTAGCGACTAGATTCTCAATTAGGTGGCTATGGCTTGATAAACAAACCATCTTCGGGATCAGTAAAATCCCTAAAACGAATAAGCTGGAATGGTGGGAGAGGGGGCAAACCTAAAATGTATGATGAACTATGGACTTACTAATTTGATATTTATAGGTAACATCATGATGTGACCACAGAGCGAGGGAGAAAGACTTCACTTACCTCCTTAACCATGCTTCAAATCAATTATTTTTTATCAATGGTCCACTCCTCAATTTCGACTCTAGACTTTTGTGTCCATCTCTTTGCCACCAATCTAGCCTTCAACCTTTTAATTGCTCCATTAGCTTTTTATTGATTTTATAGATTTGAAAAAAATGGTTTTGGTTTTATCACTCTTTTTCTCGCATATACTGGGAGTAACCTTAAAGGTTACGATAACATTGTTGAGAGAGAGAGAGAGAGAGAGAGGAGAAGAGTTAGGTTTAATTAAAACTAAAGCTAAAACAACATTGTTTTATTGATGGTTCTTTTTAATATTTATGTATATATATATATATATATATATATATATATACAAATAATAGTGGGTTGAGCTAGGGGTGGGGTATTATGCAAGTGGGCCTGGCCCAGCACGCCCCCTGCCCCGCATGGTGAGGCCAAGGTAGCTCATGCCACCGAAGCAAGGACCTGCAATCCACCCCTAGAAGCTAGAATAACTTAGAGAGTGACGCCTAGTCATTTAGAGTATTAGGATGTAGGACAATAGGAGTCTTTGTGTGAGTTGTATGCAATGAGAGTCACATGTATGGTAACGAGGGAGTTTCGCGTCTATAAATATCTATTTGTTGGTCTAGATTGCATTACTTCATCGAACTTCACAATCTTCTACTATGGCTATATTTTTCTTTTTAAGGTAAATCCATCTATTGATTCTTAGGATACGATTGGTTTAAGGGTGCAAATCGGTCGGTCCGGTCCAGTCTGGTGATGAATCAAACATTTTCGGTCCATCGTTTTCCTGGATCGGATCGGTAGCTATCGGTCGGTTCGATTCGGTCGGTCTGGCCTAATTATTTTTTTTTTATTATTTTAAAAAAATCAATTAATAAAAAAAATTTATTTAGAATATTAAATTAAAATTAAGTGACTTATTAATGTGGATTATGTAACTAACTCAATAAAAAAGTATTTTATATGGTTAATGATAATAAATTAGATGAAAATCACATTATTAATTTATATAATTAACTAATTGATATTATATATTAGTTAATTGATAGAATGTTAATAAGTATTAATAATATATTTAAACTTTTATATTGTTAATGATGATAGGTTAGATGAAAATTACATAATAAATTGTACAATTATTATATAAATAATATATATAAAATATATTTTTTATTTTTATTTTTCATTAGTTCCGGTCCAATCTGAGATGGAAAAATCCTGGACCGGGACCGAGACCAAACCGAAATGACCGGTCCAGACCGACCGTGTATCACTCCTAGTTTGGATTGTGAAATGAGTATTCTTATTTTAAATTCTATTTCTCAAGGAATACGAACAGATGGTTTTATTATCTTATTTAACGACAACCATTAGATTTTGGTAAGAATTAAACAAAATTCTTAAAATACCCCAGCTTCAAATTTTTATTTAAAAAAAAAAAAGCATCCAAATTATATTTGAAAAATAATAAATAATAAATAAAGGAACCTTTTCACGACGAACTCTTTGCTAAATTTTCAATGTCAGCTGGATTGAACCTTTCACGACGTCCTCGCACGTTCTAAACAAGAGCCAAAAGTTTGGTTTAGATTGAAGTGGTGACCCACTTTCCTATTTCTTTCTTTATGTTTCTGCAATATTATTCCATTTACATTATTGCAAAAGTTCCCTTTTAAAAGTTAGGGTTGACCACAAAAGAGTTGACTGCTAACATACATCATGCTTCCCAAAACTAATAATTGGGTGATGTTTCCTGTTTTCCTCTGTCTGGATAAGGTTTTTATCAGATAATTTTCCATATTTGTGTTTCATTGTCCTTTCTGCTCATCATATACTCTGATGGAGCATTCGGCTCGTGAAGTAAGCTTGAAATAATATCTACCATGTTTCTTCTACTTTAAATACACAAAATTTATTTGCATCAATAAGCCTGCTCATTGATTGACACGCTTTATTTTTTATCTTTTTATTTTTTTCCTTAGCAAATATATGGCATAGGGATGATGAGTAGAAGAACTCAATTAGTTTAGTATAAATAAAATAATATAAAACAACAGTGGTGTGCGGTGTAGGCAGTTGGATAGAAGGACTCTTTATATTATGACCTTTTTTTTTTTTTTTTTATGACTACAATGGGTCTTATTGTAATTCGTATGGTTTGTACACTATCTTGTACTTGTGAACTAGAACTTTTAGGAGTTTGAGTTTGGGGAGTTGCTAAATTTTGGGGGTTTGTTTGACCAAGCTAAGGTACAATTTAGGCTAAAAATCATTAAAAGGTTGTGGAAAATGTTATACATATTACAGCTAACATTTTTAAGCTCATAAACATACAAGTAAACTTCCTAGGATCATCCACTGCTTTTTTTTTTCTCCTCCTGGAAAAGTTTGTTGCAAAAGTTTGTGAAAAGAATAGTAGCTCAAGGAAAGCACTGGGACTAAGATATATCAGACCCATTTCTGGCCTTATTGTTCATTTCTCATGTTCTGTCTACATAAAGAACATCTTCAATCCAAGCTACAATGTTGAACGCTAGGCCTTCCAACACCCTTGAGTAGCTCTCTAATATTGCTTGCCCCACATCCTGCAAAAATCAGTTCCCTTCAAGTCTCAAATTTGTAATGAATCTCTTAAAAACATGCCAAGCTCATGTGAAATTAGAAACATACTATTCATCATCCTATGATATAGCATTAAAAGATTGTCAAGTGAGTGAAAATAACAAATAATTTTTCAATCATTTGATGCCGCGTTAAGAGATGATAATGAATAGAATTACTCAGTGAACTTACCCTATTGTACTGAATCTTGCTAGTGTCCAATGTTGTCTGTGATAGCTCAGGATACCTCTGTTTGAGGCAGAACAGTAAACTTTCAGCTCTCTCTGCTAGAACATGATTTTTGTCACTCCGGTCAGAGTCAGCCATGAGATCCTTTACCAGGTCCCAGGATGACTTTGAATGGCTCATACATGCTTTACGCCTCCATGTATACATAGAAGCTTCAACCCTGTCTGCAAGGTCAAGTGCTTCATGTTCGGATGTTATATTCAGACAGTCAAGAAGATGTTCTGGTGAGAATTTATCTCCGGTAGACATATAGCGGTAAATCGACTCTCCTAGACATGATTTTCCACTCTGATCAAAATGTTTGGGAGAAAATGAAGTCAGAACCAGGAAATTTTTTTATCACTGACACAACCATCTGAGAAAGTCCTAAGAACACTTTACTGTTTCATTGAACTTACATACTTGGGTGCCTGATGTTGTGACATGCATAAAATAAATATGCCCGGAACTACTCAAGTATTCCTAGCAATCAACGTAGTTGTCCCAAATTCATTCTTGCAGTTAATATGTTTCATCTTTATGTTCTCGAAAAATTTCCGTTTCTACTCTATTTGGAAAGTTCTGTCAAAGTTTTTATGTTAATTCCTAAATTAATCCGCCAACCATTTCCCAAACCCTGCAAAATTTCAGTGTACATATAATTTGGAAGATAAATCCATGGGACTCGTGGAGACTCGTAGTTTCAGAAACATAAGTTAATGTAGAACTGTTGGATCAACTATGAGGACTCACTTTTGGAAGAGTTGCCAAGAATGATTCTGGGATTTCCATCTCTGCAAGAATAGTACCGTTAATGGCCATGGCGGCCTTGTGAATTTGATTAGCACAGTCCCGTTTGTGTTTTAAGTGCTTCCTTGCCTTCTCAGAGAGGCCACCTGGAGGAACACATGGAATTGGCAACCACCATTTGTCTTCTTTCCGCTGAGAAACCCTTCGAAATGAGCCTGAACGAACTGAATTCCCCGACATGCTCCCCTGTTTCGCGTACCAGAACTCCGTATCTTCAAAACTATCCATTATTTCCTGCCATAGAAAATTTAATCCTTCATGAGCTATGGCCCCTGAGAGAAAAATGTGTTGTTTCTGTTAGAGAAAAGAATGAGTTTTTGCAAATGGAGCTTGTCTTACTATGAGCATCATGTCAAGCTTCTGCAATGCGGGAAGATTAATATAAATATCCGATCTTGGTGTACTTGCCATCATCTAAAATACATCATAACTTGCATCAGAAAGAGGTAAAAACAATTAAATTCCATCGAAGCATCAGATATGCATCAAAGAAATTTCACCTCCACAGTTGTCCCATCATCTAAATCTTTCAAGGTTGGGCTAAATTCCAATATGTAATCACACACAGATAGAAGACAATCCATTTCTCTTTTCCACAAAGCCTTCTTCTCAGGACTCAGAGGCTCTAACCTTAAGTTTTGGCCAAATACAGTTGCTGCAGAAGATCAAAGAGATGTAGAATTAGAGCATAATCACTTTTCATCAGAAATTAATCTGTAATAACTTAATTACCGTAGAGGTTTGTTATGGAATTTGAGATGGTCACAGCAGTGCAGACACCTTTCCCACCTCCAGACATGTCTTCACCCAACAGAAGTTTTGCAAATCTTTCCTTCATCAGTTCAAGCTCTGCCAAGATTTTTCACATAAATTAAGCAAAATTTTATTGCATTTTCATTTCTTTTCCCTTAAAAGACAAGAATTTTGCCTAAGCAAGACCATGCAAACTCACCTAAATCAGTAGATTCATGATCATCAAGTTTATCGTCCACAACTTGCCTGTGGGGCTTCATTGGTAGTCTGTTGAGGGATCTGGATTTGGCTACTGGCCAGGGGGAAGGAGAAGGTTCACTAGAAAAGCTGTTTCCGTCTGTAGGCTCTGAGAAGGCCGAGTCCTCAGAATTAGTCCTGCAGTATGCAAATGGACTCCCACTCATTGTAGAACGCCCTGGAGTTTCTGAAGTTGATAGATCATTTTGATCCACTGAAGAAACTGAAGGTTGATAACCCAGATCATAATCATCAGAATTCGACAAATTATCCATTCGAGTTTTGAAACTTATGCTCTAAATCGCTCAAACCTGCACGCAATCATGAAAGCCTCGCGGAATGGGTTAGTGGGCTCAAAGATTTCAGAACCTCATTATCACATTCAGACATAGGAACTTTGGTGGGACTCTGATTAAAAAGGCTGGACCCGGGAAATGTCTTAAAATTGTAGAACTTAGTAGTCTAAAAGCATGAATCTTTTCTTTTTCTTTTCTTGGAACAAAAAGCAAAAGAGGTTTCTGAGATGTAGCTATTGCTGTCAGGAGTCGTAAATAATTCACTACTGGATATGCAGCAAAAGCTTTCGTAATAAAGCAATGTTATGAAAAATTCCCTAGAGTACTTAGTAGTTCTAACAAAACTGAAACTTAAAAATTCAAAGACAACGGTTGGGAAAAGAAGCAACGGTCTAACATTCCTTCATGTTTACCTTTAATGGCAAGATTTGAATTTGAACTGTTGAAGCTAAGCTATCTGAAGAACGTTTGAAACAGTTCCCCCCTAATCGCATTCATCTTTATGCCTCTAAAACCTTTTTCTTTTCTAAAGATCACAACTTTCTTTCTTGCAACATACCCATATCGCCATAATCATAGAACTCGAACACAATTGGCCGTCTGATCGTGCAGTACTTGGCCTATTTCATCAAATGAGCTAGACCCAGTTGCAAAGAATGGCTGAATCTTTGCAAAAATATGTAGAGAAAGGACATGCAATATTGTATGACATGGTTGGACATCGATATATATATATATATATATATATAAATATATATGTGGGTCCCTTGTAATGCAATATGCAAGTATTGTGAAAACGTGAGCAATAATATTATTAATTGAAGAACATAATGAGTTTGAATTACACCATTGCCTAAAATTTTGTATTCCGGATTCCGATCTGATCCTAAAATCTTTGAAGTATTCTATTCATGTGTAGACTTTTTTGCCTAATCATTGTTTGTTTTCAAGTTAACGGTTGCACGTACACTATTACTGTGATTGACAATGTGGCAAAGGGAAAGTAAGATCACTAATTAATTTTGTCATTACCCACCAAATCATAATCAGTAGTTGTAATGGTTGTTAACTGAATCATGAAGATTATTGAATAATGCTGAGAATTGTACAAAATCATTCAAAATTTAGATTTATTCATTTTCTCTAAAATGAATGCGCGATATTTACACATTCTAATGTAATTTTACAGTCAAACAATCAGCTTGGTAATCACAAATATTTCAAGATGTATAACCAAGCAGGGCAGAACTAGTACTTGTGCTGGGACCCTCCAAATTTCAAATTTTTATTTTTTTATTTTTATGGTAAATTCCTTAGAAATTAACTTTGCCCCCTCAAATTTCTTTTTGAATTCCTCTCCTCCCCTCCCCAAAAATGAACTTTCTATTTCCGCCCATTTAACCAAGCTAGGCATTAAAATAAAAATGATCAAAACCAAACAAAAACCAATTAAACTGTCATGAAGAATAATCTGTCCAAGCATAAAACATATATACAGCTTAATTAGGTCTTTCCCACAATCGGATATAATAGTTAGGGGGTATTTTTCTAATCAAATGGAAGCATGCATGCATGCATGTTGATTCTTAGAAGCCTCAATCTGATGCGTGAATTTTGATGCTTTTGTTTTTTTTGGATTTTCCAGATTTCAAAGCATTCATGAAGATAAAGAACTTATAAATTGGAAATAATCATTATATAAAAAAAATAGTGTTATGCATGCATGCATGCAGATTATGAATAATCAATAATTATTCTTTAGGACTTAATTATTAAATGCATAAAACCCATGATGATGATGAGTTGTCAAAGGTTAATTGAACCTAAAATTAGAAGGACCCCAAAAAAAAAAAAAAAAAAAGGGGAAGAAGAAGAAGAAAAGAAGTACATGCCGGTGGTGGATCCCATGCAGTTGCATGCATGTTCAAGAAAGGTTGGTCGGAGGTTGTGAAATATTAATGCAATATTCACCCTTCAACCACATTTTGCTTAATTAATTATTCCCACAAAATAAATAATTTATTATTTGAAATTAATCATGTAGTCCCGATAATATAAATTAATGTTGTTTAGGCCGTATGAATAATATTCTTTGGCTTTTTTTTGGTCTTAAAGACGTGCATGGTGTGATAGACGTGCATCCCATTTCCCAGTTTTGAGTCCTTGTTAATCTTCGTGGGCTCTTGAATGGGTGACTTGAATTGAGGACTCTAATTAATTGATATATATATATATATATATATATATATATATATATATATATATTTAATTATATTGAGGTCAACTTTTCTGCATATAAAACAAATTCATACACGCATATAATATATATATATATATATATATATATATATATATATATATATATCTATCTTTTTACAGGTTTTGACCAAAGTTAAGGATATTGGTCATTCGGGTTTTGCCCAATTTCAAACGGATCCTTAGGGTACATTTTTTTTTCTTTTTTCAAATTTTAGATAACTGTTGTCTATTTTAGTTATTTTCTATTAATTTTTCGTTTTTTTCAATTTTTTTTATTTTTATTTTTATGAACGTGACATGTAGATCATTGGGATTTTCATTTCTTAAAACTATGATCTGTGTATTTTTTTTGTCATTATGAGATTGGTTTTGATGTGCCATTTTCATCTTATAATTAGCAAACGCTATACCAAACGACCACTTTGAAGTTTGAAATCCGGTAAACACTACAAGGACCACCATTTCAAACAATATAATCCTTGAATCAGTTTGAAATTGGGAGAAACTCTAGGATATATTTACCTAAAATAAAAAAGATAAAATGTTGAATATATCTAGGCTAAATCAAACTTGAAACATGATTGAAACTATTTGTAATTTCTAGCATGATTGAAACATGCCAATACCAACATTCAAAAGGCTTGATGATTTTTGTATGCATTAACCAATGTTAAAATATATTGATCTCGTGAATTTTCTCATCATTAATATTGCCCTTCAACATTACTGGTTTCTAGTTTAAATGGGCTGGTATCGTTGAACTCCTGGTGGTCTTTGGCATTGTCGGGCTGTAATCTATTGAATTTTGAGGATTGAGATTCCCTCTGGTCATCAATTCTACTTGATCGGTAGTCTAACTCCAAAAAGGATAGACACGACATGTGAGTCTGTTACGGGCCCGGGAGATTGAACAAGTGACAGGGGGATCAAGGGGATCATGCAGCGGGATCGTTCTTATGTGTCTTCCCTAATGTGCTAGAACAAGGTAAAGCAAAATGGGGGTTTGGGAGGAACCCGCTTCTGTCAAACCTAGGGTTTGAGAATAATTCTCTATATAATCTTTATTAAAAGGAACATTACATACTTCTTTATTCAATGGCAAGATAATTTAGTCAACCAAACTAAAGACTAATGAATGGACCTCCATATAAAGGCAACAAATGTATGATCAAAATAAATAGGTTCTGGTTGTAGTTGCCTCGCATGCAGCTTTCCTTAATAATTTGGAGCAACACTCATTCCCCCATCGAAACGTCTCTTGACCTCAAGTGAGAATTCTGGAAAGCATAATTTGATGGAGGCAGCATTTTCCCGCATAGCACCTACCGGATTGTTATTGCTCTAGTAGTCTGCCTTGGCATCTTTGCCCCTGTAAGCTAAAACAGCCTGAGGTTGAATTGGTGGGTGCATGGAAGGGGCTTCCACAAGTTCAGTGCTAATGGAAACGTTACTGCCCAGCTTTTGTTTGAGGAGGGACACTTGTAGGGCTATGTTTGAGCTGAGCTTGAGCAAGGATGTAATGTTCGAGCTCGACTAATTCACAATACTAGCGAGCTTGGGCTCAGCTCCTTTAAATAATAATAAAATAAAATAAATACAGATATGAAAATATAAGAAATTAATAATAAAATATGAAATTACATCATCAAGCCTTCAGGAGTCCATGACCTAAATATATTATGGCTATGGTACATTAAATGACATTGACATCCTCATCGAACAAGTAAATCAAAAAATGCTTTAAAACAATAAATTATGCAACTTGGTACATTAAACTTCAAAACAAAAAATGTGGAGTAAAGTCCTTAATCTTCATGAATGGAGCCAGAAATAGTTAGCAAATATCAAGTGTCCTGATTCAGCAATCTTAAAACCAACCTGCTACCCTACATACACTAATACACTAAAAAACATTAAGATTACTTTTAATCGCTTGCATGATTACTCTTAATGGATGTTTGACAGGAAGGCAGAATTTAATTGCCTCAACAATCAATGTCATATCTCTAATACAATATAAGAAATTTGAGAAATAAAATAAACCATCAAATATAGCATTAGCATCAAAGTCTATACATCTCACTGAGATTAAGAGAGCTTATCATAATTCATACAGTCTTGAATCCTGATACAATGTTACAAAATCCTAGCCTATATGACTTATTAACTGAGATATCATCAAAAAAAACTTTTATAAGTATCACTGAGATAACATCAGAGGACCGAGATAGCAAATTAGCAATATAACATCATACAATCTGTCAAGTGTATGAACCAGTAGGCAGTAGAACCAAAAAAGATGCATGCAAACTTTAGTATGACAGCAAGTATTTGCAGACTACAGTGTGATGACAGATACCAAACTTCAACAAAATCACCACGAAAGCAAGTCACCAAATTTCAACAAAATCAGCATGGCACAACATGTTACCAAACTTACCCAAAAGCACCATGACATCAAGTTACCAAAGTCGAACAAAATCACCATGACAACAAGTTACCAAATTTCAACAAAAGCACCACGACACAACAAATTACCAAACTTGGCCAAAATCATCCAACAAGCAAGTTACCAAAGTCGGACAAAATAATCATAACAGGCTGACAGCAAGTTACCAAACTTCAACAAAATCACCATGACACAGCAAATTACCAAAGTTGAACAAAATAATCATGACAGGTTGACAACAAGTTACCAAACTTCAACAAGATCAACATGACCCAACAAATTGTCAAACTTTCCCAAAATCATCCAACAATCAAGTTACCAAAGTTGAACAAAACAATCATACAGGCTGACAACAAGTTATCAAACTTTAACAAAATCACCATGGCATAGCAAATTACAAAACTTGCTCAAAATCATCCAACAAGCAAGTTACCAAAATTGAACAAAATAATCATGAAAGCCTGACAGCAAGTTACTAAACTTCAACAAAATTATCTTAACACCAACCTGCACATACTGATACACTAAAAAATATTAATCTAATTTTTAATCTCTTATATGATTACTCAAGTACTTTTAACTTAAAAAATATTGTTAAGGGATGCTTGACAGTAAAGCAAAATTTAATTTGCCATTTACAAGATTTAGAAAATTTGGATCGAGAGGAGTTAAAAATTACCTTAACTATCATATCATCCAACATAATCACCTTAATCCACCAAATTGTCCAAACATACAAAAGTAAATACAAGTTGTTGATTAAATAGTTTAGATTACACAATACAAACTGTTGAAATATTAGTTGAATTTGAATTTGAGTCTCTATGGCTATGGCAAGAAAATCTAAGTTTCTGATGAAACATCCTTCTATTGACAAGAAAAATATTAATTAGTATTTTTGTAAATAACTATCCAATAAGAGAATAAAATAGCAATTTAAAATTAAAATAAATGTAAGACTTACATAAATAGTTGACGATATTTTAAGCCCATATAATGCTCTAACCTAATTAGACCTACATAACAACATCTATACAGTTTCAGTTGACAATGAAGCTCGATAAGGATCAATAACTCTCCACCTGCACTGAATGTTGATTATGAACTAACTGTGATAATTGGTGTAGCTAATATATCTCGGGCCAATTTGAATAAAGTTCAAAACTTGAAACTATTTGCTTTCCACCATTCTAGGGCATCGAAACTTGCATTTGAACCCGTTTCATAGATTTTTTTATATATATATATATATATATATATAAATATACTCTTTTCTAAATAATTTTCCAGTTCTAATTTGATTGGTTGCATTGTATCAACACTTCTAACAAAAGATTTAAACAATGACTGGCCACTCTGCATGCTTCTCCCACCATTGGAGGAACTATTAGATAAGTTTATTCGAGTAATTTTTCTGCTCTCTATGTCTTTATAGTTGAATTGTATTATTTAACATACTCATCATACAACTCATGCAACACTTGAGAGACATGCTCAACATTCTTGAAATCTTCTGGCTCTTGATAAATTAAAGGAAAATAAAATTGGATCAGCACCATCTTGAATTTAGGGTCTAACATCGCAATAATTGCCATCAATAGATTACACTCCCCCCAATAGTTTTCAAACTTAGCACTTATTTTTCTTACCATTAACTTCATGTACTTATTCTCATCTCTAGACTTCTTACCCAAGATGTCCTTCATTCTCCATACTTTAAAAAGAAATATGTTTGCTGTTGGATAATCACTTCTGGATACAATAGTGGTTATTTCATTAAAAATATCAAGTAGTTGACAAATATTTTCTACTTGCCCTCAATCTTCAACACTTAGAACCCATTCAAAACTGTTATCCTTATCACCATATATGAGAAACACTTCTTTAAATTGAATTGCAGCATCCAACATTAAATATGTGTTGTTCCATTTTGTAAACACATCTTAAATCAGTTTCTTTGAGGGAAATTGCAACTGTTTTGTAATTTCATTGAATTGTTTTAACTCGCTCTCAAATGCTACTTGATATTTTATACCATCTCTCACACAATCAATGATCTTCCTAAGTCCATACTGCACAAGTAAATTAGTTATATGCACACAACAATGTACATGAAACATTGCCCACCAACAAAAAATGTTTTCTTCAAGCTAAAATCATCTTTCAAGATCCTAATGGCAACATCATTAGAACTTGCATTGTCAATAGTAATTGAACTAATTTTATTCTCAATTCCTCAATCTTGAAAACTCTTTTGTAAAACATCAGCAATAAGAAGGTCGGTATGTGGAGGTGACACATTACAAAAGTTCAACACACGCCTCTAGAGATGCTAATCAGTATCTATAAAATGACATGTTACTACCATATATGAAAGTTTTTGACGAGACCTACACATGTCAGTTGTGATATGAACTTTGTTAACATGTTTAAGCAAAGCCTTTAACTTTCTTTTTTCAGTCTCATAAGTTCTCTTGCATTCCTTCTTTGCAGCAACCCAAGATATTTTTTTCTAATATAGAGTATTTGCACTTATAAACTTATTAAATACCACATGCTCCATAAAAGAGAATGGATATTCATGGTAAAGTTTCATATGAGAGGCAAACTTTCGGACCTTATTACGATCATAGGTAAAGTTTGACACAGTGAAGCCACCATCTGGCTCCTTAGACTCAACTGCTAATAGGTCTGCTACCCGCATGGTGAGGGGCGGGGGGTACCCTTCCCCGCACCCTGCCCTGTACCATGCTAGGGTGGGGTTTTTTCCCCCGCCCCCCGCCCTCGGGGGGTGGGGGATGGGGAAAAAATCCCATCTGCCCCACCCTCTGCCTAGGCCAACACATTGGGTCTAAAAAAAATTTTTTAAAAATATTTTTTTAGACCTAAATTATAATAGAATTTAAATTTATAAATATAAAAAGAACTTAAACTCATTAGAGTTAGATTTTATATTGTCTTGGCCTCCTAGACCAACTTTTATATAGGAGGCCAATGCAACACAATAGTCATCCTTAAAAAATATATATTATATATATATATATGTAGAGTAGAGCGGGGGGCAGGGAGGGGCCCCCTGAGGGTCATCTCGCCCCCTGCCCCCGTATGGGCAAAGCGGGGTAGCCCGCCCGCCCATGCAGGGGCGAGACTAACGGGGGTGGGGTAGCAGGGCCCCGCTGCCCACCCCTAACTACTAAAACTTTATGTTTTTCTTAGACCCTATATATGGCAAACAAGTTAGCAAGTGTCTACGTAGTGTAGTTGTAGAACTCGATCGAGGTGCTTTTAACAAAGTTTAACACCACTTGCATTGAGGCTATTTAGCACCATCTCGTTTAATTTTGATAAAACCATTCCATACAACAAAAGTCATTTTTCTCTTTTTTCTTTCATAGGCTACCGTTTGCACTTCTGTTGGGCCCTCATTAAAGACTGTATTAGGGGCCTTGGTATTTGCAATGTCTCCATCATCATCAATATAGGCTCTACTAAGCAAATCCCAATGGAGTTTTCATTTTCATACTCCTCCACCGGATCAAGTTGGGTCCTTCTGTTGGGCCCAACTTCTGTTATACTTTTGACAAGTACAAAAGTATCTGCACTTCTATTGGGCCCTCATTCATACGATCATTCATTTGCTAAAATCAATAAATGCTAGCATAGAACCAGGCAAATTATCTTAATAAACTAAATTACAAATTAAAGTCAAACATATTTGACCCAATACTTGTCAAAATAGCCTTGCCTAGATGGCTCGAAGTGCCTTCAGAATTAAGGTTGAGACAATTGATACTAATTAAGTAAAACATGTTAAAGTCAAATAGATTTGCCTTGAACAGTTTCGTATACAACTTTGCCTTGATGGATCGATGTGCCTCCAAAAGCAAGGCTAATACGGTTGATACTAATCAAATAAAACATGTTAAAGTCAAACAGATTTGACTCAAATAGTTTCAGTATACAACTTTGCCTTGATGACTCGATATGCCTCCAGAAGCAAGACACCTCTAGAGTCTAAGATTATAATTTATAAACATAGAAGATTATAATTTATAAACATAAAAGATTATAATTTATAATAAACCAAAACATGCTAGGAGTTAGCATCATTCCATACTTGAAGCAAGAACATCAAGCAAGAACTAGATAGGATCAAATTAATCAACCAAAACATGTTAAAGAAAACATCATTTCATACTTAAAGCAAGAACTAGATATGATCAGATTAATCAAATTAAACATGCTAAACAAAGCATCATTCCATACTTGAAGTAAGAAACATGTTACCTCTATGGCTTTATATGCAGACATTATAAACAAATACAAGCTACAAAAATCGATTTGATATGCTACTTATCATGCAAAACTTAAACTGATTTGATTTGCTACTCATCAAAATAGTGCAAAACTTATTAAACATAGAACCAGATAGGATTAGATTAATCAATCCAAACATGTTCAACAAAGCATCATTCCATACTTGAAGTAAGAAACATTCAACCTCTATGGCTCTATGTGCGGACATTATAAACAAATACAGGCTACACAAACTGATTTGATATGCTACTTATCATATTAAACTCAAACTGATTTTATGTACTACTCATCAAAATAGAACAAGACTTATTAAACATAGAACTAGATAGGATCAGACTGATTTGATATGCTACTCATCAAAACATAGTAAGGACATAAACAAGTTACCAAACTGGATCAAATTCATCGACCCAAACATGTTAAACTCAAACTGATTTTATATTTTACTCATCAAAACAAAGAGTTGACTCTATGTGCCTTGATAAAAAATAATGTTTATATTGTACAAACCAAAATCAGTTAAAGCTCAGACTTATTTTAGACAATATCATCAATACAGAGCACCTCTAGGCTCTATGTGCAGAGATTATCAACAAACATAGGACATCCAGAAACTTCAAGCAAGAACATAAAATTGGAACCCTGTAGTTTATATTAATCAACTACAAATCTTCAGTCAACAATATACATACAAAAAAAAAAGCTGAATCAAGAAGGAGGAATAAATGAAACTCACTGCTCTATGGATTGAAATTCTTTGTTCACAAGGTTTTTTTCCCAAAATGTTTAGTATGAATAATAATAAGCTTGTGCAAGTAAAATATAATGCAAACAAAAGAGAGATCAAGGGCTGATAAGACCATTTTCTAACATTACAAACAAAAAAAAAAAGCATTTTTCATATTAATCATAGACTCATAGTGATAGATAGTCACAATCTCACAAAAGAATGCTAGGAGTCGTGACTGTTGATGTATGGCTGCACAGGAGCTACATACTCATCTAAGTCATCTTAGATGATTAGATCTAGAAGAAAACAATTTAGAAAGAGTTAGGAGAGAACTAGAGGTGATAGCTAGTTCCAAATCACAAGGAGTTCTCAAAAAATGCTTAGAAATCATAATCAAAGGCGATAAATGAACGATTCAATGAACAAGAGCACCAGAAACCAAAGAATCAAAGATTCAATTGGTTGGGACTCATAAATGCTTGCATTTAATGACTCATATGCCGAAGGCCTGACTGTCATCTCTAAGACTAAGATTGTAGTCACAGCTCCCTCAAAATACGACTGCTAGCTGCATTTGCTAAGGTTTCTTTCAGCCATCGAGATGGTATTGATCTCTCAACACTTACTCTCAGTCTCTAAGGTTTGATAAGTCGACGGCTGCAAGTCTTCAAGAACTACAAATTGCGTAAGGCTAGGGTTTTGAAATGCACTGAGACTCTGAGTCTTTGAGAGTGAAATGGTTGCAAGGCTGAGAGAGAGAAATGAGGATAGCATCATGTAAAATGCTAAAAGCTAGGGTTTCCTTCAAATTCTTTAAAGAAAATAAATGGCTGAGACAATATTTTATAGATCCAAGGGCTACCATTAGTCCATTATACAACACAATTACAAGGTATACTTTAAGTAACAAAAACATTAAATTGACACTTACACAATATATTAACATGTTACATAAGTTATAATAACACATATATATAAGAACCATATGGCGTAATTTGTAAATTTGTTATGTTATATATTTATGTTAGACTATAAATTATAATACTAATAATACTATATATTGATTAACACACCACCATCTAATACTACAATACTAATACTGTATATTAGTATAAAGTAATAAGTATATTAATTATATAAAGTTATAAGATTAATAACTAGTAACATTGACATATTGTAATAGTACTTACATAGAGTGATAGAAATAGAATCATAAGTGATAAGTTATAATTATAGTCTATAGGTAATATTATTATACTACTAGTCTACTGACAACTGCAAATAAGTTACATTGTGTATATGTAAGCAGTAAGCATAAATTTTTACATGACATTTGAATCTTTGATAAGATAAGTTATAGTTAATATTGCATTCATCATATATTCATAATAGAATTATATATGTATTCATAATAACTTCTAATGCTATATATCTATGATATATTATATATTATATACATAGTATTAGTATATGTAGTGGACTATAGTCTATAATTCTATAAGACTATAAGTAATAAGTCTATATACAAAATTATAATAAATATAATACAATATTAATATATATTGTATTATATGTATAAATATAAATGAGTCTAGCTTACGAGTCGAGTCGAGCTTTATACGAGTTTGTATTGTTTAATAATCGAGCCTAATTTTGTGTTTGCGAACAACCCATTCGAGTCAAATTCTCGAGCTTAATTGAGTTGAGTTCGAACTGCATATCAAGTAGCTTGTTCATTTTACAGCCCTAGACACATGGAAGACTAGATGGACATGCGAACCAATAGGAAGATCA
Organism: Cyclocarya paliurus; assembly: GCA_029856935.1. Classification (NCBI taxonomy): domain Eukaryota; kingdom Viridiplantae; phylum Streptophyta; class Magnoliopsida; order Fagales; family Juglandaceae; genus Cyclocarya; species Cyclocarya paliurus. The sequence continues at coordinate 25,500,771 of CM056952.1, forward strand.
ATGCGATATGCAACCTGCCCAATGCATTCTAGGAGGAGGAATGGACCATAGTAATGAGCAGCCAACTTCATATTGGTTCCTTTCTCCATAGTATTTTGTCGATATTGTTGTATACCACTTCGTATAGGGTTCAACATGTACTAGAGTGAACGCTAGTATTGTAAACATACTCAACCCAAGAAATTCATTTGACCCATGCAGAGGGAGTGAAGCTAGTTAAACATCGCAAATACATCTCGAAAGTACTGTTGACCACTTCGGTTTGTCAATCCATCTGAGGGTAGTAAGAGGAGTTAAAATTGAATTTGATACACTGTAGTTGAAAGAGCTCCTGCCAAAAATTGCTAGTGAAGATGGGGTCTTTGTCACGGACTATGGAAATAGGTCACCCATGCAATTTAAACGAATTGTAAAAAAAATAAAAAACTTGAGCCACCAATGCTGACGAGAACGGTCGTGTGAAGGGTACAAAATGGGCTAACTTAGACAAACTATCCACCACCACGTAAATCACAATTTCCTTAAGAGCTAGGAAGTCCGGTAATGAAATCCATGGAGATGTCTGTCCATACAATGATCGTAATAGGCAATGGTTGGAAAAGGCCAGAAGGCTTAGTGTGCTCACTCGAATGACGTTGGTAGGCATCCCAACCATGGATTAAGGCCCTAATATGAGACCTCACCCTCACCAATAAACGATTGTCTTATGTTGCTGCCGCATCTTATAAGATCCCTGATGGGTGCCCGAGTGGAACTCATTGATGATGGTTTGTGTCGACGGTGAATTAACTCTCAAGTAAATTTGATCCATGTGGAAGATAAGGCCTGATCTAAAGCTCTATGGTTTGATTGCCTCTTCAGTTTAGATATTTCTTACTAATGTTTGTAGCTCAAGATTAATCAGTACCTCCTCTCATATGGGTTCTATCCCAAGGGGAGGAAGCATGCTAAGTGCACAAACTTGAGACTCCTCTAAATGTCCTCCTCTCCCTTAGAGAGGTTGTCCCTTGCAAAATTTTCATAACCTTTTTTTACTCAATCACAAAGTTGTAGCCCATTAATTTGACCAACCATTTTTGTTTAGCAACAGTAACTATGGTTTAACCCAAAGGTACCGTAAACTCCTTTGGTTAGTTTGAATGGTAAATATGTTTCCCAAAAGGTATGGTCACTACTTTTAAATAGAGGCTGCTAATGCCATGATCTCTTTTTCATACATAGAGCGACTCAAATTCCTTCCTTGAAAGGCTTGGTTAAAATATGCAATGGGTCGTCCATCTTACATAAGCCGAAACAGGATGCATCACATTCCACCACAAATTGCCTAGTGAAATCAGGTAGGGCCATAAACAGACCAGTTGTCATAGCCTGCTTCAACTATTTAAAGGTGTTTTTCGCCCTTTCATTCCAACTGAACACATTCTTTTTAAGCAACTTTGTAAGAAGATTTGCAAATCTGGCCATAATTACAAATGAACTTTCAATAGTAGCCAGTTAACCTAAGAAACCCATGTAATGCCTTAATGGAGATCGACCTAGGCCATTTTGTCATTGCCAAGCCCTTTTCAGGATCCATAGACATGCTACATTTCGAGATGAAGTGCCTCAAATAGTTAATTTGGTCCTATCCAAACTGACACTTATCCATTCTCACATACAACTGGTTAGCTCGCAAGGTGTTTAAAGCAATCTTGAGGTGTGATAAATAATCCTCCTATGATCAGCTATGAACCAATATATCATCAAAAAATACCAACACATACCTTTGCAAGATGGACTTAAAGATATCACTCATAAGGGACTGGAACATTGAGATTGCGTTAGTGAGCCCGAACGGCATGATAAGGAACTCGTAATGCCCATATTGCATTCAAAATGTTATTTTTTCCACATCTTTGGCAGGCATCCTTATCTAACGATAGCCCGAGCTAAGATCCAATTTTGAGAATATTCTTACCCCATTCAATTTTTCCAACAACTCATCAATAATAGGTATCGAAAACTTGTCTTACACTGTGATTTGGTTGAGAGCTCTATAATCCACACAAAGACGCCAAGAGCCATCTCATTTCTTAATTAGCAAAACTGGTGAGGAATAGAGCTTCTACTGGGTCGTACCACCCCATATTGCAGCAAGCATGATATCAACTTCTCAATTTCCCCTTTTTGATAGTGCGGATATCGGTATGCCCTAATGTTAATAGGCCCAAAACCTGGTGCAAGGGAATTTGGTGGTTGCAGGACCAGTCAAGTGGAAGTCCAATTTATTCAAAAAAAAAAATCTTTGTAGTCCTGTGAAAATTGCAAAAGATGCGCAGGCATCGATGTAGGTCCTGCAGAATCAACGCCCAAGTTAATGGAAAAAATTGAGTTGTCAAGACCCTCTTGTGTGGTGGGTAACAACTAGTAAAGAAGACCACACTTTTTCTTACACAATTCCTTTGCCGCTACCCTATCTTCAACCACCCGTTGTGTTGATCCCCCAATCCCCCCTTGTGCTCAAAACTCATCATCAACTTAGCAAAATTCCATCATATAAGACCCATTGTGCATAACCACTGTGTGCCAAAAACGGCATCAAAACCCTCTAACGCCAGTGAAAAAAAAATAATGAATAGAGAGCCATGGAAAATGATACAAATTATGTCGCACCACCCTTTGCAATCCAACTTCTCCCCCATTTAACCATCACCTTCATCCTTTAGGCCCGTTGAAGGAACAATCCAATCTTATAAAAAAGGGAAGCACTCAAGAAGTTGTGGAAACTTCCAGAGTCAAGTAGACAGTGATCCCATGGCCTTGTATCACCTCTTGAATCCTCATGGTTTGTGGTTTTGTCATCCCAACAATTGCATGTATTGAAATCACTAGCTCATCCTAGAAGTCAACTTGTTCTCCTCTTTCACTCCCGTTGTCTAATTCTTCCCCTTTCGTGTACATTCCTTCAATTAGGAATAAATTTTTACAGTAATGACCAGGTGCAAAGCTCTCATCATAATTAAAACAAAGCCCATTTTCCCACCGTTCCTATAACTCACTAGTGTTGAGGTGTCGAGTGGGAGGTGTTTTTGCTCTAGACTAATTGGTTGATGGCAAAGGGTGCATCGATTCCATAGGTGTTTTCATTTGGCCTCAATAAGTATTGGTCTCTTCCAGTGTCGTGCTTCATAAAATTGGGATAGCCCGATTACATCAGTGATGGACATAGGACAAGCCACCTGCACATCTGTATGGATTGGTTCTTTGAGGCCACTAATATAACCTCACAGTTGATGGTTGGGTGTGAGCCCTTCAACTAGACTTAGAAGTTGTTCAAATGCAACTGGTAATCTCAAACTATTCCTGTCTATCGCAGCATGCTTAAGATGCCAAAATGATCCTCAAATATGGTTGGCCAGTAATGTATGTGAAGAGTCCCTCTTTTTAAGGCTTCCCAGGATGCAATTTCTTCACTATCTTTGGAGAGTTTGTACCACATATGCACCTCGCCCTCTAGGTGATACGCCGCCAATGGTAGTTGCTTGCCTTCCTCTATTTGTTAGTATTCAAAAAATTGTTTCACCCGATAAATCCAACTTGTTGGATTGTCCAAACCATTGTATTTAGGGAAATTTAGTTTGGCCAATTTGGGTATCACAGAGTTAGGGGCTCCATTGTGATTTCTTCCATCTCTATTTCTCAAGCCGAAACCTTCTCTGTCACCTGAACTTCTGCTAGCAAGGAAATCTACCTTTGCTCTATTCTCCTCAAACTTTTTAATGAGTCATTCTATGACACTTCCAAAATTCGTTATCTTTTGTTCTAGGCGCTCCACTTGAGGATCCGCCATGACTAGCTCTAATACTAGAATGTTACAGGCCCAGAAGATTGAATGAGTGACAAGGAGATTAAGGGAAAATGCAAAGAATCCAAAAGGAATTCTATCCGAAATTTTAGTTTCCATGTTTATATCAGTATTGTACATCATTAATTGAGATTCAAACAATAAAATCTGAGATATCCTAATTATAGCAAACAACTAATATTTGTATAGTTATTGAATTTGAGTTAATGATGCTAATTAACATAAAGTGTTCCTCTATTCCTTGTCATCCTCCCATTTAGCCAGTCTCTCTACATATCTTCTTATATAGAGTGCTCTACATACAAGTATGATAAAATCACATAAGGATTAGTACTTTTATGTGGGTCCAACCGTCCAAGGCAGCAAGCCATTCAACCACAAACTCTACAATCTCAATAATAGACCAATTTGTTAATCTACAACACCTAAGAAGAGCTCCCCAAATTCCTTCATTGGGCTCTGGCCACTGCCAATATTTTCTTACAAAATCAAGAGTTTCCTCTATAATTCCATGGCGACTGAGCAAATCCACCATGCAAACATAGTGAGGAAGTTTAGGAGTAATGCCATACTTAGGCTTGATCATAGAATGAAACCAGCTCCTACCTTCATATTCTAGCCGAGATTAACTTAGCTGACTCCTCGCCAAATTTAATGTATATTCGCAAAATTACTGTTCAAACTGAAACAAAACCCGAGAAACCATTGATCTTCGGTAAGTTTATGTTCTTCTGCTTGTAAGGAAGCCACAGCAGAATCCCAGATGATGGTTTCATTCGGTTCTAAACAAGAGAAATGCATGATCTTTATGAATATACATAACGCATTTTTTGAAGACCTACTCTAAATACACCCACGAACTATAGTCCTCTTAAAGATGTAAGAAAGGAGCACCTATAGTGGGCACCCCTTCACCTTCTCTTGCAGGTTATGAAATGGTTCTTACCCACTTCATGAGACTTGATGGCTAACCATTAAGGGCTAGCTAGGGGTTACGTCTAGAGGGGCTATTTACATAGTCCCTCTCCTCTTTAGATTACACGCTTGGATCAACAAGCCCTCTCTCTCAAATGGTTCTCTCTAGTCACGGCATCTAGACTGTGGAACATGCGAGTATTGCTCTGCTATTACCACGTAGCACACTCCACCATCGATGTGAATATCATAGAGGAACAACGACGCTGGAGAATCCGTAGAACAACCGCACTAAATCCAAGATATTTCCTCTGAGGTAATATCGTTTCCACTATCTCTTTTGATCTAGTTTTTCTAACATTGGTATTAGAGCCCAATTGGTTGTTCCCAATTTTTATTTTTTTGACGTGCGATTTGTAATTTCATTTACTGAAATATTTATGCATGATGAGAATTTTTTGACCAACGAGATGGCTGCCGTTACGGTGGTAGCGCCACTATGGAATGGCTGCAACCACCCACTCGAATCAACAAGGACCCGTGCACGTGAAGTCCAGATGATCTAGATGCTGCTCCATGTGATCCAGGTGCTGCTAGCACCGCAGGAGGCAGCGGCACGCATCGAATGGATGTTGCGTCATGTTCACTGCTTCGGTGGTGGAATGACCACAGGTGATGGCTTCCCATTATGCCATTGTTGAGCAATTGCACCTCTGCGCAAGTGGGCAGTCAGATCTGCTTAACCTGGAGGTGCGATGAGCACCTAGTTGCGACTAGAACTGTCATCCAGGGTAAGGCTCATGGTGCGATGCACACCCATGCCTCGCTGACCTTGTCAAGAGTTTAATAAACTGGAAATGGAAAGTATGGAGAGCAGAGAAATATTCACGTAGGTTATCTTAAATGAATTGTATTGAAATGAATCGAGTACTTTGATCATTGTATTTACACCTATTTATACTGAAAATGAAGATAACAGAAAATAACTAACTAATGTGTATTGTCTATTTTAGCCTTGATCTTTTCTTCTTTGGACTTTAATTCCATGTTCTCTATATGCGATACTATACTCCAACACCCCCCCTAAAGATGAACATGAATATTGACAATGTTCATCTTGCGGAGAGTGTGATGAAAAGGAAGTGAACCCAGTGGCTTGGTGAGTATATCTGCCAACTGTAATCGAGAGGGAATGTAAAATAGCTTGATAAGCTTTTCTTGCAATTTCTCTTGAACCAAGTGATAGTCAATTTGTATGTGCTTAGTTCATTCATGCTGAACTGGGTTGGTGGCAATAGATATTGCTGATTTGCTATCTGTGTATAGAGTTGTGGGATGTTGATGATCAATCTGCAAGTCCTGCAATGCATAGACTAACCATTGCACCTCACATGTTGTAGCTGCAAGAACCCGATATTCTGCCTCAGCAGATGATCGACTAATTGTGGCCTACTTTTTGGACTTCCATGAAATTAGAGAATTGCTCAAAAATATTGCAAAACCTATTATGCTTCTCCTGGTGTCGATACAGCCTGCCCAGTCACTGTCTGAGAAGGCTTTTAATTGAAGTTTTGATGATGATGAGAAAAACAAACTCTGCCCTAGTGTAGCTTTCAGATACCTTAGTACCCTCATTGCTACTTGGTGATGGCTGATAGCTGGTTTTGCTAGAAATTGACTTAGCACTTGGACAGAATAGGCAAGATCTGGTCTGGTAATTGTCAAGTACAACAATCTACCAACCAATCTCCTATACTCTGATGGATCTTCATAAAGCTCTAGATCATCAGCAGTTAGCTTGAAATGCAGTAGGTTTGGATCCAATGTTACCAGTGTCTTGTAATATATCCAAGATATATTTGCATTGGCAGAGTGAAATGCCAGATTTAGATCTTGTTATTTCTAGACCAAGAAAGTATTTCAATGGTCCCAAGTCTTTAATTGTAAACTGATCGCGTAAGAATTTATTCAAAGCTGAATCTATTCCAAATCATCACTTGCTAGCAGCACATCATCAACATAAACAAGTAGTGCCATAAAAGATGTTGCTGACTTCTTGATAAACAATGAGCAATCAGATTTCCCTTGAGTGAAACCATAAGTGATGAGAGAATTAGACAATTTTTTAAACTACTGTCTAGATGCCTGTTTAAGGCCATAAAGACTTTTTAAAAGTCTACAAACTTGGCTGTTATGACTAGGCAGTCTAGGAGGTAAGTCCATGTAAACCTCTTCATGTAATTCACCATGTAAAAAGGTATTATTTACATCTAATTGGTGAATGTGCCAATTTTTAATTGCAGCAAAAGCAAGGAGAAGTCGAATGGAAGTAATCTTAGCAACATGTGAGAAGGTGTCAAAGAAGTCTAACCCTTCTTGTTGAGTATACCCTTTTGCCACTAGTCTTGCTTTATGTCTCTCTATAGTACCATTAGATTTGTATTTGATTCTAAATACCCATTTACAACCAACTATTTGTTTATGTCTAGGTAAAGTAACAAGCTCCCATGTTTTATTTAACTCTAAAACATCTATTTCATTTTTCATAGCTTGTTGCCATTTTGGAAATTGGGCAACGTGTTTATATGTTTTGGGTTCAGATGAGTTTGTTATGGAAGCAAGGAAGGCTTTATGAGAAGATGATAATCTACTGGCAGAAAGAAAAGGAGAAATAGGATAGAAATTACCTTTAATAGAACCATCATTAGAAGAAGTTGAAGGGGCTACATTTGAGATAACTTGATTGCAATAGTAATCCTGCAAAAGAATAGATGGTTTTCTAATTCGAGTTGATTTTCTAAGTTGTGGTAGATCATTGGAAATGGAATTATTCTAAGATATAGGAACATCTTGATTAGTGTTTGAAGGGAGATTATGATCATGGGAAGATGATGATATAGACTTATTAGGAATAGCAGTAGAATTGGTGGAAAAATGATAGCTGTTTTCTGATGGTAGGAATAGGAAAGTATGACTTTGTGGATTAGAAGGTATATCTGTGAAAGGAAGAATATTTTCATGGAATATAACATTCCTAGAAATGAATATTTTATTAGTATTGAGATCCATTACTTTGTAACCCTTTACATCAGAGGGGTACCCGAGGAATATACATTTGACAGCTTTAGGATCAAATTTATGTTTGTGATTTTGAAGTGTAGAAGCAAAGCAAAGACAACCAAACACCTTTAAATGAGATAGTTTACGTGTTTTATTAAAAAGCATTTCATATAAAGTTTTGTTTTCAAGAAGAGGGGTAGGTATTCTATTAATGATATGAGCTGCTGTGAGAACACAACCACTCCAAAAAGATAGTGGGATGTTTGCTTGAAACATTAGTGCTCGAGCTGTATTAAGTAAATGTTGATGCTTTCTTTCAACTGTTCCATTTTGCTATGGGGTTTCTACACAACTTTGTTTATGTAAGATTCTATTTTCACTATAAAAATCTGTGAGAAAAAATTCAGGTCCATTATCTGACCTTATGGTTTTGACAGCATTATTAAATTGAGTTTTTACTATTATATAAAATGTTTTGAGTAGAAATGGAACTTCAGATTTAGCCTTAAGCATGTAAACCCAAGTGCAACGTGTGAAGTCATCAACAATTGTTAAGAAGTATCTATAACCCGAATAAGAAATTGTGGCAAATGGACCTCATACATCACAATGAACCAAACCAAAAATTTTATTAGATTTTGTATGTGATATAGGGAAAGGTGACCTTCTTTGCTTTGCCAAAGGACATATATCACATATTTTTTGACAATCCATAGAGATAGAAGAATCTAAGTGTTTGAGAGAAGAAAGTCTAGAAAAAGATACATGGCCTAATCTGTAGTGCCATAGATCTAAGGATTTTTTAGAAGTAGCAGAAAAATGAACTGAATTGGACTTAAAAGCTGTGCAGGAAAGTTCAAAATGATATAATCCTTGTTTCTCAAATGCAATCCCAATCATCCTCCTCTCTGATTGGTCCTACAAAAGACAATGAGTTCCAAAGAAAGATAAAGAAAGACTAGACTATTGGGTTAGTTTAGAAATAGATAAAAGATTAAAAGAGAATGAGGGTACACACAAGACATTTTGTAGAAAAAGATTATAGAAAATGCAAATTGTGCTAATGTGTGTAGCTGGTATAATCTGTCCATTGGGTAGATTTATGGATGTAGTGATTAGTTTGGGAGGAAAACAATAGAAGTGTGGTGAACAGATCATGTGATCTATTGCACCAGTATCTAATATCCAAGAATGAGTTGGTATAGTAGAAATAGAATTGCAAAAAGAATTATCAAAAAATTGGGCAGAACTAACAAGGTTGCAAGCTAAAATATTCTTAGTATTTGAAGAAGGCTGAGAAGATTGTGAGGGATTGGCAAGAGCTAAAAGTTTATTAAATTCTTCAGAGGTTAAAGAAACCATGTGAGACTCATCCTTATTTGGATCACAGACTTCATTGGTTGAAATGGCAGCATGAGCAGCATAATAGTTTCTCTTTCCTTTTGGTCCAGTCCAGCCAGAAGGATAACCATGAAGTTGGAAGCACTTGTCAATAGTGTGTCCATTATACCCACAATGTGTACAATGGAGTGAAGACTTCTTGGCCCTTTCTTTTGAGAACTTGCATTGGTTTGCTGCTGGAGTAGAGAATTGCTTTACCATCAGTGCATGAGTTTCAATTGAAATTGAGTTGGTCAGTTGCCTTTGGCTCTCTTTTTGAAGTAATAAAGAAAAAACCTTTGCCATAGTTGGCAATGGTATGGCAAGAAAGAATTGACTTCTAATAGATGCATAGGACTTGTTTAAACCAACAAGGAATTTTAGAACATAATTTGACTGCTGCCTTTGTAACAGAAAAGGAAAGATATCACATGTACAACTTGACATTTTTCCACAAGTGCAAGTTGGGAAAGGACGAAAACTAACATATTCATGCCATAATGCTTTGAAGGCACTAAAATATTCAGTAATGGATGAAGAGCCTTGGTTTATACAACTCAAAGATTTTTCAAGATGGAAAACTCTTGGTCCATCACTTCTTAAGTATCTTGTCTTCAGTTCATTCCAAAGATCAAGAGTTGAATTAACATATAACAAGCTATTTCAAATATCTTTAGAAATTGAGTTTATCAACAAGAAAGTACCAAATTATTGGCCCTCATCCATGTTGTGTGAAGAACTGACTAAGAAAGGTGTGGAGGTCGAATTGAGCCATCAATGAATCCTACTTTATTCTTGATAGATAAAGCAAATGTGATCGAGCAGCTCCAAGCAACATAATTATCACCACTAAAAATCTCTGAGATAAGAAGAGCACCAGGGTTATCACTTGGATGTAGATAATATGGACTTGATGAATTATCTGATGGATTATTTGGTGGAATTGAATTGGCAGAATCATTAGAGCTAATAGAAGCCATTTCAAGAAAAACAATAAGAGTAGAAAATCGAAAGAGCAGAAGAATCACTACAAGAAATCAATGTAGTGCAGAAAATCTTGAAGAAACAATAGGGAAAAATCAATTTCCAGTAAGGAATTGAAGAAAATGAGTTGCGGAATGTTTACTAATTTGATACCATGCCAAGAGTTTAATAAACTAGAAATGGAAAGTATGGAGAGCAGAGAAGTATTCACGTAGGCTATCTGAAAGGAATTGTATTGAAATGAATCAAGTACTTTGATCATTGTATTTACATCTATTTATACTGAAAATGAAGATAACAGAAAATAACTAACTAATGTGTATTGTCTATTTTAGCCTTGAGCTTTTCTTCTTTGGACTTTAATTCCATGTTCTCTATATGCGATGCTATACTCCAACAGACCTACGAGCACTAGTCTAACACAGTGCTGCACTGGTTGTTGGGCAATGAGAAGCACCACTCATGGTACTACGCTGACGGAGATGTTGCGCACCAACTGTGGTGATGTTCGACAAGCAGCTCTGCACTAGGTGCTGCGTGACAAGCAAAGCTGTAACACCACATTGCATCGTGCACCATCGGTACAACCACCTGCACTGGGGTGCAGCACTCACCCATGCTGAAGACACAGTGTGTTGCACCGTGTTTAGCTAAGGGCTGCATGCACCATAGAGAGCATCACATGCCTTCAAAAAATTCGTTGTCCTCAGCTGCGTACAGAGCACAGAAACTCCATTTTTTTTAACGCTGCGCAGAGAGGCAACACAGGTGCAACGATGCACCTTGTGTTGCGCTAAGCTGCGGACAGTGGCGCTGAAAGGGTAGCGCTGACCAAAGTGGTGCACATCCATGGCGGCGCGCCGCTTCTAACTACCAAGATGTGGCGGTCATTTAGACAGGGCAGCCGCAAGCCGCTGTCTTCCATGGTGGGTAGAGCTCCGTGGAGTTAAAGAGAGGGTGCCGGCAGTTACAAGTTGATGATCCATGTTTTTAATTTTTCTTCCATTTCAAGAACAGTAACGTGTGCTTGAGGAAGAAGATGAAAAGGCACTGTGGATTATTTGTGTTTGAAAGCATATGGAGCCAGGGCTTGTTTTTAAATCATTTTCGGTTTTTTGATGAATTTGGGTTGTGGGCTATAAAACAAATGGATTGTTTTTTAATAAATCAAGCTTTTCGGCCAGGCCATGTATTTTGTTTCAACAAAACAAAAAAAAATTTAGTTTGGTTTAAATTATCTTTGGGCTGAGAACCTATTTTAGGCTTATACTGTTTTGGGCCATCATTTTTAAAAAAGTCCAGCCCGTATCATATCCTGTTAAGAGTATGAGCTTGGGTTGGGTTGTGAGCCCAACACGCACAAGCACACTTTGCAGCTGGGCGCCCAAGGGAGTGTGGCCCATTGGCTGTCTAAGAACAGTGACTTTTGACAAAATGCTTGGGGTGGTGTTTTGAACCCAAGACCTCCCACAATTAACTCAATCATTTGGGCTAGAGCTTATTATTGGTAAGTTTGCTTATTTTATTTAATTTATTCAGTATGTTATTGTGGCATAAAATTTTTTTTTTTTGAAATATTTTTGCATGTGATTATGGTTATTAAATACATGCTTGCCATGATATTATTTTTGTCACATTTGTACATGTATTATGTTTACATGTCAAAGTATGAGCTTATTTTATCACTTGTATTGTTAGGTTATTTTTTAAGAATTAGTCTTCAATTTTTTAGAATGTGATAAACTAGAGGATTAAGTAGCCCAAGTTTAATTAGTCCATGCTTATAATTGGCTCAAATTGATTTCTTCGATCTAGGAAGAAATTATTTTTCATGTGATTGACTCAGTAGATTGCTTAACCTAGTGGGATTATGGTTGAGAGTCATTTGAAATTAATCTCCTATATGATATAAATTTGCGCAAAAATTAAGTTAAAAATTAATAATTAGGCATTGAGGAATAAGAGATGATCAAGAAGTTTAGCGATTTTTCGATCTTGCAACATGTATTAATTATTTTTGCTCTGACTTAGATTAACGCGGAAAATTTCTTATTTGTGTGCAATTATATGTGCATAGGTTAGTAACTTTGAGATAACCAAGAATAAGGCCTAGAGATTATGTATGCGACTTAGTTGTCACATTAATCTCCTCCATGAGCAAGTAGTTGGAAATGAATAAAGATTATTATTAGATAGTCTTATATCATCATTATTGTGAAACCTCTGAAAGGTCTAGAATAAAATTGGAAGTGCGCGTGAGACGCATGCACTACAATTTTTCATAGAAGTTGATAAGATCAACTGTTAGATAGCTAAACCACTATTTTGCCTTTAAATCTTGTGGGTAATAATAGAAGTTGCGTGCTGTTTTTGTAACGTAAAAATTAATTGCTCCTATATTTAAGGTTGAGCATTATAATCTTTAAGCAACTTAGATTAACTCACAGATAAGCACATATCCTCTCTCCTTGCTAGTATGTCTGACAAGTAAGGACAATAAAATTTGAGTGTGCAAGAGTGTTGAGGACATTCTTGATTGGCACATTTATTTTTTAAAGATTTTATTAGTACACTTATATGTAGTATTAGCACTGGTAATCTTGCTCAAGTTTTATTCCTCTATAGCAAGAACAAATAGGTTCTTACAGATATAGCACATTGTGGAGGAAAAGAGTGCGGCCACCCCGCAAGTCCAGCTTGTAGGTACCAAGTCCCAGTACCTCCACGCTAGCTCCATTCCCCACCTTGATATCACGGCTCCCAGCTAGAATCCAATGATACTCCACAAATCTGACTCTGTCTCGCTCTATGTTTTCGGTCGCTCCTGAATCAACAGTCCACACAGGATAAGAGTAAGCAACCATCACTTGGCTAGCTACAAAAATAATGCGAGAAAAGTCAGAGTGTACCTTCTTCAACTCAGTGCAATCATGAGCGAAATGGTCATTCTTTTCACAGTTGAAGCACTCAAATTTTGACTTGTTCTTCCCGTGCTTGCCCCTCTTGCTGCGCTGAGAAGTACCTGACACCTTTTTAATTTGTCCAGCAGCTACCCCATTCTTGGACTTCTTGCATTTAGGCCTTGATGCCTTGCGTGAACCAGAATTAGCCACATAGGCCATATGATTGGGCTTAGCAGCCTCTAGGCGCTCAGCCTCCAATTCCAAGTGACACGAGACATCATCAAAGTCTTTGATATTCCCGTTATGCGTCAGGTTCTGGCTCATATTCTCCCAAGAATTCGGTAGTGATCTTATCACTGCCTAGACTTGCTTTTCATCTATTAGGTTGTTTCGTGCCGACTTAAGTTCACGGATCATGGTCGACATAGCCCTAAGATGCTACTTCATCGTGTGGTCAGAGTGCATCTTATAAGAGTCAAACCTCATGGTTAATCCACGCAACCTAGTGGCTGAAGTTTCACCAAACTTCAACTTCAAAGCCTTCCACATGCTTTGGGCAATGTCATAGATCTCGAACTCACACATTAGATCATTGTGCATGCTGCTTAACATTATATGATAATATGTTAAAATGTGCCGTGGAGGCATAGGATGCTGGGTGTGAAGCTTGAAAAATAGAAGACTTTCTCGTTAATGAGATCCCTCTCATTTATTTAGAAGAGTCAAAGAGAAAAAGCAATTATGAACATTTTCTATGTGAAAATTCGTAGACGTGCACACTAAGGCCATGTGATAATAAAAATATTATTTCATCATATAAATACGATTCCAAATTTTTTTAAGGAAAATATTTTTTTCAATTAAAATATATATTTGTTTTTCAAAATTGAAATCGTATGAGTTATATGATGAGAATAATTATCTCGCAGTTCAATGACTTGTTGAGAATGGAGTTAATAAATTATGGCGCAAAACAGCTTTTATATCACACTTGGGTTGATGTAATATGGTGTTGCGGCCTTAATTCTAATTTGTCGTCCTTAGATCGAGTTCATTTGCCTCTGAGAAAGGCTAAATGAATATCTTGTGCAAACATGAATTCTATCTAAAGGATCTAAGTTTGATCATTTTTTGGTTGAGTTAAGAAAATTACTCGTATTTTCGGCGAGGGTGGGGAATTGTGTATTTTTGTAAACACTTATTTTTTAAAGAACGTTTCATTATGTTTCATTCCACATTACGTTTTATTCTACACTACCTTAATTTTTTCAAATTTTTTTTTTATAAAAGATCGGCAAAAATAGTGGAAATAATTTAACAATTAGTGTGAGTATACATTTGAGTGATGGTGTACCACTAGTGATAGTGACTCTCAAAAGTTATAGAATATAAAGATCCTCATAAATAGCATGGAAGCAATATATCAATATTATCTCGTCGTTTAGAGACTAGAAGAAAATATTTGTAATATGGCTCCGCTAAAGGTATTGAATTCACATAGTAGGAATCCCAACATAGAATTTTAGATTCACTTCACTTATATGATCCAACTTGGGGTTGTTGATATAATTGATAAAGGAAAAGTAGAGTTGATAGAGGTATAGATCCATTTCTTGGCACTAATTGAGTTGTATTTAGATATCTATTGATCGCATATTTATTGAAACTTTTCTTGAATGTATTAAATAGCTGATTCTCATAGGAGAATTAGATGGTTAACTTTTGTGATATTTAGGCATGAAGTACTTTGAACGCATGATTGTTGCTAGTACTATTTTGGTATAGAAAGCGAATGAATGTTGCTGGTGTTGTTTACATGTGCCCTAAACAAACCATCTATTCAAAGATACCCAATGTACTTAGTCATTTTTTTTTATTAAACAACCTATTGAATAAAATGGGTTCTTTGAACGCTATTAACAATATTAGAAAAGTGTCATCATAAGAAATATTGCGAACTAGTTATCTTAGATAATTAATTGTCACCTAATAAGAGGTTTTCCATTTTACGAGGTAATGGACATGGGTTTGTGAAAAGTAGCTAAAACTTCATGTCGTGTGAGACTGTGTATACAAAAAACAGTTTCTAGGAGCTCTTGTTCAAAATCTATAGACAATTAATGAGATGGAAAATACTAAAGAATCTGGTTTTGCCTATACTATTTAGTGTTTCCATTATGGTTTGCTCATGGGAGTTAGAGGTTAAAATTTTGTTAGAGGGTAAATATAGCTTACTTGCTTAAGTGAGTTTGTGATGAGATTGTCATTAAAAGTAATGACTAGACTATTATGATTGTCTTTGGGGGCAAAGGCCCTAATCGCTTTACCCTTAATGAAAAATAAATAATGGTTATCTCACATACTTTTGTTGAGTACAAAAGATTCATAAGAAACCCTGAAGTCGCAAATTGAGTTTGCTGAATGACATTTGAGGTCATCTTGTAGATTCTTAAAAGTCGCATTTGGACTTACTGACTAGAATCTAATGTTTAAAATTATAAGTTTGACCTCAATAAGATTCACGATGAATCGTCGCTGACTTCATAGTTGTGCAAATAACTTTTATTTGTAAAAATAGAGTCTCTTGGTAGGAGCATGTTTTGAAAAGTTACTACACATTAGAATCCGTATGGAGAGAAATGATCATTAAACACCACTTGAGAGCTGTGGATAATTTGTAGTTGACCATATGATTTCTCTCAACCTGATGATATTGCTCGTTGTGCACATGATATTGGTTGTTCTATGATCATGTGGCATAATTGGAAGCATATTTTTTGATAAACACATACATTCATCATAAATTTACGAGTTATGGTAAAAAAGGTATATCGACAGGCTTAGATCGGCTCACTCACACGAGAGATCGCTTTTGGCGCTACAAAAGGGTAGCAAGCAAAGATGAGACAATGTGTTACTTGGTACTTATCCAGAGAGGGATAAGTTGTAAGACACAAAAGATATGTCGCCTTAATGGGAGCTAAGATGAGGTCCATCTTGTTTAAAAGGGACTATGCATGGTTACCCACAATTCATGTAGCCTGTAATTTAGTCAGATGCGAGAACCTCTTTGGCGCTTCGAATAACGAGCAAATTGAGGGACTCGGGTTAGGCGCTGAGATAACGACTAGATTAAGATCTGTACGGTGAATTGAAATTAGATATACACTCTTTATTAGGAAAGAGAACTTCACCGTTGCATGTATTTCATACTACATGTGGTTTTGCGACCAACATTAGAGGTGAGTGAATGATTCCATGCTTCCTCACTGTGTGAGTCCTGTAGGTCATAATTGATGACCTTAATTTATGTATGCCCTTAGGAGACCTTTGACTATGTCACGAGGTTGATGTTTTAGTGTCTGCTACTTTGGCATGTTATCTATGGCCATGAATGATGCGGTTTAAAGAGGCATTGCTGGGAAAGCAACTGGACTAAAACTAAATGTCATGAGCACGAAGGGAAGACTATTTGGTAATACATCGATATTGGTGTGTACTCACTACCGGCAAGTTATGTTGCTTCTTGGGAGTTGCAATATAGCTATGAGTACATCATATTTTATGGAGATTGAGCATTGCTCTGAGTCATGCAGACTCGAGAGGGATTAGGGATGCTTAATCTGATGTGACCAAATGAGTCGAAGTATAATGAGACACTTTTAGGGATGTTGCTATGCTGGTATTTTCTAGACGAGATTTGGTATAGTGTTCCCTTTTTTTTTTTTACAACTGTGCTCGATGGTCGCACGGCCTATTTGCCAGTATGAACAAGATTGAGAACAAATTGAGAGATGCAGACCTGAGGTCTTGCCCACTATATGTGAGTGAGAGATGTAAGAAAAGAGCATCCATAATAGGCACCCCTTCACCTTTTCTTGGAGGTTATGAAGTGGTTCTTAAACCACTTCATGAGGCTTGATGGCTGGCCATTAAGGGCCAGCTGGGGGTTACGTCTAGAGGGGCTATTTACATAATCCCTCTCCTCTTTAGATTACACACTTGGATCAACAAGCTCTCTCTCTCTCAGATGGTTCTCTCTAGTCACGGCATCTGAGCTGTGGAACGTGTGAGTATTGCTCTAGTATTACCACGTAGCACACTCCACCATTGATGTAAAGATCGTGGACGACCAACGACGCTGGAGAATCTGTAGAACAACCGCACTAAATCCAAGATATTTCCTATGAGGTAATATCGTTTCTGCAGTGCATTCTGATCTAGTTTTTCTAACAGATATCATGATGTCCTTCTTCACCAAATGTCTTTGCTAACTCGGATTATTGCCTCAAGATTCCTACATTTTGTATACACATCGACAAGCTCGCAAGTTCTGAATATTTTTTAGACTAATGTATTTCTCATTGAAAACTAATGTATTTCTTCCCTATAGACAAAACACCAAGATCAGCACAGGCAGGGAGAGGGCCTACAATCCTCAAATTATTTGGCTGCACACCATGACATTGCATATCCCTGTAAAACTTCAACGCCCCAAAGTACTGCCCATTTCTCCCGCATGCTGAAACCTATCCTTCTAAGTTCTAACTCAACCCCTTTTTTCTCTCTTTTTTTTATTTATTTATTATCCCCAATGAATTAACTATCCTCCCAATCCAATGCAGAAACAGCCCGTATGACGCTTAATAGCGCCACATCGTTTGGGTTTTTTTCATTTTGAAGCATATCTTGAACAGCCCAACAGTTGCATTTGGCTGGTTTTTAGTCACCAAACCAGATATAAATCTTAGATATCCAAGTAGTTAATTATATCCTCGGTTTTGAGCGTAGAACTCATCTGGTTTTTCGTAACATGCATCTTTAATTTATTGTGGAAAGAACTATAACTTAAAGACATAAAAAAATTGAACTTTTTTTTTTTTTTTAAGAAGAGGACGGTACCCCAATTTTATTGATAACCCTCACTTGTGGCGGAGGAAAACCGTGGTTACAAACAGACACCTGGGGCTACAAATACCCAAAAAAGACCCAAACCCAGGAATCAAAAACACTAAAAATTATAAATCCACAATACAACGGTAAAATCAAATAAAAAAACCAAAACAAACCTAGAAACAAAGGCCATATAACCTACAAACACAATGTTAACACCTGCAAGAAAAAAAATTAATAGCAAAAACAAACAGAACAGGTGAGCAGAACGCAAGAGAAAAGACATAAAAAATCAACAACGAATCGAAGGAAAACCCAGCTTGTCCAATCTGATAATGCCTCTCAACATTCTCGGCACTTCCCCAAATCCTTGCCATTCCATCTGCTGACCTGTCACGCCATACTTAGCTAGCCAATCAGCAGCTTTGTTTCCCTCTCTGAAAATATGACGAATTGAGCAAACCCTAGCATCCAAAAGACCTAGAAGCTCCTCCCAGAAGTCTTCCATAAAAAAATTGAACTATAACTTAAGAGCATATAAAAATCTTCTCAAACAAACGTAGCTGTGTGTAATTTTTGTGAACGTTTTCAGTTCATTCGGAGAAAGATAGCCTCGTTTGGATATAGAAATGGTTTCAATCTCATCGTATTATTACAACTTTTAAAAATTTTAACACAAAATATAATAAATAATTTAACTTTTTTAAATCTTAAAATAATAAAAATATTAAAAAATAATATTTTATTTTACTTTTAATTTTCATCTCATCTTACTATCCAAACAAGACCTAAGCACTGATTTGGATAATGAAATGAGATGATATGTAAAAAATGGTAAAATAATTTGTGAATAGTAGTAAATGATTTGAATTAATACGTTTGATTGGGTTTTGGGAAAAGAGAAAAAATGTTGAATAAAAATATTATAAAGTTAAAATATTATTAAAATATTATTTTTGTTTTAATATTGGAAAAAAGTCGAATTGTTTTATATATATATATATATATATATATTTTTTAATTTGAAAAAATCGTAATGATTAGATAATGATTAAATAAAAAAATTAAAAATTATTTGCATATGCTGTGTTTAGATATTGAGTTAAAATGAAATAAGTTTGAGAAGATTTTACTATCCAAACCAAGCATTCCATGAATGGCCGAAAAGTTGGGGCAACAATTTCTAGTCTTTCAAGACGCCAGATTAGGGAACATAAATCGGAATGTCGTATCCCCAACGGATAGACGGTGTGGTATGGCTATGGATTGAGGAGGAATAAAGACGGTGTGTCGTAGAGGACAAAAATAACGATTTGAGGTAGAAAATTGGATGGCGATGATTAAAGTGGCGACAGGATGATGTATGTGCTTATATGTCTGCCATTTACTCGACTTTATAATAAATAGCCTTTAGATAAATGGACAAAACTTATCTTAGACTTGCTTTTGCCTCCCACCCTCCGACTTTTCTTTCTAAAGGAAAGGTATATATATATATTTTTTAAGAATGTTCGATTCGATGAAGCTTATCGTGATTCATGAGATCGTAAAAGTTAAAACTCTTTTAATTACATAATAAATTTGATATTTTAAAACTAGTCACGTTAATTTATGAATTTTCTTTTTATAATTTTTTTCTAAACTCGTGATTAATGTGGTTTGATGTGGTATGTCAAATTGTCTAGTTTATTGAAAAGTATATCAAATGAATCTCATGAAACCACATCAGTTTGTAAATTTATTTTTATGTAATCTCTTTATGTATGTAGCAGTTCATAAAGAAAACAACAACCGTCATCAAATTGCAAGATTATTTACAGCCATGAATGTTTCTTCAAATCCTATTGGTGTTAAGTGTATATTCCACAAGGATGTGGCCAACAGATTTGCATTGGTGTGAAACCCCCTCATATGACATTCAAATGGGAATTAATGATGTTCTTGTGGATGGTCCATTGGAAGAAAGTGAGGATCCTAATAATAAAATGTGTATATAATTAACTTATGTTTTAAAGTCTAATCTTGTCTTCAAGTTTCATCATGGTTCAATAGACAACATGGCCCCCCTTTTAGCTCCAACTTGACATGATCTTGCTTTTGTTTCAAGAATGTGACCATGGATAGCCTTTCAGTTGCTCAATGGGGGACTGCCAAGATGACAGAACTAGGATTTTGAATCAAGGGATGCCAGGTATAACTCAAATATAAAATAGAAAAAACTAGAATGATGTTTCAAACACTTCAATCTCCAGCTGTTTTGAATATTCAAATAATTAGGGTTTTTCAAAGCCTCCATTTAGATCCAAAATTCATGTTAATGGGATTGATAAAGGGTATGCATGTACTTGTAGTTTGATTGTTTGTAGCAAGAAGCAAGGATGGTCAAAACTTTTTTCACAAGAATCCAAGAAAAAAACAGAATATAAGTTAAATCTTAAATGCTCAAAGGCAGGCAGCCTGCCCACTTAGCAGCCTGTCTTCGATCCAAATAACTACAAATTCAATTAGTTTAAGCTCACGTTGACTTGCTTCCTTAAACAACGTAAAATAGAAGTAAAATATAGTCAAATCTTAATGGTAGCCTCGTTTTCATTACAATCCAAGTTTTTTTTTTTTTTTTTCAAATGGCACATCAGTCTAATTTTCCATTCTTGTAAGGATGCATGGCTGGCATAATTTTCATTTTGGTGTAGATCTATAACATATAAAATTTTCAACGTAGATGTTTTTTCTTGATCAGCCATGTCCTCCAGATTAATCTATAATCACCTTCAGATTAATCTATAATCAGTCGTGTATCACGCGGGTGTTTGTAACTAATATCAAGAGTCCAGCACATACACAAGTAGGTCTGCTCTGTGCACTGACTTCTATAATGTTTTGCATCACTTAATTACATGGTAATACTTCTCTGATCTCAATATTGATGCTAATTTTGCATATAGTATGATCAACTTGTATAATTGTTTCTCTCAAACTCTCTGTCCCCATGCTTGTGCACGCGTGTCTCTCTTCATAAGCTTCTAACCAACCATCTATTTAATAGCCTCACTAGGTGGACAAACCATGCCTTTTCTCTATATTCTAGGCATTATGTCTGAATCCCAAACTTCTGTAGAACTTCCCATCGTGGATATTTCTCAACCAGTACACCCATCTTCCCTTTCCTTCCTAGCAGAAGCCTGCAAAAAGTGGGTTTCTTCCACATAATTAATCATGGAATCTCCATAGATCTTTACAGCAAACTCTATATGCTCTCAAAAGAGCTCTTCAGCCTCCCTTCTGACACTAAACTTAAGCTGGGTCCTTTCTCTTCTGTTAAAACTTATACTCCTCATTTCATAGCCTCTCCATACTTCGAGAGCCTTAGAGTTGCTGGACCAAACTTCTTTGCCTCTGCTCAAAGTTCTGCAAATATACTATTTGTTGAACAGAACCCTGAATTCAGGTATATAGGAAGACAGCAATCCTCTTAGTCTTTAGTCTTTCTACTTCTGATTATCTTTTTTACGCCTGTTTCTTTTCATAATTGATAATTACTTTTCTTCCACTTAACTATCGGTTCTTCTGATAGTGATATATTACAGGAATATGGAAGCAAGATGGCAGAGTTGTCAAAGATAATCATAAAGGTATTGCTGATGAGCTTAGGGGAAGGATTTGAGGAGTACTATGAATCTGAATTCAAGAACTGCCATGGATATTTGAGAATAAATAACTACTCTCCACCAGAGAGTTTGGAAGATGAGGTTGAAGGGCTAGGAATGCATACTGATATGAGCTGTGTTACAATTGTCTATCAAGATGAAATAGGAGGGCTTCAAGTGAAATCAAAGGAAGGAAAGTGGATGGACATAAGGCCATGCGAGGGGACCCTAGTGGTGAACATAGGAGATATGTTGCAAGCTTGGAGCAATGACAAGTTCAGGTCATCTGAACATCGGGTTATTTTAAAACAGCCTGCAAACCGCTTTTCTCTAGCTTTCTTTTGGTGCTTTGAGGATGAAAAAGTGATCACAGCACCAGATGAAGTGATTAGAGAAGGAAATATGAGGCTTTACAAGCCATTTGTCTCCTTAGACTACTTGAAATTCAGAGAGAGCAATGAGAGGGGGAAGTTTGAAAAGGTTGGGTTTACTGTCAGAGATTTTGCTGGGACTGGACTCCAGATTTGATGGTTGAAATCTAAAGCTGCTTTTAATGTGTGTTGATCATATATATGGTAACTTTTCATTTGTTAGTTTTCAAGATATTAGTGCAGACAAGGTTTCTTTAGATGCTTTTTCTGTATGTGATGTTAGTGCTCAGAAGAGAGAAAGAGAGAGGAAAAAAAAGTATGTGATGGTGGTCACTGAATTTGCAAGTTCCACTTTCTCCTTCTGTTTTATTTATTATTTTTATGGTGGAAGAAAACAGAGTGGGAGTTAGTTGAGTTTGGAAAGCTTTGACCTGTTGGTTGTTGATAGGGGAAGAGCTTGTACAGTTGGAATTCCAACCTCCAACTTATGCATTTGTATCATATATTATTTTTATTCATGAATTTATGTACTTATCAGTGAATGGAGATAGAATAAAAGCTAGCCACAAAGCAGCTCTAAAGTCTTTTATTTGTTAATTTCTGTCCACCATGTGGGTTTGGTAAAGAAGAAATGCACTTGATCAATTTAACCAACCTCCCCAAATCAATGGAGCTCACGCCATAGAATGGAAGTAATGCTAGATATAAGTCTGGAGCGTGCAAACCCTTTGAAAAAAATGGATTCCATCATAAAATTATTAAACTTTTTTCAAGTTGGTCCCAATTTTTTAGAGAGCTTGCACGAAATTTGCAAAATACATTTTCGATGACGGTAGGAATCCCTTAGCTCCGAAGAAAACAAGTCCTTATAAAATAGGAATGATTCCTTTCCATTATTTTATTTAAATTTCCTGCTGAAGTTTTAAGTTTCATATATATATATATATATATATATATATATATATATATATATATAGCATCCATCATTTGAGGAAGATGAAGTTAGATACATCTTTTCCATTCTAGTTGGTTGTCTGACATTCCCAAGGCTATTTAATTAGAAGACTTGAGTTCCTCACAAAATGGTCTCAGGTTCAATTGATTAAGCTGTTTTGGCCATAATATGATCGACCAGCATTAAGTTGCCACGTACACCTCTACTTTCTTTCTTGTCAACTAGGAATGGAGATCCAGTCTAACTACCAGCATTATGTGTAAGCCGCCAAAGAAGGCTGCAAAAAAAATAATGTGTATAAGGTGGGAAAATGCATTATACATTTAGTGCAGATGAGACATCATTGAGCATTACAAATTTGATTATGCAGGTCTCATGTTCATATTATACTCCAGCTTGGAATATCGAACTAACAACCATGAATGTAACTGTGGGGCCTACGACATGGAATTTGGTGCTGCTTCATCTAAATTTTAATCTTTTATTGTTTCTTCAAGCATTAATTTCAAAAATAATATTGATTATTTCTTAATGAATGAAGTTGGCATTTGACAACTTGTCACTGTTTCGCAGACCGTGTGGGATAAATAAGGGGAAAATACTCTTTGATACGTAAGCCATTTCATACTTTTGCATTTAAGATTATTAAAACTGACATACTTCACCATCAAATTAAAAAATAATAATAAAAAATAGCATCCACATCTAATTTTGACCATTTCATCAAAATTAAAGTAAAAGTAATACAATTTTATTAGTTAGATTCTAATTTTAAACTTTAAAAATTAAATAAAATATTATTAAAATATAATTTTTATTTGAAAATTTTGAATTGTTTATTATATTTTTTATGAAAATTTAGAAAAATTATAATAATTAGATGAGATAAGATAGTTTCATCTGTATAACCAAACCAGGCCTAAAAATACAATGTTAGTTTTGATAGCTCGAGCTGCAAAGTATAAAAGGTTTGATAGATGGACGGCGCAAAATGTATGTTTGGCTCATAAATAATTGAATTTCAAATTCCAATCCTCCATATAGTCAATGATATCCTCCATAAATAATTGCTAATTTAAGCCTTAATTAACAAAGATTAGATGATTCTATTCATAGATTAGCAATAAAAGAATCTGGAGTAAAATATGTGAGGATTTTCTTAATTTTCAGCCAGAAAGTTATCAAATTTGTTACCCCTTTTCAATGGATAGCCAGGTACATTCCTCAAAGCATAATCAGTTTAATTCTTTTGTTGATGCAGATACAGAGTTATATGCACAAGGGCTCTAAACAAGCACATAAGTTGTATGAATTATCCAGAAAGCTTTGCAAGCATTCTCTTGTAATTAGTATGAGGATTGGTATTCTGCAGAATATCAGTAAAAATTAAGATCGTTCTTCTCCCTAGGCAACCGAGAACGAAGAAAGATGCACATTAATGTTAAGAACAAGAAAGTAGAATTTATTAGCACTTAACATTAAGAACAATCAGCTAAATTCCATAATGAAACCGAACAAACTATCATACAAGTTAAAACACTTCATTGAGAGGTTCAAACATTAGCTGATGGTACATAAATTACATTGAAGGGTTTCATTCTCAAGCATTCAGACAAGCCATTGGTCAAGCTCATTTGCTACTTAAGGTTGAGAAGTTATTTTGGAATGCATGTTAGGTAGAAGATCAAAGTTCTCCAATTATAACTACACAACAACTCAAGAAACTATGACTACTAGCCTGAGAAATCCTAAATAAATGAGTTGACAATAATTATCTTCAATATCGCTTCTCAACACTTACAAGCAATTTTCCAAAGTGCTTGTTTGATCATTCCCACCGGTGCAGTTGCTGCTCCTCGAAACTGAAACCAAGTTGAAAAGAATCAAAATCAGTTGTTGATATTGAATTTTGAAGCAGCTTCAAAGGAAAATTAACTTCTGATGGTCACTATGGTTCTGAGATTTTCCTTAATGGATATTTGTATAGGGTGCAGCAAATAACGGATATCATTTTGAAGTCATACAAAATGAAGTAGATACTAGCTAGTACTTTTACGGAATGAGAGCAAAGTTAACCAGTTCCTCTTTTATATAAGTAAGATTTAACAAGAACCTTGTCACCTTCACTTTATTTTTTCATTAGAAATCATAATACCTACCATCAGAAGTCATTATTCATTGAAAAAAAATGTCCAAAGGCATCCTGATTGTCCTAAGTTATGGATGTTAAAAAATATTTTTAAAAAAGCAGCCACAGAGAGGGGAGTCACTGAAGTCTCCCTACATAAGTATGAAGGCAAACCTTAGATTTTAAGGTCAATGTCAGAATGCCATTAGGAGCAGATGATTGAACTGAGTATGCATCCAAATGCAGATTATTTATCACATCCATGACATCGAGCAAAATATATTCCCTGTAAGGGCATCTCATCTCTATCAGAACCTCCTGCTCTTTTATGCTGACTTTCACATCTAATTGGCAGGCCATCTTCAGGAACAGCTTCATTGAGTTCTGGGTCAGTTTCATCCATGTCACAAGCCTTCCTCTTGTTTATCCAAGGTTTCCTGCCATTATCAATCTTTTTCCTGTCATAATTATCAGAAATCTGCTCTACCATATCAAGGTATTTCCTTCTGGCTCTTGCTTCAAAATCTACTGAAACCACGCAAGATTCCAACTCTTCTACCCTTGCCTCAAGCTCTTTCAGGTATTTGATTTGTGTCACTAAGAATCGATGCTTTGTTAATCTGCGTAAGCATTGATCCAGTGCATTAGAATAAAACATAGAGGGAAACTCAATTCAGTTGACTCCCAGGAAATAATTTGAGAAATTACTGCAGTCAGTACTTGCGAATAAACCAGATAACATAATTTTCTTTTTTTTTTGACGTGAGACCTCGTAAAGGCATGGCCAACTGGACCCATCTCTGGGGAGTAGAACCTGGATACATGACTCAACCCATTAGAACCATGTATCAGGCAATACAGGGGAACTCCTTGTGCAGAATCTAACACGGAATGTATATCAGTCTACAACTCATTCCAAGCCACCATTTGATCACTTGGCAAACAAAGAACATAAATGCATTTTACCAAAGATTTCATTTTTTGAAGCACTCGCTTTGATATTTGAGACTTCCATTCACAAAAGACCAAATACAAAAACAAAAAAAAAAAAACAAAAAAGAGAGACTTCTACAAAAATAAGAGAATTTTTTTTCAAAAGTGGAAGAATCCTAGAAAAGAATATGATCTTTTTAGTCATGGCCAAGGTTAATATAACCTCAAGAAAATGGCAATTGAATTACCTCAGTGATAGAAGGAACCATTGACTGAGGACCAGAAAGTTTTTTCATTCTCTCTTCTATTGTCTGTCACAAAACATGTCCCATGCAATATCATCCCTTTCCAATTTCCAAGCCAATCACTTTTCCACCAATTTCTTTCTGGGACCTAAGAGAGCAACCACCATACATAAGAGGACCGAGAATAGTATCTTTTTTAGTGTTCTCTGCTTGTATCTGTGGCCTATAAAAGCACTACCAATTGCTTCTTTCTTCCAACTCAGAAAACTGGATTTGCAATCACTATATTGAAAACATGAGTTTTCAATCAACCGAGGTGCGCGGCCCAGAATAGAAGAAAGAATTCTTCTGTACTGCAAGTCTATCATCCGCTCCAAGATCAAGGAACTTAGTCTTGTGTGATTGGAGTTTTGAAGTGCCTTCAAATGAGTGTGGTTATCTTCTCGCTTAAGAGTAGAGAGAGGCTTTTCTTGATTCACAAAAGCTTCAGATATACAGTCGCTGGAATTCATGGAATCTTGAACTCCCTTTGCTGAAGTCGTCATCCATGGCATGCCAGCTCTGAACTTGAGGAAGCCCCCACCATTTAGACCTTCAAGCATGAAAGAGTCTTCTGTCTGGTAATTGTGCTCGCAGCCATTGGAACAATCATCAGGAGAATCATTGTGGATTTCCTCATGATATTTCCACCTATTCATTGATTCCTTCCTGATCAAACTTGATTTCTTCGGATGGGAATATAGGTCTCCAAAGGAGAAGTGTTCATTACTTCCTGATTAACTTTGGCACACATTGGATCTCTGTCATCATCTGCTTTATGAGGAACAGAGGAAGATTTGTCGGAACATACTGGCTTTGACAACTCTAATAAGGAAACTTTGATGTGTTGAAGGAGACTAGGGTCCTCAGTGACCTAATAGAGTACAGAAGAGCAAAATACTAAATCAGTTGTACTGCTGCCTTAAATTGGTATGCTATTCAATGATGGAAAGTCCAAAAAAAATATTACCAGTTTCAGTCTCACACCAGCTCTATCACGCCCCCCAGATAAGGAAAACATACCACAGTCTGCAAAAGTAGACACAACAAACTATATCACAACAATGTCCCAAACCCAGAAATGAAGGCATAGTTCCCTGAATATAATTATTATACAGTAATAACATCTTAGATTTCAGCTAGCCCTAAACATATCTGGATTTGATGTATCTGCTAAGTTGTATATAAAATTGTGTTAAGGGTGTTGGAATCTAACAGTGTAGAATGAGTCAAATCCAGCAAACCCCAGTAGAATATGTACATTGTTCTCTCCAATCCAAAAGTAATCTAAGTATATATGTATTACTCTGGACATATCTGATGGCTAACGTTAACGTACAAGCAGAGGGAACAAATAAAGCATGAAACTAAATATTATTTTGGGACATCCTTAATTGTAGAAAAGACAGTCACCTTAAAAACCTGAACTGTGGCCTGTCTTATCCCAATTATGAAAACAGAAACTATTTTCAAAAAAGTGCAAAAGGATATTGCCCAAGTGGTAAAGGTTACAGTTATGTTACAGATTTACAAAGACAAATTATCATACCTGAATAGATGCGCTCTGAAAGCATTGATTAATTCGCAGTAACATGAAAACAAGTTTACAGAGAAACACAGAAA